>CM076576.1:812470393-813129936 GCA_034641835.2 Pinus albicaulis | reverse complement strand
TGTTGCTAGTGTATTACCTGCGCCAATTCGTTTCTGGCGCTATTTTCAGCCTCACAGTCGCGCCAATCCTGTGAGGTACTAGGGTTTTCTTTGTTCTGACCTTCTTGAGCTTGATCAGTGTGTTTGGTCTTGTTTTTTCGACTGCTTGAGTGTTCTGGAGCCTTGTTTGACTGGCTGTGGCCTTCATCCTTTGGTTGTTTGCCCGTTTCCATCGATTTCACATTCTAGCCCTGGGGCATCTAGGTGCTTTTGTGTGTTGAGCCTCCCTTGGGAGTTTTTGGTTTTTATTTGTTCAATCAACATTTTGATTGCTCCTCTGCATGCTTTTGGCAGTTTTTTATCATTTTATTGCGTTATTTGAGTGATTTTTCTCTTCCTTCATTCGAGTTTCGCTTTCTCTCGCTTTGGGCCTAGATTACATGGTCTGTTTGAGTCTTTGGGATTCTCTTGGTTTTGAGGGATTGTTTTGTTAATTTGGAGATCTAATTGTGTGTTTGAATTGAGTGAAATTCGTTTGTTTTGCTCTTTCCTCATCACTTCTCAAATTTCTCTTTTCATTAGTTTTCATTTTGTTTAGTGCACTTTGCTATTAAACATTGAAAATACAAAAAATCTCTTTTTGCTTTCGATTAGTTAGTGCAAATTAAAATCTTTTCGGTGTTATTAGTGATTAGTGACTTTGAGAGAAAAAATTTTGGTTTCCATTAGCTGCATTAGAGACTTTGTTGGTTATTCTCTAGTCATTTTATTATTGTATGAAAAGCTCTTAACTCTCTTGTAATTAGCTTTCATCGAATGAAATGATATACTGTGGCATATAGTGTGCATTTAGGAGATTTCGAGACATAACACTCGCTAGGGCCTGAAAATTGAAACATAATTGAAGATAAACATTAAAATTTATTCAATTTACACTAAGGCAGCATTGAAACATTAACGCAATATTTAGTGGTATAGGCTAGAGACGTGTTCCAGCGTCTTTAAACCTAGTAGCTGTCATTCACCTCTTGGCTTTAGACAACACTAGTACGGACTTGTGCTCCCCGTACCGTCGAGTATATAAAGGGAGACCCTACTAGGTTTCTATCCTTTATTCATAGGAAGCTGAGTCTACCGCCCTGTACCCGTGAGACACCGGACACAGCATTCGGGGAGATTTCATGCACGTACGTTAAGTCCTTGGTTGATTTCTCTTTCATTTTGAAACCAAGGTGTATATTGTAGTTCACGGTTATTTGGTACACCCTTTGCCTAGATTACCTGAGTAGTCATTTGATCTTTTCTGACTCTTTAAATTTGAAAGGATCACTAAGCGCTTGTCCTTTCACACTTGCTTCAAAACTGAAAGAGATAGAGTCACCTTTCATCTGTTTCTCAACTCTTAAAACATGAAACGGTGAAGTTTCTAAGTTTCAATGTGGTAAAATAAATCACCCGCGATCACACGCCATGTTAGATTTTTCTTGTTGGCTGTTTGATTGTGTGTCTTGACTCTTTTTCAGCCCGTGTGTGTCGTGCTTGATCTTTTGTTGTTGTTGTCACAATGGCAGAACCGTCTGTTTCGTCTACCGGTAGTCCATATACGAACGATTCATCATAGGCTTCTCAATCCTCTGCTGAACCTCAGCAGCCCATCGTTTCCGAGTTTCCTGACGGGGGACCGGTTCTATCTGAGCTTCCCTTTGGAGGACCAGTTGAGTTCAATTGGCCCTTTTCCGACCCTTGGTATGGATTTGGAGTAGGGGAAGATTTCCCTCCTCTTACATCGGGTTCGCCTTTTATAGTTGTTGTCATTCCTCCTAGTCCTCGCCGTCTGTTATGAGATCTAGCGGCAGGTTTAAATATGAGTGATTCTCCTAGCGAGGAAATCCCCACGTCTGGTGAAGATTACCAGTTATTCCCTCGACATTTATTCCCAAAAGACAACCCTGAACCATCTGTTATGTCATCACCCGGTCCCTCATTACCAGCAGGGTATATATCCTTGGGTCAGATTATTACTGTTGCTGCCTCTATGGGGGTATCAGCTCCTTCTACGAGGCCAGTTGTTCCTTCATTGGGGATGTCTCCACGAACACCTATTACGTCATCCCCTCAGGTTACTTTTGTACCCTCCGGGCCCACTATCTGTGTGGTTGCATCTGCACCCGTTGTTACCACTCAGTCTGTAAGGACCACATCGCTTCTCGAAGACATCTATATAGCATCTGCTATGCCGGAGAACATCTCTCTGGAGGAGTATCGATTGTCCCTACAACAATCGAACCCCAAGGTCGGACAGTCCTCTCAAAATCCCAACCGCTCGTATTTTTCGCACTATGCACAGGATGGTACACCCGTGTATGTCTTTCCATATCAGTATGATGAGCATGGGAACCCTTTACGTTTACCCACTCCTGAGGCTCAACTTCATGCTCAGGGTTTACCGTATAACCAGGCTGGACAGCCTTATAACCCGCAAGGACAACCTTTTCAAGGCCAACCTTCGGGCCAGCCTAGCTATCCTTATGACCCGTAAGGACAGTATTACAACCCTTCCAGTCAACTCATGCAGCCTCTCCCTGGAGTCCCACCTGGGCAAACCTCAAGGACTCACAGGTCAACTGGGGTACCAACCAGGGCCGGTATATGGTCCTGGGGGGCAAGTCCAACCTTCTCAACCCATGCAACCTCAATATCCTCTTAGTCTCAACGTTGCACATCAGCCAGGACCATCATATGGTCTTGTTGCGGGTCAAACCGGTTATCAGCCACCACCTAGCTCCATTCCGCCACCAGGCCAACCGGCTAATCTGGCACAACCTGGTGTTCCTCCACCAGGCCAACCGGCCAATCCGGCACAACCTGGTGCTCCTCAACAGCCAGGTCAACCTGCACAACTGGCACAACCTGTTTATCTGGGTCAACCTGTTCAACCAGGGCAGCCCGTTCAGCCAGGTCAGCCTGTTCAACCAGGCCAGCCTACACATCCTGTCAACCTTGCCCAACATCCAACTTATTCCATGCCACAGCCAAATCAGCCGCTGCACCCTAATTATCAAGCTCATCAGGTTCCCACCTATCAGTAGCCCACTCAACCTCAAGGCGGTTACTATTCTCATGGTCAATACCGACCGAATTATAGCCAGCCCCAAGGTTCTAACTATTACTCTCAACAACTCAGCTACACCTATGCTCAGCAGCCAAATCCACATGCTGCTCACACAGGGAAGACATATAATCAAGGTCCATACTCCGGTTATCAAGCCCCATACGCTGGTTACCAGCAACCCAATCAGGCAGTTTATACACCCTATACCCCCTACGGTCAGAATCCTGCTGGACAGAACCCATGGGGGCAGGGATATTCTCAACCAACGTGGAGTACAGGTAGTGGTCCTTATCGAGGGCCAGGCATGCTGTTCAATCTGCAATTTTCGTTCTTGGCTACCTTGGAATTACCGGATGTTTCGAAATTAACTAATGATCCGATTATGCACAATCGTTATTGGCCTCCGGTTCCGACCAAGGTACCCGGCGATTGCCCAAAATTTGAGGGTAAAGCTGGAGAGGACCCCCAAGCTCACGTAATGACTTACCATCTTTGGTGTTCGTCCAACTCTTGGGTCGACGATTCAATTCGTCTACGTCTCTTCCAGCGTACTCTTATTGGCGCTACTGCCAAGTGGTATATCGAATTACCCCATGGCATATTTCAATATTTCAATACGTTAGCCATGGCTTTTCTAACTCACTTTCAGTTACCGGTTCGCTATGAAGTCGGGATGCATCTCCTGACTTCATTGAAGCAGGATAAAGCCACCTACATCTCAAATCACATTCATGAGTGGCGACGTCGTCATAGACTAATCAAGTTTTATATACCTGATCAGCTACTAACTCATTGGTTCACCACGTCCTTCGTTAACAAAATCGCCCAAGATATTGCTATGGGGGCATGTGTGACTGAAGAACAAGCCATAGCGCATGCTCAGTATCTTGATCTGGTATACCCTCAGTCTAGCACATTGTATGATATTTTGACTGATGCTCCACGCCCAGAAACCTCTAATGCTCCACCTACCCCTACGGTGGATGGTGTTATCGATTCCGTATCTCAAAATTCTCGAAAATCTTCGAATGGGAAGCAGAAGTCCAATTCTTCCAATAATTCTTCTCTTCCCGTCCCTCCAGATTCTGGCAAAACTACAGAGGTTAATGTCGTTCAGGCTAATCCTACGGAAAAGGCCTCCAAAGGAAAAAATAAGGGCAAAGGTAAATCCAAATCCGATGCTCTGAAGCCAAAGTCTTCCAAACCTCGGACTGAGGACGGTTCTCAACGTAAACCGAAGTACCCCTGCCTTATTTGTGAAGGAGATCACTATACCAAGGATTGTCCCTGATGGTCCGAAATTAGTCAACTTCTCAAAGGCCCCAAAGGGACTCCGGCAGTTCTCAAAGAACCATTCCCGTCTCGGCAGACCCAGATGGTTGAACAGCCTTCACCATCTACACCATTTGGGTCCCAGGTCTTTATGATGAATGGTGCTTCACCTATCTCCATTGCTACACGTTCGAAGGATTATGCCGAATCGCGCCAGGAAGCTGGGAAGGAAGTTGTGGATGGCCCACCTCCCCCACCTGTCTCCGGTCTGTTGGAAATTGAGAAGCCCACTGCTGAACCCGTTGTGAGGCCGCCTTCTAAAGGTGTTCTACGAATATCTTCCTACAACCCAAATGCCCGCACCGCTCAGCACTACAGTATTGTTAAGGATTTGGCACAGGCGCCTTCTGCTATGTCTGCATTGGAAGTTCTTCAAAGTTGCCCGTCACAATGGAAATCTTTATTGTCTGCAATTGGTGGGATCAATCCCACTGATTCTAATCTTCTCACCTTCGACTTATAAAACTTCACCCCCCGACTCCCACATCAGATCGCTCTTGTTATTCAAGTCGGGATCAACGGTCTTAACATCCATAGGGCCATTGTGGATGAAGGTTCTTCTACCTGTGTCATGTCATCCGCCTACTGGAAGGCCATTGGCTCTCCAACCCTTTCATCTTCTCCCAATGCCTTAGAGGCATTCGATGGTCGGGAATCGAAACCCTTGGGTGTTCTCGAGAGTTTATCGATTACTTTAAAGGGGAAGACAGTCAACGTAGAAGTAGAATTGGTTGACGCCAAGCTTGACTACAATATACTTCTCGGCCGCAGTTGGACTCACGCCATGCTATGCATGCCATCCACCCTCTTTCGACTTCTTAATTTCCCTCACAAGGGAAAAATCGTTACCACCTTCAAGAACAAAATTCCTTACGTGGATCAGATCCCAAATCCCCCTGACAGTGTAGGACCCGGTCTCTTCAAAGACCCCATCCTCATGGGTATTTTTCCCACACCACCATTACACACCGCTCAAGTTAATATGATCTATAGGTCTGACGACCCATGGCTCATCCCTTCGCCTGAGCAGGTGTATGATTTTGGAGAATCAATGCCCTTAACTCCAGTAGAGATTAATTACTGTGAAATCGTTGCCGCATCTGATCCTCCCCCTCCTCAGCATGCTCCTTCGAGCATGGCTTTAGATGTCTACTCTCAATCCCCCTAGCTCGGCGAGGCCGACTCGCCTAATCCTCTTAAGGAGACTTTCCCTTCTGATGAAGCCATTGTTGAAACCATGTCTCTTGAGGAGCTGCCTTGGAGCGATGGACATCATCGTTCCTCCTTCATGCCCAACCTGGGGGCAATGTTAGATTGTCTAGAGAATTTTGCATCTCAGGTTCCCACTCCACCTCTCCAGACACCCATATTGACTCATGAAGTCCTTTCAAAGGGAAACCTGAGCAACATCACTCAAACTATTCTGATCGACATCTCCGTTAAATCGGGGATAGTTGAGAACATACACGTGGGAGTAACTTGTTCTCCTGATGAGATACAAGTTTATACTGATCTTTTTCGAGAATTCAAAGACATGTTCGCTTGGTCCTATGAGGAAATGCCCGGGATTGATCCCAGCATAGTAGTGCACAAGATTCCTACCTATCCTGGTGCGAAACTCGTGTGCCAACGTCTACGCCCTGTCCATCCTCGCAAAGCCGCTACCATTAAAGCAGAAGTTAAAAAACTTCTGAACGCGAGCTTCATTTACCCAATTCCCCTCACAGAATGGGTTTCAAATATTATCCCTGTAGATAAGAAACAAGGCACTATAAGGGTCTGTGTTGATTATCGTGATATTAATCGCCCCTGTCCTAAGGACAACTATCCTACTCCCTTCATAGATCAAATCATTGACGAATGTGCCGGGAGTGATATTTATTCCCTAATGGACGGTTTTTTCGGGTATAATCAGATAAATATTCTACCTGCTGATCAACACAAGACTGCATTCATCTATCTGTGGGGTACCTTTTCTTATAAAAAGCTCCCGTTCGGCTTGAAGAACGCTGGAGCTACTTTCCAGCGTGAGATTTCTTACGCGTTCCACGACATACGCCATATCGTTCAGCCTTATCTAGACGATCTACCAGCTCACTCAGCTCGGCGAGAGGACCATCCCGAACACCTCTGCCAGATTTTCCTTCGCTGTCGGTGCTATAATATCCGACTCAACCCTCATAAATGCATCTTTTGCGTAGATTATGACCATCTTTTGGGGTTCATAGTCTCCAAGGATGGGATTCACCTCGACCCCCTAAAGGTCGAGGCCATTGTCAATCTCCCATCACCCTCCTCGTTATATCAATTGCAGAGTCTACAGGGAAAATCTAATTTCCTTCGACGCTTTATACCGAACTACGCGGAAGTGGCCAAAGGATTCACGTGCCTTTTAAAGAAGAATGTTCCCTTTCATTGGGATGACATTGCTCAACAATCCTTTGAGAAGCTTAAGACGTTACTTGTTAATGCTCCGTTGCTTCGGCCTCCAAACTATCACCATGATTTCACTCTATATTTGACCGCTGCGTTTAGCACTATAGCTATGGTTCTGGTGCAGGACGACGATGATGGAAATTAACATGTTGTCTATTATCTATCACGGAACCTTCTTGACACAGAGACACATTACGCTCATGTCAAGAAGTTGGCATTAGCAGCCATACAAGCTGTGCAGCGTTTTCGCCACTACATCCTGCTGCGTACAACAACCGTGGTTTCGGATTGCAACCCCATGACATAAATTCTATCTCGACAATTACTGGGGGGGAAATACTCCAAATGGATCGTTATCCTTCAGGAGTTCGACTTAGAGTTTACCACTGCTAAGTCGACCAAATCACTGGTTTTTGCAGATCTCATTTGCTCGCTCCCGACAGACTCCACACCCTCTCACTTTGAAGATCATATCCCAGACGAAACCCTCTTCCTTATCACCACCCGTGACCCGTGGTATGGCGATATTATTGTGTATCTTCAAACGTCAACATTCTGGTCTAAGTTGACCAAAGATGCCCGACGTCGGATTCGGCATCAGTCTCAACCCTACCGCATTGTAGGAGATACTTTATACCGCATTGGAGTAGATTCAGTGCTCCATCAGTGCTTGACACTGGAAGAGGCTGAACGAGTCTTAAATGACTGTCATAGTGGCACCTGTGGCAGTCACATGTCTGGATATGCCACCGCCCAGAAGATTCTGCGTGCGGGTTACTTCTGGCCGTCAATCTTTAAAGATTGTATTGTCGTAGTCCGCAAATGTCATTCGTGCCAGGTTTTTCAGCGCAAGATACGCGCGCCACCTCTCCCATTGCATCCTGTCATTACTATCGGCCCTTTTGCAAAATGGGGTGTAGATTTCAAGTCGTGTAACCCTCATTCGGCCGGGGGGCATGCATATATAATCGTCGATGTCGACTACTTTACTAAGTGGGCCGAAGCGATGCCTACACTAGCTGCCGATGGTAAGACAACTACTCAGTTTATCTTCAACCATATTATTGCACGTTTCGGAGTCCCTCAAGCCATTGTTACTGATCATGGTACTCACTTTCGGGATTACATGATGGCCGAGCTGACATCAAGATTGGGCTTACGACACAATAGCTCAACGCCATATTACCCCCAGGAAAATGGCCAGGTTGAGGTTGTGAACAAGGTTTTGGTCACAATGCTTCAACAAACAGTTGGAATTCATAAGTCCAATTGGCACCTCCAATTGTTCTCAGCTCTATGGGCATACCGGACGTCAACAAAGAGTGCGACCGGATTCACACCTTTCCAATTGGTGTATGGTCTGGAAGCAACTCTTCCGGTTGAGTGCGAAATTCCTTCCTTAAAGTTGGCTGTGGAACTTTTACCCGACACTTCTCCTGAAGAAGAGCATCTCTTGTATTTGGAACGGTTGGATGAAACCCGCCGCTTGGCTGCCTTAATCATTGAGGCACAGAAAAAGCGAGTCAACGCGCACTTTGATCAATCAGTCTCTCCACGTTCCTTTGTCGAAGGGGACCTTGTCCTCCTATACGACCAAGAGCACGACAAACTCGGGGCAGGAAAGCTCCAACCCATGTGGCATGGGCCCTACATAGTAAAACGAGTATTGAAGAATGGGGCTTATGAGCTCATTGATTATGAAGGAGTTCCATTGGCGCAGCCTAGAAATGGGTTGTACCTTAAAAAATACTACGCTTGAAGTCATTTTTGGTGTGCTGTGTGTACATAGGTGTGTATATTCATTTGTGTGCATGTGTGGTGTGGTGTGCATGTAAGCATCTTTCTACTGATTGAGTCTTCCTGATTGTGCAAATGTCTATTACTCTGTTTGTGGGTTTCGCGTATGGTACCTCTCGCAGTACCAGGAATCTATCTTCGGCAGCCTGGCTAATCTATGATCCTGCTGGTGAGTTGGTTGACCTGTAAGGTGTGTGTCTGGGTCCTGCTACAAATAATATGACGGAATATAGTGCTGTATTGGAATTATTAACTGAGGCTGTGGACCTCGGCATTCGTGAATTACTTGTGTATCTAGACTCGCAACTTGTAGTATTACAACTTAACGGACATTATTCAGTAAGAAATTCATCCATTTTACGTTTGTATCTACGTATTCGTCTGCTAGAAAGAAGTTTTGACTATATTACATATCAACACATACCCAGACATATGAATACATTAACAGATGCATTAGATAATTTGGTTCTAGATAGACATTTGCGCAATTTATAAACAAAACATCATCACATGAAATAGATCCATCCAGAAATAGGTATGTATATATATATATATGTGTGTTGAAATTTTTACATAGCGTGCATCACATAAAATCAAAAAATATACATGTTCATCTTAATACATCCGGAGACGACATGTCTCTCAAAATGCATGCATGAAAGAAGCCCTAGGTGTCTAATCCGCATGGTGCTCGTGGTAACATGCTACCGCGCGCACTAAGCGTCTCAAAATTCGGTGGAGGCGACTAGGCACTCCCACCGTATGTCTCTGATACGCCATTAGGACATCTGCCAGCCGGGCGTAGTCTAGAATCCCCTAGGCGATCCCCTCAAGGTTCTGGATCAACTCTCCTCCCTCAGCACCCTCTGCCTGAGGATCAGTTGCGGGCTGAGTTCTCCGTGCAATAAGAGACATACCGGCAGGTCGTTCTAGGCCGACATCTGCATACATATAAAACTATTGTTAGAATGGACATGTATCACCAAAAAAAATCATAAAACATAAAAAACAAAAGAGAGTATCATACCCAACTCCTCATACCAATCCTCCCTCTCCGGGAACGGAAGATCGGGATCTCCAGTGAAATCGGTCTCAGCATAGGGCCAGTCCTCGACCACGATCAACTGACACCGTAACCATCCAAAAAACTCAGGCCTCCAAGACATTTGTTGGCCTCCTCCTAACCTGGGCATAAGTGCTGCCCAGCGAGCCATCCTCGGCTCTCGTGGTATCGACTCATCAACTATGGCCCCTTGGCCCTGGAAGATAGGTAGTCGTTCCAAGATGAACGACACCAAAATGGAACCATAGCCAAACTGCTTTAGTTTGACTTTCTTGCATCTCATCAGTTGCCTCCTGATATTGGTTGTCACCGCTGTAGCCTAATCAAACAGTGTAGGACTCATACACTCAGAGGCTAGTATGAGTTGGGCTTTTGTTGCCTCGTGTGGAGCTTGCGATCCCGCAGCTCGTGTAATGGTGTGTAGCACTGCTCTGAGTGTTAGATCCTCGACAGTGTGGATGTCCACCTTCCCGCTTCCTGATCCGGTCCGTGCCCTTGGGCACACCCTCGCCATTACTTGTTCCATCTTTTTTCCAGATGGTCTGCTACCTGTCAAGATGGGCACCGGACCTCTGTGCGACAGTCTGGTTATGAAATATACGTCAGAAACCTCGAGTTCCAACACTTGGTCCCGAAGCTTAAACACTTCTTCATGTTCATCCCATATACTGACCAAGTATTGTAGTAGCTCCGGTTGAGCTCGTAAGCAGGGCGTCAGGAAGAACTTTTTGAGTCCACAGTTCTTAAGTGCATTCATAAAAGATTCATTCTCCATAGCCAATTCATCCTCTTCCCCATGCTCCCTCTCCTTCCATTCGATAACCATTATGCCTGAGTAACCTGCATCAACATGATCAAAAATCCTCGATTAGATCTCTGTTATGCTTGAAATTTCATTTGGATCATTCGCAATTCAAAAATTTCAAGCGAAAAATTGAGTTCTGCCGTTGGCGCGACTGTTTCCCTAACAGTCGTGCCCGTTGGTGCGGCCCCTTTGTAAGAAAAAAGCCATTGGCGCAGGTCCATGCCCTATACCCGCGCCAATGGGCGAAGCCCTAAAATTTTAAAAATTTTCCACGGAAATATAATCTGTAATGGAAATCTCTAAAAAATGGATCGAAATGGAGTTCAAGGAAGCGCCGCTTACCTAGAAAAAATAGGAAACTGAATGATAGCCCGGATCAGTCGCAGTCACCGTCAGAAGTTTGCACACAAATGGACCACTGTTGCTCTCCAATGAGGTAAATAGTAAAAGTAATTTTGTTTTTACCATTTGAGACTTATTTATAACTTTTTGAAATATAAATAGGTTTTAAAAGTCATTTTTTATTAATATTTTAATATATTTTGTCAAAAATGGATTTTACACTTGCCTTTATGTGCAGCAACAGGTTTTTACGCAACTTAAACGGTGACACGAGTTGTATTTTATACTTTTTCGGACTCGGTAAATACACGAAAAAAGTCACTTTTGGAGTCATCTTTCAGCTCTTTTCTGACTCTCTAAACATGAAAATATTGCCAAGGCCCTTGTCGTTTCGATCTCGTTAAAGTGGCCACGAAACGAAATCTACCTATTATACGTTTACCCCTTTTTCAGGATGGGATAGATTATTTACGAAAAAGGAATACCCTAGCCTATCGCGACTAGGAGGTTTTCTCAGACAAATTTTTATACCTTTTAGGATCTGAGGAACTATTTACGAAAGGGAACTTTGGAGTTTACTTTTCTGCTGTCTTTTCAAACACTTTAAACATGAAAAGAAGTCGAGTTCTTCCTTTGTCAGACTCGTTAAACCCTGATGACATTAGATTCAGTCATAATGACGATATCTGAGTTTCTCCTTCCTAGGGCTCGTTAAATGTACTAGGATGGGCTTATACAGCAAGCATATGGTATCCTCTTCAAGCTTGTGTAAAAATAAAGAGGTACTCGCCAGAAATGGTGGGGAAAATGGAACCAACATCATTATCGTGTCAGCAGTATGTTGCTCTTGAACATGGCACTTGTCTGCATTCGTGTCGGGTTGGGGATATCTCATCTTGTTTTTTCACTTGCCTCCGTGGGTTTGGGTGATCCCTTTTGACCTCTCATCTGCTCTTTGCCTTGTCATCATGACCCTTGATCTTTTGATGTCAAATACTGCCAAATCCACTGTCGTGCAGCTGATATGTTCAAGAGAAGTTGACCTCTACAGATTTCAAACTTCCTCTGATTCTCATCTGATCTTAATTCACAAATACATTATGTTCCTCTACCTCGTGTCGATGATGTGGGAAACACTATGGCCCACCTTCGATCAAGGTCACTTGCTGTCGACTTCAGCTCATTATCCAGGAAGCTGATCTAGAGACTCCCTTCCGGTACCTTGGAGCCTGCATGCCTCAATGGCAAGTTCTTTGCGTTCGACGTGAGGATTTCATCATTGGCCTCCGATCGAGTGATTCTACGGGTATTCAACGTCATTTCATTTATTCACATGCCGTAGATTGTACCTATAGTACCTTGAGGGCCATTTTCATTATTGGTGGTACCTCTCACGTCTGTTAACAGCTTCCATCATTGGCTGGTAATCAGACGATGTTCTTGCATGTTCGACTTCAGCTCACATATTCGCATGCTTGAACTTGTACTTTGTTCGAGTCGAGATGGAGCACAAGACCCTGGATTCCTATCTGTTATAATCCAGGCTATGATTTTGTGGGTTCTTATGATTAGTTACATGACTCACTGATTGGATGGCTACGACCATACCTGAGTCTATTTATTGATCCTCACTGGATGGCTGCGTCCATACCTTGGATCTGGATTATTGCATACTCTATTATGGATGGTTGCACCCATACCACATATATATCATGTATCTGAGATATTAGTTGTATTTCTCTACGCAGGTTTTCCGACGGTGGTGTTTTCAGTTGGACACGTTCTCGTAAAGCATTTCACCCCTCTCTCTCTTTCAGGCCTCATGCTTTAGGGGGCATCTGTTACACAGTAATTTGTCAACGTCCCTGCAATTCCCCATCCCACACAATTGGAGGGCTCACTCCGTGACCTATGAACAATGACATGAATTCAAAACACTTTCATGACATCCCTCTGAACATGAGCTTTCATTGCCCTAAAGACAACTCCTTATAAAAAACCCTAAAAACACCCCTTTTTGCATTGGCGCGGGAAGACAGTTCAGTACCCGCGCCAATGGGGGAAATCCTTCAAATAGGGTGCATCAATTGGCGCTCTGTCTCAGATTTTCACTCACGCTAGCCATTTTAAGGAGTGTTTTTTAAAAATAAATGGCGGAAGTTTCGTCATAACCAATTCATAAACTGGTATCTAATTTGAGTTGGGTGGTTTGGCTCCGGATTTCCATGAAGAGGAAGTGGTTTTCCACCTCTCATGGAAGCTTCATTGAGGATAGGGCCAATCCCATGATTATAGGGATCCCAATTCCCCTTCCTCCATCTATAAAAGCTTTCTCATCTCCTTTGCAAGCTAATCTCCAAGTTCCCAAGAGCCATCAGAGCCTTATGCTGCAAGAGCCTTGATTCATTCCCTTAAGGCCAAATCCAAGCAAGGAGATTATTATCGAGACATCTGAAGAGAGAGGTTTGTCCCATCCCCGACAGGCTTTTTCGAGACGTGTTCCGATGGCAACCCTCCGAAGGAGAATTCAGCGTCAGAGCCAGGTTGTGTCCTCCTTTGATTAATTAATAATAAGCGACTATTGGTTATGGTTCCACTCCTGTTGTTGATTATGATGATGAGTTATGTCTTCTCTGACTGACATATAGTTGCATATACTAGATTTTACGCTTGCGTTTGTTGTGTTTCTCGCATGTGCAGGTGTCCGGTCACGGAGATCCTAAGGGATCGTGATCTGCCAGAGCTAAGGAATGGGAGCACTACTTTCTCTACAAGCGACAGCGTTGGATTCCAAGTAAGCCTTCATCGCTAGTTGGTTTATTTGCAATTAGGAACCTGCACTATAGCGTGTGACGATTGTTGCTAGACCTAGTCTGGGCTAGTAAGGATCGCCTCTGTTCGCAGAGGGGATTTACCTCCACAACAGTAGCATATCCAAACATGTGACTGCCACAGGCGCTAGAGTGGCAATCATTGAGAACCTTTTCAACCTCCTCGAGAGTCAAACACCAGCAGAGAACAGAATCAGCTCTGATGCGGTAGAGAGTATCTTGGACAATGCGATAAGGTTGTGAATGATGATGGATGTGTCGACGAGCATCCTTCATCAACTCAGATTGGAAGGTAGAAGTCTGAAGATATACGATTATATCACCATACCAAGGATCGAGGGTGCTAATGAGAAAAAGTGTGTCATTCGAAATGTGTTCCTCGAAACTAGATGGAGTAGAATTAGAAGGGAGAGAGAAAATCAAATCGGCGAAAACCAATGATTTCTTTGACTTGGCGGTAGTAAACTCCAAATCAAACTCTTGGAGGATAACAATCCACTTTGAGTATTTGACCCCCAACAATTGACGAGTCAATATGTAAGTCACGGGGTTGCAATCAAAAATCACGATCACTATGCACAACAAAATATAATGACGGAAATGTTGAATAGCTTGAACAGCAGCCAACGCCAACTTCTCGACATGTGCATAACATGTTTCGGTATCAAGAAGATTGCAACTCAAATATTAAATAGCATGCTCGTCACCATCATCGTCGTCTTGCACCAGAACCATGGCAATAGTACTGAACGCGACAACCAAATAGAGGGAGTAATTGTGATCATAATTGGGAGGACACAACAAAGAAGCATTGATCAACAATGTCTTCAGTGCATCAAAGGATTTTAGGGCGATCTCATCCCAAAGGAACGAGATTCCTTGCTTAAGTAATCATGTAAATCCTTTGGCCACTTCAGCATAGTTCGGTATAAAACAGCGCAGGAAAATAGCTTTCCCTTGCAGACTCTATAGCTGATGTAAGGAGGAAGGGGAGGGAAGATTAACAATAGCTTCGACTTTGAGGGGATCGAGACAAATTCCGTCCTTAGAGACGATAAACCCTAAGAGCCTATCGGAATCAACGTAGAATATGCACTTATGCAGATTGAGCCGAATTTTATAGCGTTGACAACGAAGAAATATTTGACGGAGATGAACTGGGTGGTCTTTACATTTAGCCGAATGAGATGGAAGATCATCTAGGTAAGGTTGAAATGCATTTGATATCATGGAAAGCATATGAAATTTCTCTTTGAAATGTAGTCCCAACATTCTTAAGACCAAAAGGGAGCTTCTTATAGGCGAAGGCACCCCAAGGATAGATAAAGGCGGTCTTGTGTTGATTGGCCGGAATAATATTAATTTGGTTGTACCCAGAAAACCTGTCCATAAGGGAAAATATCTCACTCCCAGCACATTCATCAATGATCTGGTCAATCAAAAGAGTGGGATAATTGTCCCTAGGGCAAGCACGGTTGATATCATGGTAATCGACACAGACACGAATAGTACCATGCTTCTTATCCACACGAACAATATTAGAAACCCATTATGTCAAGGGAATCAGATAAATAAAACCAGCTCTAAGAAATTTTTCAACTTCTCCTTTAATAGTAGTCGCCTTTATAGGGTGCACAGGACAAAGACGCTGGCGAACAGGCTCCACACCAGGATAAGTAGGAATCTCATGCACCACTATACTCGGATCGATGTCATGCATTTATTCGTAAGACTAAGTGAAAACGTCGCGAAACTCGCGAAAGATACTAGTATAGACCTCGATCTAATCAAGAGAATAGGTCACCCCATTGTGGATGTTCTCAAAAACACCCGGTTTGATGGAGATGTCGATAGGCATCGTTTGCGTGATGTTTCCAGAGTTACCTTCCGCAAAGACTTCATGTGTCAAGATAGGAGTTTGAAGTGTATGATAAGGAACTTGAGAAGCAAACTGCTCGAGACAAGTAGACATGGCCCCAAGTCCAGGCATGAAAGAGGAACGATGATGACTATCGTCCCGAGGAAGATCCTCAAGATACATAGTTTCCACGATGCCTCATCAGTGGGAAATGTCTCGTTTAAGGGATCGGGCAAATCCAAAGCTCCGAGCCAAGGGGATTGAGAATAAGTTTCAAGAGACATACTCAAAGGAGCATGATCAGAGGGCAGAGGAGCTGAAGCCAAAAGAAGTTCACAATAATCAATTTCTACAGGGCTTAATGGCATCGAGTCACCAAAGGAATCAATATGCTCAGGTGAAGGGATGACCCATGGATCAGAAGACCTAGAGATCATGTTAACCTGAGTAGTGTTGGGTGGAGGAAGAGGAAAAAGACCCATGAGGGCAAGATCTTTGAAAATACCCGGTCCTATGCTCTCATAAGGCATAGGAATACGATCTACATATGGGACTTTGCTATCGGAAGACGAAGAAGTGAAAAATGTCAACTGATCGACAGTGATGATATTTCCTTCGTGCGGAAATAGAAGAACACGAAAGATAGTGTACGGAATGCACAGCATGGCGTGAGTCCAACTGTGACTGAGGAGAATATTGTAATCGAGCTTGGCGTCAATGATTTAAACCTCAATGTTAACTTTTTTCCCTTGTAACGTAATAGGTAAACTAGCGAGAACACCAAGAGGGCAAGATTCCCTTTCATCAAAAGCTTCTAAAGTGTTTGGAGATGAATTGAGGGCTGGAGAACCGATGGCTTTCCAGTAGGCAGATGACATGACACACATATATGCACCCTCTTCCATGAATACTCGATGGGTATTCTTTCCATTAACCTCAAATTGGATGATCAATGCAAGCTGGTGAGGGAGACGTGGGACGAAACTTTCCAAATTGAAAGTGATAAGGCTCGAATCGGCGGGATCAACCCCTCTGATAGTAGATAACAAAGCCTTCCATTGAGACAGACAAATCTGAAGTACTTCCAATGCAGACATAGCAGATGATGCCTGAGCCAAATCCTCAACAATATTGTAATGATGAGCAGCACGGACGTTAGGATTGTAAGAAGACTTACAGAGTACACCTTTGGAAGGTGTTCATACAACAGCCTCAGTACAAGGCCTTTCAATCTAAAGAGGGCCAGAATTAGGCGGGGGATGAGGACCATCAGTGATTTCCTTCTCGGCTGCCTGACGCAGTTCGGTATAATATTTCGATCAGGTAGCAATAGAAATGGATGCAGGACCATTCATCGTAAAAACTAGAGATCCAAATGGGGCGGAGGACACAGGTTTCTCCACCAGTTGAGTTTTTTGCGATGGGAAAGGTTCTTTAAGAACAACCAGAGTGCCTTGGGTGCCTTTGAGCAATCGACTCACATCAGCCTGTCGGGGACAGTCCTTGGTGTAATGCTCTTCATCACAAATCAAACAAGAGTACTTTAGTTTGCATTGAGAACCATCATCAGCACAAGGTTTCTGAGAATTCTGTTTCGGGGTATCGGATTTGACCTTACCTTTGCCCTTATTTTTACCCTTGGAAGCTTTATCTGCTGAATTGGACTGGATGACATTCACTTCCACGGTTTTACCAAGATTTATAGGTGGCTGAGAAGCAGTATCATAGGAGTATATTTTTGCTTCGCAATATTTGGAGAAGACTTCTGAGAATTCTAAGACATAGAACCTATGATCTAACCCAACGTACGATAACCCCGTGGGAGACATATCGGTTGTGAGGAAGGTTGACTCGAGAAATAAGGAAAATTCTTCAGAGGGAGTTGATGATCTTCTGTATAAACATAAAACTCTTTACTAATGACGGGACTCGAAGAATCCATATCAGACGAAGCCATGTTATCATCGAAAAGGTGAAAAGAAATGGAAAGTAAAGATGGTTCCGAAGTAAGAGGAGGAAACTCTTCCTCATTCCCAAAACTAGACCAAGCGTCCTGAGGTTGCCAACTAATATCAAATGGCTCTTCAAGAGCAGATCGGGTAGCGAGAGGTAAGATGCTTGGAAGAATAGACTGCTAGAAATTGATAGAACTAGTAGGCTGATATGCTTCCGAGGAAATTTAAGGAGAAGGATCGCAACTAGGAGGTTATGAAGAGGACGACAAAAATGGTGGCTCTTTCACCGTGACTTTGTCTCAAACATAAGAGAACCGAGATGACTAATTCGAGGTTTCAAGATCAAACACTAAGGAATTACTTAAGAACAATCCAAGAAAATATCTTTAACGGGCATGTGATCGTAGGCAATTGATTTTATGACATTGAAACAAAAATCTGTCGTTTCATATTTTAAGAGTCAAGAAACCGGCAAAAGGTGACTCTAGTCACTTTCAGGTTGAACGAGCGTGAAAAGACAATTGCTTGATGATCTTTTCAATTTTAGGGAGTCAAAAAAAGACCAAAATGACCACTCGGGAAATCTAAGCAAGAGGGTGTACCAAGTTTTTGTGAACTGCAATATACACCTTGGTGATCAAATGAAAGAGAAATGACCAGGAACTTAACATACGTGCAGGCAATCTCCCTGAATGTTGTGTTTGGTGTATCACAGTTACAGGGCGGCAGACTCGGCTTCCTATGGATAAAGGCTTGTAACCTATGAGAGTCTCCCTTTCTATACTCAACGGTACGGGGAGCACAAGTCCATGATAGCGTTGTCCAATGCTAGATGGCGAACGACAGCTACTAAGTTTAACGACGTCGGAACACATCACTAGCCTAGACCTCTAATTATATGTGCGTTAGGTTTCAATGCTTCCTTAGGTTGACTGAATTCATTTTAAAGTTGATCTTGAATTAATGTTGCAATTTTAAGGCCTTACCAAATGTAATCTTGAATCCTTAATGCACAACTATATGCAAAATAAAATCATTCCCATTCAATTAATGCTAGCTAAGAGAAGGATAATAGTTCATAACAAAGCAGCGATCAATTGAATCACAAGAAGAATTTCACTAATGCATCTAAGACAACCAAAGCAGAAAATGAAAAGCTATTTCCCTATTCACTAAAAGCTACTAATGCAAAAGAACAATTTTCATTTTCAAACTAAGATAAATAATGTAAATTTTGTCTTTTTAGATGAACGGGAAGAAAAATTCACTATTACACCAAAAAGCAAAATAGACACTAGTTTTGAGAAATTTGGACGTAACGATCTAAAGCAAAGAGATTGATCCTATACAAACATCAAAAATACTCAAAACAAAGATGCACTCCTTCAGGAAAAAAGGGCTTCTGAACTGATTCAGTGAGAAATGTAATCCATGCTCAAGGTGATAGATGGAGAGCTGAACGAAATCCAATACATCATTCAACAAACCAATGACACTTAGAACTGAAAGAAAAACTAAAACAATCAGTCGACAAACTGAAATGATAGAGACCAAACTAACTCAAACGCAACTCAGAAGGCGCAGTGAGGATAGAGCCGAACAAGCGGTAGGAGACACCTAGAAACCCTAGGATGACAAACTCCACTGATTAGATGAGGGACAAACAACTTAGAAGAATGAGACAAGAGAGTCAAAACAATCCCACCGAACTAACTGAAAGATAAAAATCCAACCCAGAGGCAAGAGAAACTAACAAAACTTAGGAAAATATGCTAAATTTTAACCTACAGGATTCGACACGTCTATCTAGCTGTAATCCGCGCTAAACAGAGGTTGGTGCACCTGTGAAAAAAGAAATGTGTGCCAATCAGTGCGATTGTTCAAGAAATAGCAATGTCGAGCTAAAAAACCATGGAAAAAATTTTAAAAAACCACTGAGCAGAGGTCAGACTTGACACTCTGAGAATAAACATTATGGATGAAAACAGTCAAACACGCAAAACAAAGAAGAAAAACTATAAAACAACCAAATTCAACTCGATAATTCAAACACTAGACGACCAATGAGAGATGACAAACACACTGATCTCTAGCGGAGTCCTCAACTTGTTGTGCAGGTAAATCCCCTCTGCGGACAGAGGCAATCCCTATAGCCCTTGAGTGGGTCTAGCAACAAGGGAAATAGCTGGACTTTTGGACTCCTAGCTTATAAATAAAAATGAGTTAGTGTTGAGATTAAACAAGATGATGAGCTTAGTGAAAAGAGTCGCCTTCACTAGGTGAGCCCGCAGGTTATTTTTGGCACAAGTCTATTTTTAGACTATGTCTATTTTTAGACATGGTGATCATATTTTAGAAGTTGCAGGATGCTATTTGTGGATGGTTGTTCAAGTTGGAAAAATAGATGAAATTCTATATTTAGAATATTGGGTGAAGTCTATTTATAGATCATCGATCTAAAAATAGATGCATGTCGATTATTATTAGCTCTTAATAATAATCAGACTTTAAACAGTAACTTATTCTCTTGGAGCACTTTGTTTCAGTGCACAGATTTGGAAATCAGTGGCCTAAAGGAATTACACAATTCCTAAGGGTTTACTGGATTTCATGCATGGAGGACTCAGTTAGAACTCAATTGGAAATGTTATGACAAAGTTGGAAGAGTAGTTTATGGAGTTGTATTCAGTTTAACTCAGTTAGACTCAGTTGAGCTAGTTGTATCTAGTCTAACTGAATGATGCACTAATGAGAGTGGAGTGAATTAATTATTTAATTAATTCACAAATAATAACTCATTAATCAACTGAACAATACAGGAGTTAACTACAGTGCATGGCAGTTCCAGTGGAGACCCAGTGGAGAGATAGGTGAAAGGGAAAGATGGACTATCTGTTGTGACTGTAGTGATGCATTGATTGCATCACACACACATTGGAGTTTCCAATGAGGATTGCGCAGTCAAGGCAAGGGTAATTCGAATTCATTCAGAGCTATTCTTCAGCAGGGATTGCACAGTGGAGGCAGGCTAGCAGGGGGCAAAGATTGGTGCATGGATTTGCAGATTTTTCCTAATTAGTGTGTGACGATTGTATTGTACTGAGAGCTTGATGTACTAAGCTTTGTATGAGGATTGTTACATGATCTCTATGATACATAATATATGATATTTAGGGTTTTCAGCTTTAGGCTTTCCCGTTAAACAACTGTGTTATGTGCGATTGTTTTTATTTATGCTTCACATGTGTGTGCAATTAATTTTCTGCAAAAGATTAACAGTGGAATGATTCTGTGTTTTGCAAGAAGTTAAATATTGTGAGATCAGGGGAATCTAGGACATATGCATGCTTAATGTATATAATTTCTACATGGTATCAAAGCATATTCAATTCTTGAAGATTGCAATTGTGAAGAATTGGTGAGTTTGTGCTAGTGGACAATTCAAATTTGCTACAGAAGATTATTGGTTCAGAAGTTGAGTATACATTGAAATGGATTTCAATGGGTTGTGATTGGAGTATGCCCTTGATGGGAGCTCGAATTACATAGCCTGGAAGGATAGGATGGAGGCGGTGTTGTTGGATAATGGACTAAAGGATTTCATCGATAGCAATGTTCCTAAGCCGAGATCTAGTGATGCTGCATTACTTGACGCATGGCAAAAGAAGACAACAAAGACGAGAAGAATTATGTTGGAAGGTGTGAAGGACCATATTGTGTCCAGCCTTCACAATAAATCCACTTCATTCTTAATGTGCAAGGATTTGACATATTTTTTCCAAAGCAAAAGTGATCAAAGGTAGTTGGCGCTTAAAGACAAGCTCATAAAAATAAAAATGGAGAAGGGCGACAGTATTCCAAAATACCTCACAAAGTTTGTCCACTGCAAGGATGAACTGGAAAGTGTGGGGGTTACTGTTGATGATGAAGACTTGGTGAGCTTGGCTCTCCTTGGGCTTCTGAAGATTTGGCATAGCTACGAAGACTCTGTCAATGGACGAGAGAAACTACCGGGATGGGAGCGAATTTGGTCGTATCTTGTGCAGGAGGAGATAAGGCGGGGTACTAGGGATGTCTCTTCATTGAAGAATGAAGATGAAGAGAATTTAACTTTGGCTCCCAAAGCAAAGAAAGGGAAAGGGAAGAAATTTCCTTCAAAATATGAAGCTAAAGGCAAGAAGCAGGATTTGTCCAAAGTGAAGTGTTTTCACTGTCACGAACATGGGAATTTCGCCACTAACAGTCCACAGAAGAAGAAGAACAAGAAGGCTGCTAGAGCTGCAAATGGAGAGGCCTTAGCCTCACAATTTGAACTTGATTTCTCTTTGATCACATGCTTGGTTTCAAGCTGTATGGGATCAGTTTGGTATCTTGATAGTGGTGTGTCTTTCCATATGACGGGAGACAAGGAGTTGTTTAGTGACTTGGAGGAGAAGGACCTCCAGATGCATATAGAGATGGGCGACGATGGTTGATACAATGCGACTGGCATTAGGACCATTACCTTTGAGAGGGATTTCGGTAATCCATTCTTGTTGAAGAATGTTATGCATGTTCCAGGTCTGAAGAAGAACTTGGTCTCGGTCGCAATGCTAGAAGACAAAGGTTATGATGTTGTTTTCAGTGAGGGAAAAGCCTTCCTTCGACATAAAACAATGGGTCAAACCAAGAAGATAGGGATTCAAATTAAGAATTTCTACAAGCTGGAGGTAGACGGTTGTGCTGCAATGGTGGGCAAAGCAGAAGAAGTGGTGAGCCAGGATGAGGGCGAATTATGGCACAGGAGATTGGGCCATATTCACCATGGCGCTTTGAAGATTTTGTAGCAGATTTCTACTAGACTTCCCAAGGGTACTCTTGCACATTCAAATTAGTGCAAGGGATGTATTATGGGTAAGTTTGTGAAGACCACCTTTCATGAGAAGGAGAACCGTGCTTTGGTGATCCTGGAGAGAATTCACACATACGTGTGTGGACCTTTCTCGGTTGCTTCAACAACAAAACATAGGTATTATGTTATATTTGTTGATGACTATTCTTGTAGATGCTAGATCTTCTTCATGCAGAAGAAGAGTGAAACATTCTCAAAGTTTTGGGAGTTCAAAGCATTGGTGGAGAAGGAGTCGAGGAAGCAAGTGAAATCTCTATAGAGCGATAATGGTGGTGAATACATCTCGGGCGAATTCAAAGACTTTTGTAGCAAAGAAGGAATTTGAAGAGAACTCATAGCACCTCATAACCCACAGCAGAATGGGGTCACTGAGAGGAAGAATAGAATGATCGTGGGTGCTACACGAGTGATGATGCATGACTAGGGCCTACCGATGCACTTATGGGTGGAAGCATGCAACACTACGGTTTATGTGCAAAACAGTTGTCCTCATAGAGTACTTGGCATGAGTACACCTGAAGAAGATTTTACTGGTAAGAAGCCTGATATTTCTCATTTGAAGATTTTTGGCTCATTTGTTTACATTCATGTGACAAAGGATGCCAAGAAGAAGCTGGAGCTGACTACAGAAGTTGGGATATTTTTGGGGTACACAGAAACACCCCATAATTATCGTGTGTATTTTCCAGACAATCGAATGACTGTGGTGCGACGGGATATCAAATTCAATGAGGTGAAAGCCATAAAGTTGTCGCTTGAGAGGGAGCTACACTTGCATGCGGAGGAGGAACTTCTTGCTCCCAAAGATGAGCCTCCAGATGTGGATCAGCCACAGGAGGAGATTCATGGGGTGAGGAGTCCACTCATGCAGAACCAAACATCAGACAAGGAAGAAAGCGTACCACAGAAGCTGAGAGATTGAAGCTTGATGCGGCACAGAATGTAGGAGTTGCTACATCACAGCGCAGACATAGATAGTCACCTAACCGATTTACTGGATACATGGCTCTTATGAGCAAGTGTATCATGACAGAGCCATCTTCTTTTGAAGAAGCAGTGCAAGAGCCCACATGGATAGATGCCATGGTGGAGGAGTATGACTCCATTGTCAAAAATAGTGCTTGGGAGATTATTCCAACGCCGGTGGGAAAATCAGTTATAGGATCAAGATGGATCAACAAGGTAAAGCAAGCTGCTGATGGGAGCGTCGAGAAGTATAAGGCAAGATTTGTTGCCTAGGGCTTCTCACAGATCGAGGGGATTGACTATGAAGAAACCTTTGCACCTGTCGCACGGTATTCTTCCATACGGACCATCCTTTCTCTCTCAGCGCAGATGGGTTGGCACATTCATCAGATGGATTTGAAGATTGTGTTCCTTAATGGGATCATTGAGGAAGAGGTGTACATTGAGCAGCCTGAAGGATTTGAGATCTTCAATAGCGAGTCGCATGTGTGTAGGCTCAAAAGAGCGTTGTACGGGCTGAAACAAGCACCACGTGCTTGGTACACTTGGATCGACAACTATGTCACTGGACTTGGCTTCACCAAGAGTGAGGCGAATGCAAACCTGTACCAGATTGTGGTGGAGGGTAAGATTTTAATCATTGTTCTTTATGTTGATGATTTAATACTAACGGGTGATGAGCAGTTGATACACTCATGCAAGGTAGATCTTGCAAAGGAGTTTGAGATGAAGGATTTGGACCTCCTTCATCATTTCCTTGGATTGGAAATATGGCAGCGGGAAAGTGAATTGTTTGTGTCTGAAGGCAAGTATGCCCAGGAGATAATAGAGAAGTTTCACCTGCAAGACTGCAAGCCTATTGATACTCCTCTTCCAGGAAATTGGAAGAAAGAGGATGCTACATCAGCAATAGTTAGTGGATGCCACTTTTTATCGACAGTTGGTGGGTTCGCTCATGTATTTAGTTAATACAAGACCAGACATATGCTATGTGGTGAACCAACTTTCACAAGTGATGTTTAAGCCTACCAAGCTCTTTTGGAAGGTAGGAAAGCATGTTGTGAGATATATTAGGGGCACATATGAGTATGGTTTATGGTACAAACAGACGAATGAGGTGAAGTTGCATGGCTTCATAGATGAAAATTGGGCAGGAAGCCCAACAGACAGAAAGAGCACATCAGGAGGGATTTTCAGTATCGGATCTACATCAGTTTCTTGGTATAGGAGGAAACAAAGATCCGTGGCACTCAGTTCAGTGGAAGCAGAATACATGGTAGCAATTCAAGCTGCATGTGAGGCTATCTCGATGAGGAAGATCCTAGTCGGTTTGTTTGGTTCACATTTAAATCCCACAGTGATACATTGTGATAATCAGAGTTGCATTAAACTCTCAGTAAATCCTGTGTTTCATGATAGATCTAAACATATTGATATCTGGTATCATCATATCAGATATTGTGTGCAGTGAAAGATCATGTTGCTTCAGTACATTCCTACGGAGGATCAGGATGCAGATATTATGACGAAGGCGCCCACCAGGAGAAAATTTGATTACCATAGACGCAGGATCGGGCTTAAAGATAATCCCTATCTTGTTGAGAGGGAGTGTTGAGATTCAACAAGATGATGAGCTTAGTGAAAAGAGTCGCCTTCACTAAGTGGGCCCACAAGCTATTTTTGGTGCAAGTCTATTTTTAGACATGGTGATCATATTTCAGAAGTTGCAGGATGATATTTGTGGATGGTTGATCAAGTTGGAAAAATAAATGAAATTATGTTTTTAGAATATTGGGCGAATTCTATTTATAGATCGTCGATCTAAAAATAGATGCATGTAGATTATTATTAGCTCTTAATAATAATCAGACTCTAAACAACAACTTATTCTCTTGGAGCACTTTGTTTCAATGCACAGATTTGGAAAATCAGTGGGTTGAAGGAATTACCCAATTCCTAAGGGTTTACTGGAGTTCATGCATGGAGGACTCAGTTAGAACTCAAGTGGCAAAGTTATGATAGAGTTGGAAGAGTAGTTTATGGAGTTGTATTCAGTTTAACTCAGTTAGACTCAGTTGAGCTAGTTTTATATAGTCTAACTGAATGATACACTAGTGAGAGTGGAGTGAATTAATTAGTTAATTAATTCACAAATAATAACTCATTAATCAACTGAATAATACAGCAGTTAACTACAGTGCATGGCAGTTCTAGTGGAGACCCAGTGGAGAGATAGGTGAAAGGGAAAGATGGACTATTTGTTGTGACTATAGTGATGCATTGATTGCATCACACACACATTGGAGTTGCCAATGAGGATTGCGTAGTCAAGGCAAGGGTAATTTGAATTCATTCAGAGCTATTCTTCAGCAGGTATTACGCAATGGAGGTAGGCTAGTAGAGGGCAAAGATTAGTGCATGGATTTGCAGATTTTTCTTGATTAGTGTGTGATGATTATATTGCACTGAGAGCTTGATGTACTAAGATTTGTATGAGGATTATTACATGATATCCATGATACAAAATATATGATAATTGGGGTTTTCAGCTTCAGGCTTTCCTGTTAAACAATTGTGTTATGTGCGATTGTTTTTATTTATGCTTCACATGTGAGTGCAATTAATTTTCTGCAAAATATTAACAATGGAAAAATTCTATATTTTGCAAGAAGTTAAATATTGTGAGATCAGGGGAATCTAGGACATATGCATGCTTAATTTATATAATTTCTACAGTTAGGATAGATGGCCTACCTTGGTCTAATGTTTTTTTTGTCGTTTGCAGTAGCGATCCGTTGATCTTTGTCTTCACATGTCACGATCTTTCAGTGACAATGTCCATGTACCTGCGCAAGGATCAAGTGAACGGTGACAACATACAAAAACATATTTTCATTCACAGTTATTCAATTGGGCAAGGAGAATCAAACATTTTGCATATTATTGAACACAAAATTGGAATAAAAAACCAGTCTTGTATTAAAGATAGGGAAAAGAAATTTACAACCAAAAAGCCTTGACATTGTAGCCTCCTTCGACGGGTTTAGTCAAATGCACCTCAAGCATTCGTTGGAGATCAGACTCGGCAAGGAAATGGGCCTAAACTCTCTCTCGACAATGGCTTTCTCTCTGCCTTATTCTCACACCAGCTATAGTAAGGACTGTTCAGCTAGCTAAATCTATGTGAGAAGGATTTATTTATAGGAAAGGAGGAGGTAGTTTGGTATCCCTCATAAGGTGGAAGGGAGGACTTATCCTTTGGGGAGTTGCTAAAATGTAGGAAAAAAGAAGCCAAAGGAAGGACTTCGACGTTATTCAATCGAACAAACCATAATGATCCGCTCACAAAGTGGTTGGGAATGGAAACTTCGTTTCTATTTTAAAAAACTTTCAAAAAACAGCTCAGCGTGGGTAGTCCACTGAGACAGAATGCCAATGGGCACGAGGCCCAATGTTCATTTCCCTATGGGCGTGAGGCCATAACTGCCTACCAGCGCCGACCCAAAATCATGTGTTTTTGAGAGCTTGCTCCAGGAATAGTCAATAGAGGAAATGTTCTTCACATGAAAAGGGATGCAATGATACTTTTTGCAAGGTATGAAAATACACAGAAGTCACTGAAATGGTCCTCCAATGTTCGAGAAGGGAATTGTAGGGACGGTGACAAAATATTTTGTAACACATGTCCATCTGAAGGGTACCTCCCATTTTCTTAGACCAAGATCTGGAAAGTAGCATCCAAAATCTAGAAGGAATGTCTGCAACTACAATGTCCATCACTAGGCTTTTCATAGGTAGTTAGGTAAGAGAAACAACCAAGTCCTTAATTACTCCTAGACACTTGAATTTTTTGGAATCAAAGGTGTAGTGGTCATGGTATTGCTTAGTGATCTCTACTCCCAATTCATCCATCACTTCCTTTGCATCAAATTGTGAGAATCCCCATAATCTAACATACAATTATGCAACAATTTGTCATGTATATTGAGTGAGAGGTAGAAAGGTGGTGAATTGTCATCATTTTGGTCTTGGACATGACAACCTAGATGAATAGTGGGATGTTCATCCTCAAGGTTGACTGGATCAGGAGCGAGAGGTGGTTGTAGCAGATTTTTAAAAGACTCTTTATATGCTGGATTTTTCAACAATTCCAGAAGTGGGACTGGAAATTTGATTTTATTCAGTTCAGATATGAAGTTGAAATAATTGGAACTAATTCCTTACTTTCTGCAGTGATTTTGACAATTGAGGCAGAATTTTGAAGTGGAGGAACCTCATTGACTTTGGCCTTCTGTTTGGCTGCTTGTTTATCTGAATATGATTCTTTTTTAGGTTGTTGAATAGGGCCTTTAGACCTCAAAGGATAAATTCTATTTTGAGCTTCTTGCTTTTTTTTATCATTTTGTGCATAAATTTGGACATTCTCTTCATCTAAAAACAAATAAATCCTTGATTGGTATTCATATTCTTGCAAAGTCAAACAAGTTGACTATGAGGTTTCTCTTACAAGGTTTATTTCCTCACTTTCTTCCTCATGTTCTTGTTGCTCTTCTTCAGCAAAATTATTCAAAGGAGGCTGAACATTTTGATCATCATCATTCCTCCTTGGGTGCTGTAATATTTGTTGAGGTTGAAAAGGCCTCTTGAAGGGAGCTTGATTTCTATTGGCCTCATTTTGATTGGCTCTAGCAACTAGTTTGTTTTCTAGCTCTATTTTTGTCATATTAGAGGCGAGTTCCTTGATCAAATTGGACATTTGATCGATCTTTTCCTCTGCTGTACGAGACTTAGAAGAAGAATTTTTTCCTTCTTTCATATTCTTTTTATATTTTGCTTCCTTTCTTCCTCCATTTTCAATTTATTAGAAGCCATGAGATTAGACTGCACCCTAATTGCAACCTCTTGCATATCCATCATTTTTTATGCTTTCTCAGCCCTTAGCCATAAAGCAAACTCAAAATCTAAAGCATTTGCAAAATTTCTCATAGCTATCGTCTCAGGAGGCTTAATTTCTTCGGGAATTTTCTGATAAATCTTATTAATCCTCTTGGTAAAATCAACCAATGACTCATCTGGTTTCTTCTTCAAAATTCCAAATTCTCTAAGATAATACATACAGTCTTTCTATCACTCCATTACTTCACAAATATTTCCTCCAATTCATCAATTCTAGTTATTGAGTTTGGTGGCACCCTTCTAAACCATTAACGAGCTTCACCATCCAAGATCTAAATAAAGAGTCTTGACCAGACATCTTCATGTTCGACATTCTAGTTGTCAACATAACTATAGAAAGCCATGAAATGTTCCTCGGCAAAAACTTCTTCTCCCTCCCTGGTCTATTTTGGAAGATATTTCAACTAATATCCTTGAGTAAGTGGATGCAAAGGTTGAGGAAGAGCAAGTGGTGCATATCTTGTAGCCACTATCTATTGCATCCTCGTAAGGGAAAGCTAAGGCATTTTTTGTTGATGTACAGTTGATGGATGACCGGTTGATGTAGCTATTTGGAAAATATGAATTACAATTTGTGGATTCTGAATCTGAATTAGGATAGCAGAAAATTGGAAATCTTGGGCTGAATCTTCAGGCTTAGGGACTAAAAAAATTGGATTTTCAAAGAGAAGAACAGAGGATGTGTTGACCTCACCTTCTACAGAAGAATTAGATTCAAAAGTTGTCTCTTGAGGGGATGATGTTAATTCAACTTTATTTTGTTGAGCTAGGAAGTTAGATAAGTTGAATGTGAGGCCTTCAGGAACACTCTCTTCTAGTGGATGAGAAGAGGATGACCCAACAATTGGATTTCTAAACAAAGGAAAATATTCTTACTGAGGAGTGATGAAAGATTGGTATTCAGGATGATTTTGGAGGAAATTTAAAATGGTCTTAAAATATTCTTCAGTCAAAACATCCCTATCAAGAAAAGGTGCAATAGCCAATACTTGCTGTAACTTGCCTTCAGTCATCACAAAATATTTTATTTCCTTATTGACACTTAATAACTCTGTTTTTTCCTCTTTCACTGAAATAGTGCTTACTTCAGATTTACTAATTTCAGATTTACCAATTGAGGAATGAGAAAAAATTTCAGCTAAGCTTAGGTTAACAACATCTACTTTATTTTCTAGGGAAGAAATTTCGACTTTAGATTTTTCAGCAAGATATTTTGAAACTGGAACTTCTTTTGATTCTAAAGTATATGAGGGTACCTTTTTCTTTGGAATGCATTTTTTGTGTACCTTCTTCACTGACTGAGATGTGGCCTCAACTGATCTCTGCTTTCCTTTTGCGCCTTTAATGATCTTCTTTGGGTCTGCAACTCGGGTCACAATAGGTGATCTCTGATTTCTCCTTATAGTTGGAGGTCTTGAAACCCCTTTCCCTCTTTGTGGAGTCGACAGGTGAACTAATTTACAGTCTTCTTCAAGTCATCAATTCTTATTCACCATTAAGACATTCAGCAATTCAAAACAAGAGACATCAGGAGAATACTTCGTTTCAAGGCCTTCATTTCCTAGAGACGCACCAAAATATGTTGGCACTAGAATCAACACTTGGACTACATCAAGCGCCTAACTAGACACATCCTAAACTCTAAGGCAATTTGATGATTTGTTTTATGAGATTGGTAGGTGGTTTAAACTCTCATTCACTAAAAAGAGATTTCAGTCAAAGCCACAGTTCTACTAATGAGGGTATTGGATCCTAATGTGGTAGAAAAGAGTGAGTTTTTAGCCTATGATGAGAAGAAAATGTGAAATGAGAGAAGAAACAGTAGCTCTGCAAGGCATAAATCTACTGCATTTGGTAGAAATTAACACAAGTAGCAATTTAACAATATTTCATCAAGAGAAAGCTATTTCTAGTCTTACAATATTCTCACTGAAATATTATGAAAGATAACTATCATAAGTGATGCTCTTTCCACTGTTATTATATATATTTTACCAAGAAGGCTCAGTGTGTGAAACTAAAAAAATTTGATAAAACACATGAACATGTCAAGAGATTGATAAAAACACATGAGAGCATGAAGGATTGAAAACTACAACTGGAGATAATAAGATATGGAAACATAAGTGAAAATTAACAATACACACACCAGAATGGTAATAAGTCCTCATAAGTTTCTTCCCATTTCATTCACTAAAAAGAGTACTAACCATATGAGTCAAGATTAACTACGAACCTTTACTTCATATCAGATTAGCATATATATACAAAAACATGATATTGTCATCTCCACAAAGAAGTAAATCTATTCCAAAAAGTTATTACAATATCATGCAAGAGATGAGGTTGATCCCTAAACTTAAATACAAAGTTCCATATCATAAATAAGATAAACATCATGAAGGCTAACAATTCGAAGTGGTTGTATGATGTGGTGGTTTGTTTAAATGTGACTCCTTTGTTCTGGTGTAACCAACTTCACAAAAAGTGTAAAAATCAATGAGAGTGACATGTGGTTGTTCTCCTTTAAATGTGAAAAATAGAACCCTGACATTTCGGAGGGGACTTGATAGATGACACCTGGCAGCATCCATTACAATTGAAAACTCCTCCACTTCACCTACTTTGATGTGACCATCATGAAAACAAACCAAAAAGCAGCTCCTTTTCATCATGTGCTAGTATTCATAAATAATTGCTACCTTTGCAGAAAAATTAGCTAAAAGACAAGTGCCATGTTCAAGAGCGACATACTGCCAACATAACTAAAAATTGGGTTCCATTTTCCCCCACCATTGCTGGCGAGTACCCCAATTATTTTTTAAAACAAGCTTGAAGGGGATGTCATATGCTTGTGTTGTAAGTTTGTCCTTCGAACAAATCCAACCTAGTACATTTTACGAGCCCTTGGAAGGAGGAACTCGAGTAACGTCATGGCAACAAAGTTCGATGTCATCATGTTTTAATGAGTCTGAAAAAGGGATAACTTGGCATCTTTTCATGTTTAGAAAGTTTGAAAAGAAGACAAAAAAGAAAACTCCATCATGGCCCTTTTCGTAAATAGTCTCCTAGATCCGAAAAGGTAGAAAACACTATCCGAGAGAACCTCTTAGTCGCGATAGGCTAAGGTATTCCTTTTTCATAAATAATCTATCCCAGCCCGAAAAAGGGGTAAACATATACTGGGTAGATATCATTTCGCAACCATTTAACGAGTTCGAAATGACAAGAGTCTCGGCAATCTTTTCAATTTTAGAGAGTCAGAAAAGAGCTAAAAGATGACTCCATTAGTGACTTTTTCGTGTTTTTACCGAGTCCAAGAAAGTATAACATTTAACTCGTTATTTCACCACTATGGCCTGAAAACCTGTTGCTGCACAAGAGACACGTGTAAAACCCATTTCTCGAAAATAATAGAAAAACATGTCTTAAAACCTAATTAGGGTTGTGAAAAGTTATAAAATGCCAAAAATGGTAAAAATAATTACTTTTCACTTTTTACCTCTTGTGGAGCAATAGTTACCCATTTTATAGTGTGATCTTACGGCGAAGATAGTGGATGATCGAGTAGACCAATCATAAATCCGCCAGTTCCAGGTAAGATCCGACACCTTTCCCTTCATTTTGAGTCCTCTTTTATTACCTGCAACCCTCAATTTGATTTCTGAGGGGGGGAAATTGCAAAATTTAGGGCACGGTGGTTGGCGCAAGTTTCGGACACGAACTCGTGCCAATCGTACATTTTTCCTAACTAAGGCGTGCCCATTGGCGCGACTGTTTGGGAAACAATCGCACGAACCGCGCAGACCATTTTTTTGCAAAAAATGAAAGTTAAATACCCAATTTCTTACAAATCCAAGCTTTAAAAAATGGCTAATAATATCCATATGAACATATTTGCAGGTATAAAGCGGAAAAATGGTGATCGAATGGAAAGAACAGGAACACAGCGAAGAGGACAAGCTTGCCATGGAAAATTAGAGATGCATGGAAGCTCTCAGAGACTGTGGACTGGAGAAGTTCTTCTTGACACTGTGTCTCCGAGCTCAACCGGAACTGCTACAATATTTGATCAGCATATGGGATGAGAACCAGGAAAATTTCATCCAGGAACTTAAGATTGATGTTTCTTATGTCTACTTTATAACAGGATTATCGCGGAGGGGAGTAGCATCGATCCTAACTGGCACCCAGCCTTGCATGGAGAGCATGTCCATGGTGATTGATAGGGTATTTCCAGGGGCACGGAAGTGAATAGGAAGTGGGAAAGTCGATCTCCAAACTATCCCAGACTTAGCACTAAAAGTAGTGCTACACACCATCACCCGAGCTGTGGGATCGCAAGCACCGCACAAAGCAACAAAGACACAGTTGTAGTTGCTTCTTGTTGTAGACTTCTTGTCACCAACCATATGCAACTAAGCAAAGGTCGTAACAATAAACATGAAATGCCAGCTAATAAAATGCAAGAAGACCAAATTGAAGCAATTCGGTTATGGGTCTATCTTGGTATCGTTCTCTTAGAACGACTACCAATATTTCAGCGACAGGAGGTCATAGTCCCGACACCACCATCGAGGGAACCACGGATGGCCCGATGGGCAGCTCTGATGCTAAGGGCAGGTGGCAGTCAACATATGTCCTAGAGACTGGAATTATTTGATTGGCTTCGCTGACAGTTGATTGTCGTGGAGGGCTGGCCCTACTCTGGTATAGATTTCACTGATGATACAGACCTCCCACTCCCAGAAGGAGAGGATTGGGATGAAGATTTGGGTAAGTCTCATTTTCAATTTTCATGAGTGTTATTATTTTTTTAATTATGTATGTTCTGACATTAAATCCATATGTTCGCAGATGTTGGCCCAGAGAGACCCGTAGGTATGTCACCGATAACGAGGTGAATCCCTCGCGATTTCGACCCTCATGGCAAGGGAGGTGAGGAAGAGGAGATCGTGCGCAATCTAGAGGGAATCACATGTGGAGTCCTAGACTATGCACGATTCGACGATGTTCCTTGTGCCTACCAAAGACATACCATAGGGGTGCCCAGCCGAATTCACCGCTTGCTGAGGCGGCTCGTACGGGCAGTGACATGCTATCATGAGCATCATGCTGATTAGACACCTAGATTTTTATCTGCATATTTGAGAGACATGTTGTCTCAAGATGTAATAAAAACACACATATTTTTTGAGGTTATGATGCAAAGTGATGCAAGCATTCGAGAGAGAGAGAGAGAGAGAGAGAGAGAGAGAGAGAGAGAGAGATATATATATATATATATATATATATATATATATATATATATATATATAGATATATATATTCCTACATGGAACTTTTACATATGATGACGTTTTTATAAATTATGAAAATGTCTATCTAATTCAATGTTGGCAACTGTATCAGTTAATGCATTCATTCGTCTAGGAATATGTTGATATGTAATAAAATCAAAATGTCTTTCTAGCAAACGAATACGTAAATACAATCTCAGAATGCACGGATTTCTAACCGAATAATGACCATTGAGTTGAAGAACGACAAGCTGTGAATCTAGATTTACAAGCAATGCGCGTATGCCAAGGTTGATCACCTCGGTTAATAGTTCAATGACATAACTATATTCAGCAACATTGTTTGTAGTTCGTCCTAGAAAAATACCTTGCAGATCTTTCAACTCACCAGCAGGATCATAAATTATCGAGGCTACAGAAGAAAAATTCTTGGTATTGCAGGAAGCACCATCCGCGAAACCGACATAAGGGGTAATAGACATCTGCACAATAAGAAAGACCCAATAAGTAGGAAAAACTCTCACAAAGCAAACCAAACCAAAACATGTACAACAATGAAAACAACACCTATGTACACAAATCATGCATGAATGACTCATGCATAATATTTTTTGAGATACAACCCATTTCTAGGTTGTTCTAGAGGGAAATAGTCTCGCCAACCGTGAAGACCATTTTTTTGCAAAAAATGCAAGTTAAATACCCAATTTCTTACAAATCCAAGCTTAAAAAAATGGCTAATACTATCCATATGAACATGTTTGTAGGTAGAAAGCAACAAAATCGTAATCAAATGGAAAGTACGGGAACATAGCGAAGAGGACGAGCTTGCCATGGAAAATGAAATATGCATGGAAGCTCTCAGATATTATGGACTGAAGAAGTTCTTCTTGACACCGTGTCTCCGAGCTCAACCAGAACTGCTACATTATTTGATCAGCATATGGGATGAGAACCAGGAAAAGTTCATCCTTTGATATCTAGAACTTGAGATTGATGTTTCTGATGTCTACTTTATAACTGGATTATTACAGAGGGGAGAAACATTGATCCTAACCAGCACCCGGCCTTGCTTGGAGAGCATGTCCATGGTGATTGACAGGGTATGTCTAGGGGCACGGAAGGGAACAGGAAGTGGGGAAGTCGATATCCAAACTATCCCAGACTTGGCACAAAAAGTAGTGTTGCACACCATCACCCAAGCTGCGGGTTCACAAGCACCTTCTGGGTTGTTCTAGAGGATGAACTTCGTAATCAATGAGCTCATAGGCCCCATTCTGCAACACGCATTTAATAATGTAGGGCCCATGCCACATGGGTTGAAATTTGCCTGCCCCCAGCTTATCATGAGCTTGGTCGTACAGGAGGACGAGATCTCCTTCAATGAAGGAATGAGGGGAAACTGATTGGTCAAAATGAGCTTTGACTCGCTTCTTCTGTGCTTCAATAACCAGAGCAGCAAAGCGGCGGGTTTCATCCAGCCTTTCTAAATAAAGAAGATGCTATTCTTCTGGCGAAGTGTTCGGTAGGAATTCAACATCCAACTTGAGCAAAGGTATTTCACATTCAATCGGAAGAGTAGCTTCCAGACCGTAAACCAACTGGAAAGGAGTGAATCTGGTTGCATTCTTAACTAAGGTTCGGTACGACCAAAGAGCCGAAAATAACATGAGATGCCAATTGGATTTGTGGATCCCAATCGTACGTTGAAGCATGGTGACAAGAACTTTGTTTATAGCTTCAACCTGGCCATTGGCTTGAGGGTAGTACGAAGTTGAGCTATCGTGACGTAGACCCAACTTAGAAGTCAACTCCGCCACCATATAATGCCGAAAATGGGAACCATGATCAGTAACGATGGCTTGAGAGACGCCAAACCTAGCAATGATATGATTGAATATTAATTGAGCAGATATCTTACCGTCAACGGCAAGGGTAGGCATTGCTTCGGCCCATTTGGTGAAGTATTTCACGACTATGATAATATAAGCATGCCCCCCAGCCGAGTGAGGGTTACACGTTATAAAATCGATGCCCCACTTTGGAAATGGAGCAACGGTAATGACAGGATGAAGAGGTACAGGCGATGCACGCATTTTGCGTTGATAGATCTGGCAATCACAACATTTATGAACAGCGACAATGTAGTCCTTGAAAATAGAAGGCCAGAAACAACTAGCACGAAGAATATTTTATGCAGTAGCATAACCAGACATGTGACCGCCACAGGCACTACTGTGACAGTCATTCAGGGCTTTCTCAGCTTCGTCGAGAGTCAAACGCAGAGTATGGAATCGACTCTGACACGATAGATTGTATCCCCAACTACACAATAAGGTTGCGACTGATGTCAGATGCATCGGCAGGCATCCTTCGTCAACTCAAATCTAAAGGTATAAGTTCGGAGATAGACGATGATATCACCGTACCAAAGATCGAGGGTGCTAATCAAGAAAAGTGAATCGTCTTGAATGTAATCCTCAGAACGAGACGGAGGAGAGTCTGAAGGGAGGGAACAGATCAAATCAGCAAATACTAATGATTTCTTCGACTTGGCAGAAGTAAATTCCAATTCGAACTGTTGGAGGATGACAATCCACTTTGAGTATTTCCCCCCCAGCAATTGTCGAGACAATATGTAAGTCATCGGGTTGCAATCAAAAATCACAATCACAGTACGTAAAAGAATGTAATGACGAAAACGCTGAACGGCCTGAACCGCAGCTAATGCTAATTTCTCGACATGTGCATAGCGTGTTTTAGGATCGAGAAGGTTACAATACAAGTAATGATAACTTGCTCATGAGCGTCATCATTGTCTTGTACTAGAACCATGGAAATCGTGCTGAAAGCGGTGGATAAATAGAAGGAAAAATCACGATGATAATTTGGAGGATGCAACGGAGGAGCATTGACAAGCAATGTCTTCAATGCATCAAAAGACTTCTGAGAAATCTCATCCCAACAAAATGGGACGCCCTGCTTCAATAATCGTGTGAATCCTTTAGCCACTTCTACATAGTTAGGTGTATGAAACGACATATAAAATTAGCCTTCCCTTGTAAACTCTGCAATTGATGCAATAAGGACGGAGAGGGGAGATCGATAATAGCCTCAACCTTGAGCAGATCGCGGCGAATTCCGTATTTAGACACAATAAACCCTAAAATTCTACCGGAATCAACGCAGAAGACGTACTTGTGCGGATTAAACCGAATGTTGTAGCGTCGACAACAAAGAAAAATCTGACGAAGATGGTCAGGATGATCCCTACGCTTAGCTGAATGAGCCGGAAGGTCATCCAGATAAGCCTGAACGATGTGATGAATATCATGAAAAGCATACGACATCGCTCGTTGAAATTTGGCCCCAGCATTCTTTAATCCAAAAGGGAGTTTCTTATATGCAAAGGTACCCCAAGGAAAGATGAAGGCAGTCTTGTGTTGATCAGTCGGGAGAATGTTAATTTGATTATAACCAGAAAAACCGTCCATGAGGGAAAAATTCTCACTCCCGGCACAATCACCAATGATTTGATTGATAAAGGGAGTAGGATACTTATCCTTGGGACAAGCTCAATTGATATGACGATAATCAACACAGACCCGAATTGTTCCCTATTTTTTATCCACGGGAACAATATTAGAGACCCATTTTGTCAATGGAATGGGATAAATGAAGGCAGCTTTAAGAATATTTTCAACTTCACCCTTAATGGCAGCAACTTTTCTAGGGTGCACCGGACGAAGACGCTGGCGAACAAGTTTCGAACCGGGGTAAGTAGGGATTTCATGCACCACTATACTAGGATCAATGTCGGGCATCTCTTCATAGGACCATGCAAAGACATCACGGAATTTGCGGAAAAGGCTAGTGTAAACTTGTACTTCATATGAAGAACAAGTGACCCCGATATGGATGTTCTCGATGATTCCCGGTTTAACAGAAATGTCAATAGGCATCGTCTGTGTAATGTTACTCAATTTGCCTTCCAAAAAAACTCCATGTGTCAAAATAGGAGTTTGAAGCGAAGGAGAAGGAACCTGAGATGAAAATCACTCAAGACACGTAGACATGGCCCCGAGACTAGGCATAAATGAGGAACGATGATGACCATCATCCCACGGCAGATCTTCGAGAGACCTGGTTTCCATGATGGCTTCATCGAAGGGAAACACTTCTTTCAAAGGATCATGCGAATCTGAATCACCAAGCTAGGGGGATTGAGAATAAATGTCAAGAGACATGCTCGAAGGAGCACGATTAGAGGATGGAGTGTCGGAAGCCGCTATGAGTTCACAATAGTCAATCTCAATCGGACTCAACGACATCTAATCTCCGAAAGAATCGATCTATTCAGGTGAAGGGATAATCCATGGGTCATCAGACCGAGAGATCATGTTGACCTGAACAGTTTTTGGTGGAGGAAGGGGAAAAATACCCATGAGGATAGGGTCCTTGAAAAGACCCAGCCCTACGCTCTTGTAGGGAGTAGGAATCTGATCCACATATGGAACGTCGTTCTCAGAAGAAGAAGTGAAAAAAGACAATTGATCAAAATTAATACTCTTTCCTTCGCGAGGGAATTTCAAAACACGAAAGAGATTAGACGGAACGCATAGTATGGCGTGAGTCCAACTGCGTCTGAGGAGAAGATTATAATTGAGCTTAGCGTCAACTACTTCAACCTCGACATTGACTGTCTTCCCTTCCAATGTAATTAGCAAACTAGCGAGAACACCAAGAGGTTTAGATTCCCTTCCATCAAATGCTTCAAGGGCATTGGGTGAGGATGTTAGAGCTGGAGAGCCAATTTCTTTCTAACAAGAAGATGACATGACACATGTAGATGCACCCTCGTCCACAACTGCCCGATGAATATTCATACCATTAATACCAACTTGGATAATAAGCGTAATCTGATGCGGAAGTTGTGGGATGAAATTATCTAAATCGAAAGTCAGAAGGCTAGTATCAGCAAGATCAATCCCATCAATCGTAGACAACAAGGCCTTCGGTTGAGACGAACAACTTTGAAGTACTTCTAAAGTGGACATCGCAAATGGCGCCTAAGCTAAATCCTCAACAATACTGTAATGTTGAGCGGCACAAGCATTAGGATTGTAAGAAGACTTGCAGAGTACACCTTTGGAAGGTGGTCGTACAACGGATTCAGCGATGGGCCTTTCAATCCCAGGAGGCCCAGAAACAAGTGGAGGAGGAGGACCATCAACGATCTCATTTCCCACTGCCTGACGCAATCTAGAATAATATTTCGATTGAGTGGAAATAGAAATGGGTTCAGAACTATTCATCACGAACACTCGAGAGCCAAATGGGGCAGAGGACTGAGGTTTCTCTACCATCTGGGTTTGCTGAGATGGGAAAGGTTCTTTAAGAATGGCTGGAGCTCCCTGGGTGCCTTTGAGCAATCAGCTCACTTCAGACCATCGAGGACAGTCCTTGGTGAAGTGCTCATCATCACAAATCAAATAGGGGTACTTCGGCTTGCGTTGAGAACCATTAGCAGCACGAGGTTTCTGAGAATCTTGTTTCGAGGTATCGGATTTGGCATTACCTTTACCCTTCGTCTTACCTTTAGAAGCGTTATCCGTTGGATTGGCCTGAACGGCATTAACTTCTGCGGGTTTTCTATAATTCAAGGTGGACTGAGAAACGACATTGTTGGAAGAAGTAGACTTTTGCTTCTCGGAGTTTGATGAAGAAGAATTCTGAGAAATGGAACCAATAATACCATCGACGGATGGAGTCACTAGTGGTTTAGAAGTTCCAGGTTGAGGAGCATTAGGCAAGATGTCATACAATATGCCACACTGAGAGTAGACGAGATAAAGATATTAGGTGTAAGAAATGGATTGTTCCTCAGTCACACATGCCCCCATAGCTATGTATTTCGCAATCTGATTGAAAAAGGAGGTGGTGAACCAATGAGTCAGAAGCTGATCAGGAATCTCAAACTTAATCATGCGACGACGATGCTACCACTCATGAATATGATCCGAGATATGATTATCTCGGTCCTGTTTCAATGAAGTGAGGAGATGCGTCCCGGTCTCATAGCGGATCGGTAACTACAAATTTGTAAGGAATGCCATGGCTAAAGAATTGAAGTCTTGGAAGATGCCACGAGATAGCTCAATGTACCACTTTGCAACGGCACCAGTAAGAGTTAGCTGGAAAAGATAGAGTCGAATAGAATCATCAACCCAAGAGTTATAGAAACACCACAAGTGGTAAGTCATAATATGCGCTTGGGGGTCTTCACTAGACTTACCCTCAAACTTAGGACAATCACTAGGAATCTTGGTCGGAACTAGAGGCCAATATGGGTTATGAAGAATAAGATCGTTTGTTAACTTTGACAGATCCGGTAACTCCAATGTGGCAAGAAATGGTAATTGAGGATTAAAATTCATTAGAGGTCTCTGATAAGGACCCGTGTTCACATTCCACCCAGTTCAAAAGAAATTTTTCCCCTAGATATTTTTTCCCGGAGGATTCTAACCATAGGGGTTAGGAGTAGGATAATTCTGTTAATACTGGGGTTGGGGACCAAGATACTGAGTCTGAGTAGACCATTGAGGTCCCTGCTGAGCAACGTAATGATGTTGTTGTGGAATGTAAGCATGGCTTTGAGGTTGATTTTGAGGGTAAAAACCATGGGGTGCACTATATATCGGTTGATATTGACCTTGAGGGTAGTAAATGCCTTAAGGTTGACCAGGCGGACCTTACTGAGCAGGTTGAGTGGGCTGCTGAGCAGGCAGACCTAGCTAAGTTGGATAAACAGGTAGAACCGGCTGCAGACCTAATGGAACTGGCTGAGGAGCAGGTTGAACTGGATACTGAGGACCACCGAGTTTCCCTTGTGGGAAAGGTTGGCCCGATGGTTGCAATGGACTAGGTTGTCCCTGATAACCAGGTTGACCTGGAAGAGGACCATAGGGTTATCCTGGTTGCACAAAGTTTTGGCCATACTGAACGTGTGGTTGCGGTTGTGGTGCAACAGGTTGTCCCTGTGGTGGGTAGATTTGTCCCCCATGAGCATAAGATGGTCTTGGTTGATGTTGAGGTTGACCAGACAAATCGAAGGGTTTTCCTTGTTGGACCAAAGGTTGACCTTGTAAATTCTAGCCTTGTGGACCGGAAGGTTGTCCCTGTGGACCAAAGGCAGAGCCTTGCTAAGGCAAAGGTTGTCCCGATGAGGATTTTCCTTGTAAGCCAGAGGGTTGCACAGGTAAGGTAGGTCCCAGATGAGTAACAGTCTGATAAGGATCATAAACAGGCCAATGAGGATCAATAGGAGGCAAATAGACAGGATTACCATGATCGTCATAATGATGTGGAAATGTATATACAGGGTTACCGACAGCATCATAGTGATGGAATCGAGGATTGGCTGGAACTTGGGGCTGCTGAGAACCCTGAGAGCTCTGCTGCTGAACAACTAACAGGTACTCTTCAAAAGTAAGGCCGCCCTGAATCACTAGAGTAGTGGAGACTGCACTAGACGCAGGCAGGGCCTCCGCAACATTAGCTTGTGATCCACTCCGACCGGGATTGACAAGCCACATAGGATTGAGAACAATAAACCTGCGAGTATGAAAAGATCCAGACGACTGAGGCGTAACAACCGGTGTAGAAAAATCCACACAGACAGTAGGTTGGAGTAGGACAGATGTAACAGTAACCGACGAATCTGATGCCAAAGGGTGACAGTCCTAATGAAGGGAGGACCGAACTCTGAGGAGGAGTTGGCGTGCTAGATTGTGCTATGGATGCAACACCAGACATAATCTGACTCAAAGACCTATATCTGAGCAGAAGTGACACCGATGATGGAGAAGACTGAATAAACACACGAGGGAGATCTTCAGGAAAACGTTGATATTCTCCTGTGGAAACAGGCATTCCTTCACTACCAACAGGACTGGAGGAATCCATATCTAATCCTGCCATAAGATCTTTGAAAATAATACAGGTACTAGGAGGTACTGCGACAGCTATAAATGGTGAGCCCAACGTAAGAGGAGGAAAATATCCTTCTTCCCCAAAACCAGACCAAGCACCAAAAGGAGGCCAATTGAATTCAACTAGCTCTTCAGGAGGAGATTGAGTAGCAAGAGGCAGGACAGACGGGAGAATAGGCTGGGGAAACTCAGAATACCTAGTGGACAGAGGGGTTTCAAAAGAAACTTCTGGAAAATAATCACCCCTAGGAGGTAGAGAAGACAACGAAACTAGTGGTTCCGCCACTGTGACTGTATATCAAAACAAGAAGGAAAAATATAACCAATCGAAGGCTCCAAGATAAAAATCCGAGGAAAACAAAACAAGCCAAGTAATAAAAAATTTAACGGGCATGTGATCGTAGGTGATTAATTTTATGACACTGAAACCATATTTCATTGTTTCATGTTTTAAGAGTCGAGAAACAGGCAAAACATGACTCTAGTCACTTTCAATTTTCAACGGGCGTGAAAGGACAAGTGCTCGACAATCTCTTCTCTTTTTATGAAATCATGAAAATTTCAAAATGACTACTCAAGTACTCTAAGCAAGAGGGTGTACTAGGTTTCCATGAACTGCCATATACACCTTGGTGATCAAATGAAAGAGAAATGACCAAGGACTTAACGTACATGTAGGTAGTCTCCCCGAATGTTGTGTTTGGTGTATCACAGTTACAAGGTGCCAGACTCGGCTTCCTATGGATAAAAGGATTACAACCTAGATGGGTCTCCCTTTATATACTCGATGGTACGGGGAGCACAAGTCTGTACTAGCGCTGTCTAAAGCCAAATGGCGAATGACAGATACTAGATTTTAAGACGTTGGAACATGTCTCTAGCCTAGACCACTAAAAATGTTGCGTTAAGTTTCAATGTTTCCTTAGGTTAATTGAATGAATTTTAAAGTTGATCTTGGATTATGTTTCAATTTCAAGGCCCTACCGAACTTGGATCTCAAATTCCTAGATGCAAACTTTATGCAAACGAACATCGTCTTTGATTCAATGAATACTAGTTACGAAAAGAATAGAGATCTTTCAAACAAATAGCAAACAATGAAAATATGCGAAGAAATCCACTAATGCATCCAATGTAATCAAACGAAAATTAAACTCTTTCCTAGACTAACAGGCACTAGTTATGCAAAAGAAGTTTTCACTTTCGATGTAAAGGAAAGAATGCAAAATATAAATCTTTTTATTTTTTATTTTCCAATTAAACGAAGCACATAACGCACTAATTACATGAAAAACAAAATAAACACTATCTTGAGGACTCAAATGTAAGAATCGAAATTGAATGAATCAATCAATGCAAAACAAACACAAGAAAGCACTCAAACTAATGCTGCAATCTTCCAAACCAAAAGACAAGTTTTCAAAATGACCCAAACAAGAAATGTAATCGGTGCTTGGAGCAACAAGGAGAAGAATCACTCGAAAATGAAATGATCATCCAACCAAATCAAACAATCAAAAGGATCAGGAAAACTTAGCACAATCAAGCCAAGAATGAGACTGAAAACAATCAAAGAGACTTGATTTCCAAACAGAAGGCTTAGCGTACAAAGACAATCAGAAACCCTAAAGCCTTAATCTACACCGATAGGAAAATGGACAAAAAACTGAGAAAAACAAGCCTACAATAGTCAAAACATTCCCAAATGCTTAATTACACACAAAAAACGACCCAGAGGCAACCACAATTGACCAAAAAACTCATCAAGAAGGGTAAACCTAATTCTACAGGAGTTGGCGTGACTATGAGGCAGTATTCAGCGCCAAACAGGGGTTGGCGTGAGTGTACCAAAAGCAACCTATGCCATTCGGCGCGACTGTTCAAACGAAAACTGCGCCAAGCCATATAATTATAGAAAAAAGGCAAATCCAATGAGCATAGGTCAACCTTGACACTCTGGAACTGAACAGGGGATGGCAAGCGAGCTAGCAAACCAGAAAAAGACAAACAAGCAAGACAACAACCAAAGTCGACCCAAACAAGCTAAAACGACAAACTCAAACTATTCCCCAACGGAGTCACCAATTTGTTAGGTAGGTAAATCCTCTCTGCGAATAGAGACAATCCCTCTAGCCCTAGAGTGGGTCTAGAAACAAAGAGACATGCTAGAGTGTAGGTTCCTAATTACAGAATGAAAGAGGACACAGTAGATCGACCTACCTAGAGTCCAATGATGTCGTTACGGCTGTAGTGGTGGTGGCCTCTTGCTCCTGTCTCGGCAAGTCACAATCCTTTTGCAATCATGCTCGAATACCTGCACATAAAACAGTAAACAAAGAGCAACATACAACATAATAATTCCATTCGTAATCACTAACCAGTCAAAGAGGGCTAAGCATATTGCGTTAAACAAATGGCATAACACAAAGTGGGAACCTAAACAATAGTCACATATATATTGATATAAGGAAGAGGTACAACCAAAGCTTTGACATCACAGTCTCCTCCAGCGGGATTCAGCCGAAGCGCGTCTTAGATACTCGTCAAGGGATTCAGACGGGATGAGGGCATGGGCTTAAGCTCTCTAAATGAATTTCCTTCTTGTTCTACTTCTTCAACAATTCTGCTATAGTAGTTCAATTCTCCATGTTCAGCTATTCAGCTGTTCAACTAGCTTATGCAAAGAGAGATAGCTTCTTTTTATAGAGGAAAAGGAGGAGGTTAGGATCCCTACAAAGGTGGGAGGGAGGCCTATCCTTTAGGAGGTTCTCATGGGAGGTGGAAACCGTAAAATAAAGGAGGGAGTCTGTGGTTATTCAGTCCAACCACTCCCAATGACTCATCCTCGAAGTTGTTGAAGTGGAATCTTCGCCTCTATTTTTAAAAAACATTCCATAAACAGCTTGGCACGGGTACCTAATTGGGACGGAGTGCCAAGTGGCGCGGGGCCTAGAGTTAATCTTCCTCTTTTGCGCGAGGGCATAATTGACTACTCGCGCTAAGGCAAAAACAAGGGTTTTTGAATCTCTGCTCGGGGAATTGTCAATAGAAGGAATATTACTCTCATGTAAAGGGATACAATGATGGTCTTTCTGAGGCATGACATTGCTTATTGATCACAGAAATGACCCTCCAATGGGAAAGATGGGGATTGTAGGGATAGTGAAAAAATGTTATGTACCAATTGGTTTATGTCTAAATTCTATAGAAAACATCAGACTTGGACCTACATATACCTCTCTACTAGTGGAATATATACAGTGACTACATCAATTCTTCAACAGCTAGTGACTTATTGGATGCATCTCTTCGCTATCCCAACTCATATATGTTCTAAAATTCGATCTAGACTGACACATTTTTTGTGTTCGGGCTTAGGACCTGAACATAAAATCCATGTGGTGGCATGGTGTAAGGCGCCAATACTTCATGGGCGCGTTTTGGGGAACGGGTTCGCTCGTTGGGCGTTTGGACGAGTTCGGGCACCGTGCGACGAAACGGGCGAAATGCTGCACCGGAGAGGCACGGGCGCGTGCGTGTAGCGGAGGCGCGTCATGAGGGAAAGTTGGAGGAGAGGTGCGTCACACTTGACCAACACGACGTTGGCAAGACGTTTTTATACCACCAAAGACGCACCGTGGACGAGCCAAGCCGACGGGCGAGTCGGTGGAGAGGCCGACGTGTTGGGCGTGGCCGACGCCACACTTCATGGGTGAGCGACCAAACGACGGGTCGGCTCGAGTCAACCAAGTGACCCACACTTCACTTGGGCATTCATATATATATTGGTGGGTGTGCGGATGAGTGGAGGCATCAACAAAATGAACAACAAGAACAGTCAAGGGTAAAGGCGTTGGTCACCACGAGCGTTCCAACATCTCGTTGGTGGAGAAACGTAGCAACCGACGAAAAAAACGAAGGTTGGGAAAGTCGGGCCGTAGTTGGGCGCGTCGCACCACAAACCACCGCAGTCCGCACCGCAGTTCAGGTTGGGTCAGGTCCGGCGCAGCTGAACGACGGGTGGGTCGGGTCGTGCACGACTGGGCACCCTCTACACGAATTGGGCGTTAGAAAAAACGCGATTCCGGGAGCGTCGGGAGTCGGATTTGAGTGTTGTAAAGTGCTGAATGTGCGCATCGATGGGTTGCATCCAACCATATAGTTGGGAGGTGGATTGGACTCACGAGGAGCTCAAGGGACGGTTTTAAATGATTTGCAGTGCCAATTGAGTGACCCGAGTGACCCGGCAGCACTTGGGCAACTTTGTGCAGGAAATTCCACAGGTGAAAACCTTTGGTTGTAAATGAATGTTGTAGGCTATTTTGATGGTTGAAAAGCCTTAGAGCTTGGTCAAAAGGCAAATTTCCTTGCCAAGGAGCAGGAGTGGCTTCTGTTGGATTGGACATTGTACTCATATTTATATGAAACATATTATCTGGGCGGACTCATTATTAACAGGGAGTTGCCCCTCCCTTGTATGTATGGGCGTACTTGTGGATTGATAATGATGTTTATGTTTTATTCCGCATAATTGAAATAACATTTGCTAATAACTAACGAATGTTGATAAAGGCATAGTCTGCATACTTAAGTATTTGAAAAAAGAAAAATTACGGCAGTGCCGCACCCATCTACAATGTGGTTGGAAGACACCCGAGGTGTAGGGGCGTGACAGTTGGTATTAGAGCTACTGGTTCGGATGGTTTGAAAGTATGAATACACAACTGCTGTTGCACATCAGTTGGTATCAGAGCTACCTTCACTGGGAGCTTTTTTACTGAAGCAAGGACACAGTTGCAGGGTTGCAGGTGGTGTTGAAGCTGAACTTATACATTGGGGTTTCTCTTGAGACCTTAGCTGAAGAAAGGCATCTGCCAGGGCTAAAGCTAGAAAGGAAGACATGCCAAATTTGGAAGAATTCAGGGAGAAAGCCCTTGAAGCTTTACTATGGATGAAGTACACAAGGGAGGACTTGCAGATTCGAGAAGATTTTGGAGTCTTGTGGAAAGAAGTGGTGAAATCTTGGAAGAAAGTGAAAGCACTTATAAAAGAGCATGATGCTATAGCACAATCTCTTAAGGCCTTGTATGAGGAAGGGATATCCTCATCTAACAAGGATGAATCTGATCAACTTTTTGACAGGATGGTCCATTTCGATGAATGGATGGCGTTATGCTATGAACTAGAGGCACTTCGACAGGAGATTGCCGGAATTGGAAAGAGGTATATGAACGAACCGAAGGATGTTGGGAATGTAGTTGAGGAGAAGGAAGAACTTGTAGAACAAGTTGAACCCGAACCAAGCACATTACAAGCATTGCAGGTTGAACCAGACGAGGATGTTGCAGATGTGGGAGATGTCAAGGATGAACTTGATGAACAAGTTGGACCAAGACCAAGCACATTGCAAGCATCGAAGATGGATGATTCTCATGAGGATGATATGAAGATGGAAGAGATGAAGGACGAACTTGTGACACAATTTGAACCAAGACAAGACACATTGCAAGAATTGGTGGACAAACCACATGGAGATGTTGCAAATGTGACCATGATCGAGGAGGAACTTGATGAGCAGGTGGTACCAGGATCGAAAACATCAAAGGCATTGATGAGGATGGAGGACACTCACTAGAGGAGTCTTCATGGAGATATGACTTGTGTCTCACTTGAGCATTTTGGAGATGGACCGTATGGAGGGACAAGCAAATACATGACTTCTTTGCTAACACCATGGATGATTACTCCTTGGATGCCTACGATGAGACCTTGTACATTGATGGAACAAAGGACATGGGATGTTACAAACCTTGTTGGGGCAATTTGCGACCTTACACTTGATGGTTCAAATGCCCTGGACAAGTGTGGAACGTGATGACCTTTGTGATGGAAAGGGTCATGCTTAGCCACATAGAATGGCAAGTGCCCGGCATGACCCATAGACTACCTTGGTGGTAGGGCACGTTTTTGGAGTGGACTTCTTCATGGCTTCAACCAAGATGGACCTCTTGGCAGACCTTAAGTGGAGGAGTAGCCTTGAAGGAAGTACTCATATGATGGATGAAGGTAGGAGTGACCGAGAGCACTTCACTTCGATATGTATGGACATGATGACGATGAGAGTTGAGTTGAATTCACTTAGATGAACACATGGGTAGCCAAAGTCATGGACATGGACTACATGGAGATATTTTATAGATGGACTGATGGGACGTTGTTCACCATGAGCAACTTGGACATTGGTTGGATGAGCAGCTTATGAGACATTCATATGATTTGCAAAGTGAGAACTTGTGATGGCACTCATGGCCAATACAAGTAGGCTTACCAACGCTTTGGATATGATGAGGCATGGGAGTTCATGATGGATATGCCTTGGTACACACTTTGGCATGGGCTTGAGTCTACTTGACTTAGCCACACTTCTTACTTTTGAAGATGCTTGGAGGATGAGCCTACTTTGAATACAAGTAGCACATGGATTAGCATCATGGACAGCATGTTGTGGATGAGATGGGGAACACTTCATGGACCCAAACATGGCACAGTTGGATGAGATTCAGACTTGATCGAGTTGATGATTGTAACAGATTGCAGAAGGAACAACTAATGTATGGTATAAGGATGGACATTCTCATGATGAGGACGTTATGGTTGGATTTATCACCCAACTAGTTCGAGTTGTGGGGACGCGTAGTCTGCAGAGTTATGTCGAATACATAACATATTTTGTTGTGTTGATTTTGGTTGGAGTACTTGATGCAGATTTTCACATGACATTGATGATATGTGGTGGGTTGACACAATATATTTTGCAGCATCATGTGACCTTGCTGAGGAGATTGAATTCCCGCTATGGTGTAACATGTGATGATTGTAGCAGATGTGTTGATGATCACGGATTGAGTAGATATTTCATGGAAACGAACCTTGCTGGTTTATGGATGTCATTGCGACGATATTGTGCAATGAGACTTTGCGACGAAAGTTGCGATGATACTTTGCGACGATGGTGGCACTATCGAGGATGATATTCATATTTTAAGTTGAGGAGGATGTAAGGCCCCAAGACTTCATGGGCACATTCAGGGAAACGGACGCGCTCGTTGGGCGTTTGGATGAGTTTGGGCCCCGTGCGACAAAACAGGTTGAACGTCGCACCGGGGAGGCACGGGCGCGTGCGTGTAGCGGAGGCGCGTCACGAGGGCGAGTTGGAGGAGAGGCACATCGCACTTGACCAACACGGTTTTGGCAAGACATTTTTACACCACCAAAGATGCACCGTGGATGAGCCAAGAAGGGCGAGTCGGTAGAGCGGCCGACATGTTGGGCATGGCCGACGCCACACTTCATGGGCGAGCGACCAAACGACGGGTCGGCTCGGGTTGACCGAGCGACCTACACTTCACTGGGGCAAACATATATATTGGTGGGTGTGCGGATGAGTGGAGACATCAACAAAATGAACAACAAGAATAGTCAAGGGTAAATGCGTTGGTCACCACGAGCATTCCAACATCTCGTTGGTGGAGAAACGTAGCAACCGGTGAAGGAAATGAAGGTTGGGCGAGTTGGGCCGCAGTTGGTGATGCAGGGCCAAACCTGCAAACCCAGAATCTCTCCTCTCACCTACATATAACACGTGCAATCCAATAACTGCCCACATAAACACTCAAAGTCCGAGAAATTATATACATTATCATTCTTAGAAGCTTGTTTCATACGGTTATAATCTCATGGTTTATAAAAACCATACTTGAAATCAAACCCAATTTCATAAACTCAAACTTTGTAAATAGCCCAAATGCCAAAGGTTTACAAATGAACTTTGCTTCCATTATATAAGTGCGCCTTTGTCTTTTAACAAGCTAGACATTTTTTAATCGAATCCAACCTCTATGCAATCATCGCCATTCAAAATAACATTTGCCCCACACAACTTATACCCATTCCACTCAACACAATAACAAATCTGGTCACGGTAAATACAAATGTGCTTACCTCCATGAACGCTTATGGAATGTCATAATACACCTCCACGTTGTTCAAGTTTGACTAATGCTTTCACACATCGACTGTCGTTGTGGCAATTGCATAACTTGACATTAACATTACAGCCCAACCTCATATAAATTCGACGCAATTACTCTGCATCGAATCATTACTCTTCTATGTTAACTCTGCAAATCTGTATTTTGGTTTATCCAATGTTGCCCAGCAACTGTTCATCGAACACTTCACTCACGTTATTTCGATTTTAGATTGAACAGAATCACCTCTTCTTGCGTGGCTCCGATTTGATGATTGCTTGCGTAGATTCTATATACCTGAACTTATATATCTCTGAATGGATTCTTCGCAGGTCTACATCAATTCATCTGCGCCTTCTTTAAACTTCATTCAAGTTTGATTAACACCTTATGTGCCAGCAACTATGAACGTTGCACATACACCAGTTTCAATAGCGTGGTGCCACTGTTTTAATGTGGGTTTTTATAATTGTTGAACGCCCTTCAACGCACAGTGCAAATGTAGACTCAATCTTAAACGCAATTTTGTAATTCTACTCACCATAGAAATTGAATTCAACGCTGACTTCTGCTCTGCGTTTGATACAAAACTGCTCCCTCTGCGTCCTTAATGCATTTACCTTTTACCAATTCCAACGCAGTGCTGGATTGCTCACTCATTTCAGAACTTGATTATTGCAAATCGGTCCCTTCTCCTACGGATTTCTTGCCTTCGATCATCACAACTCTTTGACTAATATCACTCCAGGTGAATGGAGCCAGCATATAACATTAATTAATGTCGATTTCAATTTACCCTTCTTGTATTTACAATTCAGTGATTCAAACAATTTTCAACATTAAACCAGAAATTTTTGTAACTTTATTCAGGATTACACCATATTCAACAACAAATCGATATAAAATTCGATTCTTCCACATGTATTTAACGCTGCGCCAACAATCACGAATTTACTCTTTTGTCTCATCGATTGTCTCATTCGAACCAGAAATTTACTCTGGTTTGAACCAAAAATCGATTTCCTCTTCTCTACAGAATGACAGTTAAGTTCATACATTAAAACATGAATTCATAAAACCATTTAATTATTCCCGCATCGATTTTGCAAAACATTGCTCCTACACAGAACTAGTGCTTTCCAACGATTCCACTTCCAAATTATATAAAATGTGCATTCTCAATTTAAAACCCAGATACAAAAAATATACACCACTCCATAAATCGAAACACACAATTCTGAAAACACTTTTCACATTAACAATGAAAATACTTACAAACTTTTGTTTGGCCAGATATTCGAGATCTATGGCCCTTTACAATTGCCCGAAGGCTCCCAAGTAGAAACCCTCTCACTACTTCACACTCTCACTCTCTGCTCTCAACTATTCAAGTGTATTTTCCTCACAAAAACCACTCATATTTATACATAAATAATGAATTTAATTCACTCCAAAAATCTCTCCACCTAATCTTCAACTAAATCTATATTTTAGGTGTGGACTCAACAAAGTCCCATACATAGAATTCCTACTCCCTAATTTTGCTCCTAATCTATTTCTCTCATATCCTTTTAATTAATAAAAGAATATTTACAAAATCCTCACTTTTATAATTTATCTCCTATTTTATTTAAAAATAACAAATTAATTAATAAAATAATAAAAATTTCACACCCCCCTTTATTACATATGAAAATTGGCCTTGATGCTCCTGCATCAGACTCCCAAGGTTGAAATTAAACATGATCGCCTGATCATGTGTTCGGATTTGTGTATGCCTAGATCCCATATCTTGTGCTGTAACTTTCCACTTGTCGTTGCTTCTATCTGTTGCTCTTCTCCAGGTCTCCACACTTTATGCTGAATTGCCCCACTGACTGTGCTCTCGCAATCTTTTGTTGTCTTTCTCTTGCTTAAATTTTTCTGCTTTCTTGTTGTTGTTTGCTGTCTCTAAGACACCTTCATCATCATTCTTCTGATGCTTTCAATCTCTATGTCCAGCCTACTGCTGCTGCTTTCACTTCCTGTTGCTGCCGCTAATACAGATGTTGCTGCTTCCTGTCCCTCTGTCACATTCCTTTGCTCATCACCTGCAAATTCTTTCTCTGGTTCAAATTTCTCCAGCAAACATTTCAGCCCTTTCTCCTCAAACATTTCATCAACATGCTGTAAATTAGTTCCAGCATAACCTTCGTCTTCCCCTTCGACAATCTTCAGTAATTGTCCATCATCACCTTGATTGATTCTAGTAATCAAATCAAGTTCTTCAACCATTGTAGCCTCATCCTCTAACACTGTAGCAATTCCAAAATTTTGTCCACCAGTCTTCTCTTGGCTATACAGACAAGCCAACTCTTTCTTGTCACCCATGGTAACAAGCCTCTGCTTATGAGACATGATTGTCTCATCTTCTACCTGCAACAGTTCTTCTTCTTTCAAGACATTTCCAAATGATGGACTGTCTTTTGCATCACCTGTAAACACAATCAAATTGTCAGCATCAAAATCACAAGACCCAATGGTCTCACTTGTTGATTCAGTCACCAAGTTTTCTCTCTGCAGTCCCAAGTCTTCTTCAGGACTCAGAAAATCTTCACTGGCTTTCTCCTTAGCTTTCTCTGGCAACACTTCAGTATGCTGCTTTGAGCTCCTTTCCAACTTCTTTGTCAGCACATCAGTATGTTGATTTGCATTCACCATGAGACTGTCAACTAGTCTCTCCTTCTTTCCATCCTCTGCTCCATGACTCTTATTCATGAAAACTTCCTTACCTTGCTTCCTCAGCAAATTATCATGTACATAAGTCCTCTGTTTCTCCAATTCTCTTCTTTGAAGATCTAGTTTCCTATACAATTCAACAATTTCATTAGGAGTAGAACTTGGAAACTTCACACAATTTTCCATACCTTCACAAACTCTTAACCAATCATCAACTGGTCCTTCTCTCTCTGCACCAATATTCTGATTAGACTCCTTTGTCTTCATTTCCTCCTGAGATCTTGCTATCTCAGCATTGATCTGAACACACTTCATATTTAACTCTTCTTGAACAAACTCTAAAGCTTGCTCATCTCCCTGTGTTGTACCTGCAAACATACACAACTCATTAGTTTTAAAACCTTTTCAGTCTTGACTGCTTCCTCAAGCACTTCCCTTTGAACAGATCTGCACGTGGAATCTTCAAATTCCATCACTGGCTCAAGAACTCTAAGTTCCTCCTTCAATAAGGCAATCACACTTTGCCTCAACTTCTTCTGCAATGGTTTCCAAATCACTCTCTTTCCCTTCAGTGGAAAGATCCATCCTCTTTTCTGATTTTCCTGCTCTTGCAGCCATTCTTCTAGTACCTGCAATTGTACCTTCATTACTACAATTTCTCTTTCTCTGACTTTATCAGTCATCTTACCTCTGTGGCATTCCTCTGAACCTCTTCTCTGATCCTCCATGATCATCTTCTCCATGAGTTTCTCACTCACCATGAGTTGCACTAGCCTCTGCAACAGCAAGCTCTCCTGCTGCCCCTTACCTCACCAATCCACTTCACTAGATATGGTCTTTTGGTAAGTACTGGTTCACTGCCTCTGGAACCTCTTGAGCATTCTCTTCTGCTCTCTCTAGGCTATCTCTTCAACTCACTTTCTCTTCAAGACACTGCAATTGTCCTCCCTATCCAGCCTTTAGCTGAATGTCAGGTTCACTGCCATCATCTTGTCTGCAACCATAAACTTTAATCATAAATTTCAAATCAAAAAATCATCTCACCTTTAAGATCCTGCATGATCTTGTCCTCCATTCACTTCTGCAATCCTATTCACTGCAATTGTGTAGCTTGCATATCAGATTTAGAACCTGATCTTCCTTTCATTCTTCCTCACACATTCAAATAAAACACCTTCCTGCACTCGTTCAGAAAACAAACATCTTCAATATCAACAGAGCCAAGCTCTGATACTAAAAATGATGCAGGGCCAACCTTGCAAACCCAGAATCTCTCCTCTCACCTACAATAAATGTGAAATCCAATAACTGCCCACATAAACACTCCAAGTCTGGGCAATTATATACATTATCATTCTCAGAAGCTTGTTTCATACGGTTATAATCTCATGGTTTATAAAAACCATACTTGAAATCAAACCCAATTTCATAAACTCAAACTCAAACTAAAACTTTGTAAATAGCCCAAATGCCAAAGGTTTACAAATGAACTTTGCTTCCATTATATAAGTGTGCCTTTGTCTTTTAACAAGCTAGACATTTTTTAATCGAATCCAACCTCTATGCAATCATCGCCATTCAAAATAACATTTGCCCCACACAACTTATACCCATTCCACTCAACACAATAAAAAATCTGGTCACGGTAAATACAAACGTGCTTACCTCCATGAACGCTTATGGAATGTCATAATGCGCCTCCACGTTGTTCAAGTATGACTAACACTTTCACACGTCGACTGTCGTTGTGGCAATTGCATAACTTGACATTAACATTATAGCCCAACCTCATATAAATTCGACGCAATTACTCTGCATCGAATCATTACTCCTATATGTTAACTCTGTAAATCTGTATTTCGGTTTATCCAACGTTGCCCAGCAACTGTTCATCGAACACTTCACTCATGTTATTTCGATTTCAGATTGAACAGAATCACCTCTTCTTGCGTGGCTCCGATTTGATGATTGCTTGCGTAGATTCTATATACTTGAACTTATATATCTCTGAATGGATTCTTCGCAGGTCTACATCGATTCATGTGTGCCTTCGTTAAACTTCATTCAAGTTTGATTAACACCTTATGTGCCAGCAACTATGAACTTTGCACATACACCAGTTTCAATAGCGTGGTGCCACTGTTTTAATAAAGGTTTTTATACTAGTTGAACGCCCTTCAACGCACAGTGCAAATGCAGACTCAATCTTAAACGCAATTTTTTAATTCTTCTCACCATATAAATTGAATTCAACGCTGACTTCTGCTCTGCTTTTGATACAAAACCGCTCCCTCTGCGTCCTTAATGCATTTACCTTTTACCAATTCCAACGTAGTGTTGGATTGCTCACTCATTTCAGAACTTGATTATTGCAAATCGGTCCCTTCTCCTGCGGATTTCTTGCCTTCGATCATCACAACTCTTTGACTAATATCACTCCAGGTGAATGGAGCCAGCATATAACATTAATTAATGCCAATTTCAATTTACCCTTCCTGTATTTACAATTCAGTGATTTAAACAATTTTCAACGTTAAACCAGAACTTTTTGTAACTCTATTCAGGATTACACCATATTCAACAACAAATTGATAAAAAAATCGATTCTTCCACATGTATTTAACGTTGCGCCAACAATCACGAATTTACTCTTTTGTCTCATCGATTGTCTCATGCGAACCAGAAATTTACTCTGGTTTGAACCAAAAATCGATTTCCTCTTCTCTACAGAATGACAGTTAAGTTCATACATTAAAACATGAATTCATAAAACCATTTAATTATTCCCGCATCGATTTTGCAAAACGTTGCTCCTACGCAGAACTAGTGCTTTCCAACGATTCCACTTCCAAATTATATAAAATGTGCATTCTCAATTTAAAACCCAGTTACAGAAAATATACACCACTCCATAAATCGAAACACACAATTCTGAAAACACTTTTCACATTAACAATGAAAATACTTACAAACTTTTGTTTGGCCAGATATTCGAGATCTATGGCCCTTTAAAATTGCCCGAAGGCTCCCAAGTAGAAACCCTCTCACTACTTCACACTCTCACTCTCTGCTCTCAACTATTCAAGTGTATTTTCCTCACAAAAACCACTCATATTTATACATAAATAATGAATTTAATTCACTCCAAAAATCTCTCCACTTAATCCTCAACTAAATCTATATTTTAGGTGTGGACTCAACAAAGTCCCATACATAGAATTACTACTCCCTAATTTTGCTCCTAATCTATTTCTCTCATATCCTTTTAATTAATAAAAGAATATTTACAAAATCCTCACTTTTATAATTTATCTCCTATTTTATTTAAAAATAACAAATTAATTAATAAAATAATAAAAATGTCACACCCACCTTTATTACATATGAAAATTGGCCTTGATGCTCCTGCATCAGTTGGGTGTGTCACACCGCAGACCACTATAGGCCACACCGCAGGTCGGGTCGAGTCGGGTCGGGCATAGCTGAACGACGGGCAGGTTGCGTCGCGCACGACTGGGCGCCGTCTACACGAATTGGGCGTCAGAAGAAAAAAAACGTGATTCTGGGAGCGTCGGGAGTCATATTTGAGTGTTGTAAAGTGCCAAATGTGCGTATCAACGGGATGCATCCAACCATACAGTTGGGAGGTGGATTGGACACACGAGGAGCGCAAGGGACGGTTTTAACTAATCTACAGTGTCGATTGAGTGACCCCGGTGACCCGGCAGCACTTGGGCATTTTTGTGCGGGAAATTCCGCAGGTGAAAACCTTTGGTTGTAAATGACTATTGTAGGCTATTTTGATGGTTGACAAGCCTTAGAGCTTGGTCAAAAGGCAAATTTCCTTGCCAAGGAGCAGGAATGGCTTCTGCTGAATTAGACATTGTACTCATATTTTTATGAAACATATTATTTGGGTGGACTCATTATTAACAGGGAGTTTCCCCTCCCTTGTATGTATGGGTGTACTTGTGGATTGGTAATGATGTTTATGTTTTATTCTGCATAATTGAAATAACATTTGCTAATAACTAACGAATGTTACTAAAGACGTAGTCTGCATACTTAAGTATTTGAAAAAAGAAAAAGTACGGCAGTGCCGCACCCGTCTACAACGTGGTTGGAAGATACCCGAGGTGTAGGGGCGTGACACATGGGATATGCTTTCTAAACCAAAATAATATGATGGATGGGGTATTTTGGATACTCGTATGTTCTGCTGCTCTTTTCTCTTAAAGTCACTATGGAGGGCATTATTTAGCCATTGCTTCTGGGGTCGAATTATCTCTGTTTAGTATCTTAGATATTTTCATATTTCTTACTGGCTCAGACGATCGGAAATTAGGTGCAATAAAGGTTCTTATATATAAGCGAGTTTCCGAAGGTTATGTTGTGGCTCTTTAGGAGAGCCAAGTGGAATTTCGACATAGGGAATGACATTTCAACTGGATATGATGGTATTGCAGGTTTATCTGAATCTCCTAATTTAACTCATAAAAACATTGACAACCTACATCACAGAGGTATATTATTTCTGGATCAAGTTATCAGTGGATGGAATGCGAACATTCCGTGTTGGAAGGACGCTTCACAACTTGGTATTCATATGCACGAGGTGGAGGAATGGAATCACTATATAAGGATACTCAAAGAGGTTGGATTGTGTGGAAATCAAACGGGGACTCCATAACCTGAGAGGGCACTACTCTTCAAGGTTTTGTGATAGTTTACAAGACATCAATATATTTTTAAATCCTTACAGGGGTCGTCTGTATCCTAGTTTGTGCCATTCTTGAAGATGCAGGCTCCTCTCAAAATTGTTTTATTTGTTTGGATGGTATGGAGGAATAAGATACCCACCTGAGATAACCTATGTAAAAGAGGTTCCATGGGCCCTGGAATCTGCTCTTTATGTGGTAAGGATGTTGAATCTGTTTGTCATTTATTTCTTACATGCTCGTTTACTATGCAGGTCTGGAATTTAATATTTCGACATTTTCATATTCTGGGGTGAGTCTTCTCCTCCATTAGATTATGTTTAGAGTGGGGACTGGAGGGAAGCGACATAAATATTTTTATTCCCCTTTTTCTACTTTGGGAAAACTGGAAGACCAAGAACCAAGTCATATTTAGAGAGGGCCATCTGAATATATACAAAACCTTTTCCAAGATCATGGGATGGATGGATTATATGACTCTACGTCCTCATCAAGATAGAGATATGACTGTCAGATACAATAGACCTGCCATTAACATGCCGACAGGTTTCTTTGATGCTGTGACTCAAGAAGGAATATGTGTCTGTGGAGCAGTCCTATGCAGTGACAGGGATAAAAAATACAAATTATCATGGTTAAGCGGGCTTGGTACAAACACAAAGGCTGAACTGATGACTCTCTAGAGGCTCTTATGGTTTGCTCGCCAGAAAGGGATGGTCCATATCCATGTATATGGAGACTCTCAAACCATCATGCAAGGGATTTATGGAGACACGTTATTTGACCCTCCTCTACTAAGAAATTGGTGCTGACGTACAAAGGAGCTCATCTTGCAGTTTCACACTTGCCACATCTAGCACATTTACAGAGAGTCTAACTCGGAGGCTGACTCTCTATCTAAGAGAGGACTGTGAGAGGTGGATGACTTCCTACACTATTCTCATGTCCATCGAGGGGTCATTTTGAAGAAGGGTAGAATGGTCCTTCCTTAAGATGGTTTCCGATCTACTGCTGAACAGGAGTTCATAATTTTTTCTCAAAATTGAAAGTTACAGGATTGGGTTGAAACTAGGGTGGTTGCGTGGATCTCGTCTTCCTGATTTCGGCGCCGTGAACGGTTCGAAAAATCGATGTCGTATGAGGGAGATATCACATTCTGATCGAATTTCCAAATAGCTAAATTTTGCGATAGGGTTGACTGGGATGCCCAGTCAGCATGGAGGATGCACAATAAAAAAAAAGGAATATTCCAAAGAATATTACTTTTCTCTATGACAACCAGTGGATGACAAGTGGTGCTATATGATTTGTTTAAGGGATTGCATCTTTTTTTTGGGTGGACTAATTCTAGGGCGACACGTGGCGAGCCCTGTGGCCGGCACGCATACCCAAGGTGTTAGTGTAAAATTTTGGTAGAGGTCCACAGGGTTTGACCCCGCGACCTCCGACCTGCATGCATAGGTCTCCACCAACCGGGCTACAAGATGTTACTTAACTACTATATAGCATGGGTTCTATTTGAGGAGTTATGAGGTGGCATTTGGGGGTTGGGACCGCCGACGGTCCCAACCCGCCAGCGGTCCATGGTATATGGTCACATGTCATTGCAACCAACCACAACATAAAACTTAACTGTCTGCAGACTCTGCTCATTCAACCTTATCACATGTGACTGTCACAACTAATCTCCTTGTGCAGTTTAACTCCAACCGTTAAGCATTAACACCACTCCAACGCCTAACCACCGGGGTTACCACCTACAGTTCCGTTAACATTTATGGAGACTACGAGTTTTGGGGGTTGGCATGTGGCCACCCCCTAACCATAACATTAAAATTAACAGTTAGCGCTGGCGTAAATATAGAACATGCCCTAAATTTGTGCTAAATTACCTAAATAACTCCAGTTAAGTGGAGTTCTCCACAATTAGTGGAGCTTTTATAGGTGTTACTGGGCACCTGAGTTGGAGGCTAAATTTTCCCCCATTCTAAGTGAATGAAGAGTCAATATAAACTAATTGTAGCATTCTGGAGCCATTGGGGCAAAGAAAACAACCATTAGAGGCCTGTAACTACATGTATTTGCAAAAATTTGAGCATAATGAAAGGTGGACATGCCATTGGGAGCTGGACCAACAGATGTAGCCCAGGAGAGGTGAACTGCTTCATCATGCCTGTTGTGTAAATGTTATGTGGTGTTTTATTTCTATGTTATACACTGTTGTTCAGTGTTATTTTCTCTTATTTATTGCTTCTAATTCACTAAAATCATCTATATTTCATGGTTAAAATTATCAATCCTTAAGAAAACTATGGAGACAAGTATGCACATGTTTTATAACTGAAAATACACTTAGCACAACAAAACTAATGCAATCCTTTCAGATCATATTGGTATTAGAGCTAGAGTTTATTATCTGGTGTTGTTTTGTGCAAAGATTTGTTTAACTATTTTCAAGTGTTAGATGCTTACTAGGCTTAAGCTCAAAAGAGGAGAAGGCACATTGGTGGAAGCAAGAGGGTCTCAAAGTGAGCCACAATAAAGGAGAGCAAGATTTCCACAATATCCACCACCTAGTTCACCTCCTAAGGAAGCAGAAGTGCCATTAAGCATGCCTCAAGAGGAAGGAGAAATCCATGAGGAGATGGATCCCAAAGAGGAAGAAAGAGTTCAGAAAAACATTGCTTGACATGACTGATATGGTTAGAATCCTTTATCAAGAAAGGAATGAGAAACTAGAAGGAGAAGGATCCAAACTTCACAAGGAAGAACAAGGATCATCAGGAGGTCACAATGATGAAGATAAGTCAAAGAAGGGAAATGAAGGAAATGGAGGCAGTGGAAAGTCACCATCCTCACCTTCATCATCATCATCCTCTACTTCATCTTCAGTACATCAGCCACACAAGTCAAAGAATACTGGTAAAAGTCCTTTCTTAAAACTTGATGCTAAGTTTGAATTGCCAATGTTTAATGGTGAAGTCAATGCAGAAAATCTTGATAATTGGATTAGGAAATTGGAGGTCTATTTGAGAGTCCAAAACCCTCAAGATGATGTACCAAAATCCAATTAGCTTCATTGAGAATGGAAGGTGCAACACTTGTTTGGTGGGAAGCCAAGACAAAGGAGGAGATCGAGAAGCATGGTAAGATTATTCTATCATGGATTGATTTCATTGCTGCAATAAAACAACATTTTTATCCATTATCTCATATGCAGAAAGCCATAATGAATTGGAAAAACATTAGGCAATTAAAGAGACTTAATGTGCAAGAATACACCCAAGAATTTAGGACAAGAGCTCTCTTATTAGGGGTGGATTTGCAAAGCCAAGATACTTTGCTCAAGTACATAGGAGGCTTACATAGCTACCTAAAACATATTATCCTCTTGTTTAACCCCGCAAGTTTAGATGAAGTATGTGTTCAGGGCACACATCTAGAAGCTAGAGGGAAAAACATTTATGAAGAGGGTAGGAAGAAACCTTTTAAGGGGAAAAACAAAGAGAAGGCCTCAAAAGGTAAAAGCAAAAAGAATGCATTTGTTAAGAAAGAGGGAGAAAATTATGTTTGTAAAAATTGTTCAAAAGAAGGCCATGATAAAAATCATTGTTTGAAATTACATCCTGAAACGAGGCCCAAGAAATACAATAACAATAAAGGGAAACAGAAAACTGCAGCTACAACTCAACATGATTTAGGAGAAGATTTAGGGGATGAATCTAAAATTACAACCATGGGATTGAAGAACATGAAGGGGAAAGAAATTGAAACTAAACCCAATACTAGTACATCAAATTGTTACATAGATGCTCCAAATGAAGAAGAAAGAATTGAACTGTTTCATGTGAGGGTCATATCCAAACATAACAAGATTGACACATTTTTTGACAGTGGGTCACAAGCAAACTTAATCTCTAAAGAATTGGTCAAGAAACTTAATATTGAGACCATACCACATCCAAAACCATATCCACTTGGTTGGATTTGTAAGGATGCAAATTTACAGGTTTCAAAGAAGTGTATATTGCGGTTTTCAACCATTGCACATTTTGTTGACATAGTTGAATTAGATGTGCTTCCACTTGACATAAAAAGTATTGTGTTGGGGAGTCCTTACTTGTATGAAAGGAAAGTGATCTTCCATCGCCATGAGAACAAATACCATTTATTCAAAAATGGCAAGGAGTACATTGTTAGAGCACATCGCAAGAAGACAAACATTGCTATGGTAAATGCTGGACAAGTAAAGAGGTTGGTGAATTCAACTAAGAATTTTGTTCTTCTAATGATTAAGCCTAAAGCTGATGTCAATCATGAATCATTTGAGGGATGTGATCCTAAGGTGAAATCATATTTATATGATGTAGTTGATGCACACCATGAGATGTTTCAGGAGCCAACATAATTGCCTCCAAAAAGGGAGATTCAACATGGGATTCAGTTGCAGCAAGATTGTCCTCTTCCAAACATCGACATGTATCACATGTCGATAATGGAGAATGCTGAAATAAAGAGGAAAATCAAGGAGATGTTGGACAAAGGAATCATAAGACCAAGCACTTCACCATACGGTTCACCCATAGTCTTGATTCCACAGAAAGATGGGACTTGGCGCATGTGTGTAGACTTCAAAGCTTTGAACAAGATAACGGTAAAGAATCGATGCCCACTCCCAAGGATAGATGATTTGCTTGATTAGGTGAAAGAAGAAAAGTTTTTCACTAAGTTAGATTTACGAAGTGGAAATCATCAAGTAAGAATTATAGAAAGTGACATATGGAAAACCACACTCAAAACCAAACAAGGACTCTTTGAGTGGTTAGTTATGCCATTTGGTTTGTGTAATGCATCAGCAACTTTCATGCATGCTATGGATGGTGTTTTGTGTCCATTTCTTGATGAATTTTTTATTGTGTATTTAGATGACATATTTCTTTTCAACAAAACAAAACAAGAACATGTCTTGCATGTGAACGGAGTGCTTGATGTTTTGAAGAAAGAAAATTTGTTTCTTAAGATGTCAAAGTGTGAGTTTGGAAAGACTTCTTTGGTTTATTTGGGACACGTTGTAGGAGGAGGAGAGTTGATAATTAATCCTTTTAAAGTGGAAGCCATTGTGAATTGGCCCACACCCAGAACGGTAACCGAGGTAAGAAGTTTCTTAGGTGCAATTCAATATTGGAGAAAGTTTATTGCTAAATTTTCTGTCATCGCAACTCCTATGCATGCAGTGACAAGTGTGAAGAAAGGCTTCCAATGGGGAGGCAAACAACAACAAGCTTTCGAAGCTTTAAAAGACAAGATCAGTTCAGCTCCAGTCCTTGCATTACCAAATTTGAGACAACCATTCAAGATACAAACTGATGCTAGTGATTATGCCATGGGCGTAGTTCCTTTGCAGCATGGTAAGCCTATCGCTTTTCATTTTGAAACATTCAATGGCGCTATAACTAATTATCCTACATATGACAAAGAACTATATGTGATGGTACAAAGCGTCAAGAAGTGGAAACACTACTTGATGGGTAAAGAGACGATTGTACATAACAATCACCAACCATTACAGCACTTGCAGTCGCAAACAAAATTGCAACAATCACGACATTTCAGGTGGATGGGATTTCTTCAACAGTTTCACTTGGTTATAAGGTACAAGAAAGGTATTTTCAATAAAGTTGTTGATATGCTTTCAAGACCGGTTATTAGTGCATCTACTTTACTAAAAAATGATTCTATTGTACATGAGATTTACATAGAAAAATATGCACATGATGTTGATTTTAAAGATGTGTATGCTAGTTTGAGTGAAGGGAATCAAGTTGAAGAAAATGATTATCACATGCATAACAATTTGCTATTTCATTTGGGCAAGTTGTGTATACCACAATGAGAGAGGGTAAGTGTCACGAGATAAGCTCATTCATCTCTTATTGCTGGACACTTTGGGGTAAGCAAAACAGTGGTGCATCTACAGAGGTATTGCTATTGGCCTCACATGGTAGATAGTGTGCCGCGTTTTTATAAGAGGTTGTTCTATGTGTGCAACAAGCAAGCCTAGTAATAGGAAGATTGATTTGTACACACCACTACCGGTACCATCAAGGCCATGGGATAGTGTCTCCATGGACTTTATTGGATGTCTACTTATGTCAAGAAAGCAACATGATTATCTTTATGTAGTTGTGGATAGATTCAGTAAAATGTGTGTACTTATGCCATGTAAGAAAACCATTACTAATGAACAAACTATTGACCTTTATTTTCAACATGTATGGGTTCATTATGGATTTCCAACTTGTATTGTTAGTGACAGGGATACCAAGTTCATTGGGAATTTTTGGTCCAATATTTGGAGTATGATGGACACAAAGTTGAAAAGGAGTATTGCTTTTCATCCGCAAACTAATGGACAAACCGAGGTGGTGAACAAAACCGTTGTGCATCTATTGAAAGGATATTGCAGCAAACATCCTAAGTTGTGGGATGAGCAATTGCATTACATTCAACACGCTTACAACCAGGCAAAGCACTCTTCAACTCAGACATCACCTTTTGAAGTATGCTTTGGGTATTTGCCAAAATTGGCATTAGAATTCATCTTTGGTAAGGATGTTGCAATCGATGGGCATAGTGATGTTGACAAGGCTCGAAAGTTCATTGAGAAAATTCATATTATACATTAACAAGTTCAAGGACAACTTGAGAAAAGTCAAAGAAAGTACAAAGAGAGGCATGACAAACATAGAGTTGATCACAAGTTTTAAGAAGAAAATGAGGTATAGTTGCACATTAGCAAAGAAAGGATGCAAGGGGAAGGTAAAAATCTCAAACCCATTCGCTATGGTCCATTCAAGATCATAAAGCAAGTTGGTAACAATGCATTTCAACTTGACTTGCCTTAATATATGCAAATGTATTTAGTTGTTAATGTTGACAACTTACATTTGTATGAGCCACCTTTGATCGATGATCAAGGAAGTGATGTTCAACTACCTTCTATTGAATATTTCTCACCAGAATTTCTGGATGAGCTCAAGGAAGATACAATTCTTGACAAGAGGACAAGAGCATCTAAGAGGGAAAGTGTTGACTACCTTCGAGTTGGGCTCAAAGGCACTAAACCAAGAAAGGAAAAGTGGATGGAGGTTGGAAAGGCGAGGGAGTTGTACCCTCATCTACTGAACATGTAATCAAGTCTTTTGGGGTCCAAAATCTTCCTAATGGGGAGGTGTGATCAAAAATTCATAAATTTTTCTCAAAATTGAAAGTTACAAGATTGGGTTTAAACTAGGGTGGTTGCTTAGATCTCATCTTCCTGATTCCGACGGCACGAACGGTTTGAAAAACCGATGCCGTATGAGGGAGATATCGCGTTCTAATCGAATTTCCAAACAACTAAATTTTGCGACAGGATTGATTGGGATGCCCAGTCAGCATGGAGGATGCACAGTTAGCAAAAAAGAATATTCCTTTTCTCCGATCCAACCAGTGGATGACAAGTGATGCTATCTGATTTGTTTAAGGGATTTTACTTTTTTTTGGTGGACCAATTATAGGGTGACACGTGGCCAGCCCTGAGGCCGCCACGTGTCCCCAAGGTGTTAGTGTAAAATTTTGGTAGAGGTCCACAGGGTTCGACCTTGCGACCTCCGGCCTACACGCATAAGTCTCCACCAACCGGGCTACAAGATGTTACTTAACTACTATAGAGCAAGGGTTCTATTTGAAGAGTTACGAGGTGGCATTTGGGGGTTGGGACTGCCGACGGTCCATGGTATATGGTCACATGTCATTACAACCAACCACAAAATAAAACTTAATTGTCCAAAGACTCCGCTCATTCAACCTTATCACATGTGATTGTCACAACTAATCTCCCCACGCGGTTTAACTCTAACCGTTAAGCATTAACACCACTCCAACCTACAGTTTCGGCTAATCACCAGGGTTACCGCCTACAGTTCCACTAACATTTATGGAGATCGCGGGTTCTGGGGGTTAGCATGTGGCCATCCCCCTACCCATAACATTAAACTTAACAGTTAGTGTTGGCGGAAATATAGAGCACGCCTTAAATTTGTGCTAAATTTCCAAAATAACTCTAGTTAAGTGGAGTTCTCCACAATAGATAAAATATCAGTCTACAAACTGTATTCATTAATCAATCTGATTACACACCTTTATACATGAGATAGTCTCAAGATAGGAAATCTATCTTGGACGCACAATAATGTATTTGAGAGAATATCTCAACCTCACACTAAACTAGGAACTAACCTATAAGATAGGAACAGACTCTATACATAGAGAGAATCACAAATAGAAGACAAGTAGGAATTACATATTCCAACACTCCCCCTTAATGACTACTTGCCTCAATATCTATCTGCAAAATCTTCAACTGGTTCTATTTGGTAATTCACGTTGTTGTCGATGTCCATATAAAGGAACAACCATCTACCGAAACGCATGGGTTCCAACCACTGCAACCGCCAGTCTACTAGGAAGTCCTTCACATACATGGTTCATCCAACCTCTCGATTAACTCCCCCTTGATATAAAATTTCACCTTATGGAGTCTAAAACCAATACGGCCCACCCAAGTGTATCTCTCCCGCATGAAATACTCTTCCAGGGTGTTAAAACTCTCTGACAGAGGGAACATATAACAAAGGGGTATGCATGCCTCTCTGGGTCTTACAACACGTACAAACAATAAATGACATGTAGATTTGCTTCTAATTACAAACTGTGACTCATACTCTACCATAGTCATGAGTCTATTCCAAGAAACTCACACAAAACAAAATCTCACAAACTTGATTGTCCATTCTCCTTTGTCTCTCACCATACCATTCACCTCCAAGAACACGGCACTTTTATATGCTGGAACACACCATTACTTTAGCTTTGTACTTTTGAGTCTTTGGCATCTTCATTTTACTTTGGCAAGCTGGTCTTGGTCTCCATGTTTTACCTATCATCAATTAGAGTTGCAAATTCTAATAGAATGACATCATATTGAGGTTGAAAATCTCAATATCTATACAAATTTCCAAGACTTATCCATATTTACCCATACCAAACAAAAACAATACCAAATGACAATATAAGAACAAGTGATAACCATGACAGTAATACAATATCCATGAAGAAAAAAAAACTAGCATGCAAATGTTCAACACATGGCCACGCCATTCACTGCTGCGGACAGACTGCCCCAAATTTCAGTTCACCAGAACATTGCCCACACTGTTGTTGTGAGCAGATCCAAGATCATACACTGCATGTTCTCTTCGATCTGATCCCTATCATATCACTGAAAACTGATCGCTCCACGTTGCTTCATGAACATGCACGAGTAACACCCTTTCACTTGCTTGCTAGTTCACATTTCGACAAGCAGTAATTCACCTCCACCACTCAGGCGCTCAGCCTTGAGGAGATACAATGTAGCCATCAAGGCTTATCACAGCCATGAAGGCTCAATACAGCCACGAAGGTCTCAACACAACAGCAAAGGCTCAACTCAGCCATGAAGGCTTATCACAGCGACAAAGGCTTATCACCGCCACGAAGGCTCTCCAGCCACCCAGGCTTATCACCGCCACGAAGGCTCTCCAGCCACAAAGTCTTATCACCGCCACGAAGGCTCTCCAGCCACTCAGGCTTATCACCACCATGAAGGCTCTCCAGCCACAAAGGCTTATCACCACCACGAAGGCTCTCCAGCCATGAAGGCTCCTGTATGTGGTTTCTGGTTCACCACAAACCATCACTTTATAGTGACAAAAGATGGTTTTCGGCTAACCATAAATCTGTACTTAGAAGGTGGTTTTGAGATTACCACGAACTTTACACATGCCTTAACAAGGCATACATTCCATTCTTCAACGTTTGGAGTTTCCGAGTACACATAATGACCACTACAACAACTTGCTTATAACATGCTAGGGAGTCTATTCCACAAATCCACACTAACTCAAACAAACATCTACTTTGTTATCCATTATAATAGTTGTTGCTGCTTCGTTACCTCCTCTTTCGTTAATTACATCTTGGGCATCTTTTTCTTTATCAAATAAATTCTTGGAACTCCATGCTTAACCCATCATTTGTTAGAGTCGTGAATTCTAACAAAATAACTTTAACTACATTGAGTTAACTAGGCTCAATAAGGCTCAATAACTTTAAACATGATTCCAAGAAGCTAAACAAAAAAACAAAAGACTCTTCAAATTAATTTCTCTATCTCTGCCCAATGATGATTATTTCCCAAACATACCAGCAACCATTTTTCTCCAATGATACCTCTAAGGGGTCTACTGATAAGGAACCGGATTGACGACTTTTCAACTGGAATCAATGCAGTGCATTCCAGTACTGATGATCCAAACATAAGCACTCACAGCCACATGAAGAGAACACAATCACTGTATCCAAGACTCCCTGGTCCAATCCTCCGTCGTGTTTCAGTATCCAATTCCCTGGCATTGCAACATAATGCCACTTCCCCTATTCACTGTATCAAGGCTTGGTAACTGCTTCCAAGCATGCCTCCTCATGCTCGCTGACAGGACACACAAACTCGATCATCATCCAATCTATGATGTACCTCCATATACTATCTTTTGATGCCATTTTCAGTGTCATGTCTTCATCATATCTGGTAGTAAATCATACCTGCAATTAAATTTGTCTACTGTTGGAATGGGCAATTCCAACAAATACTTGCACTCGTGACAATAGTTGCCCAAACTAAATGTCACAATAAATAAATTAATTCTTTCAACCAAATTTACATTACTCACATGACCATTCTTAAAGAAATATTAAACACATGCAACATGACATCATGGCAACACTTTTGATTTGCACTAGACATACTAGTGAATTGCAAACGAACCACGCCACAAACTGGAGTAGTAGAAAGGCACCAAGAACACTGAGGAGATCCCGCAAACACCAACAACTCACCAAAGGATTTACCCATGCTGCTATCTTCTCCATGTAGCAACTCCTGTTGACCTCCCAATTCAAAGGGCTCGAACTGCTAATAGTTTGCTTGAAGTTGATCAATGCCTGCACATCACTCTGGTTGCATTGCTGAATACGGCTTATCTCCTCAAAGTCCACAGACGAGGGAGCAGGGGAAAATGAATGGCAGCAGCAAATGCCACACAATAATGCGGCAAACAACCAGAACAGTTTAGAGACCATCTCAGCATCCCAGCAAGAGGAAGACTAATTGCATAGAAAGATTCACACCCACTTGATGTAGCTGCGAGAAAACTTATTGCTGCAACAATTTGATTGTATTGGTACTACTAAGGCAAAGAAACGCAACCAAATGCTAAGATGGGCAGTTCAGATTAGGTTATGATATTTATGCCCACAACCGCAAAATTTATAATTAGGGAGGCAGGCAGAGAGGCATCTGGGATCAAACCTTACAGATAGGAACCTTCTCTAGAAAAAATGGTATCGCTACATACATCATGATATCAGTGATGTGCTATCTATCTATATCATCTCAATACAATTTTCATCTAGATATATTTGAAGAAAAGTCAATTAGCCAATATCATTGCATTATTCATAATCATATTGAAATACGCCCTCTACCTGTAGAATCACCTCGAATCCCTCAGTAGCATTCATGAAATTGGCTAGGCCACCAAACGTAATCGCGCTGATGAAGATTGAGCTTGTTGATGACTGATCGCTTTGCATCAAAAGCTTCCCGCTGTATGCATTTCTTTGCATGATTTCTCGCCTTTTTCAGAGTAGATACAATTTTGGGTAGAAGCCTCTTCATTAAAGAATTCTCTGCCCAATAACAAGAAAGCTCTGTAGTCACGCTGGTGATGGCCAAACTCAATAGGCCAGATCAGCTGGCAGAAAGAGAAGACGAATTGAACTATTAATGGCTAAGTAAAACACCGTGCATACCACTTTGCACGCTTCTCATCCAGCATAGGTGTCTCTGGCTCCAACCAGGAACCACCACTCGACCCACTCTCCTTGTCCATCACGCCAAGGATATCCACTCCAAACGCTTCAAACTCACTATCGCTCGAGATAAACTATGCATGTGAGAGAGCTAGATTGGTGGCCTTCTCGCTGAAGGAGAGAACACGGATCTGAGGCTTGATCTTATACAGTTTTGGGAAGATACACAAATCCATCCAATGGAATTTTATCCACGATCAAGACATTTCAAATACACAAATCCGCCACATTGGGAAAAAATGAGATTTCATAAAACAGGGCTCCTCCTTCGTCGGCCCAATTCCACAACATGAAAAAACACCAGCCTCTGCAACACTCCAAACTCTGTTATAGGTTGCGTGTTCGTTTTGATAGCAACCGCGCAGTCCAAAATGCGTGCAGTTAAATAAACACACAAGATAAATATAAAGACACAGGCATGCTAGACCAGCGCAGAGTTACAGAGAGGCGTAGAGACCCTGAAATTCTCAGACTGTAATTCTAAACATTAAAGGAGACATTCGTCCTCCTGACGGATCAAGTTGGGAAATTCTGCTGAAGATATAGGGTGGAATTGAAGCAATAATTGGTAAGGAGTAGCAGCAATAAGAGGAACGTACAGTCATGGCAGCTTCATAATATAGCTTCAATCCTATAGCAACTTCAGCAATCACGGCCTCAACACAACCTGACCAAAGGTTACCACGCTACTCGAACGATCCACTACTAGCACTCCTCTTCTCCAATCACTTAGCCTCACAGCGCACAGGCCTCGTAATCGAGCTCGATGAACAAACAAAAGACTAAAAAATAATATCGATATACTATTTCCCTCGGCCCAGGAGGGGCCGAGGCCCAGCCCTTATGGCTCTGATACCAAGATAAAATATCAATCTACAAACTATATTCATTAATCAATCTGATTACACACCTTTATACATGAGATAGTCTCAAGATAGGAAATCTATCTTGGACGCACAATAATGTAGTTGAGAGAATATCTCAACCTCACACTAAACTAGGAACTAACCTATAAGATAGGAACAGACTCTATACATAGAGAGAATCACAAATAGAAGACAAGTAGGAATTACATATTCCAACAACAATTAGTGGAGCTTTTCTAGGTGTTGCTGGGCAAATGAGTTGGAGGCTAAATTTTCGCCCATTCTGAGTGAATGAAGAGTCAATCTATACTAATTGGAGCATTCTGGAGCCATTGGTGCACGAAAAACAACTGTTAGAAGCTTGTAACTACATGTATTTGCAAATTTTTGAGCATAATGAAAGATGGACATGCCATTGTGAGCTAGACTAGCAGATGTAGCCCAAGAAGGGTGAATTGCTTCATCATGCCTGCTGTTTAAATGTTATGTGATGTTTTATTTCTTTGTTATACACTGCTTTTCAGTGTTATTTTCTCTTATTTCTTGCTTCTATTTCACTAAAATCATCTATATTTCATGGTTAAAATTCTCAATCCTTAAGAAAACTATGGAGACATGTGCATATAACTGAAAATACACTTAGTGTTAGCAACCTATAATATAGGGGTCATAATTTTGAATTGACTATTGGTAATTTTGTAAATTTGTACATACTTTGCCTTCTGCAAGTTGTATTCACATAGTTTGTAAAAAAAACAAAAAAATCAAAAAATCATAAAGAGGGTAAAAAGTCCTAAAAGAATAATCAAAGGACTTAGAACAAATAAGATACCCCAAAAGAAAAATGAATAAAACATGAAAGTGAGCAAGCATAAATGCCACTACTTTTTACTTTTTGACTATGGCAGAGTGTCAATAAATGCCATTAGTCCATGATGAGTTAAACAGTTCAATCTTAACTTGTCATTGTTTCAATTTCCTTTGTTGTAGATAGAGAATAATGAGTTGCTAGACAATTTAATCCTAACAATTCAGTAGTTAGGTAGAGAAATAAAATGAATCCAACAGTTTAATCTGGATTCATGGATGAAATAAGTGTAGAATTAGATAGTTTTACTTGCTTTCAGAAAGAATAAATGCTGTAAAGGTTGCTAGCTCAAATGCACTTATTTACAAAAAGAAGAAAAAAACATGTTGGCATGGTGAATGGGTTGGTAGAGAGGTGAAAAAGTCTCAATGTAAATATCATTCATCATGGGTTCAAATAATAACTTCCCCTTCCATAGTCATGAAACATAACATTCTAGACTATCGATCAGAAAAGGCTCAAGGCATTTCCTTGACTTTTGTTGGGGCTTAGGACCAGGGCTCTATGGCGATTAATTAAATGTGAACTGTCTATATTAATCATCGTCATCATTTACAAGTGTGCGTGTTTCCACAAATCCTAAATAAAACTTCATTTTTACTTAAAGATAATCTAATCCTCATTTGATCAACCTCCCACATCATTTCAAAGCATAAAGCCCTCAAAATCACATTTTATCCTAAGTCTAAGTGATGAAGTTATTATAATGCAAATTTGCTTTTTAATCTTCACTTTCTTAGTTATATTAATGTGTTTTTGAATATACATTGTCCCCTTGTCATATTAACTCTAATTTATGTATTAATTCCCTACAATTGACCTTTTCATATTATATAACTCCTTTTATAAATAAATCCCAAAAAACCCACTTATTAAAACTTAAGCCAAAGTATTTATTCCCACATGTTCAAATAAAACCCCCCTTATAACCCCTTTGGCTAAAGTCTATCCTTATATATAATCTCACCCCTATGGTAATTAAGTCTTCTTGATTTAATTTACCGTATAAATAAAATATGAAGAAAATACATCTTAAAACATGTATTATGCGTTTTTTAAACAAATGTTACTCGAAGTTTTGTTAAAATTAAACTTCGATCAAAAACAAGTTTTTCCCTTGTACAATTCCCGCCCCAGGTCCCTTAACCTAAGTTCAAAACCTTAACCTTATATTTTTCCCCGCATACGTGCTTTAATCTTGGTCTCTAACCTCGATTTAATTCCTTTATTAACCCTCAGATCATTTGATTTTCCATCAAAAGCGATTGTAAATAACTTAACTGGTGGGGGTCATACAGCCGTCAAGTCCTAAGTCCATTTAATCTGATCAATCGCTTGTGAGAAAAATCTCAATACATTCACTATCATATTAAAATTTCCGTTGATCTTCTTTCCATTCCCAGATTGGCCGGCTCCGTCCAATCCGTTAAGCGTTATCCCCACTTTCCCTTTTAATCTAGACGAATTCGCTCCCAAAGGCGGAGTCGACACTGATTGTTCATTTTCGCGCTCCAAACATAAACGTTTGATGTTCCGGCAAAGCTGCGCGAAATGGGTGGTTTTTCCAAACCACCCCACGCTTACGTGTCGCAACCACATTGTATCGCGTTCGAAATGCATTATACCACTTACCGCCCTTCACGAACGCGAATGCCACTGGCGGTATTCCCTAAACCCAACCCGCTTCACCCAAGTTTAATGTTATTTAACTATGGTTTAACCATCAATTAAATACATTAAAACTTAAAGTTTTATTCAAAATTTTCACTATTTTCCTTTTAAACTGGTGAAAGCATCCATAAACCTTTTTTCCTCGAGTTTGCGCCATTAAACCCTGAGAAACCGCGCAGAGCCTTTTTTCAACCTACCAGTACCATTTTCGACGCCCATTGCCCTGAATTTCAATTAGAACAAATAAGATACCCCAAAAGAAAAATGAATAAAACATGAAAGTGAGCAAGCATAAATGCCACTACTTTTTACTTTTTGACTATGGCAGAGTGTCAATAAATGCCATTAGTCCATGATGAGTTAAACAGTTCAATCTTAACTTATCATTTTTCAATTTCCATTTTTTAGATAGAGAATAATGAGTTGTTAGACAGTTTAATCCTAACAATTTAGTAGTTAGGTAGAGAAATAAAGTGAATCCAACAGTTTAATCTGGATTCATGGATGAAATAAGTGTAGAATTAGATAGTTTTACTTGCTTTTAGAAAGAATAAATGCTATGAAGGTTGCTAGCTTAAATGCACCTACTACAAAGGAAGAAAAAAATGTTAGCATGGTAAGATGGGTAGGTAGAAGAAGGTGAAAAGTCTCAATGTAAATATCAATTATCATGGGCTGCAAAATAACTAACTTCCTCTTCCCATAGTCATGAAACATTCTAGACTATCAGTCAGAAAGGCTCAAGGCATTTCCTTGACTTTTGTTGGGAACGGACCCAAGGCTCTATGAATGATCAGTTGAAAGTGTGAAATGTCTATATTAATCCCTAAATCACATCATTTACCATTCATGCACTCATTTCCCCTGAAAAATCCTAAGTAAAACTTCATTTTTACTTAAAGAAACTCTAATCCTCATTTGATTAACTTCCTACATCATTTCAAAGCATAAAGCCCTCAAAATCACATTTTATCCTAAGTCTAAGTGATGAAGTTATTATAATGCAAATTTGCTTTTTAATCTTCACTTTCTTAGTTATATCAATGTGTTTTTGAATATACACTGTCCCCTTGTCATATTAACTTTAAATTATGTATTAATCCCCTACAATTGACCTTTTCCTATTATATAACTCCTTTTATAAGAAAATCCAAAAAACCCACTTATTATAGCTTGAGCCAAAGTATTTTATTCCCACATGCTTAAATAAAACCCCCCTTATAACCCCTTTGGCTAAAAATTTTATCCGTATATTTAATCCCGCCCCTATGGTAATTAAATCTTTTCGATTTGATTAAATCATATAATAAAATATTAAGAAAAAGAACTTAAAACATGTATTATGTGTGTTTTAAACAAAAGTTACCTGAAGTTTGGTTAAAACTAAACTTCAATGAAAAACAACCTTTTCCCTTATATAATTCTCGTCCCAAGTCCCTTAACCTATGTTCAAAACCTTAACCTTATCTTTTTCCTCGCATACATTCCGCCTAATCCCAGTCCCTAACCTCGGTTAATTCCTTGATTAACCCTCCCGATCAATTGATTTTCTATCAAAAACAGTGTAAATGACTTAACCCATCGGAGTCACTTCCGACAGTCCGATCCCTAGAAGTCCATTTAATCCTACGGTCAATCACTTGCACGAAATATCTCGATACATTCACCCCTATCCCATCGCGTAAGATTTTCACCGTTTGATCTCCTTTCCATTTCCCAAGGTCGACGGCTCACGTCCAATTCGATAAAACGTTATCCCTGCACTTTCCCTTTTAATATGACCGTTCGCTCCCAAAAGCCCGATCTAACGGCGATTGTTCATTTTCGCGCTCCAAACATAAACGTTCAATGTTTCGGCAAAGCCGTGCGAAATGGGTGGTTTTTCCAAACCACCACGCGCTTACATGTCGCCACCACATTGTATTGCGTTCGAAATGCATAATACCATTTACCACCCTTCACCAATGCGAATACCACTGGCGGTATTCCATAAACCCAACCCGTTTAACCCGAGTTTAATGTTATTTAACTATGGTTTCACCATTGGTTCAATACATTAAAACTTAAAGTTTTATTCAAAATTTTCACTATTTTCCTTTTAAACTGGTGAAAGCATCCATAAACCTTTTTTCCTTGAGTTTGCACCATTAAACCTTGAGAAACCGCGCAGAGCCTTTTTCAACCTACCAAAGTCATTTTTCGATGCTCCTTGCCCTAACTTTCAACCTCTAAAGTACTACATTGCCCTTTAAGAAGTCATTTTCGAAGAATTAAAGACTGCGCACCTCTGCGAACATCTTCAACCAAATTTCGCTGGTTTTTCAGGTATTTTTCTTCAAGCTTTCCCTCTGAGACTTCAAAATTCCTGTTATTTTCAAAATAATTTCCAAAATTGCACAATTAAACTGCATAAAAAGTGTCCATTTTATAGGGGAAACTCTGTCAAAATTTCCCTGGAATCCTTAATTTCTCTTTCTCGCAGTTTTTCCCAGACCCTGTTCTGTTTCACTTTTGAAATCGATCCTAATATATGTTCTGAACTTTAAAACCCTTGCATTACTCAAAACCCTGCTCAGAAACCCCATTTTCCAGTATAAATTCACCAAGAAACCCCTGTTTCTCATAAAGGAACTTAGCAAACCATTTAAGCTTGCTTGGTTCAGATTAAAAATGACAAAGAAACAGGTAACCCCAAGAATGGTGGCCCAAAGTCTCAAAAGAAGTATTCTGCAAAAATCCCTCAGCCTAAGCCCTTCAAAATTGACAAGCCAACCCCTGCACTCATGGTTGATTCTACATAAGTGATCAGACTAGTCCAGCCTCCAATCATTTCCCCAGAGAATAGCCCTTTAGTTGATCTAGACTATAGAATACTAGACCCTAATGTAGAATTTAACCTGCTTGATGTCTATAATTGGTGCTATGGAAAATCAGTGGAAAAGGGTGACAAATATATTCCAATTTGGGAATCCAATCTGCCTAGATATATTGTCCCTCTCACTCATTCTATTCCTGACTTTATCAGATTATGCCAAGCCTATTATATGCCAGAACAAAGATGTATTGTAAACAAAGAAAAAGAGATCTTGTTTTACATCACTGAAGAGTCGATAAATTCCATGCTGCAAATGAATCATGACCCCAATTCTGCTTCCCTATCAATAGAAGATTTAACCCAACTACATCTTGACTTGGATTTCAATACTAGATTCAAAATATACCAAACTTTTTGTCCAAATCAAGTTGATATTCCTAAGTTAAATCCTCCTTTCGACACCTTTGATTTCCCAGATGAGACTAGACAGATTGTCTCAATGCTCTCCTTCATACTAGGATACACCAGTGATGAATTCACTGATGTGGCTATACTAGGTTTTCTGTCAACTCTAAGCCCTGGTCAATCGCCATCCATTCTGTTCAATTTTGCTAGATTCATTTCTGAAAGCATGCATTATCATTTATCTAGATTATCAGAAGAAGGAGTCTTCAGATACTCCTCTTATCTACTCCACCTCTTCCTATATTATCAAACAGATAAGTTTCCCATTGAATTTCATAAAGTGGATGCAGAAGGAAAGGTTCTGTCAGTAGTATTTTGGTCATCTATTCTAAGAAAATGGAACAGAGAGTATAGTTTTGCAGATTTCAATGACTCATTTATAGCTCCTGCTATGTATCTTTTGGAAAAAGAAGAAATCCCTAGGATCAATGATGAGACAAGAAGAATTCTACAGCTATTTGAAAGCTGTAAAACTGGGGACTGGTATTTATATAAAAATCACACAGAAATCAAAGTGTATGGCTCATCCCTGGCCCCATATAAATTACCGAGATTTGTTACTACAAGAATATTTGCTTTGGAATATATGAGACAGCTATTGAATGTAGATGAAATCAACTTCATAGCTTCCAGGAAAAAGACTCAATTTAAGCTAAAAAATCAAATTGGGCCATTCATTGTGAATAACAGAGAAGTTGCCAATGAAATAAATGTCAACTTAAAGAGTACAAGTTCCCATGTAGTTTTATATGGAATTATGACCCACAAGGTATTTTGAGTACAATGAGGGTAAAATGCAAGTTGCCTGTTTACTTGCATGATCCTAAGCCCCATATTGAAAGATATGCTAATAAAATTGAATGGGAGCCAAACACCCTATTTGATGATGATTCATAGGTAGTCTAGGTAATACAGGTAGATAGTGGCAAAGGCAAGTAGATTGAACAGACACAGGTGGCTTCTACAAGCCAAGAGACTGATAATGTACATAAAAGGGACAGGGAAGGAGATAGTTTCAGAGCTGAGACTATTAAGGACAAAAAATTCAGAATTCCTTATAGTAAGAGAAGTAAGATAACACAAGAAGAAAGGGATAAGGCTGTAAATATTGAAAATAATGAAACAGATGATGAAGCTACAAGAATGGTCATTGAAACAATAAAAGAGCTTCAAAATGTAAAAATTGGAACACAACAAAAAGATACAGTCATGAAGGAAAACCAGGCTACTGTTGATTTTCCTCCCTCTTCTAAGGAAACTGACAATAAAGAGTCAGAGATTCAGATCAGATTCAGAAAGATTAAAGAGAAGAATGAAGAGATCAAGAATCAAGCATATTCTAGATTTCTTAAGCAAAAGCCTGGAAATAAAGACAGGCTTCTTTCAACATTTGATTATTCATCTAATAAATTAGTAATGTCATTCTTGAAGTCTGCAGTGACTGATCCAAGATCAGTAGCAGATTATTCCAAAACAGATTTCGAAGTGGATGCAGATGCCATTCATGAATTAGATCAAATTGAATTTCATAGGAGCAATACTAAAATGCTATATTCCAAAATTGTCAGTAAGACTATGAAATAAATTAGGCTTGAGAAAAGAGTGCTCCACCTCCAGAATCAAATGAAGTTGGACAAGGCCTCACTATATGCTAATAATTTGAGAATAAAAGCACTAGAAGATATAGTGATTGAAGCAGGGGGTGACCCAGCCAACATTGAAGGGGAAAAAGTCCTAATTAAACAAAAAAATGAGGATATAGCTGCTCTTAGAAAACAGCTGAAGTTGCCTCAGAGTGAAAACTCTCAAGCAAAAGAAATTCTACAGCAAAAAACAGAGAATGATGAATTAAAGCAGCTTGTACATCAAATGATAGTTCAGATAAAAACAATGGAAATCCAAATAGAAATTTTAATGAAAGAGAATGAAGAACTAAGAAAAGCACAACCGGTGGTCATTCCTACAGTGATCCCCACTGTAAACATTGCTATACCATATACTTTGGCAGAACACTTGGCACCAAAAGGAGTACTGGCAACTACAGTGCCAATTACTTCTCAGGAAATCTCTGCCTCTTCTTCTTCATCCTCACAGATGAGCACACTACAAGACTAAGCAGCCGTTATCAAAGCCATGGAGGACATATCTATTAAAGATAAAGAAATTCTTAGTTTGAAAGGCATTATTAAAAATCTAGAAAGTTCCAAAAATGATGCTTTGATTAGTTCTAAAGGACATGAGTAAAGGGCCGATCGACTACAAGAACAGGTGAAGATTCTGCAAGCACAAGTAAACCTTACATATCAAGTGGCCTATATAAAAAATCATTTATGGACCAAAATTATTGAAGGCATTCATTCTCAATGGCCTTCAATTCGAATAATTTATGAATAGAGAGAGTTACTTCAAGTTGCTAGTACATATATTGACAAGACTAAGAGGGAAATTGACAATAAACCAGCTCAAGCAATCCAACTCATAGCTTTTTTAAACAGTAAAAACAGGGAAGAGTTGGAAGAATTGAAAATTGTTAATAGGACAGAAACCATTCTTCAAATAAAAAATGTCCTGAACAAAAGAAACATAATGAGTAACCTAGAGGACAGGTGTAAGGACATGAATGTATCCATCTCAAGATTTTTAGCCAAGTACAAAACATTATCAGAAGGAGGTTTGCCTGACATTCATGCATTGAATGACAAACTGATTCGTCAGAAATATTATGATCTAAAAATTATAAATCATGCGAAAAATCAAGCTAAACAACCTCTACCACAAGTATCACCAACTGGAAAAATACTTCTTCAGTATTTTGAAAATCTATTCTTTTTAGATAATGAGATCAAGCATATGTTCACTATCAAGCCTAACTTTTCCAAGTATACAGAGGCAGATGAAAGTTACAGAAAATTGAAGACTATGAAGATCCCCTCTACAGAAAAGTGGCAAGAATTCACAAATCTGTTGTGAATTTGATGGATAAAAAATAGGAAAATCACTTCGAAATTCATATTTTACTGTTACCTCAAAGGTAAAAAATACAGGGTTAAAGTGTATCAGTAGGTGAAAGAGTATCAGTGAAAATAAAATTATTGTTGGTTACTTTTTAATTACCACAGTAAAACAACTCAAATCAGATGAATAAAGAGTATCAGCGTTGAAAGTTAAAGGAAGGAAAGTTCTTCAACCACTTTCCATATTAAAATGCACCTAATGCCAGCAGTACCCATAGCACATCAACAATCAGTTCCAATTAGAATAATCAGTTTTATTTTTGCTTGTAAAAAGGTAACAACTTGCAAATTGTTTTGCAGCTGTCCCTCTTAATATGCTTTCTTTCCTATTTTTTATTAAAACATTATCTTAATATCTGAGATATTTTGTAAACAGTTTTTTGTATAAATACTTCACAATTCAAAGTATTCAGGGTGAATAAAAATTTCTCAAAATAACTATAGTCTTATTTGCTGGTCATATTGAAGTTTGTGAGTCAATTAGCGACAGCAGCAGACTGGAAAGAGATCAGAGACATCATAGCTAAGGATTCTCGTGGTGACAAGGTAAGTCTCGTTCTTTCCTTGTTTTCAGTGTATTTATTTTAAGTTTAGATTCATTCATATTATGTGTTTCTAGTCTGTAATGATCAATTAAGGAAAAATTAAACAGGATTAGTGATGATAAGCTCCTTGTTTCAAAACTTATTGGCATTTTGATGTTTTCTACTTGACAACCGGACCATAGAATTCTTAATTTCTCTAGGTCCCAATTAGATCCCCTTCTTTAATCTTCTTATCTGTAGCTTAAGGATTATTAAGTGCCCTTTTGCTCAGATTCCACCCACTCCATCAAATCAAGCCTATATAAAGCCTTAGAAGGTCACCTATCTTGCCCTTCGCACATTTGCATCTCTGAGCCTTATTTCTTAGTTCTGCTTGCCTAGAGAGTTGACTCCATTGCCCAATATTCTGGTAGATCCTTATGGTTTACCTTGAAATATTTTTTATTCCCACCAATATTTCAAAATCAAACCCAATTATACAATCATAGCTAGCCTAATATCTGTTATTGAAACAAAGCTAAATCATATGGAAAGATACCTCTCCGGAGTTCAAGAAGGCTAGATCTTGAATTCCCAAAGCGGTTCTTGGTTACCCCTGGTGTTCTTAACTACAAAAATCCCCATCCCACAACCTGAGAATTACTAGGGTGATAACATACTAGCGACCATACTGGGGAACTAACCACTCTCTAGTTTTAAGTTTAGTCTTGAAGGAAGATCTTTAATTATATCTTTTCTACTTTAAGATTGAGTTTAAAGGTTGTGGGTATTTTACCCAATAAAAAATTTGGCTCCCAGAAAAATCTACTACACTAGAAACAACCCTGATCCTAATCCTCCAGATATAGTAGATAATCCTGACCAGATAGGAAAAAAGAAGAAAAAACAAAGTGATAGTTCTAAAACTGAAATAACTTTGAAAAGGGCTGATTCTTTACCCAAAGAATTGGTTAGCTTATCAGACATTTATTTTGACATTAAGTTTGAGAAATATTTATTTAGAACAAAATATGAATCGGATTTAAAAGAAATTGTTTTAGATCCAGTTTTTGCTTCTTACGTAAGAGAAAAGCATAAAATTATTTCTGTTCCTAGTAAATCAGATCAAACTGAAAGTAAGAGTTTAGTTAAAAGGGTAGGTGTTGCAAAAATCAAAGACATTGAAGAAGTTGTTAAGTTAGCTAATTTTTTGTCTAAATTTAAACCCCCAGTCTCTGAACTATACACAACAGTCTTTCCAGCATCAGATTCAACTCTGTATGCTGCCACATCATTTACTGATTCCGCTGTCAGTTTACCTCAAGAGCCCATAAGCCTTGAGTTGTCTCTGCCCCAGCAAATCATTTACTCGTCATATCCACAATCCACTGCTAGTTAATCAACCGATCCATTCATCCATGAGCTGCCCTTGTAGCCCAAAGTAGTATACCCATCATTTACCCAACCCATTACAACTACCATCAGCCATACTGCTTCTGTTTCATCCCCATTACCAAGCTCTTCAAGCACATCCATTTCAATAACCAGTACTGTCCCTTCTACCACAACTGTACCTCCCAGCCAAGCTAAAATTCAAGCCATGGCAACCCGATATGCTCCCTTGGTCTTACCTCAGAATCTCCATGACATGCCCCAGAACTATCAAAAATATATTCCACTATTTGATAATCTCTCACAGATTACTGCACAAAAGCACGTTACTAGAATGAGTGATTTCTGGGAAGTTTATGAAATTGATGAGTCTGATGTTCAAATGAGATTATTTGCTCAGAGCCTAATTGGAGAGGTGAAAACTTGGTTTAAAGCTTTAGCACCTGGTAGCATAACAGACCTAGCTGCATTTCATAGAGCCTTCCATAATAAATGGGAGAAAAAGAAGAACCCTATGCAAATACTATCTGAATTTGATGCCGTCAAGAGAGCCCCTAATGAAACTGTGCAAGACTTCTGCACAAGATATAACAGCATATACAATGCCATTCCTGCAGACCTTAAACCTACCCCATATTTTGTGCTACTGAAATTCCCTGACTGTTTTGATGTAGACATGGCTTACCAACTTAGAGAAAGGGATGCAAATACTTTAGAGCAAATGCAAAAAGATGTTGTGGGTGTAGAAGTCAACATACTGGAAAAGAAGGCCAGAATGAGAAATGAAAGAAGAGTTACTAATAAAGAAGAATCATCTCACTTGGATAGTAAATTTGATTTCGTTACTAAAGCCCTAGAAAAAGTAGTTTACAGACTGGATCAAATTGAAAAGAAACCACAATGGGACAATCAAGCCCAGATCCGGAATCCCAATTACAGAAAAAACACCAACCCCGGGAAAGGTAAGGAGCCTTCCCCTGATGAGAATATAAGAGAACCCCATTTCAAGAAAACTTTTCAGAAAGTTCACAAAAGAGTGTTGATGAGGAGGAAGACATAAACATTGTTATGGGGATCGATGAGAACAATACCATTTTCCTCACCCAGGAGGACCAGGAACTCTTTGAACTTCAACAGCTCAAGGTAGAATCTGGAGAATCCTATGATTACAAACAAGGTTATGATTTTGCAATAAATGAGATTCATAGTCAATACAACCTTAGGAGCAAGAAAAACATTGATCCTGCTATAAAGAGTAATGCTCCAAACCAACAAGAACAAAAAAAAAGAAGTCTGATACTTCTAAATCTAAACTCTTGCAAATTCTTCCCAGAGATGGCAAACAGAGTTCAAATCCAACCAGTCCTAAAAAGCAGCAAGGCCCAAAAATTGTAGATATTACTGATGATGTGGCACGATCTTCCAAATATATTTCCAAAGATAATTTTCCCAAAGCCACAAATTCAACAACAGTCATTGAGCCAAGAAAGAATCCTACTGACTTTAAAATATCAGATCCCAAACCTTTTGTCAAGAATCCTAAATCTGATAAAACTCTTGTTAATCCTCAAATTATTCTTGAAAAAATGACTAAGGATATCAGAAACCAAAAAACTCGGACATAAGCCAAGAGAAGAGCTCAGAACTAAGGAAAAACAGTAGAAACTCGAGAAAAATCCTCACAAACAACAGTTCCCAAGGAAGAAATGATTCAAACCAATAGATCTCAGCCAACATTTAATATGCAGTCTGAAATATCCAAATTGAAAATAGTTGTTCCCTTAACAGAACTAGCTAAAAATGATTTATATAGATCAATGATTTCTGATATGTTGAATGTCAATGAGAATGAAGATACAATTAACATGAATGAAGACAGGCCTGAACTAATTTTTGGTCCTAATGTTGATGGCAAGCATTCAGATGGGTCGGTACCCCCATTCTATTTAAGTCTTACCATACATGACCAAATATTACATAACGCTATGCTAGATACTGGAGCTTCCCACAATTTAATGCCTAAAGCTATAATGGAAACTCTTAATCTAGACATAACTAGACCTTATAAGGACATGTTCTCATTTGACATCCAAAGTACAATGTATTGGTTTGATTAAGGATCTGTGTGTTAACCTAGTCTAGTATCCTGGTAAGAGTATGATCATGGACGTTGTAGTAGCTGACATCCCGCCAAAATATGGCATGCTTCTTTCTCGCTCATGGGGAGAAAAGTTGCAGGGATCTCTACAACTAGACATGAGTTATGCTACTATCTCTGTATTTGGGCAGCCTAAGAAGCTTTATAGAGAAAATTTGATGAAGTACATGATCAGTAGTGCAGACAGACCTACAAATTATCCAATTTGTTCCACCCCCACTGATCTTGATTCTTTTATTGTTAGTAACTCTGACCAAAATGAAAATCCAACTGAACTTACTGATAAAAGACTTAAAATCATGGATGATTATAGTGGTCATGAAGCTTTGTGGCATCTAGATTTTGATGGATCTATTAATACATTTGGAGCTAGAGCTGGTGTTTAGTCACAAACGTTGAAACAGGTCATTCTGAAGGGCATGCTTTTAGATTAAACTTCAAATGCACCAATAATATGGCTGAATACGAAGCTTTAATCTTAAGCCTGCAAATTATAAGAAAAAAGGGAGGAAAAATAATAATGGTTATGGGTGATTCTGAACTAGTTATAAAACAAATCAATGCTGAATATTCAGTTCATAACCCTAGACTTGCAAGATACAGAGAAATAGTATTGGAACTGCTTGAAGAATTGTTAGAAGGTAATTTTGTTGTCATCCCTCGAGATCAAAACATACAGGCCCATTGCTTAGCTACTTTTGCTAGCAGTTGTAAAATTCCTTTTTCACCATTACAAAAATACACTGCTGAGATTAAATATAGGCCTATTGTTCCTGGCAATGTAACCTATTGGAAAAAAGTTTCAGAGGATGAGAAAATTTATCACTTTTTGAATAATGAAAATGAATTTCAAAACTGTCAAATCGATAACAAATGTAATATAGATCCACCTTGTGATATAGATTTAAATTTCTGTCAAATAGATGATTTGGATAATTTAGATGTACATAAGATTGAAAAGCCTACTATTTTTACTCAAAGTGACATTGATGAAATGGAAAAAATAGAAATAGAGGAAATAATTGATGATGAAATAGATTTGATTGATTTAAACAATAACGTTTTGCCCAGAGGATTAACTCCCCCAGAGGATTTATTTGACTCTAATCATGTGCCTATAAGGCCAAAAATGGAGCCAGTTAAATCTGACATAGAAGAGTATAACCTAGGGACAGACGATAAACCAAGAATCATTAAGCTATCCAAATCCTTACCATCAGATGAAAGGGATAAATACATTGAACTTTTAAAGGAATTTCAAGATGTCTTTGCATGGAGCTATGAGGACTTAAAAACTTATAACACAGACATTATTCAACATAAAATTCCTTTAAAATAAAATCAAAAACCTTTTCAACAGAAACTCAGAAGGATTAATCCAGTTTTGTTGCCATTAGTTGAAAAGGAAATCAAAAGAATGTTTGATGCTAAGATAATTGCACCAGTCAGATTTTCTGACTAGGTATCTAATATAGTGTCAACCAGGAAAAATTCAGGAGAAATCAGATTATGTATAGACTTTAGAAATCTTAATAAAGCATCCTTGAAGGATAACTACCCCTTGCAAAAAATGGACCATATTTTACAGAGGGTAGCAGGTTCTTCTAGAATCTCTTTATTAGATGGTTTCTCTGGTTACAATCAAATCCTAGTTCACAAAGATGACCAAACCAAAACTGCTTTTACTACTCCATGGGGCACTTTCATGTATGTGAAAATGCCTTTTGGATTAAAAAATGCAGGGGCTACGTTTCAAAGGGCCATGGATATTTCCTTTGCCAAGGAAATCCATGAGTTTTTAGTCATTTATTTAGATGATATTACTGTGTTTTCTAAAACAAATAATGATCACTTGGATCATTTGAGACAAGTTTTCATTAAACGCAGAAAATATGGTATATCTCTTAATCAGAAAAAGTCTATTTTTGGGCTAGAAGAAGCCAAATTGTTAGGTCATATCATTTCAAAAGAAGGCATTAGAATTGACCCTGCAAGAATCGAAGCAATCCTAAACATCCAACCACCTAGGAACATTAAAGAACTCCAGGAATTCTTGGGAAAGATCAATTTTCTAAGAAGATTCATATCAAATCTGGCTGAGATTATAAAAGATCTTAATAACATGCTTAAGAAGGACTCCTCTATTAAATGGACAATAAAGGCCAAACAATCTTTTGACTCTATCAAACAGGCCTTAACTAAAGCACCAATCCTTATTAGTCCAGATTACACAAAAGATTTTATAATCTTTTCCTTTGCTTCCGAACACACCATAGTTGCAGTTCTTCTGCAGAAGAATGATCAAGGCTTTGAACAGCCCATTGCGTTTTTTAGTAAAGCTCTCAAAGATGCACCACTGAAATACAACATAATAGAAAAACAGGCTTTGGCTCTGGTTAAAGCTATAAAAAATTTCAGAGTGTATATAATTCATTCACATATAATTGCATATGTCCCCAATGCAGTTGTTAAAGACATTTTGACTCAAGATGGACCAGACAACAGAAGAGGAAAGTGGATAGCCACAATCCTTGAATATGATCTGGAAATTAAACCAACTAAACTCATCAAGGGACAAGGTTTAGCCAGATTGATGGCTGAATCTAATTGCAATGCCTTAGACATTAATTTCGTTGCACAAGTAGATGAACAGGAGGAGATGGCGACTCCATCGATCAGTGAAGCCTATCAAGACTTACCATGGTACTCTGACATAATCTTTGTACTTACAAACTTACAAGCTCCTCTTCGACTTACCAAAACCAAGGCAAGATTTATCAAGCAAAAAGCAATGAAATTATGTATCTTGAATAATGCACTGTATTGGAGAGAAAGTACTGGAATTTTACTTAATTGTTTATTGAAATCTGAAGCAGACAAAATCCTCGAAGAGTTTCATGCAGGTGACTGTGGTGGACATCTATACTGGAAGAGCACGGCTGATAAAATACTCAGAGCTGGTTTTTACTGCCCATCTTTGTTTTCAAATGTTAAAAATTTTGTTACCTCTTGTCATAAGTGCCAGATTTTTGAAGGTAAAAAGAAACTTTTACCATTACCTCTGAAACTAATATCCACAGAAAAACCATTTTAGTTACGGGGTTTAGTTTTCATAGTGAAATTCATCCTCCATCCCCAGGTCAACACAAATGGATTCTAACTGCTACTGATTACTTTACTAAGTGGATTGAAGCAATTCCCACTAGACAAGCTACAGATTCAGTTATTATCTCATTCCTTGAAAGTAATATTTTGTCTAGATTTGGATTCCCACACAAAATTATCACAGACAATGCTGCTGCTTTCAAATCTAAAAAGATGATTTCTTTCTGCCATAAATACCATATTACCTTAGGTCATTCCACAGCATATTACCCCCAAGGTAATGGTCTGGCCGAATCCTCGAATAAAATTCTAGTCAACATCATCAAAAAACTACTCCAAGATAATAAAAGGACATGGAACAAGAAGCTGATATATGCCCTTTGGGCTGACAGGCTTACTACAAAAAAGTCCATAGGAACTTCGCCATGTCAAATTGTTTATGGTACAGATGCAGTTTTTCCTTCTTCCTTGGGTGTCCCAGTCATGAAGATCATCCAGGAATCGCAGGTTGAAACTAATGACATTCAAAGAAGAATCAATGATATTATACACCTTCAACAAACCAGAGATGAAGTTTATCAAAAGTCACGAGTTTTACAAGACAAGATCAAAAAGATTTTTGACAAAAGAGTTAAGGAAGATGAATTTTTCATAGGAGATCAAGTTTTAAGATGGGATGCAAGAAGAGAGGATAAAGGTAAACATGGAAAATTTGACTTTCTGTGGCAGGGACCCTATGTCATATATGATTACAGAGGAAATAATTCCTTTTTTCTCAAAAATTTGGATGGTACAGAGCTTCAAGAAGGACCAGTAAATGGAAGAATGTTGAAACATTACTATTCCCTGCAAGTCACTTAACATATAGACCCATTTACTTGATCATTGTAAATATTCATAGTCAGAGTGTAAGATTGGATTGGATATATTATCTACAAAGTTGAAGCCCAGAGAGAAGGCCCTAAGCTTTGCAGTATAACATATCATAAATATGATTGTGGCAGAACACAGAAGACATTTGCAGATTCACCAAGGTCAATGGATAAGGCTACTAATCTAAGAGTTCTTGGCATTTCACCAGGAAAGGCCATCCCCAAGTGGAGCCGATGTTAGCAACCTATAATATAGGGGTCATAATTTTGACTTGACTATTGGTAATTTTGTAAATTTGTACATACTTTGCCTTCGGCAAGTTGTATTCACATATTTTGTAAAAAAAACAAAAAAATCAAAAAATCATAAAGAGGGTAAAAAGTCCTAAAAGAATAATCAAAGGACTTAGAACAAATAAGATACCCCAAAAGAAAAATGAATAAAACATGAAAGCAAGCAAGCATAAATGCCACTACTTTTTACTTTTTGACTATGGCAGAGTTTCAATAAATGCCATTAGTCCATGATGAGTTAAATAGTTCAATCTTAACTTATCATTTTTCAATTTCCATTGTTTTATATAGAGAATAATGAGTTGTTAGACAGTTTAATCCTAACAATTCAGTAGTTAGGTAGAGAAATAAAGTGAATCCAACAATTTAATCTGGATTCATGGATGAAATAAGTGTAGAGTTAGATAGTTTACTTGCTTTCAGAAAAAAAAAATGCTGTGAAGGTTGCTAGCTAAAATGCACCTTGTTACAAAAGAAGAAAAAATGTTAGCATGGTAAGATGGGTAGGTAGAAGAAGGTGATAAGTCTCAATGTAAATATCATTCATCATGGGCTTCAAAATAACTAATTTCCCCTTCCCATAGTCATGAAACATTATAGACTATCAGTCAGAAAGGCTCAAGGCATTTCCTTGACTTTTGTTGGGACCGGACCCAAGGCTCTATGACTGATTAGTTAAAAATGTGAAATGTCTATATTAATCCCTTAATCACATCATTTACCATTCATGCACTCATTTCCCCTGAAAAATCCTAAGTAAAACTTAATTTTTACTTAAAGATACTCTAATCCTCATTTGATTAACCTCCCATGTCACTTCAAAGCATAAAGCCCTCAAAATCACATTTTATCCTAAGTCTAAGTGATGAAGTTATTATAATGCAAATTTGCTTTTTAATCTTCACTTTCTTAGTTATATTAATGTGTTTTTGAATACACATTGTCCCCTTGTCATATTAACTCTAACTTATGTGTTAATTCCCTACATTTGACCTTTTCCTATTATATAACTCCTTTTATAAATAAATCCCAAAAAACCCACTTATTAAAACTTAAGCCAAAGTATTTATTCCCACATGTTCAAATAAAACCCCCCTTATAACCCCTTTGGCTAAAGTCTATCCTTATATATAATCCCGCCCCTATGGTAATTAAGTCTTCTTGATTTAATTTACCGTATAAATAAAATATGAAGAAAATACATCTTAAAACATGTATTATGCGTGTTTTAAACAAATGTTACCCGAAGTTTTGTTAAAACTAAACTTCGATGACATTGGTTAGTTTTAAAAGAAATTTGAAATGAGAATTGGGTGTTAATTGGGGGAATGGCGCGCGCGGGAGAAAATTTTGCTCTAGGGTTTCAGTCCATCACCGCCGCGGATTGGAGATCGTTGTGCAGGAGGCGCCTCCATGGATTGAGATACTGCTTCATCATCGATGCTCCTTGTGTCATTCGGGCTGGGCATCCATTTGCACCCGTGAAATTTTTAATTTCTGCTGAGACAGGGTCATGGACCTGCAGAACGGGGTACTGGTGCCTGACCAGTCTAACAAATGACATTGCGGGGCGTGGAATAAGTACCTGTGAGCGCTATTTGTTTATTGATGACTTTGTATTTGAACCACCGACGGGGTATGTGCACTGCTGCACCTCTCATGGTGCCACTGGACGCATTACTCTGTTTTATCGGTCGATTGCACAAGCGGAGACTTCAGTCTTTCTATTTTATTGGGAGCGGATATCACATGAATACCTTTTTGGCAAGCCGGCCTTCATACCCTCGCCTTGGGCCGGGAGGATGGGCGGACTTTGGGCATCCAGATTAAAGGCCTGGCGACCTCCACAGCTGCACACGAACCAGTGGCTGCAGGGGCTGGCTAGTCTCTCCAATACAGCTCATGCGGGGTCTTCAAATTTCAAGGAGACTCTATGGATGCACTCGTACCAGCTGAGACAGGCACAGGCGCACGAGGTGGTGCTTACTGTAAAAAATCACACCCTGCATACCTGCAACTCCGATTCCCAGGTAGGCTCGACTTCATATCAAGTGTTCATTAAGCCTCCTGTTGGTAATAGCCTTATAATATGGATTCGAACAATAGATTCAATACTACATCTGAAGGAAGCAATCCAAACTAAGGCGGGTTACCCAGTTCATGCTCAGTCTCTGATTTTTGGGGGGAAAGCTTTAGCTGACCACTGTTCTGTTTATGACTACTCCATTGTCACTAGGTCTTCCATCTGTCTCAACCTCAGACTGAGGGGTGGAATGATGGGACAAAACAGGGCTCATGGACCCTCCATGGGCGCAGGTGCATCCAAAACTGTACCCACAAAAGGTTCTTACAGGAATATATTACAGGGGGACAAAAACATTCCCAATGTACCTGTCGCCCCTGCTGAAAGTTCCCCCAAGCCATATATTGTAGAACTGCAGGACAGTGTGCCTGAAATAAACATAGACAGCATAGATATTGATATGCATAAAATTGTTTACGAATCCCAAGCAATAATAGGCAGATTCAACTACTTCTGGCCCAAACCAATGGAGCTGTTCCATTGGATTTTTACAAACTGGACCATGGAATGTGAAATACACCTATGTTCTAAGGGGTTCTTCATTGTCAAATTTTCATCCACAGAGGTCAGAGAAGCCATTATCAGTCAGGGACCATGGTTCTGGGGCTCCACGGGTCTCTTCATTACACCATGGTTCCCAAACTTTGATGCCAATACCATGGAGGTGACCAAAATGCCGGTCTGGGTTAGGCTCTACAACCTCCCGCTACATTTTTGGAATGAAAATGTTCTTGGCTGCATTGGAAACACCCTTGGCAGATACATTAAAACAGACACCCAACACCTGGAAGAACGCATATTCACTTTCGCACGAATCTGTGTGGAGGTTGATTTGAGCAAGGGACTCCCAGAGTCCATTATACTGAACAACAAACAACAGAGATGGACACAGCATTTAGACTATGAGAACACAGCCTTCAGATGCCGGATATGCAGGTGCACAGGACACCTACAAAACTCATGCTCGGCAGCAAAAAGGGATAACAGGAAAAAGAAGAAAACAGGCAAAGCGGCAAAAGGTTGGCAATTCCCCTCGGAAGAGCCAGAACCACAGGAAGAAGAGGTGGAACCAACACCACATGAGAATCAACAAACATATACTTCCTTGGGCACACAAGAACAGGAAATGCAAGATCCTCTTGACACCACCACAAAGACTCAGCAGGACATGGTACCTGGCACACTAGACAGTGGGGGATACAAAAGAACACATACATCAGACACATCTGACTCTGACAAGGATCATGGAGCACCAACAGAAGAAAATCAGCTTCTCCTTATCGAGACCGAGCAAACACTTGGTGCTTGGCATAAGGTTGAAAAGAAGAAGGGGAGAAAATCTTAATTGTATCACCTTTGCATTTTATTTTGCGGCATTTGGATGTCTTTGGACATATACCAGCACATATAACATGTAATTTTGTTTTCTCATAAATAAAATTACGAACTTTTTCTTTGTGAAAAAGAAAAAAAAAACTAAACTTTGATCAAAAACAAGCTTTTCCCTTGTACAATTCCCGCCCCAAGTCCCATTAACCTAAGTTCAAAACCTTAACCTTATATTTTTCCCTGCATACATTCCACCTAATCATAGTCCCTAACCTCGGTTAATTCCTTGATTAACCCTCTCGATCATTTGATTTTCCATCAAAAACAGTGTAAATGACTTAACCTGTCGAAGTCACTTATGACCGTCCGATCCCCAGAAGTCCATTTAATCTTACGGTCAATCACTTGCGCAAAAAATCTCAATGCATTCACCCCTATCCCATCGCGTAAAATTTCCACCGTTCGATCTTCTTTCCATTCCCAAGATTGACGGCTCACGTCCAATCCGATAAAACGTTATCTCCGCACTTTCCCTTTTAATCTAGACCGTTCGCTCCCAAAGGCTCGATCCAACGGTGATTGTTCATTTTCGTGCTCCAAACATAAACATTTGATGTTTCGGCAAAGCCGCGCGAAATGGGTGGTTTTTCCAAACCACTCCGCGCTTACGTGTCGCAACCACGTTGTATCGCGTTTGAAATGTACCACTTACCGCCCTTCACCAACGCGAATACCACTGGCGGTATTCCCTAAACCCAACCCGCTTAACCCAAGTTTAATGTTATTTAACTATGGTTTAACCATCAGTTCAATACATTAAAACTTAAAGTTTTATTCAAAATTTTCACTATTTTCCTTTTAAACTGGTGAAAGCATCCATAAACCTTTTTTCCTCGAGTTTGTGCCATTAAACCCTGAGAAACCGTGCATAGCCTTTTTTCAACCTACTAGTACCATTTTCGACGCCCATTGCCCTGAATTTCAATTACAAAGTGCTACATTGTCCTCAGAGAAGCCATTTTCAAAGAATTGAAGGCTTCGCACCTCTGCGAACGTCTTCAACCAAATTTCACTGGTTTTTCAGGTATTTTTCTTCGAGCTTGTCATCTAAGACTTCAAAATTCCTGTTACTTTCAAAATAATTTCCAAAATTGTACAATTAAACTACATAAAAGTGTCCATTTTACAGGGGAAACTCTGTCAAAATTTCCCTGGAATCCCTAATTTCCCTTTCTCGTAGTTCTTCCCAGGCCCTGGTCTATTTCGCTGTTGAAATCAAGTCTTAATATACGTTATGAGCTTTGAAACACTTGCATTACCCAAAACCCTGCTCAGAAACCCCATTTTTTAGTAGAAATTCACCAAGAAACCCCTGTTTCTCATAAAGGAACTTAGCAAACCGTTTAAGCTTGCTTCGTTCAGATTAAAAATGACAAAGAAACAGGTAACCCCCAAGAATGGAGGCCCAAAGTCTCAAAAGAAGTCTTCTGCAAAAATCCCTCAGCTTAATTCCTTCAAAATCGACAAGCCAACTCTCGCACTCATGGTTGATTCTATAGAAGTGGTCAGACCAGTCCAACCTCCAGTCATTTCCCCAGAGGATAGCCCTTTAGTTGATCTGGACTATAGAATACTAGACCCTAATGTAGAATTTAACCTGCTTGATGTCTATAATTGGTGCTATGGCAAATCACTGGAAAAGGGTGACAAAGATATTCCAGTTTGGGAATCCAATCTTCCTAGATATATTGCCCCTCTCACTCATTCAGTTCCTGACTTTATCAGATTATGCCAAGCCTATTATATGCCAGAACAAAGATGCATTGTAAACAAAGAAAAAGAGATATTGTTTTACATCACTGAAGAGTCAATAAATTCCATGCTGCAAATGAATCATGACCCCAATTCTGCTTCCCTATCAATAGAAGATTTAACCCAACTATATCTTGACTTGGATTTCAATACCAAATTCAAAATATACCAAACTTTTTGTCCAAAGAAGGTTGATATTCCTAAGTTAAATCCTCCTTTTGACACCTTTGATTTCCCAGATGAGACTAAACAGATTGTCTCAATGCTCTCCTTAATACTAGGATACACCAGTGATGAATTCACTGATGTGGCTATCCTAGGTTTTCTGTCAACTCTAAGCCCTGGTCAATCGCCATCCATTCTGTTCAATTTTGCTAGATTCATTGTTGAAAGCATGCATTATCAGTTATCCAGATTATCAGAAGAAAGAGTCTTCAAATAATCCTCTTATCTACTCCACCTCTTCCTATATTATCAAACAGATAAGTTTCCCATTGAATGTCATAAAGTGGATGCAGAAGGAAAGGTTCTGTCAGTAGTATTTTGGTCATCTATTCTAAGAAAATGGAACATAAAGTATAGTTTTGCAGATTTCAATGACTCATTTATAGCTCCTGCTATGTATCTTTTAGAAAAAGAAGAAATCCCTAGGATCAATGATGAGACAAGAAGAATTCTACAGCTATCTGAAAGCTGTAAAACAGGGGACTGGTATTTATATAAAAATCACACAGAAATCAGAGTGTATGGCTCATCCCTGGCCCCATATAAATTACCGAGATTTGTTACTACAAGAATATTTGCTTTGGAATATCTGAGACAACTATTGAATGTAGATGAAATCAACTTCATAGCTTCCAGGAAAAAGACCCAATTTAAGCTGAAAAATCAAATTGGGCCATTCATTGTGAATAACAGAGACGCTGCCAATGAAATAAATGTCAAACTTAAAGAGTACAAGTTCCCATGTAGTTTGATATGCAATTATGACCCACAAGGTATTTTGAGTACAATGAGAGTAAAATGCAAGTTGCATGTTTACTTGCATGATCCTAAGCCCCATATTGAAAGATATGCTAATAAAATTGAATGGGAGCCAAACACCCTATTTGATGATGATTTACAGGTAGTACAGGTAATACAGGTAGATAGTGGCAAAGGCAAGTAGATTGAACAGACACAGGTGGCTTCTACAAGCCAAGAGACTGATAAGGTACATAAAAGGGACAGGGAAGGAGATAGTTTCATAGCTGAGACTATTGAGGACAAAAAATTCAGAATTCCTTATAGTAAGAGAAGTAAGATAACAAAAGAAGAAAGGGATAAGGCTGTAAATATTGAAAATAATGAAACATATGATGAAGCTACAAGAATAGTCACTGAAACATTAAAAGAGCTTCAAAATGTAAAAATTGGAACACAACAAAAAGATACAGTCATGAAGGAAAACCTGGCTACTGTTGATTTGCCTCCCTCTTCTAAGGAAACTGACAATACAGAGTTAGAGATTCAGATCAGATTCAGACAGATTAAAGAGAAGAATGAAGAGATCAAGAATCAAGCATATTCTAGATTTCTTAAGGAAAAGCCTGGAAACAAAGACATGCTTCTTTCAACATTTGATTATTCATCTAATAAATTAGTAATGTCATTCTTGAAGCCTGCAGTGATTGATCCAAGATCAGTAGCAGATTATTCCAAAAACAGATTTTGAAGTGGATGCAGATGCCATTCATGAATTAGATCAAATTGAATTTCATAGGAGCAATACTGAAATGCTATATTCCAAAATTGTCAATAAGACTATGGAATCAATTGGGCTTGAGAAAACAGTGCTCAACCTTCAGAATCAAATGAATTTGGACAATGCCTCACTATATGCTAATAATTTGAGAATAAAAGCACTAGAAGATATAATGATTGAAGCAGGGGGTGACCCAGCCAACATTGAAGGGGCAAAAGTCCTAATTAAACAGAAAAATGAGGATATAACTGCTCTTAGAAAACAACTGAAGTTGCCTCAGAGTGAAAACTCTCAAGCAAAAGAAATTCTACAGCAAAAAACAGAGAATGATGAATTAAAGCAGCTTGTACATCAAATGACAGTTTAGATAAAAACAATGGAAAGACAAATAGAAACTTTAATGAAAGAGAATGAAGAACTAAGAAAAGCACAATTGGTGGTCATTCCTACAGTGATCCCCACTGTAAGCACTGCTATACCATCTACTTTGGCAGAACACTTGGCACCAAAAGGAGTACTGGCAACTGTAGTGCCAATTACTTCTCAGGAAATCTCTGCCTCTTCTTCTTCATCCTCACAGATGAGCACACTACAAGACCAAGCAGCCGTGATCCAAGCCATGGAGAACATATCTATTAAAGATAAATAAATTCTTAGTTTGAAAAGCATTATTAAAAATCTAGAAAGTTCCAAAAATGATGCCTTGATTACTTCTAAAGGACATGAGCAAAGGGTCGATCGACTACAAGAACAGGTGAAGATTCTGCAAGCACAAGTAAACCTTATAGATCAAGTGGCCTATATAAAAAATCATTTATGAACCAAAATGATTGAAGGCATTCATTCTCAATGGCCTTCAATTCGGATAATTTATGAACAAAGAGAGTTACTTCAAGTTGCTAGTACAGAGATGGACAAGACTAAGAGGGAAATTGACAATAAACCAGCTCAAGCAATCCAACTCATAGCTTTTTTAAACAGTAAAAACAGGGAAGAGTTGGAAGAATTGAAAATTGTTGATAGGACAGAAACCATTCTTCAAATAAAAAAGGTTCTGAACAAAAGAAACATAATGAGTAACCTAGAGGACAGGTGTAAGGACATGAATGTATCCATCTCAAGATTTTTAGCCAAATACAAAACATTATCAGAAGCAGGTTTTCCTGACATTCATGCATTGAATGACAAACTGATGCCTCAGAAAGATTATGATCTAAAAATCAGAAATCATGTGAAAGAGCAAGCCAAACAGCCTCTGCCACAAGGATCACCAACTGGAAAAATACTTCTTCAGTATTTTGAAAATCTATTCTTTTTAGATAATGAGATCAAGCATATGTTCACTATCAAGCCTAACTTTGCCAAGTATACAGAGGCAGATGAAAGTTACAGAAAATTGAAGACTATGAAGATCCCCTCTGCATAAAAGTGGCAAGAATTCACAGATCTGTTGTGAATTTGATGGATAAAAAACAGGAAAATCACTTCGAAATTCATATTTCACTGTTACCTCAAAGGTAAAAAATATAGGGTTAAAGTGTATCAGTAGGTGAAAGAGTATTAGTGAAAATAAAATTATTGTTGGTTACTTTTTAATTACCACAGTAAAGAAGCTTAAATCAGATGAATAAAGAGTATTAGCGTGGAAAGTTAAATGAAGGAAAGTTCTTCAACCACTTTCCACAATAAAATGCACCTAAAGCCAACAGTACCCACAACACATCAACAATCGGTTCTAATTAGAATAATCAGTTTTATTTTTGCTTGTAAAAAGGTAACAGCTTGCAAACTGTTTTGCAGCTGTGTCTCTCATTATGCTTTCTTTCCTATTTTTTATTAAAACATTATCTCAATCTCTAAGATATTTTGTAAACAATTTTTTGTATAAATACTTCACAATTCGAAGTATTCAGGGTGAATAAAAATTTCTCAAGACAACTATAGTCTTATTTGCTGGTCATATTGAAGTTGGTGAGTCAATTAGCGAAAGCATCAAACTGGAAAGAGATCAGAGACATCATAGCTAAGGATTCTCGTGGTGACAAGGTAAGTCTCGTTCTTTCCTTGTTTTCAATGTATTTCTTTTAAGTTTACATTCATTCATATTATGTGTTTCTAGTCTGTAATGATCAATTAAGGAAAAATTAAACAAGATTAGTGATGATAAGCTCCCTGTTTCGAAACTTATTGGCATTTTGATGTTTTCTACTTGACAACCGGAACATAGAATTCTTAATTGCTCTAGGTCCCAGTTAGATCCCCTTCTGCAATCTTCTTATCTGTAGCTTAAGGATTCTCAAGTGCCCTTTTGCTCAGATTCCACCCACTCCATCAAATCAAGCCTATACAAAGCCTTAGAAGGTCACCTATCTTGCCCTTCGCACATTTGTATCTCTGAGCCTTATTTCTTAGTTCTGCTTGCCTAGAGAGTTGACTCCATTGCCCAATATTCTGGTAGATCCTTCTGGTTTACCTTGAAATATTTTTTATTCCCACCAATCTTTTAAAATCAAACCCAATTACACAATCATAGCTAGCCTAATATCTGTTACTGAAACAAAGCTAAATCATACGGAGAGATCCCTCTCTGGAGTTCAAGAAGGCTAGATCTTGAATTCCCAAAGCGGTTCTTGGTTACCCCTGGTGTTCTTAACTACAAAAATCCCCATCCCACAACCTGAGAATTACTAGGGTGATAACACTTAGCACAACAAAACTAATACAATCCTTTCAGATGAACTGCATATTTTATTTAGTTCCACTTTTCTCTTAGAAACTGGGGTAATGTTTGCAATATGGCAACATGCTTGCCAAACTAGTTTACAACTCTGTAGATATTTTGATATAGTTGTTTGATAGATCACTCTGCACAAAAATTGCAATGTTTGGATGAATGCTGCATTTTCATGATGTGGTATATTTAACACATGCTGGACATTATACGAGACATAAAATTTTGAGATCATAACGAATATCAATGAAGACATATGTAAATTGAATTTTATTCACTTAATGAAATTTAGTTATGGTTTTTTTCCTAAAAATAAAAAGAACATGAGTTTTGAACTAAAGAAATAGTTTAAAAACCCTTAATTTCATTAATTAGATTATGTATATAAAAATTAATATTTTCAATTTATTAAATCTAAATCATCCACACCTTTTTATTTAAAAATCTGAAAACCCTATTTAAATTCAAACATATTATCTCATGTAAAATCCCAGTCTTTCCCATTATTGTTCTATCTTTCTTGCTGAACCTCGCATGCCTTTTTAGCCTTATCTAAATTCAATTTGAATTGTCCTCCCTTGGGGTCCCATTCGACCTTCAAGGATAAGCGAACAAAATCTACCCGGTGTCCCTCGATAAGACGCAATACGATATCCTCACAGCCCATAACCTTGGATGTACACGTGGAAAATAATTATTGGTAACGAATTGAAAGCCAGTCAAATATTCAACTCATGTAACCTCGGCTATATTTGGAGGATATTGTGTTGCTAAAAGGAGATTATAAAATGTTCGGTTGCTTCCCCGGTCTGTTAGCTCCAGATATGAAGAACCAGCCCTTTCTTGTTTTCGGTGCTCAGCGTCTATCACGTGGTTGCCCTTGCTAGGGCCACATTACTTACAATCAGCAATACTAACACGGAGTATGTGTTACTTCACCAGCCCTCGCGGAATAGTTGAAAAGGATTCCCTCCAGCCCTTTTCCCCTTTGCAAGGGTGGGCCTGTGAAGGTCGTGGTTAGGAGCTCCATTTGGGTTAAGCTAGAAGATCAAGGCGTTAAGAAAGGTATTTAATGCTTGTCCCCATCTAGCAAAGAACGTGCTGCTCATTGTATGGAATGAGTGTCTAATCTCCCCGTATTTCTTTTCCCTAACAATTTACATTGTTGATAGGAATTCATTCGTTCGGCATAAAGGAACGGGCCAAAACAATCCCGGTTCATGCTGCTTCAGTAGAAGGTCAGTGCCCTAAACCAAACCACAGCATCTTTTCATTTGTTCTGTAGTGTACGTGCTTACGGGATTCGAACCAGAGGCTCCCAAATGCCCTAGGGTTTTAGTTCAAATATTTCAGAACCAAGTTTTGAAGCTTTCTCGCGACCTTCGTATTTTTGGCATAGTTTTGCGCGCACATTTATCGGCATTTAATTGTTCTCCCATTTGTATTTTTCATTCTCATTTTGCAAACCACGGGGTTTTTGGGGTTCAGTTGGTTATTGACTTCGTGGGTATATTTTTCATTGCAGTACAGTGTTTGAACTCGTGATTTCTCCCAGGCGAATACTAAGTTCTAACTCCTAAGCCAGTTATTTTTGGTTCAATCCGTTTTCGTTTTATTGTGCTTGAATCAAATTTAATTGTCTCTGTTATTTAAGTTCCTACCCTCGTACCTTCTCCTGGCGAAGGGGCATGCAGATTTGGTGTTTTCACGAGATTTGTATCCGTATGCGTATGCATACTAGTACGTTTCCATGTAAAGCAACTGATACGTTGTAATGCTGAATGTATTTATGAAGGCGAATTTTTTTGTTCATCTCTATTGTCGTCAAAATCACATGAAACGGTCATCTGTTTCAGAAACTGAAACATGTATGACTTTTAGATCGATACTTTCAAAATGATAAAAAACGGTGGAACGCCACAACAGAATATTCTAAAAATAAAATATTTTAACTCCGAAAATTTTGCGCTTTTTTTGTTTTGAAAATTTAGGGTTTTTTCTTAATAGAAAATTTAGGGCTGTTTTTTACTCTTTTAGGGTCTATATACTCAGAAGCAAGGCATTTGTGGGTACCACTTTCTTTCGAGGACATTTTAAGGGGAACTTCATGGGCATTTTGTCTCTTTTCCTCCCAGAAGTATTTCTGGGGTGGAAATGTTGGAGGTGGGAGCATATGAGTTTGCTCTGTCGTTGATGCTTATCCTATGGGCTTGTAGGCCTTTTCTATTGTCATGGGCCTGTTTGGCATGAGAATGATTCTTGTACACTGCTCCATTGACTACAGGAGAGGAATTTGGTGCCCGACCAATGGACAAACAGGCAGACAATATATTAACTTTTAAGGCATCCACCAGGGTTCCATTGTTGCTGTGGTTCATCCTATGTGAATGTAATTTCAAGAAAAGGGATGAGGTTGGTTGCAAGACTACCCCGATTTTGGTGGAATAAATACACCTCAAACCTGCTGCTTAAGTTGAAGGGAATCCATAGGTTCTCAAAAACTATCACCCCCTATTAGGATTAAAACTAAACTCTGGTAACATTGATAGACATACTAAAATTTACCTTACATTCATAGCAACTTTGAGAAGTGGTTGGAGGGACTAACACTAGAATTGCTATCATTGCATGATTAATATAATAAACTAAGTTTTTGAAACATAACTTGATAAGAAGATTACGCATTTAACATACTAGACAATAGCTTATTTGTACTTGAGGGGGCAGTAAGGACGGTGCAGGCGCTCAATATTCTTCTATGATTATATGCAGGATTAGTTAGTCTTCAAGCCCTTGATTTCACAAAAGCCCTTGATTAGTTGTGTTTGGAAGCAAGTTTCCTATCTTATTTGTTGTCTCTTTTACGTGGACATACATGACATTTTGATTTTCCAATGCTTCATTAATTTAGAGTGTAGGCTATCTTGCCTTTTAAGAACCAAAAGCCTTTTTCAGCTTTGTTTGTTCGGAGGTCAATGATCAAGTTAAAGTATTTTTCTCTTTAGATTATGGATGTTGCATTAATGGCCAAGCTTTATTCCCTCCTCGATAGACTCACTTTTAGCCTGATCATTTGTAGCCATCGCAAGGAACTTCTAATATATAGGATTTTATCGTTCTTGTTTCTTAGAACCCCTCCAACGTTTGTTCATTGTGGGTTACAACTAGTTGCTCAATCTTATTTCATTTTAATCTAATTATCTCAGGGATGCCTTCATTCTTGTTGCATTGCCCTTTAGTCAATGTCACATGGTTTGAGTTCAGGCTTGACAATGATTAGGTTTGGTTTGAGTTAGAACCCCTCCAACGTTTGTTCATTGTGGGTTACAACTAGTTGCTCAATCTTATTTCATTTTAATCCAATTATCTCAGGGATGCCTTCATTCTTGTTGCATTGCCCTTTAGTCAATGTCACATGGTTTGAGTTCAGGTTTGGTTTGAGTTCAAATTTTTTGATGAGGTTCGAATGAGTTTTGCCATTGGGTTTGTCTATATACATTTTCTATATATTAATTTAAAATGAATTATAGGATAAAATAGAAGAAATTAACATCAGTAAACATAAAAAAATGCTATCATAGAAACTACAAAGATAAATTACAAGCTTGAGTTGTGACATGAGGTTATGAATTTTGATATATGGACTTGCTCAATGGCTATGAGGTTGGTTGAGGTTCACCAAACTTCAATTTTTTTTAAGGTTCACCAAAATTCAAACCTCGTGACATAGCCTTTATTGTTTGTCCTTGATTGAAATATGAAAATTTTAGCATCTCGTCTAAGTTTTCAAGATTTGTAGAGTTTTCATGTCTTCAGAAGAGACAATATCCTCCTCTTCCACCTTCCATTGGGATTATGTGATTTTCGCAATTGCTTTTCTATTACTACCCCCATTTTAGTGTCTATGGGTTTTTCCTTAAAGATCTTGTTTCATGTCTTTCAAACATCCTTGAAGGTGAAACTTGGGCTATTGAGGATTGAAGTTGAAATGGAAATTGATATTAATGTGCACTAGAGACCACACTATGTTAAAGGTGTTAAAGATTATATCCGTCACGAGAATTTTGCAACTCATTTGGTATTCTACATTTTATTTTTAAATGTAAATGTATTATATAAAAAACACAATATCAAAGAAATGCTCTTGGGGGTTTTGGGAATTAACTCTCTTGGTGCTCACACTCCTATTCTCATTTTCCTCCCATGCTTTGGAAACCTTGGTTTAAACCATTCCTATGGGTTGTTGACTTGAATCTTAGTTCTTGCTCAATAGATGCTTTTGTCAACTTGTGTAAAATTATTTGCAACACTTTGTACTAGCAACAAACTCATGTAGTCTCTGAACTTTACCATATTTATTTTTTCATTATTTCTTGAATTCTTGTGAGTGGGATTATTTTTAGTCTAGTGTCTCGTTGATACATTTCTTGTGAAATGTTAATTTTCCATGAAATTTTGCAACTACTTAGATGAATAAATGGAAATTGGAATCTAGTTAACTTTCACCAAGATACAAAATTTCTTCATAACTTATAAGCAATGGGATAAAAACATAGAGATAAAAACACTTCACACAAATTGAACACTTGTTTTTTGCCGGAAGCCTAACAGGGGAAAACCCATCTCCTTAATGTTGTATTTTATTGATCATGAGCAATTAAATCAATTACAAAGCAATCTATCACTTTGAGAACACACTTATTCTCTCTCTCTCTCCAATCATCACTGGAGTCATAACTCGTCCTTCCTTAATCAATGACTAAAGTCCCAAATCGTCCTGAACTAAACTCATAACAACCACCCAATCCTAGAGTTAAACTGAAGATGGTTCCATGTAACTAAACCTCCAACATATGCATGAATTGAAGTCTATCTCATGATTGTGAACCATGCTAACAGAAGGACAAACCCACAATCTTTCTAGCCAGAAGAACTTCACTCGCTACAATTTTCAACATGAAGTCAATCAAGCATTCATTGCTTATCTCCTAAAAGGTTAACCTATTGATTGGTTTTTTTGTTTTTTTTTGTTGTTGTTTTTGTTTTTGTAAATGATATTGGTAATATACTTATCCTTTTGGTAAGTATGACCTTTTTTTTCTTGTTCCTTGGGCATATATGTAGAAATTTGAGTTTAATTTGTAGCCCAACGCAATTTTATGTTTTGCATGGTTTAATGTCCAAACCTATCATGAAATACAAGACTAATAATTGCATTTACATAAAACATTAGAGTTACACTACCATATTCTTTTGCACAACTAACACACTAGATAAAATAACAAGCACACACAATATTAGAAACAAGTGTTTTTGGTCAATTTGACCCTGGAAAAACCCCATTGTCTCTTGTGGAAAATTAGTTTTGAAGGGAGGCGTTATCTTTGCTTTTTTAAAGGAATATATACAACAAAAAAACAATAAGAAAGGACCTATCCCTCGCTTTGAGCAGTTGTTAAGAGGTCATCTTTTACACTGAAGTTATGGACTAATAATCTCCTCACACAATCACTCTCCTTTCAGGAAAATTTATGGTCTCTTAGTAGCTTCTTCTATCACAGGGAATTGAACCATAAACTATTACATGAAGCCTTAAAACACAGGCTATCCTTCTCTGGCACATGGGTTTATTTCAATAGTTAGACAACCTCCTAATAATGCTCCTTACTTGCCTTGAATCATGCTCCAACACATAGAGTAACCAAGCTCTAGAATCATTCTATCTGCACTTAATTTACATGCCTGAAAAACTTGTAGTATAGGCTTGAAATATTCACACAACAACTCGTGAAATTCAAATTATTGTTAGCAATAAAAGGTAGGTATTATAGCTTCAGTAACTTGAAGCAAGCCCGGGCACATCAACAAATGCATGCATAGTCCTCTGCCTTGAGATTCGAACTCCTCAAAAACTGGAAACTCGTTCTCTAAGGAATCAAATCATTGTAACTTAGTCTTTGTTTCTTGCTATAGATTCTTCTCAAAGAAACCCTTTCGTTCTTTCAACTTTTACTCTTCTCAATGTACTCATGACAATAATGAGCAAATGATAGTCGCTTTCTTGCTTTTGATTACTTGGGGGAAATCCCTAGGAATGGATGGCTATGATTTAATCTTGAGATCTTAGATTGGAGGGCTATGATCCCTTCATGACTTAATTATAACACCTCAAGTGCACCATACGTTATTGAAGTGTCTTCCTAGGCCTCGAGACCAAAGACCATTGGAAACACTTCCTCGGTACCCTCCTTAATTTTCCAACACTTCCTCTTACCGAGGTAGTTGTTTCTCAACACTCCCATCCAGTCTTTGACTTGGTGATGACTTGGTGAGAATGTTTGCTACTTGTTCTTTAGTGGATATATACTCAAGCTTTGCAACTCCCCTTTGAACCTAGTCTCTAATGAAGTGGTATTTGATCTCTATGTGCTTTGACTGGTCATGAAATACTAGATCCTCATAGAATTTAATGCAACTTTGATTATCATAGTATATTGTAGTTGGTCTCCTAATAGCATCTTGTGAAGCCTACAATGCCACGCAACTTGCCTGACTAGCTAACATATACTCTGCCTTTGCTCCAACACATAGAGTAACCAAGCTCTAGAATCATTCTATCTGCACTTAATTTACATGCCTGAAAAACTTGTAGTATAGGCTTGAAATATTCACACAACAACTCGTGAAATTCAAATTATTGTTAGCAATAAAAGGTAGGTATTATAGCTTCAGTAACTTGAAGCAAGCCCGGGCACATCAACAAATGCATGCATAGTCCTCTGCCTTGAGATTCGAACTCCTCAAAAACTGGAAACTCGTTCTCTAAGGAATCAAATCATTGTAACTTAGTCTTTGTTTCTTGCTATAGATTCTTCTCAAAGAAACCCTTTCGTTCTTTCAACTTTTACTCTTCTCAATGTACTCATGACAATAATGAGCAAATGATAGTCGCTTTCTTGCTTTTGATTACTTGGGGGAAATCCCTAGGAATGGATGGCTATGATTTAATCTTGAGATCTTAGATTGGAGGGCTATGATCCCTTCATGACTTAATTATAACACCTCAAGTGCACCATACGTTATTGAAGTGTCTTCCTAGGCCTCGAGACCAAAGACCATTGGAAACACTTCCTCGGTACCCTCCTTAATTTTCCAACACTTCCTCTTACCGAGGTAGTTGTTTCTCAACACTCCCATCCAGTCTTTGACTTGGTGATGACTTGGTGAGAATGTTTGCTACTTGTTCTTTAGTGGATATATACTCAAGCTTTGCAACTCCCCTTTGAACCTAGTCTCTAATGAAGTGGTATTTGATCTCTATGTGCTTTGACTGGTCATGAAATACTAGATCCTCATAGAATTTAATGCAACTTTGATTATCATAGTATATTGTAGTTGGTCTCCTAATAGCATCTTGTGAAGCCTACAATGCCACGCAACTTGCCTGACTAGCTAACATATACTCTGCCTTTGCGCTGCTTATTGCCATTGACCTTTTTTTCCTGTTGAACCATGACACAACTGCTAAGCCCAACGAGAAACAACACTCATAACTACTCTTCTTGTCACTAGCACAGTCAACCCAATCTGAGTATGTGCAAGTAATCAGTCTGACTCTATCATACCTGACATAGTCTAGACCATACTCCATTGTGCCCTATCGGTACCTCAACACATGTTTCGCAGTCACCTAGTGCCCTCCCTTGGGCTACATCATAAACTGACTCAATGTGTTGACTGTGAAACAAATATTTGGTTTAGTGTTGACCAGATACATCAAGGAACGGATCAACGGTTCACCAACTTGAAATTTGAAGCATGCAATTTCTTCCAGTTGGTGATCAGAGGAGTAGCCATGGGTCTACGACCCTCCATACGAAATCTCCTCAACATATCACCTACATGCCTACCTTGGCCAATGAAGATATGACCATCCTCTCGCCAGACCTCCAACCCCAAAAAAAGTAATGCATCAACCCCATATCGGTCATATCAAACTTTGAAGCAAGATCTTTCTTGCAGTGCTGGATGAGTCTGCCCTCTCCTGTAATAAACAAGTCATCCACATATAGAATTAAAATGAGTGGATCGTTGCCAACCATAATGAAGTATAGGTTCGAACTTCGTATCAACATCACTCTTCTGGAAACCCAATTGTTGCAAGTAGGCATCCATCCTTTCTTACCATGCCCTCAGTGTCTGCTTTAGTCCATACAAGGATTTCTTAAGCCTACACACACAAGACTCCCTCCCATGCACCTCAAATCCTTGTGGCCGCTCATTATACACCTCCTGAATAATTCTGTCGAGAAAGGCGGGCTTAACATCCGTTTGGGGAATCCGCCAATCCATCTCAGTTGCTATAAGTATCACTTCTTTAATGGAAATATAACGAGCAATTGCTGCAAATGTCTCCTCATAGTCAACACCCTTTACCAATGAGAACCCCCACACCACAAAACGAGCTTTGAACTTCTCCACGTTGCCATTTGCAACATGTTTGATCTTGTAGAGCCACTTGTGACTTCCCATTAGATCATGACTCTACCTCCCAGACATTATTCTTTATGATGGAGGCATACTCCTCCACCATGGCATCCCTCCAGATCTGCTCACTGGCAGCCTCCTCAAAACTAGTTGGCTCTGTTTCCACAACATCAGCCATAAAGCCACCCAACCTCTTTGGTGGTCTGCTCTCCCTCACTAACCACTTGGGTTTCCCCACTGTCTCTTGTGCTTCCTTTAGGGTCGTCCGAAGCCATCTTGGCTTCCTCTTTCGTGTAGTAGCCTCTTGCGGTGGTATGGGAAAATCCTCAACTGGTGCCTCTCCTCTTGTCTAAGAAAACTTTGCTATAACCAATGGACATCTTGGGCTTTGAGATCTTGCAACAGAGGATCTTTGTTAAATTTAGATAACCATGGTGTGTTCTATGCTTATGCAAATTTACTTCAATCTTTCTTAGGCCCGATTCAAATTAGCAATCACATAAACATGAAAGTAAAATGCTGATAGAACACAATAATAGATCAATAGAAGACAAGCCAATAATATAGATTAGATTTTACAATTCTTCTTGTGCAGCAAAGATATAGGATGTTGTGCGTTACGACAGTCAACATGATGCTTCAACCAACAAAGTCTTTCTTAGATCAGCAAACCTCCAAGTGTCACACCCATAGCCCTCAAAGACGACTCATCACAAGTCAATGCTGGTCAACCAAAAGTCAATGCATAAAAGTCAACACAGGACAACAACATAAAGTCAACACAACATATTAGGGCTTCGGTCAAATTGCTCTGTTTTCCTCTATTTTTTGCTCAGCTGTACTACCTTCAAAAATCAGAATTTCAACCAGGATTGGAGGTCAAGCGGTCAAGGGTTGACCACAGTCAACGCTGGTCAACACTCAGCAAAACAACCCTAAACAGATCCTAAAAAAATTAGCAGTTTAAGCTCTGCACGTGTGAGGGAAAGAGGCCTCGATAGGCTATCGAACCAATCAGATCACAATGAGAGTGTGTGATGAGATGATGAGCAAATGACCTCCAAGTCTCTCCAATTTATATCCATCAGTGATGGTGTGCGACACATCTATTAGGCATGTGAGCCTACATTACAAATCTGGTCAACCTTGCACATGTGGAAAATAAATTCAAAATATATGTTTTGCTCATCCAAACAAGATGATCTTTAGATCAATCTTGCACCTCTCCGAAAGAGGAATCCAACAAAAATATGACCATTATCATATGAGCAGTGCAACATGGAGTTTGGACCTAGTTGCCCAAAATTAACACTCCCTCTCAACTAGGGAGAACTCCATCTGTCCACAAGTGCCATCCATCAGTACCATCGTGTACTTTCATTTACCATCATGCGTCATCTTGCCATAACTTGCTTTGCTGGCTCTTCTCAAATAGAACAAAGTCATCACACTCAGCTGACCTGAAGTTAGCTTAGAGGTTAAAACCTCTCTTGGACTCATAAGAGTCTCATACTAACTCGAAGTTAGTTTATTACTGTCCTGAAGTCAGTTTAGAGGATAAAACCTCAATAGACTCCAGAGAGTCACATACTAACCCGAAGTCAGTTTAGAGGTAAGAAGCTTATCATACTTGATCCCATATCAAGGTGTTGGACACATGCCATCCTAGACATAGAGAGTACGACAATCTTCGATGTGTCCATCGGTCTTGCTATTGGTCTCTATCCACATTTCCCACCTCATTGGCCAAATGAGAGGTACTTCCCATGAGTCTGAAACTCCATGGGTAGGATGCATGTGAGGCATAGTTCAAAGAGAGGTAACGGTGGGGCAGAAGCACAACAAGGTTCAACAAGCCTAGCCCTGTGTGTGCTTATAGCTCCAAGAAGCTATCCCCAAGCCCCCTGGAGATTCTAGAGCTCATTGTCCAACTCAAGCAGGACCCTCAGAATAGGGTCTTTCCACGATTCCAAGCTTCTAACGGAAGTTTAGGAACTTGACCTTCCCAAGGGCTTCGTGAGAATATCTGTGACCTGCTCATCAGTTCCTATATGATCGAGCCTTACTACGCCTCGCTGTACCATATCCCGGATAAAGTGGTACCTGATATCAATATGCTTGGATCAATCGTGGAACACGAGATTCTCAGAAAGACGAATCCCACTCTGGTTATCACAAAGGATAATAGTGGTATCTAGCACATGCCCAAACAATTCACTAAAGAGCTTTCACAACCATACAGCTTCACAACAGACCATACTCGTTGCAATGTATTCAGCCTTAGCGGTGCTCAAAGCCACCGACTTCTGCTTCCTGCTCATACAAGATATCGAAGCAAAACCCAAAGTGAAGCAACATCCAGATGTGCTCTTGCGATCCACAACACTGCCAGCCCAATCGGCATCGATATATCCATGGAGTCTCAAACTCCCGACAGTGTATCTCAGCCCATGGTTGATTGTGCCCTAAAGATATCTCAATAGATTCTTGGCACCAATCCGGTGAATGTGATGAGGATCAACCATATGTTGACTCAAAGTGTTCACGACAAAACATACATCCGGACGAGAGTTCACTAGGAACAACAGGGCCCCCACGAGTTGTTGATACTTAGTAGGATTTGCCAACATGGGCCCAACAGTGTTTCCACACAACTTCTTAAAGTTGAGTTCCATCGGTGTCGACACAGACTTACAATCCACCATACTAAATCTCTCCAGCAGCTTCATGACATATTTTCCTTGAGAAGGAAAATCTCGCATGGCCTTTGCTAGACCTCCAAGCCTAGGAAGTAATGCATCAGTCCTAGGTCTTTCATCTCAAACTCGGAAGCTAGCTCCCTCTTACACTGATGAATGAGAGGGTCAACACCTGTTAGGAAGAGATCTCCACAATAGAGAACTAGAATGAGAGGCCTTTCTTTATTAACCTTAAAATAAAGGTTTGGATTAGCATTACTTCGAGTGAAGCCCAACTTCATCAAGTAGCTATCTATCCTCTCGTACCAAGCCCTGGGCCTTTGCTTCAACCCATAGAGGGCTTTCTTAAACCTGCATACATGTGTCTCTATCTCGGACTTCGAACCCCAAAGGTTGCTCCACATACACTTCCTTTATAGAACCATGTAGAAAAGCGGTCTTCACATCCATTTGATGGAGACTCCATCCTTGCGTTGCAGCAAGGGCAATAATAGATCAGATGGTGGTATAGCGGGCCACAGGTGAAAATATATCATCATAATCTATGCCTTCTTTTTGAGCGCAGCCTCGGGCAGCAAATCTAGCCTTGTACTTTTGAGTACTTACATCAGATCCATGTTTAATCTTATAGAGCCATTTCGAGGTGACAACAGATTTGTCCTTTGGTCTCAGGACCACTTCTCAGACATCATTTTTCATAATGGACTCATATTCTTCATGCATAGCATCCTTCCAAACTGACCAGATTCGGTCGAGTTGGTCACAGATTTGGCGGATTCGGAAAGACACTGATCAGATCGACTGAGCTAGACTTAATCCGGTCGGTCTCGGTGACGGGAAAAAAGGCGGGTTGGGTGGACTTGAAATCACATTTTTTTGTTTAAACTATTTCCTAGCTCCTCTACCCCTCTCCCACGCCTCTAAAGGTGACCCAACCCCCCTCATATTTCCTCTTTAGCTATCTCATTGCATTTGTTTGAACATTTGTGAGGAGTTTGTGAGCAGTTAGAGTTGGAGTTGATCTTTGGAGCAACATTGAGAAGGTTCTTGGGCAATCTTTGGAGTAGCATTGAGGAGATTCTTTGGCGATCTTTGGAGTGACATTGAGGAGTTGTTTTTTGGAGCGACATTTGCCATTGAGGAGTTGGTTTTTGGAGCAACATTGGTTTTGTGTTTTTGTTCTGATCTCTATATAGGACAATGCATTGGGTGCCATTTTGATATAATAGATTTATTCATGAGCATACTTTGATCATATGTTGGCTTCTATTTATTATTCTAATGCTTTGAGTTTCGAAACATGAATGAAAATCTTAAAAATATGTTTTTTTTCATTAAAAAAAATATTTCATGTATGTTTTACAAAGACAGTGTATTGGACAGTGCATTGGGTGCCATTTTCATATAATAGATATATTCATGTGCATACTTTGATCATATGTTGTCTTCTCTTTATTATTCTAATGCTTTGAGTTTGGAAACCTGAATGAAAATCTTTAAAAATATGTTTTTTCATAAAAAATTAAATATTTAATGTATTTTTACAAAGATCGAGTCATTGAAATCAACTAGGTCGAGTCGATATCTAGTCGTAGTCTGAGTCGGAGTCGACCCTCAACCTGTTTTGAGTTCGAGTTCAAGTTTTAAAACTATGGGACAAACATGTCTTCAAGCTGCCTTTGTAAGCATATAATGAAAATTGATTACCTGGTCACGACCCTTGTCTCCTATGATGAAAAAAGGAATGATGTTTGGTTTTGACTCCAATTTTCACCATTATTCGGAGGTGCTCATCCAAGATTTAAAGTTATATATTTCCATTATATGGGTCGTGCTCCCTTGTTCATCATCATATCATGTCACATAGCATATGTTCAAATACCGACCTTCTGAACCCTTGGTTCCGACAATGATAAATAGCTTGTATGGTGACAGGTTTCAGAGCCTAAGAATTTTTCCTCAATTCAAGCTATGTCATATGTTAAGAGCTGAGACCTTTTTTTTAATTATGCAAAGGGTGGGATTATATCCCACATCATTCACATAATTTTTTTTTTATATGTTAAAGCCACATAGCACAAGTTGACACGTTGTGCACTTACACCGACTCCTTCTTGGGCTCCTCCCTTGGTGCCTTGTATGTGTGCTGGCTTTGGTGGATCTTGGTTGTCGATTGGTGGACTTTGGTGCTTGGCTTATGACTTGGAAACCTGGACTTGGAGATTGGGCACCGAGCCCAATAATTTTATAAGAAGATTCTTTTTGCATATCCAAGATCATGAGAAGACTTTATAAAAAACTCCATTTTTGCAACTTTGGGAACAAAATCACCTATAATGCCAATTTATCAACACAGATGAAACCACAGCATATAAAATCCTTCCCTATATTTAAGCAAATGGGCATGGACAATATTGTTAATAATATCATGCTTTCAGGGAACCAAGGTTTTTTGCAGGAGCCTTAATAGGTAAAATAGTTATGCACCAACAACAATAAAATACTTCTTTTTCTGTTGCTCATGAATCATAAAAATTTTTGTGCGAATTTGGTTCCTTACTGGAATTTGTCTAAGAAAACTTTGAAATTTTAGCCTGGCATGTTTTGGCTACAACAAAGGCAACATAGTACTCACAGCCATTCAATGATACATGGGACATAGGACCACAAACATCAGAGTGTACCGAGTCAAAGATACCTGCAACTCTGCTGTCACTGCTCACGAAAGGTGACTTGGTATACTTTCCCGCTCACGAAAGGTGACTAGGTATACTTTCCCAAAGCACATCCCCTACATGCATCATGATGCTTCTTGTTGAAGTCAGACAAACCTGTAACCATCTCCCACAACATCCTGAAAGCTCCATGGTGCAAATGGGCCATCCTCCTGCGCCATAGCTCAGACAACTCACTGTTGCTGGTCTGTGCCACCAAGGCGCTAATAAGCATGTAAAATCTCCCGCTATGGAGTCCAATCACACTAGAATACTTGATATTGGATCCTCTGGGATATATCAATACTTGTCCCTTTCGGAACAACACCTCATAACCCCTATCCTCCAAGCTACAGACTGCTATCAAGCTCTTCTTCAGCCCCGAAACATAAATAGCCTCTGTCACCTTCATAGGAGTTAAAGCCTCCCTCTGAAATGATACTGTCCCAACTCCTGCTGCTCTGAGCTTGGAGCTATCTCCAAGCACAATCTGCAGGCTCCAAGTCAATATCATCCTCTAAGAGTCTCTTGAAGTGCTCTCTCACTCTTGTCATATGGCAGGATGCTCCACTGTCAACGAACCATGCACGGGAAGATGTAACATGAGTGGCTAAACTCACCACCAAGGCAAACTCATCCATCTCTTTTGATAAGGCAAACTCAGGGTCAAATCTGGAAGCGAAATCGTCCACCTCTGCCGAAGCTGCAACTCCCTGCTTCTACTTATTCGTCTTGTTGGGATACTGAACAACATGGTGACCCATCTTCCCACAAGAAAAACATTTCACTTGCTCATGTCCTTCTCCTTCGCTTTCTGCGTCCCCTTCTCTTGGTTTGCTCCACTAGAAGACCCCTTCTTGGCCTTTTTCTTTTTGCCCTTCGCCGCAAGAGCAACCTTCTCCCCAGTTCCCCACTCACTATTGCTGCCACTTTAGCAGTCCTGATCTCCTCCTGGATGAAATCGTCCTACATCCTCCTCCAATCTGGAAGGTGTTCTCTAGCCACAATACAATGTATGAATCCATCCAATTTCTCGGAGAACCCATCCAAGGCAATCCTGACCAATTGGTTCACTGGAATAGCCTCTCCCATGGCAGCCAACTCATCCTTACCTGTGAGATCCTGGTGAGGTATGAGGTCACACTATCAATCTTGGTCATCTTGGTTTTGTGTAGTTTCTGCCTCAACACCATCTCCCTGTTCTCATTAGAACACTGGTGTAATGAGACCAAGGACTCCCACATCTGGTAGGCAAATCTCATCCTAGACACATGAGGGAATAAATGGTCATTGATGGCATTTAGAAGGATCCCCTTATCCTGCACATTCTTCTTGTTTAAGTCCACTAACTAAGCTGGGTCAGTAGGTGGTTGCACAGGAGCTTCTACAATGTCCCACACTTCGACTTCCTTCCAGTAAAAATATCATTCTCTCCTTCCAACGGCCAAAATTATCAGCCCCTGCCAACAAAATGGAACAAATATGTGAACTAGGAACCTTCCTCTCAACTTCTGAAGTCTTTGGGTTTTTGGCAAAGTTTTATCAGTTTTGTTCACTGTTAGCAGAAGTTTGAACTTGCTGGTCTGACCCCTCTCTGATACCATGTAGAAATTTGAGTTTAATTTGTAGCCCAGCCCAGTTTTATGTTTTTCATGGTTTAATGCCCAAACCCATCATGAAATACAAGACTGATAATTGCATTTACATAAAACAGTAGATCTACTCTACCATATTCTTTTGCACAGCAAACACACAAGATAAAAGAGCAAGCGCACACAATATTAGACACAGTTGTTTTTGGTCAATTTGATCCTGGAAAAACCTCACCGCCAGCAAAATGGAGCAAATCTGTGAACTAGGAACCTTCCTCTCAACTTCTGAATTCTTTGGGTTTAAGGCAAAGTTTTATCAGTTTTGTTCACCGTTAGCAGAAGTTTGAGCTTGCTGGTCTGACCCCTCTCTGACACCATGTAATTTGTAGCCCAGCCCAGTTTTATGTTTTGCATGGTTTAATGCCCAAACCCATCATGAAATACAAGACTGATAATTGCATTTACGTAAAACAGTAGAGCTACTCTACCATATTCTTTTGCACAACAAACACACAAAGATAAAATAGCAAGCACACACAATATTAGACACTGTTGTTTTTGGTCAATTTGACCCTGGAAAAACCCCACTGCCTCTTGGGGAAAACTAGTTCTGAACGGAGGCTTTATTTTTGTTTTTTTGAAGGAATTTATACAACAAAAGAACATGAAGAAAATGACTTATCTCTTCCCTTTGAGCAGCTGTTCAGAGGTCATCTTTTACACTGAAGTTAGTGACTGATAATCTCCTCACCCAGTCACTCTCCTTTTAGGAAATTTCTGGTCTCTTAGCAGCGTCTTCTAGCATAGGGAATCAAACCATATACTGTCACAGGAAGCCTTAAAACACGGGCTATCCTTTTCTGGCACATGAGTTTATTTCAGCGCCTTCCTGAAAATGCTCCTTACCTGCCTTGAATCATGCTCCAACACACAGAGTAACCAGGCCCTGGAATCACTTTGTCTGCTCTTAAATTACAGGCCCAAAAAAATTGCAGTATAGCCCTGAAATATTCGCACAACAGCCTATGAAACTCAGATTATTTGCAGCAGATAAAAGGTAGGTATTCCGACTACTTAAGTGCTAATTCTGAGTTATATTTAACTTGAAGCAAACCCAGATACATTAGCAAATGCATACATAGTCCTCTGCCTTGAGATTCGAACTCCTCAAAAACTGGAAACTCGTTCTCTAGGGAATTAAATCACAGTAACTTTGCCTTTGTTCCTTGCTGTAAATTCTTCTCACAAAAACCCTTTCCTCCTTTCAGCTTTTACTCCTCTTCTCAACATTTCACAACATACTCATGAGAATAATGAGCAAATGATAGTCTCTTTCCTCCTTTAGATTGCTTGGGGGAAATCCCTGGGAATGGATGGCTATGATTTAATCTTGAGATCTTAGATTGGAGGGCTAAGGTTAATTCCCATGATTTGGACCCCTCATACATTGGCCCCATCTTTAAGTGGCTTCCCAGTACTTTATAGTGTCTTTTCTCCTTGGTCACTTTTTTTTATAAAGTGAACTTTAAAATGTCACAAACTCACATGTACTTTTTCTTCATAAAGTGATTTTATAACAACAGCTGTACTCTCAGCCTGCTGCATGGTTGCATGGCTATATGGCTGTGTTGTACGGCTGTACTCTCAGCCTGCTGCATGAACCCTGCGCAGCACATACATGACTATACTTCCACACTGTACATCTGCAGTATTGGCCTGCTGCATGAACCCTGCGCAGCACATATATGACTATACTTCCACACTGTACATCTGCAGTATTGGCCTGCTGCATGAACTCTACATGGTACCTGTGTGGTGGTTCTCTTGGCCTGCTGCACGTACTCTGTTCAGCACCTGTGTGGTTGTACTCTTGGCCTGCTGCATGAACTCTGTGCAACACCTGTGCAAATGTTATCTTGGAATGCACCTTGTCAACCTGAATGACCTGCTGGGCAGTTGAATCTTTTTGCTGTGGATTTTTCCTGCTTACAATGATACAATCTTCCTTTTGGACTTGAATCTTGATATTTAGATGAAACTCTGTTATCACCCTTGCTGAGATCTCCTTGAAACACTCTCCTCTGTGACTCAATCTCACAATGTCTCTTGTGTATCTTCCTCCTTTACCTTCGCAGAAGTACCTCTCTGACGCTACAAACATCTCAAGAATAAGGCCCTGATAGGATTGTCTAGAACCTGGAGGAGCTGCAAGAGCATCATAAGCTCCCAACTGTCATGGACTGTCCATCCATGTCAAATTTTGCACCAATATGAATAAAAAATTTTGGATTTTTTTTGGAAGTTTCAAGAAGTCTATTTTGAAATAAGGCTAAGTTCCCCTACAAATCACTGGCCTCTTGTCTAATAGATTTCTAGCACGGTTGTGATCTATTAAGAATTGGTTACTATAAATTATGCTTTATTGTTTTCTGGCACAATACACACACACACACACACACACACATATATATATGTGATCGTTATTCGCTTCTTCTCTTACAAAGTTAAACAAAAGAAAGATAGCCAGAACAGTAGTGGACAAAACCATAATTTCTGTTTTTTGGAAGTCCAGGCATGCCTTTACATGTAACAAACACGATACCTTCCAGCCAGTAAACAAATGTGAGATCAGGGCTGACAGACTCACCAACAATTGGCTCATGAAGAGGGAGAGATGTTACAAATGACATTTGAACCCAGAGGTGGAAGGTAACATTTCTCCTCCCTAAACACCTGAGCTAGACTGAGTTGGCATTGGCATTCCAGACTTTGCACCATGGTTGGTGCTATTTTTTTTTTGGTATATACCCCCTTAATTATAAATACTGAGATCATTGATGTCCCCTTAGTTATCTGATAGAATTCATGCTCTTCAGGTTGCTAGTTATTGTTTAATGAATATCTGATAAGGTAAAGCTATTTTTTCTTTTCTTAATCTAGTAGTCGTTATTATATTTTGTGTGGTGATTCACATGGTGAGAATAGTGTAAACTGATGTTGAATTGAGAAGTGATGATATTGCTATTTGGGTTTTGTAAGCGAATGCTTGTACTGTTTTCCAGTCAGACTATCACAAATCACAATGGCTGAATCACCAGAAGAGAGAGATGATGAATTTTTCAAGGAAGTTTACGGCAAAGAGTACACTGGGCCACCTACATTAAGCACTGAAAAGTCACTTGAAAATAGTAAATCAAATAAGAGACCGCATTCAAGTGGCAATGTTGGTGGTGATTCTGACGAGGAACAAGAAGAACGCGATCCAAATGCTGTGCCCACCGACTTCACTAGTAGAGAAGCCAGAGCTTGGGAGGCAAAGGCAAAGGCGATAGAACGAAATTGGAAGCGAAAGAAAGATGAGGAGTTTATTTGTAAGATTTGTGGAGAGTCTGGCCACTTTACTCAGGTGTATATTTTTTCCCTTTGATTTGATGCTTCTATTAAAGACTATTTTTTATAAGTTTCCAATATTTAGAATGTGTATGTTATAGGAAATGGTTGAAACTTGGAATAGAACTGCAGTCAAGCAAAGATCACTGGTTGCCTTTTTGGGTGGCATTTATTTGTCTGTTTAGCTTTTTTCCATGTTAGAATTAGTGAATAAGCTTGTAAGGACACGAGTGATTAAAATTAATCTGATAATTTGGGCATGTTACATATGTATTTGAGTCTAGAAGACTCAAATACCGATTATCTTTAAGATTAATGCTTTTTAAAAGGCTGTGGGATAGACATTGGTGTATCTGAGACCCCTTTTGTTGCAACGATGTTAAGATAATTGGTTGATTGTAATGTAAAGTTGAAATAGACATTGGTGTATCTGAGACCCCTTTTGTTGCAACGATGTGAAGATAATTGGTTGATTGTAATGTAAAGTTGAAATATTCAGATGATGAGGATGTAGACCCATTTAAGGATATGTACTTAGTCATACTCTTCATTATCATATGTACTTAGTCATACTCTTCATTATCATATCAATATAGTAATCATTGATGAGACAATCAATTTTGTGTTTACAGTTAATTTTTTTGTATGATGCATGATGCATCATGATTTTAGTCCTCAGATTTATAAATAATCTAATGATTTTGGTTATAATGTTGTGATTCATGAATGGTTTTGATTCCTAACTTTGAATATGTTCTTTAAAATTAAAAAAAATACTATTATATTTGTTGTATGTGGCGTTCCTGCCCTCTTTTGGATCCTGGCTTCTAAAAAATCTGCCGGATCTGTGGCTGTATCCTCTTCAACTTATTGAGAAATCTAGGGCAGATGCCAGAGACATTAGGTGATTTCTCTAGCAATGATAACTGCTTGTGAAGTCTTTTTACTTCTCTTAATTATGTTCTTCTTAACTTGATTATTATTATGTGTTCTTCATCAAACAGCTACCAAATCATAACTGACAATGAAACAAATGACACAAGATGTAGGCGATCAGCCAGGGCCAAAACCTCTCCAAGTTTGAGAGGAAAACCCAACGAATTTTTCTTCTTATAGAATTTTCAATTGACAAATTCCAAAACCTAGACCCTTGACCAAGAATCCTCCAAGACCAAGTCAATCCTTAAGTCAAAGCAGCTTCTTCCTTGACTTCACTTTTCGACCTCAGCAACACTCTTACTGCAACTTCATCCTTCCTTACTGCAACTTTGGCTTCCCTGCAATTTCTGCAACTTTTTCGGCCCCTGCTTCAGAAACCCTAGATCACATGAGAGAGAAGATAATGGAGAGATCTATCTTCCTTTGCCTTCGCTATGCCTCCTTCTCTTTCCTGGTGAATTTGTCCTTCAAACTAGACCTTGCTGACACCACTCTTTGACACATCTACACCACTCTTTGACACTTTGATGTGACAGCAACTCGGTCTTTCTGCAGCAGATTGAAACCGTAGATCTCTTCGCACGTGTGGAGAGAAGTAGCCCAAAATTGATCCCAAAACTTTTATCTTCTTGTCTTCTTTCATCCACCTTTATTTCGCACATTTTTCCTCTTCCTTGTGCTTGAATGACGAGTGTGAAGTGTGTCCTTGAGAGAGGCTGAGTGCCTCCTTATATAGGCTTCTTGACCACGACATGAGGCGGAATTGCAATTGCTTCTTGACTTGATCTTTAGAGATGGTTGATTGCTTTGATGAAGGCTGACTTGTTGGAGGTGCTTTGACTTGGTCTTGGAGGATCTTTTAGACTCAAATACATATGTAACATGCCCAAATGGGTCTTCAATCCATGACATTGACTCAATATACTTTATGATATGATGATCAAACCTAATAGCTCACAATGGGAGCTTGATCTACAAAATTTTATTTTTCTTCTTGACATCAATTACATAAAATAATGATTACACGTCATTATGAAGACCGAACCTAGTTACATCTTTCAACACAACTTTCCTTGTAACTTTCTCCAATTATAGGTTAAGTAGTCCCAGTTAGCTGCATTCACTGGGATGTAGTTATAATTCTACTGTGATGTAGTGGACCTCCTAATTTTGACTTCTGGAGTTTGTCATTACATAATTATGTTTGGATGATAAGATGTGTAACCTGATAATGCTAATAAAATAAAAAATGAAAGAAGTTTTTAGGTCCTATCTCTATCCAATCCATGAGGAAAGAATACAAATGTCTCCTTTGTCATGGGATATGTAGTTTCCTGATCATTAGAAGATGTGATATCAATCCTCTGTCACCAACCGCAACCTGTTGTACTACTCCTCGTCTCATGAAATGATACCAGTGGTCAAAACACCTTCCACGTGCTCTCACTTCACGGTGTCCTTGATCGATCCACCCCAATACTATACCCTGCCCTCCATCTTGCCATTTTTGTTCATCTGGTGATATCAATGGAGCCATTTGGACCCACTGATATGGGCACATGTTCTCCTTCTTTGTTGTCTCAACATATTAGCCACACTATTCTCAATTTAGTTGATTTAGATCCTGATAATTAGTGGTCCATCACGATTGGGTGTACCTTTGCCAAACTCTATGCCATCGTTCTTACTTCTTAACATATGGTTATTGTACTACTTACAGTGGCGTCAACTCCAGGCTAATGGACATGCAAGTTTTCTTTGGAAGCATCAAATTGTGGGTCATATGGTCAATCTCTGGGCCTACTACCAAGCAGGCGAGACATTGCTTTGCAAAGGTTTTCTACTATTTTTACTTTAGGAAGGCTTTTGACTTGATTTCAAGATTAATGCTTTTTTAAAAAGGTTTTGGGATAGACATTGGTGTATCTGAGACCCCTTTTTTTTGCAACGATGTGACTCTATGAGTCGATCATGAATAGATTATACTTCCCATTGTCATTTTCAGGTACATTTTTTGGTGTTTATTATTTTAAATTTACACCTTTTTGATGCAATTTTCAAGTCCAAAATACTTTATGGCTCTGAGATCTAGCAATCAATCTTTCCTCCATTTAATTGGGCAAGAGTTGAGTGGGTCCAATCATTTTGCTGTAGTGCATGATTCTTGGTAAGCATAAAACTTCATTCATATGAGTTTGGTGCATATTCAATGGCTCTTGAGATTATTTTTATATTGGTCTCCTTTCTCAATAGTCTATCTTCGAGTGACAGTTTCTGGACTAGAATAGCACATAGCCTTTACTCCTCTTAGGAAATTGCTTTGTCTTTCATAGGCCTTCCCTTGGAATGTTGATGATTTTGGTTCTTTGAGGCATCTATGCTCCTCCAATTATTAGACACAAGTATACTTGGAAGTATCAAGTTTTAGACTAATGATTGATCATCATATCTCGAGAACATAGATGGTTTTTAGGTTTGTTCCCTACAAGACATCTAATTGAAAGAAGTCAAAATAACAACCATCTTTTGTTACCCTTTATACTATGATTCTGGGGGAGGTTCTATTGTTTCTCAGTGTTCCACGGGGTCGCGTCCCCCAGGGTCGGGTGCGCGCACCCCTCGCACCCCTCGCACCCGGGACGGGGAGTCTCCTGGGGGTGCGTTTCCCCGCGCACCCTTTTTGGGGAGTCGCGGGGTGACGCGGGGAGTCGCGTCCCCCCAGTGTGGGGGACGCAACTCCCCGCGACTCCCCGTGACTCCCCAAAAAGGGTGCTTCTGGGCGTCCCCCTTTTGAAGGGGGACGCGACTCCCTGCGACTCCCCAAAAAGGGTGCTTCGGGAATTTTTTTTTTTTTTTTAAATAAAAAATAAAAAATTGTAAGTTTAAAAAAAGTTTACTATTCATTATTCAATGATTCATTTCATTTCTAGCTCTTCGACCTCCAGCTGACCTCTGCTACTTTGACCTTGACCTCTCTGTGTTCTTGATGTTGATTTTATTTTCAGTGCTAATTAATAAATTATCTATTTTTACTTTTCAGTTGTTGACCTCACACTGATTCCTAACTCTTGACTCTTAACTATTTTTGAGTTTGAAACTTTGAGTTATATAAATTTACTATTTACTATTTACTATTTAGTGTTCAAAGTTCAAACTTAGTATCTACTATCTACTTCTAGTATGTTTTGCTTTCAATTTCGATTCTGGAATGATGAATGATGAAATTAATTTTTAAATCAATGTACATTGTAGATTGTAGAATGATGAATGATGAATGATATGGAATCATGGATCAATGTATTTGAAGATTTCATTATTGAATTTATTTGTTGAATGATCAATGATTATGGATGAATATTAGAATAATGAGTATGTCATATGAATGATGTATGTATCAAAATGAAAGATGAGGATGGATCAATGTATGTCATTATTCAATTCAATTATGAATTTAAATTTTATCATGTGTAGATCAAATTTCAATTATCAATGTATTTACTATTGGTATTCATATTAGTATATAGTATGTAGTATATTATTATTAGTCTATTTAATATTTATGCTTTCATTATTTATTATTTAACAATGAATATGAACTTAAATTATATATATATATAGTAAAAAATTATATACCCCGACGACTCCCCGCACCCCCGAAATTTCCTTAAAATTTCAGGGTACTCCCACACGTCCCCCCTGTGCGTCTCCCCGCACCGGAGTCTTGGTGGAACATTGTTGTTTCTATAAGGAGTAAGGAGGGTCCTTCTACTTTTTCTGAAACTTGAAATTGAGGAGCGTAGCACTCTTGAAGCAATTGCTAGGTTTTAGGAGACATATTCTACAAGGGCCACCGAGACGCTCTACTAGGTTCACTACTTACGATCTCAATGATATATGACTGTAAAATACATGCAAAGCCCCTTGTGACATCAACTTTTAGATTGGTGAGACCGTGCACCTTCTTTAGGCCTTTAGTTGGAAGTCCAAATAGAGCCTTGAGGAGGCTTTGTGTACAACACAGTTTAACTACTTCACCCCTCTACTATCTTGAGTATGCAGAGCTCCATCCCATATTCTTCGGAATGATGGCCTTGAGTGTAACAAGAATATCTGTAGAGGTTCATGTCTATCCAAGATCATACAATCTAGTCCCTTTGATCTCGTTTAAATTTGTAGATGAGATAATTACCTACTGGTTGTAGTTTGAAGTCCCATTGTCCTACTGTTGTGGTCATTTGTATTATTTTAAGTACAATTGTGTAGCATCTAGGATTTTTGCCTTCTGTGGATTAGTGTTAGGGTTGCCTTTGCACTCTCACCATTTATTTACTCTGGTTGTACTTGTCTAGCTTTCTACTCATTCAAAATATAGTTTGAATTTTGAACAAGGCCATTTTGGATGTATAGCAATTGTTCCATGCTCCAACACATTACGTTGTGTACTGCTAGTGAATAATGAGTCTTTGTTCTTAAAATTCTTTCTTGCTGAATATTTCATTTTTCTGTGCAGGGATGTCCAACCACACTAGGAGCCAATAAAACTAGGGAGTTCGTGGAGAAAATCCCTGTGAAGGATAAGCATCTAAAATCTCGTATTATTGGATCTGGTGGATCAGTTATTCAGAAGATTGAGAAAGATACAGGATGTAAAATTAGGGTTGAAGATAATGCTGCTTCTGGGGATGTGTCTTTCTTTGTTCGCATTTCTGGTCCTGATAGATTATGTCTTAGAAAAGGAACAGATGCAGTGAAGAAGCTTGTTAATGAAGGAGAAGATGATGGGAAAAATCACACTTCACAGCAGGGTCGGACAGAGCATACTACCTCTCGAAGACAACATTCTAGGTCCAGAAGTCCTCGTTGGAGGTCACGCAATTCTCATGATGAAAAGCATGCAACTGATCAACATTTTTCTCAGAATGAGGGTAGGCGGAAACCAGAGGGGAGTTCTTCTCATGGCAGGAGCAGCCCTAATTTTGCATCTTTATATCAAAGCAAAGCTGGTAAGATTGGATGTTTCAGCTGATCAGTTCTTTTCTGTGAATTGTGAATAAACTTTATATCTAAGAATGAAAAAGAGTGGCTTAATTTTTGTCTTGAGATGAAAAGTAAATAAGCATTATTTCCCAACACTCTACAACAATGGTGCATATTTATTTCCAATTCTATAACAGTGCTACCTATCATTTATGATTTTTCCAATTTCAGAACTGTAGTTTGTTTTATACCATGGAAGCCACTGTATTATGAGTCATAGTATGCATGCATTTCATTTATTGTATAAGTGAATATCAACTTAGGTGGTACAACTGGAAGAAATTGCACACTCCTGAAGAAGGCAGAGGTGCTGATCACAAAATTTCCTAATTGTATTGTTTCTCTGGCAGAATGCTTTGTAGTATTTTTCGAGGTTGAATAATTATGCTGTTACACACCCTAAATAAAACAGTAATTGTGCCATGCCCTTAACCATTCCTTTAAGGTGATGGTAATGACAGCTAAAGGAAATCTAAATTTCATTGTCTTTTTTTAACAGATCGTGGTTCTTATCAACGTCATGAACAGTCATTGGAAAGAAGTGCATATGAAGGGGAAAAGTGGGTTGCTGATGTACGAGGTAAAGAACTAGATCCTGGATTCAGGGGTGAACAGCGTGGTTTCCCACATACATTGGAGGAGTTACAGCAGGAATTTTCAAAAGAGGCCCTTGATTTATTCAGAGTCAAAAGCATTGACGAAGAGGAAGAAAACATGAAGCATCGTGAGGTATATTTCTCATCTTCTGATATCATTTATTTATTTCATGGATGATAAGTGTAGTCAGTCAGCTGCAATGCCATCAGTAATTGTCTATAATACATGTCAATTTTTATCATGCTTTTGCACAAGCTGTTTGCTTTCTATAATCTTTTTCTGTAGGATATATGTTATATTATTTCATGGATGGGAGAAATTAAAATGTGAATTGACGAGTTAAGATAATTTTATTGATAACCACAATAGGTCAATGGGATTGCTAAGTACATTTGTATTGATACAGTAGTAGTCAAGGGTGATTCCTATAAATATCAAAAGCAGATCTAATCTAATATCTGTTGGGCATTGGATAATTCAACGCTCCACGTGTGTTTTGCGACATATGCTTAACCGCTTCTCGAAGTATGTTAACTCTAGCGATGCGTTTGTTTACTAACACCTGCAATTTTTGGTGTAGCAACAATCGCGATCCCAACAAGTGGGTATCAAAGCCAAATGTCTTGAGTTCGAAACACACTTGGGTCACGTTAGGGGGGAGATTTTTGGGCATTGGATAATCCAACGCTCCTTGTGTTTCGTGACATGTGCTTAATAACCTCTCGAAGATCTATTAGCTCTAGCAATGCGTCTGTTTACTAACACCTGTAGGTTTTCGTGTAACAACAATCGTGATCCCAACAAGATCTAAAATCTAAAATAAGAAAAAAAGTTTCACTGAGAAAGTTGGATAGATACAATACTTGCTAAGGGTCCAATGTCAAAAATCCATGGAGGGATGACTTGGAGGAGGTTACTAGGAGGTGAGTGCTCCTTGGACCTGTCACCAGAAGAATAGGAAGGGACCTTGCTCAACATGTCAACAACCTATTTATACATAGCCCTCCTAGCATTTGAAGTTGAAGAAACAAATTCTTGTTTGGAGGCTGTCCAGAGCTAGGTCCACTAAATGCCTTGTTGTCTCAAAGGAGGGGTTGTTGCTGCTTGGAAATGGAAGGTAGCCTAGTAGAGGGACAACCTCTGTATGGGGAAATCAATTGGGAGCTCCAATGGGCCTCGTTGAAGGGGGAAAGGAGCCACGTCGAGGTTTGCTGGATTTGAATCGTGTTGGAATGGTGTGTTGATGTTTATAATTTGGACAGGTGCATATGCTAGGCGTCAATCATGTAAAAGATGTCCAAAATCCTCTTTAGGTGCTTGCTCATAAGGAGTAAGTGATTGATATGATTTCTTTCCCAAGTTTAATTTAGGAAAAGCACATTGATCAATTTAATTGATTAATGTTGGCTACTGGGCCAAGTTTATAAGAATAAATACTTTAATTATTCACGTGAATTAGATCTAATTTCTACCATTGATCTAAGTGGCTTAGGAATTAATCCTAGCCATTTGTCACTTTGGAGATTGGGGTTAGGGATTGAGCTCAAGATGAAACTATAAAAGAAGACTAAGGGAGAGGGTGAAGACACACAATCAAGACATCAAATCATTTGAGTGTGATTTTCTCAAGAAAGTGAGAGACTCAAGATAAAGAGAAGAGAAAGGTGTGCAATGAGGTGATTTTGGGAGAAGGAAGAGGAGTCTGGGTTTGTAGAAGGAGAAAGTGGGCCAAGATTTGGAGAATTCTATGAAGGGCAAAGATTTTTTAGCTAGGCTTGCGCAGGGGTAAAATAGAGATTTGGTCCAGTGCACAAGGGGTTGTACAAAGCAAGGAAAGGGAGGCTGATTTGCAGGTAAAGGAGGTGAAATTTTCCTCGGAACGAAATTTCCCAGGGGTCTTGACCAAGTGAGGGAGAAGAAATGAACACAAAGATTAGATTTAACTTGAGATTTTAATGCAATGATCCTTAATGAAGCCACTAACCAAAGGAAAACTAGGGAGAATGGTTCTTGAGATAGGGCGTGGCAAAACTTGAGATTGAACTGTTGGAATGGCTTCAAAATTGAAGGACCTCTCAAGGACACACCAATTCAACTCTTGATCAAATTTCATCAAGATTGGATGGCTGCAATTGATTTCGTGTGATGCCTTAGGAGACACTAGGGTTAGGGCTTAGAAAAAGAGGAGGGAGGTGAAAAGATTTTCGTGTAGGTGATCACCAAGGATTGGACCAGTGTCTAGTCTATTGGGAGAATGGAGTCAATGAGATTTTGATGTTTAGAGTTTCTTTTAGCCAATCAAGAAGTTCCCCAGTAACGTCGCATAGCCCTAAAGGCAACAATTAGGTCACTAGGAAAGTTTATACTTCTTGATGCTGCAATTGATGAGTTGTCAAGGTAATTATGAAGATCATATACCCCTAGGAACATTCATCCACTATAACAAGCATGTAAAATTTGAAAAACCCTCACAAAACAAGATTCAACAAATCCACCTTTCCATTAGGGCAACAACTCCAACTTCATGAGCGAAAAATTCATACATTATAACGAATATATCCAGTCAAAAAAATTGAAGCTCCAAGACCAAAACAAGATTTTCAAACATCAAAATGCTTCAAAGATATCATATTCATCCTCCAATAGCTATAGCGAAAATACCAGAAGAAATAATGATCCAAATCCAAGTGATGATCTAATGAAATGATCATCACATCAATATATATCATTCTCTAAGGGGTTCGATTTGCCTAATTAGGCCTAATGATGCCCCAACTAATAAAATAATCTCCAAAAATAACATTACTTGGTGACAGGCCCACCAAGATAGCTCCATAATAAAAAATAAGCCTCTCAAGAGCGAAAATGATAGATACAATAGGTCAAAGGGCTGTTGAAGAGGCCTAGTGGAGTCCAATGTGTGCTAAACATAGTGATAAAGGAGGTGGCCCCTTGATATCCAAGTAAATGACCCATGGTGTCCCCAAGTGGTTGTGGGGGCACAAAAACATCCTTGTGGATCTCCAAGTGGATCAAATCAACCTGTCTCCCATCTGTAAGGGCTAGAACAATGATGTAAGCCCTCCCTTTGTCTCCCATGGTGAGACATCCTTATCTGGGCTCTGGATCAACTGCCAAGTGTGTGGTGCAAGAGTGTAGCCGATTAGGAAAGGTGGTCCAGTTGCATCATCATTGTCAAATGAATGGAATAGGAGCAAGCAATGAGTGGAACCGAAGGATCCCATGATGTGGCAATATGCTCTCTGCTATGGTGGAGGCCAATGGCTCTCAAGGCTCACCCTACAAATGCCGTGTGATCCTTTGTAGGGCTTGGTAGGGCTTGGACCCCATATAGGGAGACAAAACCCAAGATGAAGACCCACATGCAATCCTGTATAAGATCCAATGTGTCCCCTCACCTTGTAGCACAACAAATCATTAGTGCAATTGAGTAAATGAGCTTACAAATCATCGAACCAAGTGGACACTTCATAGTGGCATGCCCTTTCATAATGTGCTTTAAAATATACAAGTGTCTCTAGGTTCAAGAAGAGGGTTAACCAAGGACCCTATTAGGTTGTTTCAACCCTTGAGGGGAGTGACATGTCCATGGTACATCAATCAAATGGCAAGTGGCATGTGATGTAATGATGAAATTGAATGGGGCATCAAGGGAAAGGCTCCAAGCCACATGCCACAGTAGAAGGGTAGCTATAATAAGGGACGCCCACACTTGGGTGTATGAATGTAATAGGGAGCAATCGTGGTGCATGAATTACCTCACTTTTGTTTTTCCACCCTTTTTCATATGCCTTTTGTCTTTTATTTAATTTTCTTTTTATAACTGCTTGAGGCTGTAGGGGATGAGAGCATGATGTGTAAGATATAGCAGTGAATATCCCCTTCAGGCGGGGCACATCATCGTCCACCAAGGGGTTGGGACAATCATGGGTTCCTTAATGACGAAGGGGGAATATAAGGGCCCAGGGAACTGAGGTGATGGCCATAATGATAGGGGGTAGAGCTCATGTCGACTTCTGCCCACATGCTAAATTTGCATGTCCTGACCATCTTTTTCATTTTATGGTACATTTCCCGTTGAAAGTGGCCAAATTATGCTATTTACTTTCTTTTTTTAGTTGCATCAACCTCTAGGGGAACGTTACAAGCTCAACCCAAAGTGTGGACAAGGGGAGGGGGAAGCTAACTCCTTGTGGACCCAATGAACAAATGTGGACCTGGATGGGAAATATGGTGAAAGGGGTTATAATGAGTGGGAGGGAGTGATGTATATGGTGTAGGGAAAAGGGACCACGCAACCAAAATCGAGATTTCCCATGTAGTGCCACCCATAAAACTAATAGCCAATAAAAGAGATCCCACGGGACTAGGATATAGGGTTAACCATCAAACTGGATAGAGGAGACAAGAGTACAAACCAAGCCCACTGTTTCCGCTGAATCCCCCCACTAATCCATGCCCAAAAGTGTCCATGATAAGTAAACAAAAATACCCAACTTTATAATGAAAAGCCATACCTTTGGGGTTGGAAGGCCCACCTTCAAACTGTAGTTTTAAAAACTGGAACTGGTGAATGGACCAAATAAACCGCATTTCAAACTAGAACCAGTCAAATCGAGACTGTTTAGATCAAAATGAGCTAGTTTAAAAATAACACATGAAATAATTAATTTTTAATGAAAAAACTATTTTAAATATTTAAAACCATGATTCCAAACCAATAGACACAAAAATATGCAAAGTTTGTTCACATATATACCATGTAAAGGTGAAAATATCAAAATGGCACCATGTGCAATACATATCAACAATAAAATATATAATCAATGAGGCTCTAAATGGCCTCTAGAGTCCAAAAACAAGGCCTACAAGCTATGGAGCCACTGGTCTACTACAAGTCTACATATATGATATTAGTAATCAACATTATCACTTGAAACTTTGAAAGTTGAAACTTCTCATCATGATCAAACTTAGTTGGTTGAGTCACGACTCCCAAATTTTGCAACTGCTTGAATCACAAACTTCTCTGCTGGTTTAGTGACTCGAGTCTTGAACTTCTGAAGGTATTCTACCCTAATATGCCCTACTACTTCATTTGGTGCTCCACATGGCTTTACATGGCCTCCTGTCCCAACCAAGTGTTGCTTGAACTTGTTAATATCCCCTCCTTCAATATATATTTTGGCAATAATGGTAGATCATTTTTCCATTAATCATATCACAATGATCCCATGCATTATCCTTTGGCTTTTGGAGGCATGGTGACTACTACTTAGCTCAAACTCTCTGTTGTTCCAGTACTCCAACAAAATCAACTGGTTTATCGATAAATCGGTTGGTTCCGTCATAAATTGTTAATTTTGGGCAACTAGGTCCAAACTTCGGGTTGTGCTGCTCAGATGATTATCCCAATATTTTTATTGGATTCCTCTTTCGGAGAGGTGTAAGATTGATCTAAAGATCATCTCGATCGGATGAGTAGATCATGTATTTTGAATTTATTCCACTTATGTGCTAGGTCGGCCTGGAATATAATATAGACTTAAATGTCTTAAAGGACTTGTTGCACACCCCCACAGATGATTATAAATAGGAGAGTTTTGGAGATCATTTCACACACATTGTGTGAAGGAAATTATCTTCTCTCTTCTTGGTGCATCTGTATTAGGGCTTCTTGATGTAGCGTTTTAGGGTTGTGTGACATGCTTGGCTGAATGACCTATTGGAGATTTTGCTGGTTGAAGCATCTTGTTGATCGCCGTAACGCCATCATTCTTCTTCTTTTTCTATTGTTGGCTTGTCTTCCATCGGTCGATTTATTTGTTCTATCTGCTTCAGTATTTTGTGCCCTAATTTGAAATGGCATAGAACATGTTCATAAATTTACATGGTATCAGAGCTTAGGAGAAGACAATGCCCAACTTGTGAGAGAAAAGAGAGGCTACTACAACATGGGAGAAGAAGAAGCTGCGTGGAACCTTTTTAGGAGTTTTTTGAATGCTGTTTTGGGCATCACGACAAGTCCGCATTAATTTCTGGAAGGCCGCATTACTTGAGGGCTTGTTTGGGTGGTGTAGAGGCCTAACCCTACTAGCATATTCCTCCCTCAAGTGAGCCGCAGCTAGGAGGATTTGTTTCAGCCCATACGCTAGCCTAAATAACACTGTCTTGGAGGCTGAGTTTTAGTCTAAATTTTCAAGCAGTTTATGCAAGGTCAAGTGGTTGTTAGGCAGCGTTTGGAGGCTTAAAAGGTGGTCCAAACCACTGTGCAGGAGAAGATACAAGTCTGGGTGAAGGCCGCACTGTTTGGAGGTCTAGAAGTGAAAATAAAAGTGTTATAACAGGCTATCAAGAAGCCCTAACCAGTGACCTGAGGGCTGCAACCAAGAAGGCTCATTTCAGGACTGGTTAAGGGCTGTTAATGAGTGAAAGAATCTTGGGAGAAGCCTTCCGCAGCCTCTAGGGGCTGTTTTGAGTAGGATGCAACCCTACAAATTAATTTGAGGGGTAGCGTAGGGGTATCCATGCCCCGAATTACAGCAGAGAAGGAGAGGACCTCTCCTAGGGCAATCTGCAGCTCTAAGGAGCTATTATGGGCCAAAAATAAAGGGCTATTAGGGACAACGTTTTGTGCCATAACCAAACCCTGATTTGTAGCAGTCAAGGAGACCTAAACAGTAAGCTTGAGGTATGTTTTTTTTTTGATACATATGTGTAGATGTTAGATCCTAATTTATGGATTTGTTTGTGCATTATATTCGAGCGAATTTGGGTACCTTATTTAATGAAGTCTGCTGTGTTGAAAATCGAAATTCTTTTGTGACTTAATTTTGGAATTTCCCCTTAAAAAGAAGCAAATGGTTGACAAGGATTGGATGCATGCCTATAGCATTGGACGAATTATTCTCTATTGATACAAAGTATAAAATCTCTGATCTCTGTCTCGGTGATGAAATATCTTTATGATACAGAGGCTATTATCCTTGTGATGCAAAGACTTTGTAATTCTAAAAAGGGACTGAAGGAACAAGGCTTATGATCACTGTAGCATTCAAATTCATGAAATATTAATGACTAATGAACATATTATGAGAAGCTTGAATTTGTAGTGATTTGTGACTTGAATTGTAAGGTAGTACTGTGGTATGCATCTTGCATAGGCAGCATTTGACATAACCTTGAATGATAGTTTGCATTCTCAGTATAGACAACATCATATGGCACTACAAGATATCTACATATCAAAAGGACACCTACAGGTTGAAGGCTGAATTTTGTAGACAAAGTCATCATTGTTTGTATTGATGGTACTCCTGAACACTCATCATTAAGTTATAAGTGTGGAGTCTGTTAGCAACAATTTGTAGCGAGAACATCTTATCAATTGCTTGCAATAAAGGCTTCCAAAACAGAGTAATAAGAGTTGTGGCAGTCACTATATCATCCCTTGGGTATTATTCAACAAGTAGGGATTTTTCATAAACTATAGAAGTCTCTTTATCAGTTGGATCAACGTCTTACTGTACAGTATGATGTGAGCCTTTGCATAATAGTGACATTTATGTGCTGCTACTTGAGTGTTTCTGGTACATGACAGTTTTATACATATATATAACCTTGACTGTCATAGAATAGTGATAGCAGTATATTTACATGGAAGTAGGTGTGTCATACGGCAGAGTATATATGGCCTCACTGTTTTGATATCTTCAGCACCATGACAATGATGAGTATGATAACAGTAAGATATAAATAGATGATGTATGGCATGACAGAGATATATGGTATTAATACCTGTGCTTGTGTCAGTGATACTTGTGTTTGACGGTGGCACATATGACAGAAATATAAAGATACCTACAACGTCATGATGGCAGCGTTATCTAAAATCACCTTGACAGTGATATGATGTATATATTGGGCATTAGTATCTGTGATGTTTATGTCTGGGCTATAGGAAAACTCAAGGGAGCCGTTGCAGAGATGCTGGGACTAAGAGGGAGACCTCAATCATCTAAACTCCTGAGCAAATGATGTTGCTGAAAAGATGGATCAAGCCACTGTGGAGGCTGCCTGTGCCGTGCTATGTGACCCAGGTTTGCCGAAGTTTCTATGGGGAGAAGCTACAAACACTACTGTGTACATTCAAAATAAATGCCCGCATTTCGCATTGGACTCCAAAACTCCCGAAGAAGTCTTCTCTAGTAAGAAACCTGATGTTTCTCATTTTAGAGTTTTTGGTTGTCCTGTTTTCTTTCATGTGCCGAAAGAAAAGAGAAGCAAGTTGGATGCTTCTGGGAAGAAAGGAATGTTTGTGGGCTACAATGAAACTTCGACAGCATATAGGATCTATGTGTCTGATCAAAGAGAAGTGGAGATAAGCCACGATGTCACCTTTGATGAAGACGCTACCCTCTGGAAAGTGATGAACCTTTCTAGCTCCAAGGAAGACAATAATGTAGGGATAGAGAAGCAGGAAGTGTTGAAGGATGAATCGTTGCTCGATGTTGAAGGTCCAATGGACCCTATTGATCCTCCTCCTTCTGGTAGAAGAGACCCTCATGGCTCATGGATACTCTCGAAGATGTCGAGAGACATATGGCCCCAAGGGGGACATTTCGTGAAAGCAAGAAGCTGAATCGATACCAAGGGTATCTAGCAACCATGAGTACTATTGTACAATCCGAGCCTTGAACGTTTGAAGAAACCATAAAGCATCAAGTTTGGAAGGATGCGATGCATGAAGAATATGAGTCCATTATGAAGAACGATGTCTGGAATGTTGTTCCAAGACTGCAGGACAAAGCTGTTGTCACCTCGAAATGGCTCTACAAGATCAAGCATAGATCTGATGGAAGTGCTGAAAAATACTAGGCAAGATTTGTCGCCCAGGGCTTCTCTCAAACAGAAAGCATTAACTATGATGATATATTTGCACCTTTGGCTCGCTATACGACCATCCGATCTATTATTTCCCTTGCCGCTATGCAAGGATGGAGTCTCCATCAGATGGATGTGAAGACCGCTTTTCTGCATGGGTCGATAAAGGAAGAAGTGTATGTGGAGCAACCTCTAGGGTTCAAAGTCCAGGATAGAGTCTCTCATGTATTCAGGTTGAAGAAAGCTCTCTATGAGTTGTAGCAAGCACCCAGGGCTTGGTATGAGAGGATTGATAACTACTTGATGAAGCTGGGCTTCTCTCGAAGAAATGCTGATCCGAACCTTTACTTCAAGGTCGATCGTGAGAAACCTCTCATACTGGTTCTCTATGTGGACGATCTCTTCCTGACAGGTGTTGACCCTCTCATTCATCAGTGTAAGAGGGAGCTAGCTTCCGAGTTTGAGATAGAAGACCTAGGACTGATGCATTACTTCCTAAGCTTGGAGGTCTGGCAGAGACTTGGAAAGATTTTCCTATCTCAAGGAAAATATATTAGGAAGCTGCTGGAGAGATTTGGTATGGTGGACTATAAGTCCGTGTCGACACCGATGGAGCTCAACTTCAAGAAGTTGTGTGGAAATGCTGCTGCGCCAGCATTGGGAAATCCTACAGAGTATCGCCCAAGGTTACTTAGGAGTGGGAGCGCAGAGCGCCATTTTTAGAAGCTTTCGGTCCGAAGCGTTTTCGAGAGCGTTTATATATATATATATATATATATATTTATATTTTTTATATTTTGATGCATATATGTCAACAAAAACATGTAGAATGATGAATTAGACATAAAAAACATAAAAACATAGTTTGAATCATATAACATCAATCATCTAGAAGTTATAATCTTCATCAACCATGCCCACAAGTTGGAAGCATACAACATATTGGCTCTTGAGTCTCGCGAATCATCAATCTGAAGGTTTCAAGCTTTCAAAATTCAATATATAACATTTATCATCATTGATTTCAAATTTCAATATCTAACATTTATCATCATTGATTCATTGATTTCAAAATTCAATATACATTTATCATCATTGATATATAACATTTATCGTCATTGATTCATTGATTTCAAAATTCAATATTTAACATTTATCATCATTGATTCATTGTTCACCATATAACTTTCATGAGTCATCATATTCATAATTCATAATGACTTGTAAACTTATAAATGCCAACTTCAAAGTTTCACCTTTCAAATTCAAACTTCAAACTTAAATTGTCATTAAATATATGAAAGAGTCAAGTTTCAATTGTTCAACTGTCAACAACAATTAGAAAAGACTAGTAAACAACAAATCTATTTTATCTACTGGCTGGCCCCTTGCCACGCCCACGAGAAATGTCTAATTTGTGCGAGCCACGAGGAAATGGTGGTCTTCTAGTACTCTCAGGAGTACCACGACCATGACTAGAAGGTGGAGGCTGGATCTGCAAAAGAACAATAGTGTGATATCGAGAACTGGCACTAGCACTGGCACTGGCACCCGCACTGCTACTAGTAGATGGTGGGACTGGCCCTGTGTGTGGCGGTGTTGCTGATGCTTCATCATCATCCCTAAAAAGTTATGCTTCCAATTCTTCCATATGTATCGTGCCGTCCTTCAAATTATCATCCTCTGGGTTGTTGTCCCAGACTATGTATGATTGATCCTCATTTGCTCGATCACAGTAATGGCTCAACAACCTCAAGTTGTAATGCACATAAACCAAGCTTTCAGCTCGGTTTTCATTCAGCCTGTTTCTTCTCACATTGTGTATGAAGCTGTAGGTGCTCCAACACCTCTCTGCAGAAGAAGTGTTCACAACTGGTGAGAGAACTTTTTTAGCCAACTTTAGCAAAAGTCCCATGCCGCCATATGCTTCCCACTATGTGATAGCATCAAATCTGTCCCCGTCTTCCATTGCATGGAAAGAACCAAAGTTAGCAGTGCAACTGAAGTATTTGCCTAATTCAAGGCGCAATCTAGCACACTCCTCCCTGTCAGGTACCAACTTGTCCAATGCCTTCATGTACCCCTCTTGTACTTCTGGATTTGTGTGAGCATAGTTATTAAAACCGGAACCGATGACCGGACCGGTGGACCTAATGAATTGGGTTTCTAACCGGAACCGGTCTAACTGGGAGCGGTCAGATCTCAATGAATTGGATTTAAAAAAAATACATAAAATAATTATTTTTTAATAAAAAAAACTATTTTTAAGATTTGCAACCATGATTCCAAGCCAATAGAGACAAAATATGCAAAGTTTTCTCATTTATATACCATGCAAAGGTGAATATATCAAAATGGCACCGAGTGCAATACATATCATCAAAAAATACATAAGCAATGAGGCTCCAAATGGCCCATAAAGTCCAAAAACAATGCTACAAGCTATGAGGCCATTGGCCTAATACAAGACTACATATTAGTGATCAACAACATGATCACTCCTCATCATGATCAAAATCATCACCACTACTAGACAAAGGATCATCAACATGAGCTACATAAATAATATGGCTCAAAGTTTGAGGACTCCTAAAACTCCTCTACAACTTTAGTAGTAGTAGTAGTAGCAAAAATAGACATCAAAACTACAAATCACCGAGCAACATGGTCTCTCATGAAACTCATCATTGATTCATCGCTACTAGAAATGGGATCATCAACAAGAGATACATAAACATCATCTAGCTCAAAGTCTTCAGACTTGGATTGCTCAACCTTATAACATGATAGAAATTGAAAAGTTTAACATGCCTAACCAATGATTTTGGTTTGAGTGAAGGGTTCATCTCCTCAACCTTAAAATGCGGTAGAAAAAGATTAGCATGCCTAACCAGTTGTTTTCCTTTGATTGAAGGGTACATCAAGGTTCTTAAAGGACTTCATGCTCTTGATCAAATGCCAATATCATACCCTTACACATGATAGAATCAAATGGAAACATTGCAAATTCCCAAACCATGAAACCCCGAAAACCATTAAGTCTGCTGAATTTTGAGTGAAACCTAAAATTCTAGTTTCTCCATATGAAATCCAATGAGGTCGAAACCACTCTTAAACATCTTGAGTCATTTCATGGTAATGTTAAAAATTTAAGTAAAAGGATGAAAATGAAAAATAAAGGAAATGTCACTTTTACTTTAAGAATTTAACATTACCATGAAATGTCAATGCTTCTCTTACCTCCACATCAGCCCTAAAACCCATTTATGGCCCTAAACAAATCGTTTTTCCATTGAAAAAAATTTCTGCCCAGCAGGAAGTGTTTTTTTGTTCCGGGGAGCGTTTGGGAGCGAACACTCCCTGAGCGCTTCCGACGTTTAAAAAACGCTTCGGGAGCATTTTTTAAACGCCGGAAGCGCTCAGGGAGTGTTCGATCCGAAGTGTTTCTAGAAACGCTCCCGAAAAGGCAGGGAGCGTTTTAATAGGTTCGGAAACGGGAACGAGGGGGGGGGGACGCTTCCCCGCAACCTAGGTATTGCCAACTCGTAGGTGTGCTGATGTTCTTAGTGAAATCTCGTCCAGACGTATGATTTGCAGTGAACGTTTTTCACTGGGTTGGTGCTTAGAATCTCTTAAGATATCTCCGAGGCACGATAAACCATGGGCTGAGATACACTGCCGGGAGCTGGATACTCCATGGATATTCCGATGTCGATTGGGCTGGCAGTGTGGTGGATCGCAAGAGCACATGTGGACGCTGCTTCACACTTGGTTCTGCTTCGATGAGTAGGAAGTAGAAGTCGGTAGCTTTGAGCACTGCTGAGGCCGCATACATTGCTACGAGCATGGCCTGTTGTGAAGCGATTTGGTTACGAAAGCTCTTCAGTGAGTTGTTCGACGATGTGCTAGATACCACAGTTATCTTTTGTGATAACCAGAGTGGGATTTGGTTGTCCGAGAATCCCGTGTTTCACGACTGATCCAAGCAGGTACCACTTTGTTTGGAACATGGTACGTGGCGCCGTAAGGCTCATATAGGAACTATGAGCAGGTCACAGATATTCTCACTAAGCCCTTGGGGAAGGTCAAGTTCCTAACCTTGCGTGAGAATCTTGGAGTCATGAAACGGTCTCGTTGAATGATGAGTTATGAAAGCTCCGAGTCCGGTTGGATGATGAGCTGTGAGAGCTCCATGACGATGAGCTGTGAGAGCTCTAGGACGATGAGCTGAGAAAGCTCCAGGTCCTGTTGGACGATGAGCTCCGGGAGCTCCAGGGGGCGTGGGAATAACTTCTTGAAGCTAGAAGCAACCACAGGGCCAGGCTTGCCAAAACTTGTTGGTGTGCTTTTGACCCCACCGTGATGACATTGAGTTGGTTCGCCTCTCTTTGGTTTGTGCCCCGTATGCATCCTACCCGTGGAGTCTGGGACTCATGAGAAGTACCCCTCATCTTGGCCAATGAGGTGGGAAAAGTTAGAGACCATAGCAAGACCGATGGAGGCATTGGGGATTGCCGTATTCTCTATTATAGGATGACATGTGTCCAACGACTTGATCGGAGATCAAGTGAAGTGGGGTCTGGGACCTCCAACCGACTTCGAGTTAGTTAAACTAACTTTGGGTTAGTATGAGGCTCTTTTGAGTCCTGAAGAGGTTTTAACCTCTGAGTTGACTTCAGGTCAGCCGAGTGTGATGTCTTTGTGACTCACCGTTTGAAATAAAGATGCCAGTAAAGCACATTACGGCGGCATGACGCACGATGTTTGGATTGCACAAGTGGACAGAGTTCTCCCTAGTTGAGAGGGAGTGTTAATTTTGGGCAACTAGGTCCAAACTTCGGGTTGTGCCTCTCAAATGATGATCTTGATATTTTTATTGGATTCCTCTTTCGAAGAGGTGTATGATTGATCTAAAGATCATCTTGATCGGATGAGCAGAACATGTATTTTGAATTTATTCCACTTATGTGCTAGGTCGGCCTGGAATATAATATAGACCTAAATGTCTTAAAGGACGTGTCACACACCCCCACAGATGATTATAAATAGGAGAGTTTTGGAGATCATTTCACACACATTGTGTGGATGAAATTATCTTCTCTTCTTGGTGCATCTGTATTAGGGCTTCTTGATGTAGTGTTTTAGGGTTGTGTGACATGCTTAGTTGAATGACCTATTGGAGACTTTGTTGGTTGAAGCATCTTACTAATCGCCGTAACGCCATCATTCTTCTTCTTTTTCTATTATTGGCTTGTCTTCCATCGTTCGATTTATTTGTTCTATCTTTTTCAGTATTTTGTGCCCTAATCTGAAATGGCATAGAACATGTTTAGAAATTTACATAAATCAGTCGGTTAGGCCCCATTTTTGTGAAAATTTGGCGAAATGGATGTTTGAACCTGATTTTTAGGCAAGTTTGGGTGGTTTAGCCAATGAATCGGTCGGTATGACTGGTTTCCGGTTCAGACTGACCGATTTCTAAAACCTTTTCAAATATACGACATGACAGGTGGGCGAGGGGCATAATGGTTGGCTCAGGTGGCAGAGATGGTGGCATATTAAGCTAACTGGTGGCTGCAAGGGGTTGCTTGCTGCCAGCTGAGGACCATCTAGGAGAAAAAATTCTCATATGGATGTTACCCACAGGTGGTGGGTGACAATATTAAAAGGCACTAAAACTCTAAGGAGTAGGAAGATTGATTTGTCACAGGAGGTTAAAATAAAGTATTTATTCTTTCCAGTAGACATTTTTGTGGGTGTTGTATTGTTGTATTTCATTTGGAAGTTGGGAGGGGATGGCTACAATTGGATTAAGTTCTGAAGACCAGTTGGAGGGCTCATCCAACTTTAGTCCTTAGAATGAGAGGATAATATTCATTCATAATTAAAAGGATTTAAAGGCTAGGAGAATCATCTTGGATGGGGTGAAAGATCATGTGATCCCTCATATTTTCAAGACTTGGTGAGGACAACCCTAAATGGTTTTTCCAATTATTGGGGAACCTTTGTTAAAGGGATTATAACACGTGAGCACCTACTCGATTGGGAGAGGTTATGGGATGACTTCATAAAGGAGGAGATTCAATGAGTCTCTTCGTGGGAGCCACTCTAAGGGTGACGATGAGAACTTTTCCCTTGCCAATCAGGAAAGGAAGGGCAAGGGGAAGGCCAATAAGAACCTAGGAGGAAAGAGTACCTTACAAGTAAAGGACATGAGCAAATTGAAATGCTTTGCATGTCACAAATTTGGTCACTATGCAAGCTAATGTTTGAACAAGAAAAAGAGCAAGGGGAAGTCATAGATTGTTGCATTTGCATGCTTACATGTGAGCGAGTTTGGTAATAGATTTGAGAAAGGTTTCTCAATGGTGACATGTCTTTTTGGCACCATTGGCAAAGTTGCATGGACAAGGAGCATCTCGTCATGTGGAGGGATTGTGGGAGTTATTTTCCAACTTGAGAGAGGATGACCTAGATCCAATTGTGGAGGTGTTCAATCAAGGGAGTTGACTCTATATAGTTTCAGCTAGAGTTAGGTGAATCCTTGGAGGTTATAAATGTTTTATATGTTCCAAGGCTACATAAGAACCTTTTTGCAACCTTAGTCATGGAGGACAAGGGATATGAAGTTCCTTTAAGGGATAAACAAGGGATTACGAGGTTGAGAATCTAGATCTTCTAGTTCGAGTATAGGATGAGTCATTGAGAGGAGGGTAATATGTAAATGTTGAGGGGTCAACCAATAAGGGCCTTGTTTCATAATGTTGACAACATGGGCAAGCTTTGGTTCAAGGGGATGTCACATTTGCATCATAGGGCCTCGCCTATATTACATGAGATTATCACTGGTCTTCCTAAGTTTCGTGTTATGCAATAGGTGTTTGCAAAGGGTGTCCTTTGGGCAAGTATGCCATCACTGCTTTCCCAAGTAGTGATTCTAAGGTCCAAAGGGTTGTTTGATCTTGTACATTTAGACTTGTGGGGTCCTATGTCCTTGAGTGGGTACAACTGTTATGTTACCTTTATTAGTGATTGTTCGAGGAGGACCTGGATCTACTTCATGAAGACCAAGGATGCGGTCTTCAATAGGTTTTGAGAGATTAAAGCTCTCGTGGAAAATCAGATTTGGAGGAAGGTCAAGTTCCTTAGATCAAACAATGGGGGTGAGTATACCTCCAATGAATTCAAGGACCTTTGTAGGGAAACATATATCAAGAAAGAGGTGATAGTTCCTTACAACCCTCAACAAATTGGGGTTACTAAGAGGAAAACTCCTCTCCTCTTATCTTTAGAGAATGAGGACAACCTCAACAAAGGACATGCACAAAATTGCCAAATTAACCTACTTAAAAATAAAGGCAACAATTCTCGTGAACATTATCCAAGCCAAATAAATAAACCAACTTCCTTCACATGCATAATCCAAGATTGACCATGAAAAATCCTGAGAGGAGCTCAATCTAGCAAGAGGAAAACTCCATGCCTAGTTGCTCAACTAGGTCTCCATTGTACACTAGTAAAAAGAGAAGTCAATAAATGAATATCGAATGCGTGACAAGATGATCAAAGAGAGGAATCAACAACCTTAAGCCTAGTTGCTCAACTAGGTCTCCATTGCGCACTAGTAGAAAGAGAAGTCAATTAATGAATATCCAATGCGTGACAAGATGATCGGAGAGAGGAATCAACTCCCTTATTTATACAATGCCAAGGCGAGTCTATTTCCTCTCAAAAAGGATAAAAGAGCCCACAAACTACAGAATCCATGATAAAAGGGAACAAGGTCAGATGTTGACCTCAAATATTCATCTTAACTCCAAAGAATAACATAAATGCTTCTTAGTGACCCACACTTGCGAGTAAAAGGCCAAGTAAAGGTGACATCATGGTAAAAAAAACCTCTTTGAACAAGGTGAAAGGGGCACCTCAAAAGGTGATCAACATGAACATGGCACTTCCATCTTCATGGGCGAGTGCATCATCAAGATTCCATCCTCATCATCAAATGGTCCACTCTCAAAATGATGTCATGGTCTAGGGTGCCAATGTCACCTCTCAAAATCAAGTTAGGATGACATCATAGAGCAAAAGGCAACATCCCTCTCCAAGAAGGTTTACTAGCCTCTCCTAAAGCCTCTCCTAAGGGGTCCCACTGAGTCGTCATAATAAAAACCATCATCCATAGGGAAACACCCATCAAGATGGGTACAAAGCTAACCTAGGGGCATCTTGCAAGTCCTAGGGTACATCGCTTGTGGAAGCAACATCCTAGCCCCAATGATTAGCATCGAAGGTGTTGGAGGGAGAGGAAACCATATTCAAAGTAGCTAAATCATCACATGGGTCAATGTCCCTTAGAAAGTGAAAGGATATTAATTTGTTAGAGATGTAATATACCAGATAAAAAACTTTACTTTCAATTTATCTCTTTCTTTAGAATAGCTATATTGTTTCTTTCTCTTTCTTTAAGTAAATGCACTCCTAATTTAATATTATGTACCTAATTTTAGAGGACATCAATCTTTTAAAGATGTAATGTACCATATGACAAAAGACTAAATTTTTGTAAACTGATCAGACTGTATCTTTCTTTCTTAATATTCAATACTTATACTATGCACCTATTTTAGAGAAGATTAAGTTTTTAGATATGTAATATACTATATAAAAAAACTGAAACTAGTTAAAGTCTAATAGTAGTGTGTATAGACATCACCAATCAAAAGATACACTCCTTCACAAGGGGTTACAGTTTCAATTGCCCCTTCAAAACCTAGCATTTTACAGATCATTATTATGAACCCAGTTGGTTCTTAGCGAGTGGTATCTTTCCTTTGGCATTTGACTCAAGTAAACTCTAAATCAAAGGTTTTGAAGCTAATATTTAAAACATCATTATCATATCATTTGAAGAAAATATAAAATCTAAGAATCCAAAGTGCATTTTATTCAGTACATTATAGGCATATATTTGAAGATTTATGAGTTGGTCCCTTGCTCTGATCCCGTCTTATATAGCTTTTAATCACATCAAGTCTCTTTGGATTATTTTTTGGTATTTTCTAATTTGATTTTGGCTAACCTATGGAGATCAAGCCTAAGCATGAAATTGGGTTTCCCCAGGGGCAACACTATAAGAGCATCCATGATGTCAAATAAAGGACTCATTAAGTAGTATATTGTCTGTCGAAAACCTCTTTCAAACTTTTTTCTGAACTGGACTATATCGAGAACTTAGATGGTTATGGATTATACATGGTGGTTCTATCGATTGTACATGGTGGTAATTATTCCCTACAAATGTCTCTCAGGTGTGTTCTATGTTGATTTGGGGTAGCATCAGATGTATTCCAGATAACCCAAAAATTGTTTGGTGAAATTCCACTCGGATTTTATTCTATAGAAATAATTAATTATTTTTAAAGGGACACTAAGTCTAAACTTAGGAAAATAAAATAATTAAAGTGAATTAATAGAATATGAGTGAGAATGATCTAGAACAAAGAGATCAAGTCAAAAGTTAAGCTTATATGGGCTGTTGAAGTCTCAACGAGAAGACTATAAGAATTGCTTGAACGGTCATTTGGAAAACACATTTGGTGGAGATCAAAGATCGATTTCTTTAGTGAGCAGTGCTCAGGAAGAAAATTTGATTGTGAGTGCATAGCAACAGAGATAGAGAGAGCCACAGTCACTGCGCAGAGGCTAAAGGGAAGTTGTTTTCTTGCTGAGGAGACAACGTTGGGCCAGTGTTAGATCCAAGAGAGATTTTCCAGAGGCCATAAGGCCTCAATTTCCAGTCAGCGAGAGACCAACGGAGAGGCATAGGGCAACCATCGTTGTGATGCAGAGACTGTGTAGAGTGACGCAGTCATTGCGCAGAGGCAACGTAGGCAGTGCAATCTTGGTGTAGATTAGTGCCAGGTTCCTGTGGAGGAGTGAGGTTTGTCTCACAAGATCTCTTTTGTCAGTTTCTCTGTCATAGATTTGTACTCAGAAATATTTACTGCATCACATATAAACCCTCAGATCTATTGCACCTATTTTCCCGCATTGGGTTTTTCTGGGGACATTAGTCCAAAAATAGATGTGTCAAATGTGTGTGATCTATTCTTGTTCAGTTTGTTTCCGCACTTATATTTCTTCCGCAGTTTATTTGTGTAGGTTACACTGTGATGTATTCAATATTTGCCATATTAAACTACAAATATATTGTTAAGTTAGAAAACTAATAATTAGGTGAATATCTTCCAGTTGCTGTAATAAGATTCTAGAGGTTAACAAAATTTTTACATGGTATCAGAGCTTGTTTAAGCTGAGTGCAGGAGGAACTTAAGAACAAATCTAGTAGATTCAACGTTGGTGAAGCTGGGATCAAAGAGTTGCGTAAGTAGTAGATCGATCTCCCAATTGATTGCGTAGTCCAAGCCAGGAGGGTTGGACCAACAGGAAAATATCTCTTTGAGTGACTCGACAAAGAGGTAAGCTTGTTCTAGATTGCTATTTGTCCGAGGCAGAGGGAGCAACGCAACAGATCTACGCAAATCAACAGCTGGAGTGACATAGTTGACTGTGCAACAGTGATTGCTGGTGCAAAGCGTCATGAAGAGTAGCTGAAACACAATTTTTGGGGATTTTTGACCTCAGTGAGTTTTCTTGCCCAAGAGACTCAGATTCCTCGTGCAGTAGCAGCAGATTTTGTGGCTTGCTCCACAAGGAGTGCGTAAAGCCAGCTGCGCAGAGGGTGAGAGGCAATAGATCGACAACAGTTGGGTGAGATGGCCACCAGGGGATTGTGTGACCTGGACCGGTTGGAGGGTGCCTCCAACTACGATATCTGGAAAGCAAGTATCTCCTTCCTTCTAGATGGGAATGGCCTCAAGCACTTTATCGACAGTGCTCAGGCTGAATCGATGGATGCAATACCATTAAGCACCATTAAGGGCCTTCGAGAAGAATATGGAAAAGGCCAAAAGATTGATCCTCGATGGAGTGAAGGATCACATTGTGTCTCACACTTCCAGCAGTAGATTTTGTGGCTTGCTCCAAAAGGAGTGCTTAAAGCCAGCTGCACAGAGGGTGAGACGCAATAGATCGACAACAGTTGGGTGAGATGGCCACCAGCGGATTGCGTGACTTGGACCGGTTGGAGGGTGCCTCCAAGGATCTCCTTCCTTCTAGATGAGAATGGCCTCAAGCACTTTATCGACAATGCTTAGTCTGAACCGATGGATGCAACACCATTAAGCACCAGTAAGGGCCTTCAAGAAGAATATGGCAAAGGCCAAAAGATTGATCCTCGATGGGGTGAAGGATCACATTGTGTCTCACACTTCCAGCAAAAGGAGAACAAGGGAGATGTGGTAAGGGTTGGGCACGCTCTTTGAGGGGTCTTCTGAGCAGCGGAAGATGTTTCTGAAGGAGAAAATGCATCCCACCAGGATGCAGAAAGGAGAGTGGATTGATTCGTCCCTGTCTAGACTTCAGGAAAATCGAGATCAGTTGGCAGCTGTAGGAGCAACTCCTAAGGCAACAAAGATGGTTAGATTGGCCCTCAACTCAGTGGTTGAGGATTACCGAGTCTTTTGTCTAGAGTATCCTGGGCAGAGAGAACTTGTGGGACTGGGAGTCAATGTGGGCAACTCATCAACAAGAAGAGATGAGGAGAGACTTACGGTTTGCAGATCAAGAAGGAAGAGGAAGAGAATGCGACCCTTGCATCAAAGGGGCAACATGAGTAACCCAAGAGGAAGAAGGATCTATCAAAGATCAAATGTTTTTGGTGTGGCGAGATGGGACATTACGCTGCACAGTGTCCTCTGAGAAAGAAGGACAAGGATGAGAAGCATGATCCTCAGGCAGGAGCAACAAAGATAGAGGAGGAGGAATTTGCTATGATTACTCATATACCTCCAGGAGGGAGGTGGGCTGATTTGGAGTTGTAGATCCAGAGATTTACAAGTTGGGCCGGATCCTTGAGGAGTCCACCTCTCGGATCATCACCTTGCTACGAGAGCCCAAAATCAGAAGTAGCAGGATGGACAGGTGCTAGTTGGTGCAGAGGAGTGCAGAAGTGACAATGCGGTAGTTAGCAACGCCAAAGTTTGAGCAGCGCAAAGAAGAGTTGCAACAACGTAGGTGCTAGCAGCAGTCAAATTTTCATCACCGAGATGCATCATACTTGTCTAATTTTGAATGTTTTTTTGTTGCCGAAAGCAATTGTGTTGCAGTGCAGTAGCAATTGGCAGTGGCAAAGTCAACAACAACACAGATGCATAATTCAAAGGGAGTTGCAGTACGGATGCAGTGTTGACAGTGGTAGTGTCAGCAGCAGTACAGATGCAGCGTTTGCATAGAGTTGATGGACAAACATCAACAACGTAGAGGGAGGTTTTTCCAGTCCAGAGGGAGTGTTGATTTGGGGTAGCATCGAATGTGCTCTAAGTATCAAATTTTGTGGAGAGGCTTAAACACATGTATTCCAGATAACCCAAAAATCGTTTGGTGAAATTCCACTCAGATTGTGTTCTATAGAAATAATTATATATTTGTAAAGGGACCTTAAGTCTAAACTTAGGAAAATAAAATAATTAAAGTGAATTAATAGAATATGAGAGAATGATCTAGAACAAACAGATCAAGTCAAAAGTTAATCTCAACCGTTGATTAGAGATCTAATCTACGCCGTTGAAGTCTCAACGAGAAGACTATAAGAATGGCTTGAAGGGTCATTTGGAAAACACATTTGGCGGAGATCAAAGATCGATTTCTTTAGTGAGCAGTGCTCAGGAAGAAAATTTGATTGTGAGATCTTTTGCAGAGAGGGGCAACAATTCCGGTTGGAAGGAATCTAGAGTCGGAGAGTGCATAGAAGCAGAGATAGAGAGAGTCACAGTAGAAGCGCAGAGCCAGTGATGCAGTGCTTATGCAGTCACTGCACAGAGGCTGAAGGGAAGTCGTTTTCCTGTTGAGGAGACGGTGTTGGGCCAGTGCTAGATACCAAAGAGATTTTCCAGCGGCCAGAAGGCCTCCATTTCCAGCCAGTAGAGAGACCAGCGCAGAGGCAGAGGGCAGCCATTGTTGTGACGCAGAGACTGCGTAGAGGCAGCGCAGGGTAATCCAGTCTTGGTGCGTAGATCAGTGTCGGGTTCCCCTGGAGGAGTGAGGTTTGTCCCACAAGATCTCTTGTGTTAGTTTCTTTGTATGATTTGACGGGTGTGTCAATCATAGATTTGTTCTCAGAAATATTTACTTCATAATATATAAACCCTCTGATCTGCTGCACCGGTTTTCTCGCATTGGGTTTTTCCGGGGACATTAGTCCAAAAATAACTGTGTCAAATGTGTGTGATCTATTCTTGTTCAGTTTGTTTCCGCACTTGTATTTCTTCCGCAGTTTATTTGTGTAGGTTACAGTGTGATGTATTCAATATTTGCCGTAGTAAACTTTAAATATATTGTTAAGTTATAAAGTTAACAATTAGGTGAATATATTCCAGTGGTTGTAATAAGATTCCAGAGGTTAACGGAATTTTCACATTCTATGGATTTTTTGGCATTTATTTGCAACTGTTTTTTTGTCTTTAGGAGGAGATCCTCTTGGCACAAGTTGCTATTATTACTTGTACTTTTAGAGTCTCATTAATTGTTTATGATCATTAATGCATATCAGTATAATTTTACATCATTTAACTTCGGAGATCAATCTGTAAGATGTGTGTTCTGTGATATCTTAATTGATACTTGTTAAATGAGTCAAGAAAGGCATGAAGTTGTCGGTAGTGTTGTACTACCAATTTTCTCATATATTGCAGACATCACAAGTTCTCCTTGGAAGGCTTTTAGCCAAAAGAAATTACTAGTCTTTAAGATGTTTCTATCCTTTTAACAACTTTCAAGATTAGGCAATCCTTTGATATGCTATGAAAGAGATCTGTAATCTAAAACATCCTGGTTTTTTTTCTGGTCTTCACTAGATTGTGTCTTTTGTGCTAAGTTACATGGTTTGGGTTCGAGTTCGGGTTCGACAATGATAGGTTCGGTGATGAGGATGTAGGAATTTACAGGGTAAGTTCCGTAGATCAAGAACCAAAGGTCACCGCTCACAAATAGATCACAAATCAATACACCAGTATAATCACGTGGTTAAAACTCTCAAAGAGGGAAATAGTCCATGCCCTGAGCCAACGCAGCCACTTCAAGCAATTTATTAAAAGAAAAGTTACATATGTTTCTCTCATAAACGGTTACCGGACAAATGACCCTCCATGCTCTTTAAATAGAGATCATGGACCAATCGGGTGCTAAGCCACAGATCAAGTGTCGTTAATATCGAGGTGGGAGATAACCGTCGGATCACTACAAATCGTGACTGTCGGATTATAAGTTACAAATGTACATGGTAAAGAAACACACGCTACCTAACTCTACATTAGACTAAGTTATTCTTAAGTATTTCCTATTTGTCGGAATATCTTAATATCCCCCCTAAAGAACAACTTGGGATAGGATTGAAGGATTTACAAAGGTGACACAAAAGGAGCCTATTTCCTATGTGTCGAAATATCCTAACATCCCCCCTTAAGAACACATTGGGATAGGATTGAAGGGTTTACAAAAGTGACACAATAGGAAAAGGAAGGAGGCATTAGAGCCTATCCCCCCTTAATGACAACTTCCCTGAACTCCAAGCATGGATCGAAGTTTGGTAAACTTCACTTCTGTGAGAGCCTTTGTAAAGATATCGGCTACTTGATCATTGGTTGGACAATACTGCACTTCAAGAACATGATCATGAATGAGCTTTCTGATGAAGTGTATGTGGAGTTCAATGTGTTTCATATGCTGATGCTGAACTGGATCTTTACATAGCTGAATGGCACTCTGATTATCACACCAAAGTGTAGTTGGATGCTGCTGATGGAGACCAAATTCAGACAGTATTTGGTGAAGCCCCATGGCTTCCTTGTTGGCTTCAACTGCACCACGATACTCTGCTTCTGCAGAAGAAAGAGAGATGGCCCTTTGTTTCTTACAAGACCAAGTAATAGGTCCTGAACCAAGAGTGAATACATATCCTACAGTCGACTTTCGGTCATCAGGGTCACCAGCCCAATTAGAATCAGTGAAACCAATCAACAATGGAGATGCTCCTGCACTATAATGAATCCCAAACTGAATTGTACCTCGAATATATCTAAGTATTCTTTTGGCTGCTTTCCAGTGACTTTCATGAGGTTGGTGCATAAACCGAGCGATAAGACCAACGACAAAGGAAAGGTCAGGACGGGTATGGGTTAGATACAAAAGTTTACCAACAAGTTGACGATATAAGGTAGCATTAACTTTAGGGGTAGTACAAGTGATTGAAAGCTTGACTCCAGACTGAAAGGGAGAGGGGGCTGGCTTACAGTGTTCCATGTGAAAGTGGTGTAGAAGATCACAGACATACTTGGACTGAGAGAGGGTAATGCTTTCCTTGGATTGCAAGACTTGAAGACCAAGGAAATAATGCAAGTGTCCTAAGGCTGTCATTTCAAACTTCTTTTTGAGGCTAGACTTCACATGGTTTATATGGTTTGGATCACTACCAGTAAGGATAAGATCATCAACATAAAGAACAAGGATGGTGAAGGACTTACCAACTTTCTTGGTGTAGACAATGTTGTCAGAATGACACCTAGAAAAGCCATTATCTAAGAGAAATCTATCCATTTTGGCATACGAAGCCCGAGGAGCTTGTTTGAGACCATAGAGAGACTTTCCTAAGGCGACAAACAAGACTGGAGTCTTTTTGGATAAAGCCAGGGGGTTGTTCCATGTCGATTTCTTCATGTAAATCTCCATGTAAGAAGGCAGATTTAACATCCATCTGGTGGACTTCCCATTTAAAGGAGGCAACAAGGGAAAGAACAAGGCGGATGGAATTCATTTTGGAGACAAGGGAGAAGGTTTCAGTATAGTCAATGCCTTCCACTTGTGAAAATCCTTTAGCAACAAGGCGAGCTTTATGTCTATCCACTTTTCCATCTGATCCAAACTTGGTTTTGTAAACCCATCTGCATCTGACAAATTTTCTTCCTTTTGGAAGAGGAACAAGATCCCAAGTATCGTTTGCCAATAAGGAACGATACTCTTCATTCATAGCTTAATCCCAATCTGGATCAAGTTTTTCTGGAACTTGAGCCAATAAGGAAGAGGTTCTTTCGAACTGAGAACGTGTACGCCGTCGATTGGCAGGGTCCCCTGCAAGAGAATCTGCTGCATCTCGAGTAGAGCGGACCCATCTTGGAAGTGGTGGAGTATAAGGAACAACTTCAAGAGGTGGAGGAGGATTGTCATCCTCGCTGTCATCATTTGAACTAGAAGGAATGCTATTAAAAATAGAAGAGAGAGAGAGAGGTGGCACATATGCCGAATCAGGTTCGTAGGCTAAAGGTGGCACACCGCCGAACTAGGCTCGCAGGCCGATATATTTTCATCAAATTTTACATCTCTTCTAATGATAATAGTTTTGGATTTTGGTTGTAGAAGTCTATATCCTTTGACATCTTCAAAACATCCAACAAAAATGCATTTTTCACTCTTTAGGTTCCAAGGCTTTATGTTTCGCATCTGGAATATGGGCCCAAGCATCGATTCCAAAAACACGAAAGTGACTTACATCTGGTTTGATTGAGCTCCAAGCTTCTTCTGGAGTTATATTCTTGAAAACCTTAGTAGGAGTGCGATTTATTATGTAATTTGCACAGTTAATGGCTTATGCCCAAAAATTGAGACCAAGTCCTTTAGATTGAAGCATACAATTAGCCATTCCTTTTAAGGTGCGATTCTTCCTTTCAGCTACACCATTTTGTTGTGGAGTATATGGAATAGTATGTTGCAATTGAATGCCATGTTTAGTGCAGAAGTTGATAAATTTGTTGTTAACATATTCTCCGCCATTTTCTAATCTTAACTTAAGAATTTGATGTCCAGATTGTTTCTCAACAAAGGCCTTAAAGGCTAAGAACATGTTAAAAACTTCACTCTCGAGTTTTAAGAAATATACCCAAGTGCGTCTGAAAAAATCATCAATGAAAGTTAAGAAGTACTTACAACCAGAGAAAGAAACAACATGAAGTGGACCACATAAATCATTGTGCACAAGTTGCAAAGGGGCTGAAGCGGACCAAGAGGCACGTTTGTCAAAACTATCCCGATGATGTTTTCCGAGTACACATCTAGAGCAAACACCATCTCGGCAAGATACCATAGGAAGGCCCGTCACTATCTTTTCCTTACATAGAGTTTGAAGAGAGTGATAGTTTAAGTGACCAAATCGCTCATGCCAAAGTTTTCTCACATCATCATTATGAGCAACAAAAACAGAGGGAAGACATGATGACCCAAAGTTGTCAAACGTATACAACCTTGTGGAATCATCAGCAATGCCAGTAGCTAAAATATGTTTAGGATCTTTGAGGTCCTTGATTACAACATCATGAGGTGAGAATTCTACTATTTTCCCTTCACCTGAATGAGTTATCTGATAAATAGATAGAAGGTTGCATGACAAGGTAGGAACACATAGTACATCATTAAACTGACCATTATCTAGATGAACGGTTCCAGATCCTACAACACTAAGAGATCTATCATCACCAACATAAATATGTTTGGTGTTACAATCATTTAAAGAAGAAACATGGAGTTATTTTTAGCCATGTGGTAAGAAGCTCCAAAATCAATGAGCCACTCATGAGAAGGAGAAGAAGAAGATACATTTAATGCATAACCAGATCTTGATGCTTGACAACCACAAGTAGAAAGTGCCATGCCTGAAGATGAAGGTGAAGAGTGCTCCAAATTGATGTTGTGCTTATTCATTGCTGCTTCTAAGGCTTCCATCTTCTTAAAACATTTGGACTCTATATGGCCATCCCGATTGCAAAAGTTGCAATGTCTATCTGTCTTCTTCACTTTGTTTTGATTTGCCTTATTATTTTGGTGATTTGATTTTTCAGTTTGCGGCTGAAATTGCTTAAGGCCCTTGTTTGGTTTAGGACCATATTTTTTTGGATACTACTTGGGATTCTTTTGATATGATTGCTGTTGGGCTGCTAAGGCTTTCTTAGAAACATTTCCAGAAGTGATAAGACGAAGGTGTAAGAGTTTTTCTTGTTTTCTTATCAAAGAATCGCAAAAGACATCAAAAGAGGGGTTCTTGTAGGCGGTTCCTGAAGAAATGATGGCTTCTCTAGTGGAATGGAGGGCAGAAACAAACACAGAGTATGCAGGGCCAAGCTTAGCAAGAATGCAATAAATAAGGCTATCGTCTTCCTTTTGATCTTACAACCTTCTAAAAGAATTCGAATGGTCTTGAATTTGAACAAAAAATCTTCAATGGAGGAGAAATTATTGGGGTCCAAAGTAAGCAACTCATTTTCAAGCTGGCGGGCCCTGATTTGATTTTGAATGCCAAAAACAATTTTTAGATTTTCCAGGGCTTCATTAGGGGTGTCAATGTCAAGGATATGAAACCAAAGATCTTGAGCAATGGACATTCCTATCAACCCTCGTGCTTGATCTTGTTTATCTTGATCATCATCAGAAGGTTTAATATCTTGTCCTGTGGCTATTCTATAAAGCCCTTTACTTCTAAGTATATCTACCATGTGAGGTAGCCATTGGAAATAATTGGTGCTGTTAAGAATAACTGAGCATGCACTTTCCATTAAAAAAAAAAACTGAAGTTGAGAAAAGCTGAAACTAACTGCTCCAATGGAAAGATCTCGAAAAATTAGGCCGTTTCAAAAAAAAAAAAAAAACCGGCTCGAAAAATGGCTTCTGGATGAAGAAGTTATGGGAATGGAATGAAGTGCGGCTTTTTTAAAAAAAAATTCCGCCCCTTTGAACAAAAACTTTTTACAAAAGAAGCTTGAGAAGGAGACTTGAACCCAAGACTTCTATTCTCATAAACTAACCCCTCACCAAGTGAGATAGTAAAAGGATCACGTTATTGTTTGAAAGGAGGAAGGGTTTTTTTTTTTTGTTGCTCTTCAGTGTGCGTGCCTTTTCCTGCACAAAAAAACACAAAAAATGAGCCAAAAAAAAAAAAAAAAAACGCAATGCAAAGCCTTACGGCAGAATGTCAGATTTTCGGTTAGCCTTATCGGCAACTATCCTTTTTTCACTATTTTTGATTTCTCGAGATCGCACAAAGACGGGGGAAAGAGCATACGTAGCAAAAAAAATCTCTTTTCCTGTTTCTGATTTGCTGAGATCGCACACAACGCACAGCAAAGAGCATACACAGAGAAGAGGGTATAGATCCGACAAATAAATAAAACCTAAAAACCGAAAAATAAGAAAAAGGGAACTGAAATAAGCAGAACTATTAACAAATATAATTGCAAAACAGATGCTTTATACCTCCAGATCTAAACTGTCATAACTTGGGTAGCCGGAAACCTTTTCGCATGAAACAAAAGGCGTTCCTCACTGTAACAGACGCTCTGGACACAACCGAGCAGTTCTCCAAACCCAAAAAAGTTCGGAAATAGTAGATCTACAAAAAGGCATTCGCATGCAGTCAAACCGCCTTCAGATTTTGATCAACAACGGACGCGGCCCTCAAAATAGCTCTGATACCATGTAGGAATTTACAAGGTAAGTTCCGTAGATCAAGAACCAAAGGTCACTGCTCACAAATAGATCACAAATCAGTACACCAGTATAATCACATGGTTAAAACCCTCAAAGAGGAAAACAGTCCACGGCTTGAGCCAATGTGGCCACTTTAGACAATTTATTAATATAAAAAGAAAAGTTACATATGTTTCTCTCATAAATGGTTATCGGACAAATGACCCTCCATGCTCTTTAAATAGAGATCATGGACCAATCGGGTGTTAAGCCACGGATTAAGTGTCGTTAATACCGAGGTGAGAGATAACCATTGGATCACTACAAATTGTGACTGTCGGATTATAAGTTACAAATGTACATGGTAAAAAAACACACTTTACCCAACTCTACACTAGACTAAGTTATTCTTAACTATTTCCTATGTGTCGGAATATCCTAACAGAGGATAGGAGGAGTTTCACCATTAGGTTCGTCTATATACATTTTCTATATATATATACATATATTAAGTTTAAAATGAAATATAGGATAACATAGTAAGATATCAACATCAATAAACATAAAAATGCTATCACAAATATGGAAATTGCAAGGATAGATTACAAGCTTAGGATAGATTACAAGCATGAGTTGTGACATGAGGTCATGAGTTTTGATCTATGGGTTTGGTCAATGGCTACGAGGTTTGATGAGGTTTGCTGAACCTCAATTTTTAAAGGTTTGCCAAAATTTGAACCTCAAGGTTGAAGTTCGACGAACCTTGTGACATAGATTTTGTGTATAGTCTAGGCTCTTCAGCACTTACAAGCACATTTGTCTTGTTTCTAGCTTCAATTGACATTTATTGTGTCCTAAATTTGATTCTCTTATGATCATTTTATGCTATTGTTGTATTCATTTTCAATTTGATGTTTTTACTTCTACCGATGGGTTTTGGTATCAAATTATGAAAGCGTGGTTTTCTTCTGCAGCGATTGAGCAAAATACGGGAAGCATTCCCGAAAAATATGATTGCACTTCGGGCAAAGCAAACAAAACAATGGGAAGACTTTATGCGCCGTGAAACACATGCACGGCAGAGGCAGTATCAACAGCAGTTGGATCACAGCCATTCCAGTTATAATGGTATTGGCAATGCTTCTTATGGCAGCATTGCTGGGGGTATCGGTGGTCATGGCCACTATGTGGATAATTCTAGCATGGAACATCAAAACAGTAGATATTCAGCTTCATATGATGTCTTACAAGCCACCAGGCCAAATGCCTATGGTGAAAGGGAACCATATAATGCTGGTCTCTATGGAACTCCTCAAGCATTTCGCACTTATAGATGAACGCACACATAATCTTCATCAAAATGTAAATGTTCTGTGCTAGGAAATGGGATTGCTTTAGGAGGGTGGCTCTTAGACTGAATGGAGAATGTCATAGTTGTCTGTCTTGATTCTTGGTTATAAAAGCATTGTTTCATGAACCTTCTATACAATAAGATACTGAGGTAAAATGGTTTTATGTCTACCCTTAAATGCTGTGTGATTATTTAAATTCTAATGTTGATTATATGATTGGTTATGCTTTGGTCTTAATCTCGTTACTTATTGACTGATTAGCTAAATCTATCTTTCAATACGCATGTCTGTTTTTGGCAATCACATAATTTGGTTGCTGGTATCAAAGGCAATGAAATTCGTTGATCGACTGTTTTTCTCTATTCAGATTATCTCTGTAAATTTTCCCTGGGTCAATTTAAATGTCCATTTCATAACCATTTCTGTATTCTGTTTGCTATCGTGGTTACATCCTGTTTCATCCCTTTTTATTGTGGGAATGTGGACAACTTGCCCTTCTAGAACAGATCCTCGTTATCTTATATTTGAAAAATCATCATTTACCTTTTTCCTTTGACTCGACATGACTCGGCAAATATAACATTGCTTGTGAGTGCTCCTTGAAGATTAAATTTCAGTGGTCCATAATTGAGGCAGGTGATACACTTTACACAATGAAACTTTATGCATTATTGGAGATAACTCGTGTTTCGAATTACCACTAGAGACCCGACCTGTTATCATTTCGTAACATTATTCTTTTTCAAATTACATATTTTAGAATTTTGATTTGCTGGGAAGTGTAATAATCTTACGAGGATATAAACCATGATTTTGAAAAAGTTAAAACCGAAAAACTATTCCCCTTGTCTAAATGTTGTAAAATATTAAAATTTGTATTTAACTTTTGGAAGACTGGATCACAGAAATGCCATCCGTCTTTTAAACCCTGGTGTCAGAGACACACAACCATTTTGCTATGGTGTGCATTATGCCTGGGATGTTGAAGAGGAAAGAACACTAGTACCAAAATAAATATTATGACCGTCCTAAAAGTTATTGCCATGATATTTGTAGTGTTGCTCGCTATGCCTGAAATTCTTTTAAGGAGTTTTTATGTGGTACAGAATTTATCGCTGCCTCTCACTGCTTCAAAATGTATTCTTTACTGGTTTGTTGCCATTTATTGGAGACAGAGAACTCGTGTGTTTCTAATTACCAATAGAGACCTGACCTGTGATTTCGTAACATTATTCTTTTTCAAATTACATATTTTAGAATTTTGATTGGCTGGGAATTTTTCAAACCATTATGGTGGAAAGTTAAAACTGAAAAACTATTCCCCTTGTCTAAATGCTGTAAAATATAAAAAAATGTATTCAACCTTTGAAAGACTGGATCACAGGAATGCCATCCGTCTTTCAAGTCCTGGTGTCAGAGAAATACAACCATTTTGCTATGGTGTGCATTATTCCTGGGACATTGAAGAGGAAAGAACACATTACCAAAATAATAAATATAATGACCGTCCTAAAAGTTATTGCCATGATATTTGTAGTGTTGCTTGCTATGCCCGAAATTCCTTGAAGGCGTTTTTATGTGGTACAGAATTTATTGCTGCGTCTCACTGCTTGCAAATGTATTCTTTACTGTTTCGTCGCCATTTTGCAAACTATTGTATATTCCATATTATTGAGGGGAAGTGCCAATTGCTTGACTTCTTTCTTGGGCACCAACAAGTAACTTGATGAAATAAAGTGTTCTTTTGAAGGTCTGGATGGAAAAGCTTATTGGGAAACCCCCCGAGCGGAAAATTTGTAAATTATTTATAAGACATGATAAGTATGTAAATTGACAAATTGGTTTTCGATAAATAATACAGTTTTTAAAGACATTTAATGAATAAAAACAGCCAACTCATAATTTTTCTTGCTGCAAATTTCTCCTTACCTTGTCTCTGTTTTCGCACATCTTCTCACATAAACAGCAATTGCATTAAATAATAATAATAATAATAATTGTTGTTGTTGTTCTGAATGACCCTGCCCCTCTTGATGTAAAAATAAAAAAAGTTTTATTTTTTTGTGGGCAAATATTTCTTCTTCTCTACATTGGCATTGAAACATATTTCATTTATCTCAAACATGTGATTCAGTTATTGGCAAGCTTAAAAGAAGATTTTCTTGTGAGCTGCTTAGTAGGTTCTTGGTTTGAAGTTTCATATACTTTATTAAGATAAGTTTAGGGATAAGTATTGATTGCAGATTTATGGAAAGCATTGCTTATGAGGATTTCAATATTGCGTGTTTGACATACATCTGCTGTCATAATTTACAGCAATTCTGCAGGTAGAGTCATTATTACCTTGAATGTTTTGATTGGCTGACAAGCTTAAAGATGCAATGCAACTTCTAAATGCCTAGGTGTATTTCTCTTGTTTTTATAACCGAAACAGTATATTTGTATTAATAAAAGGAGAGTGCAAGGTTACAAAGTGGCTGAACTGAGGATGAAGCATGGGAGCTGTAAGCTTTTCCATGAAAACTGAAACCAGATAGCCTCAGTCCTTATTTCAGTCGACAGAACTCCTACACAATTTTTCCAAAATGAGCCTAAGAACAAAAAACATTTGACATGCATGCATTTGTCAGTTAACAAAATCAGTCCTGACTTTTGCCCTTAGCTGGTCCATGACCTGGGTACGACTTGCTTGCAGAGGTGCTTGCTGAATCCACAAATGATTGTTCTTTTTTATGAACTTGGGCTATCTGGATCAACTTATTGACATCATCCAAGGTGGATTCCAAAGCACTCGGCCTCTCCAGTTGCTTAGACAAATCGGCCCAAACAATTTGTGTGTCATCCTTCAGGCTTTCGGACATCTTTAACAGTTCTATAACAGTCCCCTCAAAGTCCTGAGCAAGAACGCTGAGCAATTCTTTAACACTCTAAGTGGCAACCATAGGAGTCAAGACCAGAAAATGAAGTCTTCAAACCAACAGTGCAATCTCCAACACAAACAAAAGGTGCCAAGCAAGAAATGACAGAATTCAAAAAGGGCATGAAACACCAAGAAAAAACCAGCAATGCCTTCATCCGGCCAGCGAGCCCAGGCCAACGCTATTGCCCAGAATACAGAATCCCATCACTGATATTACACGATCATAGAATGATAACAACAAATTGCCTACATAAAAAATTTCCAAACCCCAACACAGTAATGAAGCTCCTGACCGAAAATGCTGAATTCAAATCATTTCACTTGGACTCGAGAGTCTAGTTCACAATGCTACTTGGAGAACATACAAGCACAAGTTCACAACCAAAGGGCGGAGACCAAAGTTCTTATAATAATATTATGCGGATCCCCAATTACAGTGATATGTTCAACTCTTTTACTTTGAGCAACATTTGAGCCTTGAAACAAGGCATAGGTTTCAGCCATATTGTTAATCAGGTGGCCTATACTCCATTCATACATGCTCATTTTGTCTGTCAGGATAAAAAATGACCCTCCCTCCCTGGCACCTGCTGCCCCAATAATTCTTTTGTTTGTTAAGCAAACAACTCATTTGACATTATTTTCATCCCCTTTGAAACTCTCAAGAAATCTGTTATTTAATGATAGAATTTGTATTATCAAATTTTATTAGAAAGCTAATGAGCTTGGAAATTAATTTCCATCCCCTTTCAAACTCTCAAGAAATCTGTTATTTAATGGAATTTGTATTATCAAATTTTATTAGAAAGCTAATGAGCTTGGAAATTGAAAGGCTTTACTGTTGGAAACTAGGATAACACTGAGAACTGAGAGAGAGGGGGGGTGCATCAATATTTTGACTAATTTTAACAATTAATACACAGAAGGAATCCACCACTCCTTGATTTGCAAGCCACTATGATCAATTTTAACAATTAATACACAAAAGGAAGCTACCACTCCTTGATTTGCAAGGCACCAACTCCCAATTTTCCCAGGCACCTACCTGAAGGGAGCACCAGCTCCCTAATGTGCAGACACCAACTTGCAGAACTTTGCAGATCCATTTTTCATGCATTTTCAGACTTATATCCACAGGTGCTCTGTTACTTTAAACTTGCTGCTATCTCTACTACAACTCTTACTCAACCAGATATCTCACAATGCAGTTAGTTTCCTACTCTGTGTTCGCTCTACAACTCCTCACACTCAGATTTGATCACAACACTCAGATTTGCTTCTTTTACCAATCAACATCAACTCATATCTTCATACAAATATGTTCTAGGTTCTTCACCACTCGTCAAACTCTCTCGGCTCTCGCAGACTCTTACAACAACTTAAGATCTGCAACAACAGCCAATTGTTCCTCTTACTCAGTGTCTATTCTTTTCGACCCATTCACCAACTCGGTTTCTTCAACTCTCGACCCATTCACTGATTATACTTCGGTCACACTTGACCTTTGAGCTTCAATAGGATTGCCCGCCGCAACTTTCTTTGTGCAACACTTACACATGTTCTCTGACAAATACCCATTGCTTCAATTTGGTGCTCCCTCTTTCATGGTACAATAGCTTCAGCGACAATGAAATCACACAACTCGAAGAGAATCTCCGTTAAATTCTCACTTGACTCGAAGAGGAACTTCATTTAATTTTTATACAACTTGAAGAGAAACTTCATTTAATTCTCACACGGCTGGAATAGGGAACTACATTAATGGATCACCAACAACATTCCATCAATCACACTGTCCCTCTTTTAGCCTCACGTGCTTGAATTACCATGGACATGAGATTGTGGTTATTACCTCTGGTAAATATTTATCTTGACTGGACTTAGTCATTCCAGTGATAGTTGAGCTTTTCTTGAATTGTCACTTAATTGTATTTTGGTGTCTAAAATGCCAAATTTTGTTGGCCTAAAATCATTGGCGCTTTTTACTCTTTAGTTCTGAGACACTTACGACCTTGTGTAGAAAATTCACATAGATTCAACTGATCTTGTAATATGCTAAAACAAAATACTTGAATCTATTCTGCAAATTATGGAAACCAATTAAGATCGCACAATCCCATTAACAAAAAAGAAAAATAATTTCAATTGCATATCACAAAGATGTGTCTAGGGAAGCCTCAATGAAAACCTCGTTATCTGCATAAGAATTTCAATTGCATATCACAAAGATGTATCTGGGGAAGCTTCAATGAAAGCTTCACTATCTGCATATTGCATAAAGTCAAGAATATGAAACAATACAATGCTTCTGTCAGGGTCGAGAGCTCTCTGCACTATATTGAGAGCTCTCTGCACTATATCTGACTGTCTCACTCTGATCTGAGCAGGTTTGGTCCAATACTTAACCAATTCCTTGCCCATGTTTGACCAACCTTGTTCACACATTCTTGAGGAAATTGAGCCTCTATTAATTAGGAAATTCCCAGTAATTGATTGCACAATACATCAAAGGCGTCTTGACGACCTCATGCATGACCTATACAATTTTCTAATTATACAATTGATAGTTTACTAACCTTTAACTCCAATATCAACTGGGTCACTCTTAGAACTGACATGTGATAACTATTTATTGCGAATTATCAATTATCTGATTGATCACTACATGTGAATTAAGTCAGATTTAATTCATTAGACTTCTCATTAGTTCACCCATCAGTTAGAACTAGTTAAATTGATTTTAACTCAACTAAACTTAGTTGATTAATTACAACTCAAAATAAACTCAACCATGGCTCCTAAAAAGTAGGAGACACCCTACATGCATCAAGTTTGACCCTCAACTCGAATTGACTGAACTAATTAAGTTTTCCTAACTTTGTTAACTCGTACAAGTTGTCATGTGATGTGGAATTACAATTTCTTTTTAATTTAATTAAGGAAAAATTAAATTATAAATTTTTTTGATGCCATTTTCAATATTTTTTGATGCCATTTTCAACACTTCCTTTCAACAAGAAATGAATTCAATTCTATACCGATCCAATGCCTTTGGAATGTTTTGCATGCAACATTTCTCTCTAGTGTTGTTGCTACTACAACTTTTGAAACTGAAAAACATTCAACCTGAATCAATATGATGCGTCTGTCACCAGAGTCTCTGACTGCTATTACCTACTACACTGTCCACTAAAAACTCCGCGATGTCGCTGACTTTGCACTTTTCCCTCTGCACTGCTTCCAACTATGCTCTGCGCTCCAATATCTGACTACTGCTAATCTCTGCATTTGTCACTTTGACATCTGACGACATCAATCGCCACTAATCCATTCTGCTACTGTGTACTGTGGGCTCCCGAAGCAAGGTAATGAACCATGAGACAAGACATCTTAATGGACCTTGCCCAAATTTTTGCACTCTTGGGACTATGATTTCATATCGCCCCACCTCTCTCTTGGAGGTATCGCTGCATGTGTTCCCTCTGCTCATTTGGCTCAAAATTTCCCCTTAATGGAGGTCTCTGCTTGAGTGGATGCTTCTATTCAGTCTTCTCTTTGCTTCTCTAATTGTGGCTGCTCGACAACTTTCTGAGGCTTCTTCTGAGGCTGAATGTTGAGAGGTAATTCACGCTCCTCTCAACCACCAAGTCTTTAACTTTTTCCTTGCTCCTCCAAGCTTTGCACGCATCTTCGACCTCGAGAGCATACAATTTCTTGACTCGCACACCAATCCATTTCACTTGTCTCGTGGCGACGTGTCTAGGGAAAACCTTCACTTTGCTAAATATCATATCGTCTGACCACTCTGGAATTTCAGATATGCGCTGTAATTGTCCCACCGTCACAATTTTTTCTGAAAAAACAACTGATTTTAAATCGGCGATATCTCCTTCATCTGAACTCCGATTTGATCGATTGTTTTTTTTTTTTGAATTTGGATATTTTTCACAAGGAATCCAGATTTGTTATTTGTTTTTGAAAAATTTGCACAAAAAATTTCAAATCTGCTCTGCAAACTCGTCGCCCAAAAAATTCTTGCTCTGATATCATGTAGAAAATCCACCTATTCAACTGATCTTGTAGTACGCTAAAACACAATACGTGAATCTATTATGCAAATTGCGGAAACCAATTACAATCACACAATCACATAAACAAGAAATAATTTTAATTGCACAACACAAAGATGTATATGGGGAAAGCCTCAAATAAAAACATCACTATTTGTATATTGCATAAAGTCAAGAATATGAAACAATAGAATGTTTCTCTTTGACTATCTCACTTTGATTTGAGCATGTTTGGTCCAATACTTAACGAATTCCTTGCCCTTGTCTGACCAACCTTACTCACACATTCATGAGGGAATTGAGCCCCTAATTGATTGCACAATACATCCAATGTGTCCTGACGATCTCATGCATGACCTATATAATTTTCTAATTATAAAACTAATAGTTTACTTCCCTTTAACTCCAATCTCAATTGAACCACACTTATAATTGACATGCAACAACTATTTATAGCGAATTATCAGTTATCTGATTGATCACTGCATGTGAATTAAATCATAATTAATTCACTGGACTTCTCACTAGTTCATCCATCAGTTAGAACTAGTTAAATAGATTTTAACTCAAATAAATTGAGTTAACTAATTACAACTCAAAATAAACTCAACTGGGGCTCCTAAAATGTAGGAGACACCGTACATGCCTCTAGTTTGACCCTCAACTCGAATTGATTGAACTAACTAAGTCTTCCCAACTCAATTATCTCGTACAACCTGTCATGTGATGTGGAATTACAATTTCTTTCTAATTTAATTAAGGGAAAATTAAATTATAATCTATTTTGATGCCATTTTCAATATTTTTTGTTGCCATTTTCAACACCTTGGGCCAGAATCAACTGCTTAATCCTTCAGGTACTTAGCACTTTTCTTTGTTAAAATTGGTATACAGGTTTTCTAGGTGACGAAATTTATGTAAAATGCCCAAATCCTCATATATACCACTTGTGGCTAAAGACTTTGCCACGTGGTAGTGCCACGACAACTTTCCAATTCACCTCTATCAACTAATCATCCATTGTGCCACGTGGTGCTGCCACGACAACTTTCCAATTCACCTTATCAACTAATCATCCATTGTCACTTATAAACTACTGTGCCATGCTCCCACATCAACTCCTTTGAAATGCAATCCCGTGTTCAATTCATTTTAATTTTGACCTATATGCACGAAGTCCTAGATCGCTAGATATCTAGATGCTCCTTTAAATTACAAAACGAGGAATGACCAAAAAATTGATCTTTGACTGTTGACTTTTTCCTCCTTTGTGCGCAAATTTGATATCCAAGTGAATTTAGCTCGTGCATTTGTGTAAAGTTCCTGGAGGGTTGGATGCTCGGATATATCAGATTGTTCAGATTTCCTACGTCCTATTTTAGGCCCATTTCCCAGTCATCAACTGTTTTCAAAAAAATATTAACAAAAGAAAACTTTGCCAAACATGCCCTTGGTATGAATCTTGAAACTATGCCATGTCATTTTCTCATGTCATCATTGCCACGTGGCAATCTTTGAGTGGTGCCATGTGTTATCCTTGATAACAATTAGGTTTGTCTAGGTTGGTCTTAGGTAAGTTAGGTTGGGTCATTTGGATGAAATAAGGTCACGAAATTCATTAAATTTCAAAAATTGTACATAGTTTAAGGGGTCTAAATAGTCATTAGTCATGCAATAAAGGTCTTATTAAGGCAAATTAAAAAAAATCTGATTGCATGGGTAATAAGGGTCAATTCTGTAACACTAGGAAATTTTTTTTGAATTCCGCAACATAGTCAGTGTAAACAGTGTGATTTTGCTATGAAAATGCCTGACAGTTCCGTAGCGAATTTACCCTCCCGAGTACTGAACATGCTACGAAATCTTTTTTTCTTCTTCTACTAACGACGGGATAAGCCGTGTCTTGTCATGATTTCAATGGTCAGTGCACACTTGGTCATCATGGTACTATTATGTTATTTGTCATCATATGTCATGTGCATGCGTGGTAATCATTATTCTTAACATCTTTTTCGTTTTTTCCACTCATTTCCTCTTTCCTAATTTAGTCTGATCCCTAATTCGAAAAGCAACACCTCACCTTCATCGTTGTAAGTTGTTTGAACAATTTTTCTAGCAGTCTAGAGTATTGAATTCTGTCTTGTAGCTGTCTTAGGCTAGGTGTCACTTGTGTTAAGGGAGGCGCTGGTTGTCTCAAACAATTCTACAGGTGTCAAAGAAGAAGTTGATCAATGCTATGTTTGAAAGTATGGCTTCACATAAAAGTCCAAACAAGGGTGGCACTGTGGTCAGATATGAGCCCATGGATATGAGGCTAATTGCAGAAGTCTCTAGCTTCTCACAAGATTTTTCCAATGCAGGTTGCATGCGGTTCTACTAGAAACTGTAAAGGTATCATGCATAGGTGTCTACAGATTTTGTTGTAAACTTCATTGGTACATGTTCAAAGGTGGACATCCTCAATTTTCCTGTGTCCCCTGACACAATTGCACATGTGATCGAGATTCCAACATCTGGAGACGAGTGGTTTAAAGCAATAAAGTTTAAGCTTCAAAACTGTGACAAGTTTCTAAAGGAGGAGCACATAGGCATAGACATGAGTTCAGACATCTCTAGGACTTGCCTCAAGGAAAATTATTCAAAACTGCTGATGGTAATTCAAAAATACTTTACTTGTGAAGGTATATTTCACATGATCTATCAATACCACTTTAGATTTTTGGTTCATTTTACAGGTAAACAACATCTGGATTTACCATTTTTTCTGTTTAGGAGTTTAGGTAAAATGGCTGATAAGGTTCAAGCTAAACCTGAAAGCAGTGACGCTTCTATTTTTCACCATAGTTTGATAAAATTGTTAGTTATGGAGGAGTTAAAAAGTTAAACAGGGATTGATCCACTTATCTGTTCTTGAGTGGGTATGAGGTTGATTTCATCACTCCTAGAAAGACACCTAGATCAAAGGAAAATACTCCAAAGAAAGATAAAGACTCCAAACAAAGGTTGAACAAGAGGTGGAAGTGCAGACAGAGGTGCAACCCATGGTGGAGCCTATGGAGGTAGAAACTGATCAATTGCAGGAGATAATGGTGCCTCAACAAACCCTTACCAGCAGTAAAGTCAAAACTGATAGAAGAACCCATAGAAGGATCACTAGAAGTTAGACTGAGGGGAAAGGCAAGTTAGAAGATATCTTGTAGGTAATTGACATTGAGGAATCTCCTGTTGTGAAGCATGTAGAAGTTAAAGGAGCAAAAACCAAGGAAAAGAGTCTTAAAGATAAGAAACTAGACCTTTCCAAAGAAGACTCAGGTTTTGTTTTTAAACCTAGGAAGCCACTCACTAGGTCACAGTTATCAAAGGGAGAAAAATCTGAGAAGCTGCATAAGGAACCAAAAAAGGAGAAACAACCAGCAAGGGAAGAGATAATAGAGTTATCTCCAACGGAGGCAGAGGTGAGCAAGGAAAGGAAGGGCAAGGAAACAATTCAAGAAAAATATGAACTGGAGCTTTTGAAAGAACAACTTAAGGAAGCTAGAGAAGCGATTTTGGAAACTAAGCTGGAGTTAGCAGACTTCAAACAAGAGAGGAAGGAGCTCACAAACTTTAAAAAGAAGTGAGAAAACATATAGCTTTTTATGATGAGGTTGCAGAGGGGTCAAGGAAGATGTTGAAGAGGACACTGCCTCTGCACAAAATGATGAAACATATCTTTAGGAGGAACATGTGGTTGCAATCAGAAAGAAGGAAGTTACAAAGCCAAGTCAGAGAATTGGAAATAAAAATGGAGATGGTGCAAGCAGAGTTGAAGAAAAAAGGTTTAAAGATGATTGTGATGGAAGATGACCCTGCTGCTCCATGAAAGATGGTAAGACATACATTTTTTGGCTACTTTTTGTCTTAAGATATCATCAAGTCATTTACGGGGATGCAAGCGTTTTTTTTGGAGTTAGGAAGAAAAATTGCAAAATTTGGTGAAATTAGGCAAGTTCATAGTGAGCTCCAGGCTTGAAGCCGAGTTTTGGCTATGAACTCATTGTACAATTTTTTGAGGCAAAACTTCTCAAAAAATATCACGTCAGGGGTAAATGGAGGCATGTGTTTACCTTATTATACCCAATGAAGATCCTCTCACATGCAGAAGAGTTAAAAAATTTGCAGAAGGAGGTGTTATGAATATGCTACGAAAACTACGCTACGAACTTGCCTAAATACTCTATTTTTCCAGCGTTCTAGAAGTTTTGGTATATTTGAGGCATTCAATGCATTTCAGGAAGGAGACGAGTCATCAAAAGAGATTGTGAAGTGTCATTAAGACATATTTTGATGAAGACAACTCAACAATACACTTCATATGATTGACACGGCTGACAACACATCACTTTTGCCACCTCACCAATGGACAACTCATCATCAATTTCGGTATATCAGGACCTAAAATCCAGTATGACAATTTTCCACCTGAACATGGTTGTTTGCCACCTAAATAAGGTTGTTTGGTTCGATAGCCATCATTATCATGGGTTATTAAAAGTTATTGTTGATGCAATTAATAGTGATAGAGTCCTTTTTGACTACAAACTAGCTCAAACATAATATCTCTATTTTTTCTCAATGTAATGAAATCCTTTTTGGATTTGATCTCTAGATCAGGTTCGAGAGTCTAGCCCAGGTGGCAGACATATGTAAAAGGGGTTTCACTATATAAATAGTGGATTTTTAGAATTAGAGGGGGTTGATGTATGTAAATGACTATGTTACTATGTAATTTTCTTTCACACAACTAATAACAGTTGCAAAAATGTTTCTTCAGACCTGAGATTTATATTGAGATTTTATGTGTTTGTGTCCATTTATCTTTTGAATGTTGATTCAACTTGCTTATACATGATTAATCGGAATTCATAAAATCTTATGCTCCAACTTCCTTTATGTATTATGTTAGCTATCAGAGTTATTGTAAAAGTTCATGTGCCTCGGTTTCCATGAATGATACTCATTTGTTATTGAATTTCCATGCTGACTCCATGCCCAATGGTATCCCTCACTCATCTTCCACCTGAAAAAATAAGCTAAAAACATACAAGAGTTAGCCATCTTCATTATAAGTTTGTTTCTTGAATATCTTACCTTTTTCTTGAGAGAGCCCTCTTTGGTTGGAAGGGCTAACTTCCAACCCCAAGTGGTTTGAAATAGTTACATCAAATTGAATGTTGAACAACCCAATTAGTCCACATTTGGTGATAAAACCATGTGTCACTCAGATTCAATTCACTTAGCCACCCATGTGTCATGCTACCAAGGTGACACATCATCATACTTGCATGTCCTTGCCACTTGTCTTCGATTTGTCTTTTTAACATTGGGCCACTTCACATTTCTGTCACATCATTGCCAACTGTCAGCCACTTTTCATTAATACAGGGAGTATCCGAGGACTATGTTTTTCTTTCTTATTTGTAGAGTGATTGGGGTGCTAAATTTATGTCATTACCTGTATTCCACAGGTTTTCCATCTAGCGCTTTCCATTTTGCGCCATCATCCAAACACTAGACTTAAACCTTTTTTGGTGCGAACGTGAAATCATATGTTAGTTAAATGGAACATTCTTGTCTAGCGCCTTCCCTCTTTCACCCCCATGAACCTATTCGACCTATCCTTTTGTGGCACGAACGAAAAACTATGCGTCAAGTGTCAAGAAATTCTTGTCTTGTAGATTCTCTTAAACGTGCCAACGCGTTTATCACCAAAAACTAGCAAGTGCTCGACTTCAAATTGGCGTGGTGAGATGATGTGTCACATTACATCATCTACATGCCATGTGTCACCTTATGACTGGTGCCATGTGTTACCGAGTATAGGGCCACTTGGGCACCCAAAAGTGCCAAATCTACATGCCATGTATCCTTGCCACATCATGCCACAATATCATTGTGCTGGCTTGTCATGCCACCTCATCCTTCATCCAATATAATTTTTCCATCTGTCAACACTGCCACCTATACTGGTATGGAACTAAATCCGGGGTGTTTTTCGCGTTTTTCTTCATAAAATTTCCAAGGGCCATATGCATAGATATCACCTCCGTTGCGTGGAACCTTGTGCCAATCATAATTCTGCCTTAGGCCAATCTAGATTTGGGTCTTTTCCATGTTTTAACTTGTGCATATACTCTAGATTCTTAGATGCTTAGATGTTCTATGTGTTGGCAATATTTTCATTGATGGAAAATGAGCAAAAGGAGCAGATCAAGATCAACAAAGCTATACATGAGCAACAACAAAGACAAAGCAACAACAAGGCAAAGAAGGCAAAAGATCAACAAAGCAAAGGAGAAGCAAGCAAATGAGTAGCAAGGCAAGGGGAAACAAGGAAGGAGAAACAAGCAAAGAAGCAACAGAAGATCAACCATGCAAAGGTGCAGAAGGAGGAGGAATTGTGATACATTGAAATGTTTTTATAATGTTGCAGAGATTGCTATACTGAAGATTTTTTTGTGATGTGAAATTGTTGATTGAGCTGAATTTTTGTGATGCAAAGGCAAGAATCCAAGGCAAAGGCAAAGATATTGTAGGGATTTTTGTGATACATTAATGATAAATATTGTTATTTGATATTTTCATTAGGTTGATGCATTTAATCATTACATGTGGCTGAAATTAATATTGAATGAATGATTTATTTTTGTTATAATATTCAAGATATGGAGAGGTTGGAAACGAATGAGTGGAAGACAAAGAGTCAAGCCTATTCTCTTCATATTCCTATGTGGAATACAAACAACCATCAAATTATCTTTATAAAAGATGTGATTTTGGAGGCAAAGAGAGGTTATAGAGTTGGAGAATGTGAGAGAGTTGATTTAGATGTTATGCATTAATTACCTTGCACATATGGAGCTTACGTGAAGCAGACTTGAAGGGAAGAAGAAGAAGAAGAAATGAAGATAGAGAGATGTAGAATCTATGACCAGGTAAACCAACAAATTGTTGTTTCTTATTTGCATTAGGGGATTGTAGTCTCCTTTCAAGTTGTGGATTGATAAATATTCAGTTGGAGCTAGTTGAGGTAGGAGGTTCCTGTGGGTTGTAGCCCATAGAAAACATATGGGGGTTGGAGCTTCCTTGCTTGTTGTAGTTTGCAGAAAATTGAGGTAGAAACCTCCTATAGGTTGAAGCCTACAAAAAATCATATGTAATAATGAGTAAGAGCTTGCCTTTGCATCACAACAATAATAAAATCATGGTTTTCTCCCTTATGGGTTTCCACTTATATATGGTGTCCATATGCATTGTTATTATGTGTTGATGTGATGTATTGTTATGCTTATTACTTCTTGTTCACATATTCAATTTGATAGTCATTATTTGTTAATATGCTCATGTAATGTTTCAGTTAATGAGTTTAATGAAAATAATTTTAATGTCCATGAATGGACTAAACTGATTCACTACCCCTCTTAGTTTAGTCAATATTTCATCAATTGGTATCAAAGCTGGTTCCTTTGGTGTAAGCCTAATATCTTGAAAGAGGTTTGGTTGATTCATGGACTATCACAATGTACTTGTGTTGAGTGCAACAAACTTTCATGAATGGAGAGATAAGGTAAAATCTGAACTGATAACTTATGGACCTAGTGTATGGAAGCTTCTGCGTGATGGTTACTGCAAAGACTCCACGTCTTTGCAAGAAAAACAGTGGAATGCTAAATCAAAATGTGGTATATTTAATAATCTTCATAATAAGGATCTTGATACTATAATAGACTTAAATTCTGCGTAAGAAATTTGGGATAGATTGAATCTCATGCATGGAGGAGACACTAGTAGCAACATTTTCAAGAAGGAGAAGATAAAGAAGAAAAAGAAAAATTCATGTCAACTGGAAAGTAATCAGTGAAATGAGGTATCCACTGGTGTGAATGGACCTAATTGCCATGAAGAAAAGACAACTGAGGAAAAGGCCAAGAATGACATAGCCTTAACTGAAATCGAAAGATTGAAGAATGAAAACAAAGATATAAAGAAACTTGTACAAATATGTGATGAGAGCATAAGTACAAGGAGAAAATTTTCAGTTTGAAGACACAACTTGAAGAACCAAGAAGAATAAGAGAGGTAACGAGCAAACAATTGAAGGAGAAAGAGCTACAATGTGAAAGATTAGAATATGAGATTATTTCAGCTAGAAGATAGTTAGAAGAATATAATAGTTTGTGTAAGAAAATAGAGGATGAGGTTTCCTCCATGAAGAAATCAGAAAAGGCAACCATTAAGGATGAAAAAGAAGCATCAAAAGGACCTACAAAAGAAGAACCAAATAAAAATAAGCAGCATAACCAGAAGGAGAAGAATGAAGTTAGAAAGTCTTCAATATCATAAGGGAGGAAATATATCTCATGCTTCCATTGCCATGAACCAGGACATATTGCAACACACTGTAAGAACAAACAAACCACAAATAATCAACCAAAGATGCAACAAATGAGAAGGCTCCCTCAAGCAATCAAACAAAGAAGAAATTCATTCACCAGGTACACAAATAATTTCTATGGTTATTGTCATCTATGAATGAATTTGGACACAAAGCTATTGAATGAAAAAAGTGTGTAAAGAGAAATAGAAACAACTCAAGAAAAAAAACATCATTTGTTCATGTGCTCGGCTATATAAAATGTTATCTATGTGGCAACTTTGGCCACAAAGCTAAAGAATGCAATTTGCCAAATATCCTAAAGGACTCTAGACAGATGATAAAATCTAATCAAAGCAAACCAAACAATGGATCAAAAATAAATGTAGAAACTAGAAAGCAACTTACTGAAGTGTGGAAAAGGAAGAAAAATGAGCATCTTGTTACATAAATGACATGGAAAGTCATCATGGTTTTAGGGGGAGCTTTTCTAAGCATCAAAGCAGTCATCCGGTCTGTGCTAAAAGAGAAGCAACATCCCAGGGGTAGAGCAACCTTAATAACATTGGTTTTGAAGGTTGATATGTCTTGAAAATATTTCATTAAATATGTAAGATGAGCTTTCAATATGATGTGAACTTGAAAGAAACATCCTTCTGTACATAGAAGAGAAGGCATCAAGACATAATAAATGCAATCACCCAGTCAATAATAGAAAAGAAGTAATATTTCAAAAGGAAAAGTGTTTGTAGGATCTTGTTGAGAAGAATTTAGAATTATATCTAAGAAAGAAAAGGCTTGTATTCAACAAAAGAAGGTACTCATTGTATGTAGAGAAGAAATATTTATAGAGGTTTGAAAAATACCAAGACAAAAATAAGGAAATGCCCAGAGTTGAACTTGAGTCATCATTTTTTAAGCAAGAGTATCAAACCCACTCGACTATAGCATAATAGAATGTGAATACATGATGGGTCTTTGGGCCTGGATCACATTGGAGTTACTGATGCTGGAATAAATAGATCATGAGTTAATAAGAGAAAATATACATCAATCAAACTTGTGAAACATGAAAATATTCCCGGAAGGAAATATATGACGAGCATCATTCTTATGGGTCGGAATCAACCTAGAAAGGAAACGGTATCAATGAAACTGAAACATATAAATATATAGGATTTAAAAAGTGTCAATGTCAATTTGAAAATCCAAAGAGTCGTGGGCTTCGTTATCCTCAGAATCCATGAATAGTCTGGCTCTTAATCAAAGTCTAGTTTCATTAATCATGAAAATGTCTCTTGTGGGTTGTCCTTACTTCATTAAATGCTGCAATTGGAAACTGTGTTAGTAGAGTGTCATGGGAAAATCGAGATAGTGCAACAACAACAAAAGAAAATAATGCAACAACAATCGCTCTAGGAAGTATTCTGCGTGCAAAGACAATTTTACAATTTGAGCAAACACATGCTGAAAAAGGAGAGGAAAAAGTTTTTGATGTTGCTCTGACTATCTCCTACACTTAGAAGTCGAAACAACTACCATGCAGAGAGATGCATCACATTTTTTTAATACAAACGAAGTAAGAAATATTACATTTTTTTTTGGAGGCACTTCGCTGAAAGCAAGAAATGTTGGGGAAACCATGACAATTTTCGATGTCAAATTGGATAAAGATGAGAAACATGGAACAATTAGTAGAGTTGAGGCATTAGACTCAACAATATGGAAAAATAAATAATGGAGAATGACCTGGGAATAAATTTCAAATAACTCAATGAGTTTCATTACAACTATGTGTTAATGTCACAGGTCTCATGTACATTATAGTTCCAAAGGATTTATTAACATACATGAGATTACAAGTCTAAAGAATATTCAAGAGTTGGGAGCAACATGTCGAATACTTTGCTTGGAGAATCCTTCTCGGTTCTCCCTTTGGAAAAAATATGGATTGGATCAATAAGAAAATTAGCTACCATATTCTTCATGGGAATTTGCACGCTACCATAGAAATGAACAAAGTAATCTGGCAGGACATGTTATGCATAGTTGAATATTACTTACGTTACACATCTCCCGTGTGTGCGAGTCTAAAGATAGAACATGCCATAATTAGAGATTGGCAGTGATGACAATGTCAGTATGCGAGTTTGTAAATGCCAGATTGGAGCGTTATATAATAATACGTATTTTGTGATATGCCTTAATAGTGCATAAGAGTACTTGGAATGTTACCTAGCCTTGTTGATGTCAGAATTGAATAGAAAACCATTGTTAAATTCTCAAGATAAATGAATGATTAGAGAGTGCATATGGTAGGTGACAAGAACCACACGTAAGGAAGAGTAACATAAATGGCTCAAATACGTTGAAGACTCAAATGCATTTGGGACAGAAACCATTCCAAGTGACAAAAACATTCAGAATATACATCATTACACAACATTATTGGTTCAACGTTTTGCTCAACATTATTCTTGGTATCATTATTCTTGGCTCGACCTTATTCCAAGAAGCATCTGGTACAATGTTATTATTACATTGGGGCTATTATAATGATGATGTGAGATGTCTGTGACTGATACCCATTAGCAAGTTCTTCATGTTTCCACACTATCATTTACGAAGTTTGATCAGATCCTGCGCCTTTGTGGTGTTACCTAAGAGATACAAACTTGTGACCATGTAAGGGATTATAAGGCTTGTTGCTACATGCGATGGTGAGTCAGTTTTGTTTATGAGCACAAGATTACAATGCACAACATATTGGACAACATGTTTTGGAGATTTTATTTATACAATTGGAGAGAGCCACAGAAACTCGTGAGGCTGGAGCACTGGAGTAATGTAGACAAATTTTCAACAGCGAGCATGATGGCACCTTGAGCGTACATGTGAAGGGATGAGGAGGTTTATCGTAGTATTGTGTTGATAAATGGGCTAAATTCAAGTCAAGAATCCATTTCAATGACCCTCAAGCAAATGTTCTTCGAATGTTGCATGGGTGGTTTGTAAAGTTGCATTTAAATGTTAATTCAATGTTGCTCCTTAATCTTCCTATGGCCTTTAATGTGTCATTTCCTATTATATTCTCATGGCATGCATGTGTAATTTGTTGCGCGACCAACATGTGTTCTTTATCATGTTGTTTGTAGTTTGTTTGCATGCAAGTTCCTCTAGTTCTGTCACTGAGCTTGTCTCTTCATATACCAATTCAACACATTGTTGTTGTGGTTAGCTTTAGCACATAGCAAAAGACGAGGGATGTAGTAGGGAGTGAGACTTATCACTTTTATTGTGTTGGCACGATATCACTTTTAATCATATATCACCTTGCAAAGTCTCATTTTTCCATATAATCTCATTGTCATGGTTAAAGTGTCATCACATATCTTGATATGAACATTTTGTATTCTACCTTTGCAATAAATTTTTCTGTCTCCTTAAAATCAACACATCTCGTAATATTTGATTTCGCTAGAAATTCATCTATAAGCCAAATGCCAATGTGATAACCCATTTGATCAAGATGCTTATTAACTTCTTCAACCTCTTCAAAATCAGTTAGCATCTGGCGCATAATGGCTCCATATGTTGAAAAGTCAACAAGAAACGTGTGTCTAATTTAATTTCCCTTAATTAAATTGGAAAATAAAATGTAATCTTATCTCATAATCACTTGTAATAGTTAACTGAGTGTGATAAACTCAATTATCTCATGAATTTTGAGTTGAGGGTGGTTGGTGAGGCATGTAGAGTGATTTTATTAGTTATTGAGTCCAAGTTGCAGTTAGTGCATGAGAAATCGGTTAACTCAATTAACTGAGTTAAAATCAGTTTGACTGGTTGTAATTGTTTGTTGCACTAGTGAGAGGTCAAGTGAATTAAATCATATTTAATTCACATGCAATGATCTGTCATGTAACTGATGATTTACTATTAATAGTTGCATGCATGTCAGTTCCGATGGAGACCCAGTTGAGACAATGGTTAAAGGGATGTTAGCTATCATTTGTATTATTAGTAAGCTGCCCGCATGCAGTAAAACACCCATAGGATTTCCCATGAGCATTACGTAATTTTGGAAGGCTGAAATTCCTAAAGAATAGGGATTGCATTCCACATGAATTGGGCAAGGCAGGCAGGCTGGGCAGAGGCTGAAAATTGTCTAAGTGTTGGTTGATTTTGTCTGAATCAGTGTGAGACAGTTGTGAGAGTGCAACAGACTCTTGTGAGAAGAGTGCATTGTAATTTTTTTCATGATTCCTTAGTGAATATACAATATAAGATAGAGGGGTTTTGAGCAACAAGATTTCCCTGAGAAAATATCTATGTTGTGGATTGATTTTCTTATTTCTTTAATTGTTGTGATTGGCGATCGTGTTTATTATTGTTTTTCTAATTTATACATGGTATAAGAGCTCAGGAAATCACTATAGTGGAGAATAAATTGAGTTTGTGCTGAATAACATTTGAATTTGCAGAAATATTCTTTGGTGCGACAGGCGGATCAAGATGGCTTTCAATGGCTTGAGATTGGAATATGCACTCGAGGGAAGTTCTAATTTTATTGTGTGGAAAGACAGGATGGAGGCAGTTCTGGAGGAGAATGGGTTGAAATAATTCATTGATAATGAAATTCCCAAGCCAACAACAACAAACACCGCTCTTCTTGATGCTTGGAAAAAGAAGGTTGCAAAGGCGAGGAGGATATTATTGGAGAGAGTACGAGACCACATTGTCTCAAGTCTCTATGGAAAAGAGACTCCATATGCAATGTGGAAGGCTTTGACAGATACATTTCAGAGTAGCGGTGACCACAAAAAATTGGCACTAAAGGACAAGCTGAGGAAAATCAAAATGGAGAAAGGCGACACTATTCTGAAATATTTAACAAATTTCGTCCAATGTCGAGATGAGCTTGGGAGTGTCAGAATTACTGTATCGGATGATGACTCTGTGAGCCTAGATCTTTTAGGCCTTCCAAAGAGTTGGCATAGTTATCAGGACTCTGTTAATGGGAGGGAGAAGCTACCAGATTGGGAGCGACTTTGGTCAGATTTGGTACAAGACGAATTCAGGCAGAATACCAGGGATGGATCCTCATCTAAGACAGATGATGAGGAAAATTGCGCCTTGGTTGGTAAGGCAAAGAAGGGGAAGGGGAATAAATCCTATTCCAAATCTAAGACCAGAAAACAAGGCAAGAAGCGTGACATGTCCAGAGTGAAATGTTTTCAATGTCACGAGCATGGACATTATGCCACTAATTGTCCATAGAAGAAGAAGAACAATAAGGCTTCATGATCTGCAGCTGGTGAGGCTTTGGCCTCACAATTTGAGTTGGACTTCTCGCTGATCGCATGCATGGTGTTTAGTGCTGATCAGAATTTGGATCAAGGCCTAAAATTAGCTAAAATTTCAAAGTGCTCGAAATTGCTTCGAACCTGAACGACCAGATATAGTTCGTCGCCAATATTTTAGTGCAACTCGTTTCATCAAAATCTGAGTTCGTATGATTGAGTTATCGTTTGGTGTTTGTTTTCCAAAACAGGCAAAAAATGAGCAGAACATGTACAATGCTGATGTGGCAGGTACATTTAGCATTGCGGGAATATTCTCCAAATTGCATCCAGTGACATTGTGACAAGTGTCATCTTCAGATTCGCCAGATGGGTTAAGTGAAGAGAAAAATTTCCCAATGACCTCCAATTCTTCCTAAGTTGGAATTTGAAATTTTTTAAGGGTTGGAGTGAAACCCAACCAGAGGGTGCCGCATGTCCTCTCTGGTGGGCCACTTCGTAACCTACGGGGGTCAAATTATTTGTTATGGTAATGTTTTACATTGGGTTACAATTGGATCAAGATGGATCTACAAGGTAAAGCAAGCTGCTGATGGGAGCGTCGAGAAGTATAAGGCAAGATTTGTTGCCCGGGGCTTCTCACAGATTGAGGGGATTGACTATGAAGAAACCTTTGCACCTGTCGCACGGTATTCTTCCATACTGGCACTATCCTTGCTCTCTCAAAGACAGACATGGGTTAAGTACATTCATCGATGGATGTGAAGATCGTGCTCCTTAATGGGATCATTGAGGAAGAGGTGTACATTGAGCAACTTGAAGGATTTGAGATCTTCAGCAGCGAGTCGCATGTGTGCAGGCTCAAAAGAGCACTGTATGGGCTGAAACAAGCACCCCGTGCTTGGTACACTCGGATCGACAACTATTTCACTGGACTTGGCTTCACCAAGAGTGAGGCGGATGCAAACCTGTACTAGATTGTGGTGGAGGGTAAGCTTTTAATCATTGTAATTTATGTTGATGATTTAATACTAACAGGTGATGAGCAGTTGATACACTCATGCAAGGCAGATCTTGCAAAGGAGTTTGAGATGAAGGATTTGAGCCTCCTTCATTATTTCCTTGGATTGGAAATATGGCAGTGGGAAGGTGAACTGTTTGTGTCTCAAGGCAAGTATGCCCGGGAGATACTGGAGAAGTTTCACATGCAAGGCTGCAAGCCTATCGACACTCCTCTTCTAGGAAATTGGAAGAAAGAGGATGCTACATCAACATAGGTAGTGGATGCCACTGTTTATTGACAGTTGGTGGGTTCGCTCATGTATTTAGTCAATACAAGACCAGACATATGCTATGCAGTGAACCAAATTTCACAAACAATGGTTAAGCCTACCAAGCTCTTTTGGAAGGTAGGAAAGCATGTTCTGAGATATCTCAGGGGCACATATGAGTATGGTTTATGGTACATATAGACGAATGATGGGAAGTTGCATGGCTTCACGGATGCAGATTTAGCAGGAAGCCTAACAGACAGAAAGAGCACATCAGGAGGAATTTTCAGTATCGGATCTACGGTAGTTTCTTGGTACAACAGGAAACAAAGATCCCTGGCACTTAGTTCAGCGGAAGAAGAATACATGGCAGCAAGTTTAGCTGCATGTGAGGCTATCTAGATGAGGAATATTCTGGTTGGTTTGTTTGGTTCACATTTCGATCCCCCGGTGATTCATTGTGATAATCAGAGTTGCATTAAATTCTCAGTTAATCCTGTGTTTCATGGTAGATCTAAAAATATTGATATCCGGTATCATCATATTAGAGATTGTGTGCAGCGGAAGATCATGTTGCTTCAGTACATTCCTACGGAGGATCAGGATGCAGATATTCTGACGAAGGCGCTCACCAGGAGAAAATTCGAATAACATAGAGGCAGCATCGGGGTGAAGGATAATCCCTATCTTGTTGAGAGGGAGTGTTCAGATTCAACAAGATGATGAGCTTAGTGAAAAGAGTCGCCTTCACTAAGTGGGCCCGCAGGCTATTTTTGGCGGAAGTATATTTTTAGACATGATGATCATATTTCAGAAGTTGCAAGATGCTATTTGTGGATGGTTGATCAAGTTGGAAAAATAGATGAAATTCTATTTTTAGAATATTGGGCGAAGTCTATTTATAGATCGTCAATCTAAAAATAGATGCATGTCGATTATTATTAGCTCTTAATAATAATCAGACTTTAAACAACAACTTATTCTCTTGGAGCACTTCAGTTCAGTGCACAGATGTGGCACATCAGCTGACAGAAGGAATTAAGCAATTCCTAAGAGTTTACTGGAGCTAATGCATGGAGGACTCAGTTAGAACTCAAGTGGTAGAGTTATGACACAGTTGGAAGACGTAGTTATGGAGTTGTATTTAGTTTAACTCAGTTAGACCCAGTTGAGCTAGTTGTATCTAGTCTAACTGATTGATACACTAGTGAGAGTGGAGTGAATTAATTAGTTAATTAATCACAAATAATAACTCATTAATCAATTGAACAATACAACAGTTAACTACAGTGCATGGCAGTTTCAGTGGAGACCAGTGGAGATATAGGTGAAAAGGCAAGATAGACTATCTGTTGTGACTATAGTGATGCATTGATTGCATCACACACACATTGGAGTTGCCAATGAGGATTGCGCAGTCAAGGATGGAGTAATTTGAATTCATTCAGAGCTATTCTTCAGTAGATATTTCACAGTGGAGGTAGGCTAGCAGGAGGCAAAGATCGGTGCATGGATTTGCAATATTGGTCCTGATTAGTGTATGCTGATTGTACTGTACTGAGAGCTTGTGATAAGCTTTGTATGCTTGTATGAGATTGTCATATGATCTCCATGTTACATAATATATAGTTGGGGTTTTCAGCTTCAGGCTTTCCCGGTTAAAAACTGTGTTATGTGCGATTGAATATTTTTGTTTATGCTTCACATGTGTGTGCAATTAAATTTTCCACAAAATATTAACAAGTGGAATAGATTCAGTATCTTGCATAAAGTTAAATAGTGTGAGATCAGGTGGATCTTGGACATATGCATGCTTAGTGCATATAATTTCTACACGAATAGCACCATCAACACATCCAACAAATGGTTCCGAAGATTCAGACATCTGCGATGAAATGTAAAGTGGATTACTAACGTCAAGAAAACTCTAAAAACAAATTAAGATAGTGAATGCAAATCAACATCATATATATACAAAATAATACAAAAAAATACTACGCTTATGATTAAGCATAGTAACATTTCAAATACAACCCATTTCAAGGCTGCGCCAACAGAATTCCATCGTAATCAACCAACTCATAGGCACCCTTAGTAAGAACTCTTTTGAAAATATAGGGGCCATGCCATAATGGCTCAAATTTCCCTATACCTATTACATCAGCTTCTTGATCGTATAGAATGACCAAGTCGCCTTCTGAAAAAGTGTGAGGCTGGACATTTTTGTCGTATTGCGCCTTTATACATCTCTTATGCACTTTGTTGGCCAATTGGGCTTCACGACGCGTTTCATCAAGATGGATGAGGTTAAGGAGACACGCTTCTTCTTCTGAGGTGTCAGGTAAAAATTCTATTGCGAGTTTTAACGATGGTATTTCACATTGGATAGGCAAGATAACTCTTAGACCAATTGAAAAGGAGTAAATCTAGTTGTGTTTCTCACCGAGGTTCGATACGCCCACAAGGTGGAGTACAAAATCAAATGCCAGTTTCTTTTATGAACTCTTATAATTCGTTGAAGCATACATTTAAGAATCTTGTTGATAGCCTCAACTTGTCCATTTGATTGTGGATAATAAGGATTAGAATTATTATGTGAAAATCCTAACTTAGCAGTCAATTCAGACATCATGTGGTTGCGAAAATGCTTCCCATGATCTGTAACTATAGCCTGTAGGACCCCAAATCGTGCAGTAACATGATTAAAGAAAAAAAATGCAGTTTTTTGTCCCGTGTTGTTGAATGTAGGCATTGCTTCGGCCCATTTGGTAAAATAGTCGACTTCGACAATAATATAACCATGCCCCCTAGATGAATGAGGGTCATAGGTCATGAAGTCAATACCTCATTTTCAAAGTGGTCCCACAGAGACAACAAGATGCATTGGCACTGGCGGTTTGCGGATTTTATGATAAAAAATCTGGCACGCATGACAACTTATAACCGCGAGGATGCAATCTTGAAATATAGTAGGCCAAAAGTAACTGGCACAGAGTATCTTCTGTGTGGTAGCATATCCAGATAAATGTCCACCACAATCCCCAGTGAGTCGCCAATTTGTTGGACAAAATTGTGAATTACGGATAAAACACGCTTCCCTAGACAGGTGCTAATCTAGAACAACAGATTAAAGACTATACGACTACTTTTCCTAATCTAAAATTTTAATCGAGATAAATTTTATGTTGATTTTTCTTAACAATTTGCCTTTCAAAGATTCACCGCGATGATGTATTGGAAATTCCTAAAATGCAAACTAAGAATGATAAACAATCTTTCACTTTTAGTTTCTTCAATGAAAATCCTAGCTACTAGAGGGAAAGAGCAAACAAATCAATGAGCACAAACTAAATGTAGATTTCCTAATTGCTCCTTTTGCAAAACAAACAAGCCATTACATGAAAATACAAGTTTTTCTTTTCAATTCCTTTAATGTTATGAATGCATAAAAGAAACTAAGTGCACTAAATCGAAAAAACAAATGCCTTTTACTTTCGAGAAATGAGGAATACAAACAATAATTTCTCTTTTGAAGGAGAAATGAGGAATTTAACAACAATTTCTCCTATTAGGAAATGAAGAATTTACGACAATTTCCTATTTCAAAAGAAATTGGATCTAATGCGATAATGAAAATACTTTGAAATTAATTCATCAATGATAAAGAAAAACGCTTTAAACAAACATTGAACAAATTTTCTTTCAAAGGAGGAAGAAGTAGATAGATTCACTGGTCAATATGAGGTTCAAAATTTTCAAAACACAGCTGAAAACAAAATGAATCAAATTGCAAAGACAAATTCAAGGGAATTTGGATGGTTTCAAGAGGCAACATAGGCTCCAAGGAGAGACAATGCTTTGCAACGCAGGCCTGAAAGGGAGACAGTGCTATGCAAAGCACTGTGTCCTGTCCAAGAGTGCATTGGGCGCAATGTATAAAGATAAACACAGCTGTTTAACACACTTCTTTGGAAAATTTATATTTTAAAAAGTTTAATCTTTGTGAGTAACAACTACTGGGTGAATAAACATAGAAAATCAGAGGCTAAAACACCTAGGACAAAGAGAAATTTTCTCGAGTGGAGTCACCAATTTGTTGGACATAATTGTGAATTACGGATAAAACATGCTTCCCTAGGCAAGTGCTAATCTAGAAAAACATATTAAAGACTACATGACTACTTTTCATAGCTAAGAATAAACACACATAATGGATTAGAGGCTTACTTGGAATCCAAGCGCTTCCAAATGACTCCTTCTGTCGCTTCCATTGTAGCTTCAAATTCCAGCCGGCTGTGCAAAATATTTCCTACAAGAATGAACACTAAACAACAGAAGATAGCAATAATACAGATGTCTATTCAAGTTAGTTTGCTAAATTTGTAAAGCATAAAGCATATACATTAACTAAGATCTTGCAATATGGAAAATCAAAGGTAATACAAATGCATATAGGGAAAAGTAAGCTGTACTCTTTATTAATGATAGAAGGGGAGGTTACAACCTAATGATTGATTTGAAGTGACCATCTCTAGTAGCATCCCAACCTCATCATAGTATAAATATCTCCAGCATCTGTTACACAAATCTAACTCTCAATTGAAATTCCACCAGCATTTCTCTACTCAAATTCTTCCTTATCAAACACTAAGATCTATGCTCAATTTATAAAGGAGCTGAAGGTAGTTTTACAATCAACGACTTTCCAATAATAGGCAAGACATGTTCCCAATCTTGTAGATGTCAAATGGACACTTGGATTCGAATCTTGACACATGTGAACTCTTCTAGAAGGCACTGGCCAAGTGGAGATTCCGAAACAATGAAAATTTCACTCCCAATATGACCAATTGTTGTGAAACCAACTCCAAAAATAGAAGAAAGGAGATATCAACGCCTTAGAAATAAGCCACTTCGAGGGGGCAACCTCCAATACATTACATGAATGAACAATTCTTGGATGATACAAATTACAAAACCTCCTTTCTATATATAGGAGTCCATGGGGCCACAATGTAATCCTAGCCGACCTAACAACAATAATTTAAGGGCACAATAATAACAATATGGGGGTTACAAGGGTACAATAATAACAATAAGGGGGTTACACTAACAACAATAAGGGACTATACTAGTAATATAGGGACCTAACATGCCCCTCTCCTTCAAAAAAGTGTTGTCCTCATCGCTTGAGTAGCTCTGGGTGCTTCTGTATAAAATTCTCATCCTCCCATGTAGAATCTTCAGTGGGTAAGTTCTTCCACTTGATGAGATACTCTGAAATTGATCGATTTTGTAGCTGTCGATTTCTTGTTTCCGTGATCGCTTTAGGTTCCAATATGATTTTTCCTTCCTCATCAAGTTCTGGCAATATTGTTTGAAATGGAAGATTTTCACCTATAACCTTCTTTAAGCATGAAACATGGAAAACTGGATGCACTCGTGAAGAAGTAGGAAGCTCCAATTTGTATGTCATAGTACCAATATTTTGCAACACCTTGTAAGGACCATAGTACTTTGGCAATAATTTATTATCCTTCTTAGCTTGCTTGAGGGACATTTGTTTGTATGGTTGTAGCCGTAAAAATACCTAGTCTCCTACATCAAAACTTCTCTCGCTGCGATGTTAATCTGCCTATTGTTTCATTCGATTTTGTGCCAAATTCAGGTTATCCTTTAAGAGTTGGAGAACTTCTTGTTGATGTTCGATGTGATCTTCCACTGCTGAACCTTCAAATTTTCTCTTAAAGATGATGTGATGGATGGTGGATGATATCCATAAAGTGCCATAAATGGGGTCATTTTTGCTGTAGTATGGAAGGAAGTCTTATACCACCATTCAGCGAGAGGTAACCACTTGACCCATTGTGTTTGTTTATCAGATACAAAAAAACGAAGATATCCTTCCAAACATTTATTTACTATCTCAGTTTGACCATCAGATTGAGGATGATAAGATGAGCTATGAGCTAATTGAGTATCCAAACAAGAAAATAACTCCGTCCAAAAATTTGCAGTAAAAATGGGATCTTTGTCACTCACAATAACCCTTGGGTTTCCATGCAACTTTTGAATTGTGTCCATAAATGTAGTAGCAACTATACTTTCTTCAATGGATACGATAATAAAGAAAAGTGTGCATACTTGGTAAGTCTATCAACTACCACCATGATGACACTCTTTCCTTCGAACTTAGGTAAACCTGTGATAAAATCCATTGAAATCTCCTCCCAACGTTGAATTGGAATGGATAAAGGTTGTAGAAGACCCGGGGTCTTAATTGTCTCAAATTTATTCTGCTAGCAAACCAAACATTTTGCCACAAACTTTTGAATATCAAATTTAAGGCCATCCTAAAAAAATTCTTTCTTCACCCTATGGTAAGTTTTGAAAAATCCTGAGTGTCCTCCTAAAGGAAAAGTGTGCAATTCCAAAAGAATCTTTTGTTTTATTTGGAAATTCCTACAAAGATATAAGCAGTATTTGTACCATAAGGAATCATTTTTCCAACTAAATGTATCAGATGTACTAGGATCTTGCTGCAACTTTTGAACGAGTGTCCACACTTCTTCGTCCTTCTTCCATTCATCTCTTGCTTCGGTTATCCAATCTGGTTGGATAATAGATATGGCACAAAGCAATGCTTCCACCTCTTCATTCTTTCTTGAGAGTGCATCTGCAACAACATTTAGCTTCCCTTTTTTGTATATTATTTCAAATTCATAACCCGACATCTTTGTGACCCATTTTTGCTGTTCTTTTGAAGATAGTCTTTGTTCCAAAAAGTGGTTAAGACTATCATGATCAATTTTTACCTTGAAGTGTCTTCCCATTAGGTAAGTTCGCCATTTCTTTAGTGCATGCATTATTGCTAACATTTCCTTCTCATAAATAGCTTTTTGTAAATACTTTTCTTTGATTGGATGACTTTCAAAAGCAATGGGTCTTCCTTCTTGCATTAAAACAACACCAATTCCATTTCCTGAGGCATCACATTCCACAATAAAGGTTTTTGTGAAATCTAGCGTAGCTAAGACCAGTGTTAGGCACATTGCTTCTTTAAGATGTTCAAAGGCCTTAGTTGATTCAGGAGTCCATGAAAATGCATCTTTCTTCAATAATGTTGTAATAGGTGCTGCTATTATCCCATAATTCTTAACAAACTTACGATAATACCCTGTTAACCCGAGAAATCCTTGCAACTGCTTTATGGTTGTGGGGACTTTCCATTCCTTAATGGCTTTAATTTTGTTAGGGTCTACCTTAACACCCTCATTAGATACAATATGACCCAGATATTCCACCTCTTGTACTCCAAAGAAACATTTGGATGTTTTTGCATGTAATTGTTTCTCCTACAATAGTTTGAGCACCCTGTCAACATGTTGAACATGATCCTTCCATGACCTGCTGTAGATTAGTATATCATCAAAAAATACTAGCACAAATTTTCTAAGGAAGGGTTTGAAAATGGAATTCATCAACCCTTGAAATGTAGAAGGTGCATTGGTAAGGCCAAAAGGCATGACCAAAAATACATAATGACCCTCATGAGTTCGAAATGCTGTTTTTGGAATATCTTCAGTCTTCATTCTAATTTGATGATATCCTGAACGAAGATCCAACTTGGTAAAATAACTTGCTCCATGTAATTCATCCAATAATTCATCAATCACAGGAATGGGAAATTTATCTTTAATGGTGAGCTTATTGAGCTCCCTATAATCCGGACACATGCGCTATGATCCATCCTTCTTGTGCACCAATACTACTGGAGCAGAGAAGGAACTTTGGCTAGGTTGAATTATACCAGCCTCTAACATTTCTGCAATCATACGTTCAATTTCGCTCTTTTGGACATAAGGATATCTATAAGGCCTGATGTTTGGAGGAACACTTCCTGGAATCAAATGAATAGCATGATCACGATCACGAATAGGTGGGAGTCCTTTGGGAGTTTCAAACACCTTGGAATGATTGTCCAAGACTTGTTGGAGATCTGCAGAAATAGATGATTTTGATGTTGGAACTTCTAGTGAGCATAATTATGCAATTACGCCTCGCTGTTCTTTCTTTAGAAGCTTTGTCATGACATTAGAGCTTATTATCCTTCCTGGCTTCCCCGCAATACCCCGTAATTCGACTTCCTTTCCTTCTGAAAAAAATTTCAAGAAAATTTCTTGAAAATTGAAAGCTACCGTCCCCAAAGATTGTAACCATTGTACTCCTAGTACAACATCAGCACCTCCCATAGGAATGGAAAGCATTGGACTAGTCAATACATATTCCCCCATGGTTAGCTTGATATTATGGCATTTTCCGAAGCAATTTATAGTTCCTCCATTTGCAACCATCACTTGACATTCTGGTGCTGGGTATAGGAAACAATTCAATTCCTTGGCTACCTTACAATGAATAAAATTATGGGTACTACCCGAATCAATCAACACTATTACCTTTTTTCTTCTTGATATGTCCTTCTATCTTGAGAGTTTGAGGAGTGGTAATTCCTGCCAATGAATTACACGATATGGTCAGACTTGTTTCTTCCTCTTCTAGGGTTGGTTGGTGGTGTATATTGATGCAGGAGCATCAAAGCTAAATTTTCATTATCCAATTGTGTAATTAAGGGGGTGAGATATTTTAATAATTTTATTAATTAAATCTCATTTTTAATAAATTAGGAGAGAAATTATAAATGTGAGGATTATTGTAAATATTCCTTAAATAATTAAGGATATGAATGGAGTTGAATTAGGTAGATAATCTAGGGATGAGGAATTCCATAAACGAGACTTAGTTGGGTCCAAAGAAAGATAAATCTAAATTAGATTTTAAGTTGAGATTTATGTGGAGAAATTTATGGAGTGAAATAAATTCATTATTTATGTATAAATAGGAGGGTTTTGTGAGGATGAAAAACAACAGAGAGAAGAGAGGAAGTGAGGAGAAGTAAGGAATGGATTGAGAGCTTTTTGTAAAGGGCCGAGAGGCCAAAGGCCAATTATTGAAATATTCGACCAGATGTTGGAGTTTTTAAATTTTATTATATTTATTACATATCAACATTTTTGTTTGTATGGATCTCTTTCCATTATGTATATTTAAAGTTACTACAAATTGATTGTTTAATGAAGAATTGAATTGAGAGTTTAGTGCATGAAGGAAGCATTCAAAATTTTATATGCTAGGATCTGTTTAACCCAATACCTTGGCATCATTTGGTATCGGAGCAAAGGAGATGAGTATGCAAATGTACATGTATATGCTGTATGTATGTGAACACAGGAACATAGGTGTATTCAGAAGAAAATGTCGGAACGTCGATGTAATTCTAGAGTCCACGTTGTCGTTGAAGCAGAGATTGGGCAGCACATGAGGAAGTCGAGCTGTATTGAAGCCTTGGAGAAGGGATGGTGCTAATTGGCAGTGTTCAACACACAGTTGATTGGAAGGAAAGTTGAGTGACAACATTAAATCAAGTGGAAGAGTAGTGCGATGACACATGGTAAACCCCGAGATCGAATGTAAGTAATATGCAACGTATTCCAAAGCCTGGGTGAGACATTTAATAGTAAATTCGTAGAATTATGAGTATGCAACGTATTCCAACCAGTTGGAATCATATTTTCTGTGTTTGCTTGGCTATTGTGATAACTTGTACAGTTGTGGTCTTAAACAAGATACAGTGTTAAAGACATTAAGCTTGGCAGCATTAAGGCAGATTGAGCATGCTGAGTTCAAGTTTAAGACGCAGTCACTGTTGTATAGTGGAGATTTTTTACCATGGATTTTGTATTCGCATGGTAAATGGAATTAAAAATCAACGATTGTAGTGAGTTCTTGAAATCGTAGAATTTGATGTAATTTCTGGATCCTCTGGTACATTGTTCATGTTTAGCAGAGACAACGCCATATAGTGTTTCCGTTTTTTTTAACAGAACCCAAAATTATCAATGGTTACACTCAGATAGAAAACGCTGTTTTAAATGCTCCCTTATTATGCAAACATCTCACGTCCAAATTTCAAATTGTGTGTGTCGATATTGTAATTGAATTGCCCCGCGGTTGTAAACAGTGAAGTCACAACACAATTGTGGCTTGGTCACTTTTGTAGATTCTGAAAATTAACAATTTGAGGCTGCGTATTTGTTGAAATGCAGAACATGAACTTAGTGACATGTGAAGAGTCAAACTGATTTGGAATTATATAGCAAATTTTGTTTTGCTACTTTGAATATTAAAGTGTGCATTGGTTGACTGCATCATTTTTGGTTGAAAGTGAAAGCTTGAACCCAATCACACACAGAGAGATCAATTTATGTGGACTTATATATAATATAAGTTCTTACCACATTCAATACTAAAGTGTGTGTTTGCTCTCAAAAAGGCATGTGTGGGCTTGTGAAAGAGGTGCGGTTCCAGCAGAATATTCAAGGTATGGATCTATTGTTTCCATGGTACCACCTTCCAGCATAAGAAAAGGTCACTGGGATTGATTGAGGTAAAGTTTTTACAAATAATTCATGTACATTTTTTTTGAGAATGTAATCTTGAGAGGATATTTGGTTACATTAAGGGTTCATGTTTTCAAAGCAAGAAATTGAAATTGAAGAGATTGAGATGAGAGAACTTGGCTTAAGCTAAGAGGGGAGATTGTGCGTAATTTGAAGGCCTCTAACAATATTTGTTGAGAAAATATTTATGTTAGAAAGTTGCTGGGAAGAATTTTATTTGCTGAGGAGAAAATGGACCTTGCACATTCAATGTAAATCTGTAGAGGCTTGAATGTATTCCTAAAAGAATACACGAGAGAAGGGTTGGATCATTTCAACCACGTGAATATTCAAAGTAAGTGCTCATTGAATGAATCAATATTCATTGAGTAGAGGTATTTTAAAATCTGGATGATTAATTTTCCTTGCCATATCCGAGAAGATGATCTTTTGTAAATGTTATGAAAGAGTGGAAATGTTGTAAATGCGGAGGCATAAATAATTGGAAAATAAATGAAAATGTGTTAATCCTGGGTGATATAAAACGAAGTATGCATTTTTATGTGAGAGGGTTTATTATGCATAATGTGTTTTCTTCACAGTTTTGGTTAAGTCATTTTGGACAAAAGCTTCTAGTTGGGAAAAGAAGAATTCTTTTGATTGGTGACTGAAAACATAATTTCTTGATGTTGTAAAATCTTTGTTTTAGCATCATGTGGCGGTATCTAAGGAGGTGATATTCAGGATGGACACAATGTATGGGTTGTACATCGAAGAGGTTGAAATATGAATAACATGTTCTCTGTACACAGGTGAAGAGATGTGAATTGATGTTGTATGGTGCATAAAAGTGCAGGGAAATGTTTGCATTAAGATGACGAGCTTATGGGTATGCGAGTATTTACAGTGACAAAGACAACACAAAAGAGTGGAAACCAAAGGGTTGAGACTGCAGAGAGAAATGTTTATTAAATAACCTTGACAGAAGCATGAGGTATGATAATTCAGGAAGGTATTTTTGAACATTGAAGATTGAATGGTTCATTTATTTTCACCTTAAAATAAATCTTGAAAAACCTGAATCGCATTTCGACTAAAGACTTCAGTATCATGTGAAATGATAAGGGCAAACTGATGATTTTTCATAAGAATGAAATATGAAAGAAAGTGAAGATTTTACATCCTAAAAATGTATTAGGAGTGTATGATTGTTGGAGGATTGTATAAATTGAATTAAGTCAAAATATCCATTGCCATAATTATTGGTTCGAGTCTTGAAGTGAAAACAAATGTTAGAGTCAAATGAAAGTTTGGATAGTTTGAGTTGAGATTGAGTATTTTCATCAAAGATGAAGAATTGGTGTAAGTCTGAAGTCAAAGAGTCGTAAGATAAGTCAAAAGTCTGAATGTAATTGGGTGCATGATCGGCGGAGTCCGACACCCAAAGAATGATGGTTGTGATGAAGTGCTGAAAAGATTTCATATGGAAATCGATTTCTTGGAACGATGGCTTAAGGAACCTGATGGGGAAGTAAGCTATGGACCCCATCTAGAAGAAATTACAAATACTATATGAGATGTATAGATGAAATGTTTATGGAGTTGAATGAACGTTATAAATTTCGTATAATGATGTAAGTGTATGTGTAGAAACGACATTGTTAGAGGCCATGATTTCGAAGTCAAAGAAGTTGAGCATCGTGTATAGCAAGGGAGTTGTGTCCATAGAGACAAAAAGGAGACAGAAATATTGATCCAGCAGGATGAAGATGGAAGAAGCCAGCAGTTCAAAACAGAATCTATTGAAGTCTACAAAGTCGATGATGGGAGATTGATACCTGAAGCATCAAAAGAGACTGAAAGGTCTTATCTTTTTAAAACTAACAGTTTGTTGATGAATGAAGGTAAAACAATAGACAAGAAATTTGTTGCTATAAAAGCAATAAAAGACAATAGTAGTAATCAAGAAGGAGTTCTTGATTATTTTCCATTGCAGAAAGTTGATTATTCAGCTCAATTGGAGGTGAAAGAATTCGACAGAGGTAATACTCCGAAGAATTGGTGAAAGGAAAGTGTTGGAAAAGCTGATGGAATCTGATAGACAGAGTGGGTGATGAGTTACCAAATCGAGTTGATACTTTGAAGGGCCAGCGGCAGAACAAAGTTTGGAATCCTGGAGGGAGCAAGTCATCAGGACTTGTGGCTGTTGCAGTATTACAGAAAAGCGACAGACCTCATAGACAGGAGTCTATGAAAACTTCTCTACATGGGGAGTCTGATGCAGGAAGATCAAAGCTAAATTTTCATTATCCAATTGTGTAATTAAGGGGGTGAGATATTTTAATTATTTTATTAATTAATTTGCTCATTTTAATAAATTAGGAGAGAAATTATAAATGTGAGGATTATTGTAAATATTCCTTAAATAATTAAGGATATGAGTGGAGTTGAATTAGGGAGATAATCTAGGGATGAGGAATTCCATAAACGAGACTTAGATGGGTCCAAAAAAAGATAAATCTAAATTAGATTTTAAGTTGAGATTTATGTGGAGGAATTTATGGAGTGCAATAAATTCATTATTTATGTATAAATAGGAGGGTTTTGTGAGGATGAAAAACAAATGAGAGAAGAGAGGAAGCAAGGAGAAGTAAGGAATGGATTGAGAGATTTTTGTAAAGGGCCGAGAGCCGGAACGCCAATTATTGAAATATTCAGCCAGATGTTGGAGTTTTTAAATTTTATTATATTTATTACATATCAAATTTTTTGTTTGTATAGCTCTCTTTCCATTATGTATATTTCAAGCTGCTGCAAATTGATTGTTTAATGAAGAATTGAATTGAGAGTGTAATACGTGAAGGAAGCATCCAAATTTTGCAGTTAGATTCATTGTTGTCTGCACTGCATCATATATCCTCTTCTTTTGAAGATTCTTGCTCATTTTCTTCTTCCTCTTCACAATCTATGTAAAATAATTTCTTCTCAGCACACTTATGACCTTTAGTGTATTTGCTATCACAACTGTAGCAAAGCCCTTTTTCTCTTTTTTCTTCCAATTTTTGTGGTTTCAACCTTGTAGGTTGTGCAAATCTAGGAGTAGCAACACTTCCCTCTTTATAGAAGTGAGTGGTAGGCTTCCTTGTCGCCATAATTTTACATTCAATTTTTCTGGCCAACCTGAATGCCTTCTCCAATGAATCAGGTTCCAAAACACGAACTTCATGTTGGATGTTATCCTTTAAAGTACCTATGAAGAGATCAATCCTGTGTTCCTCTAAAATATTAGTTACCCTTATATTCAATTTTTGGAAGTCCTCAATGTGCTCCGCCACTAAACCCTTTTGTTTGAGATTTATCAATTGGCTAAAGAAGGTGTTGCTCTTTGTATCCTCATAATGTGCTATCATTTCCTCTGTAAAAATTGACCAAGTGACAATTTTTTTAAGGGAGAAAAGCCATCGATACCATAAAAATGTATTTTTTTCTAAATGTAAAGTTGCAATGCATAACTTTTGTGTGTTATGCACATTATTGAGATCAAAATATTGCTCCATATGTAGTATCCATGTTACATGATCCTTTCCATCAAACTTCCTCATATCCATTTTTGGAATATGGTGGTTCTTCCCTCCAACATTAGAGTTTATGAAATCACGATTAACATTTATTTTTTTCTCATCATGATTTTCCTCTAATATCTTTTCACCATTAGGAAAAATTTCTTGTATCAACTTTGCCAAACCTTCGATGTCTACTTTTAGATCATTCTTCATGTTCTCCATGTTGTCTTTCATTTTTTCATCGATCTTAGCTTCCATGCCCACTTCCATGCCATCCATCTTAGCTTCCAAACCCTTCATCTTAGCTTCCATGCCTTTCTTCAAACCATCCATCTCATTTTTTGTTGCTCTTTGCAAGAGCGAAATTTGTTGCACTTGCTCTTGTAATTTTGATATGTCATGTTGCCATTCTTCATCTTCATGAGTCATAGTAGAGCCTTATAAAGGCTTAATGGGTGTTGAACTATTTTTAGGGGCCATTTTAGAATCAAATATTGATATATATTCTATAATATGCCCTTGGAATCAATTCAACTTGATTCTTCAAACAAGACTTATGCAATTCGGAAAAAAAAATACACACCTTTTACTTGCTTTTGAGGAGCTCGATATTGAAATTGAATTATCTCTATAATTGTGGATCATCAATATCTGAAGCTTCTTTCAAATTCCACAGGTCTGATCTGATTTGGATTCTTTAAGGCAAAGTTATGTCCAATCTACCACAATGACCCAATTATGGACTAGTTCAGTAGAGCGAACTTGTACGACTTGCCATGTGTCACTGTTTCCTCTTTTGGCTCTAAAATTGTTAGACCGAAAACTACAGTCCGTGTACTTGCAGCCACTTTTTACAGTAATCTGATTCTCAGAGAGAGAGAGCTATGAATATTTTCCCACGATCACCTCTTTGATATGAAATTCAGAAGCCTAAAAAAGCCCTAGCTTCCATAGATCATATCTCCGCAAATATTGCGAACCAAGGTCTAAAATTTTGTGACGATGTTCCTCAGGACTTCGTCTTTGCACTCTAGAAATTTTAGCATCTGAACCTTCGTAGAAAAAAATTTATAGCAAAAATTCCATGATGACCTGTTTAGGTTAAATTCAGGAGCCTGCAAAATGACCTAATTTCCAGAGATCATATCCCCGAAAATATTGTGAACCAAGCTTTGAAATTTTGTGAATATTTTCCTCAGGATTTCGGCTTCGCGCTCTAAAAATTTCACCTTATGAACCTTCGTAGAAAACAAGTTATAGCGAAAATTCCACGATGACCTGTTTGGAGCAGTGAAACCCTAGAATCCAAAGCTCTGATACCAAATGTTGTGAAACCAGCTCCAAAAATAGAAGAAAGGAGATATCAACGCCTTAGAAATAAGCCACTTCGAGGGGGCAACCTCCAATACATTACATGAATGAACAATAATTGGATGATACAAATTACAAAACCTCCTTTCTATATATAGGAGTCCATGGGGCCACAATGTAATCCTAGCCGACCTAAAAATAATAATTTAAGGGCACAATAATAACAATATGAGGGTTAAAAGGGTACAATAATAACAATAAGGGGTTACACTAACAACAATAAGGGACTATACTAGTAATATATGGACCTAACACCAACACACCTGTGAATGTCGGGAAGTGCTTTGCAGAGCAACCTTGCATGGGGCTACCTAAATATGCAACACACTTAGTCCCTTTAGAGGCAGCGTTGATGAGCTCTCATATGATATATAACAAACTTCAAATCTTGGAAACCTTTTCTTGATGAAAGTCATGTATGATTTGTCTTGTTCTTTGTCTTAGGGCATGTAGCAACTTGAAATGATAGGGGATGATAGACCCTATTGATTGGTCCTGGAGATGATGTCCAGTTAACCAGGTCATTGGGAATGATGCACAAATTGACCTATAACAAGGGTGAACTCCTTTATCAAAATTCTTTGTGTTAAGCTCTATTATGTGTGTTTTCTATGTTTAATATTGCTTTTGTTCTATCATTTAAAATTATGCTTTTTAAGCTTATGAAAAAATCATAATTTCACTAAGGAAATTATTTGACAATCAAAGGCTCATAAACAAACCCATGAAGGATAAGTAAAACAAAGCAAAGAAAAGTTTATATCTGAAATGAAACTAGCACAACAAAAACTAGCATTCACTTTCAGATCAAGTTGATATCAGAGCATGAGGTTGCTTGCTTGTTTACTTGAAGGGTTTTAATAGTGCAAATTTACTGATGCTTACAAGGTTGAGATTTTTAGAGGAGAAGGGAAGCTACTGATAGCTAGTCCCGAAGTTAGGACAAGAAGGAAGAAGGATGAGAAGGCATCATCCTTACCCAAAGGACCACTCAAGGCAACACTTGAAGCATAAGAGGAATTATTTGCATAAGAGGCTGAAGTGATTGAAGAGATACAAGCTGCAGAGATTGAACTTGAATCTACAACGAAAATGTCAGGGCATGAAGCTTTGTAAATTGTTGTGAATCTCTTTAATTCATTACATTGTGATGGAAACTTCATTAAGTGATGATTTTAAACCATACTCCTTTGCAAGAACCTTTGATAAAGAGATGAAGTAGGTCTTATACATCATGAAAGAGATGGTGCAAAAGCTGTATGAAGATATGTGGGAGAACACTAAACTTCAAGAGCAGTTGGTTGCTATGAAGAAATAGAAGCAAGAACTTCTTCAAAAGACGCATGAGATGGAGATTCAACTCCATGATGCCAAAGAAGCCTTATCCAAGCATGTGCTTGAAAAAGAGGTAAATAATTCAAATTCGTCTTCAATTTCCTCTCAAGATAAATGTGTAGGTTAATTTGAAAAACACACTAGAAGAATAGGGTCCAAATTGATGATAAAAATGGGCTATGAAGGTAAGGGATTAGGAAAACATGAATAAGGCATGTTTGAGCCAATTATGGTTGAGGAAAGGCCTAAGTATTTGGGTCTTGGCTATGGACAACTTTATGGAGAAAGTTCTAAAGCCATGAAGGCACTTGAAACTCTTCCAAGAAGGAATTTTGTGCAGGTTCAAAACCTCAAACATGTAAAGTTTTCAATCATGATGAATGCAATTTTTTGAATCCCATGTTGCAGCAAGATGCTTGTAGACATGTAGCTTATGGCAAACAAGAGAGTTGTGACATATCTAAGGACATGAACATTGTTGTTGGTCTTGAAAAGAGATCTGGGGCCTCTTCAAGTTAATCTCCTCAAGAAGGTGATAAATATAGAAATTCAAAGAAACATTTAAGGTATAAATCTTCCTATAATCATGTTTTTTATGATTATGTTAAGCATGAAAAATCTGCATGCATGAATGGGAGAAAAATTTCTTGTTCATATTGTGGTTTGTATAACCATCAATTTTCAAGATGCTGAAAGAATGATAGCATATAGGAAACAGTCAAAGCAAAGGCGAATTGAACAGAAGATGCAAAATATTTGCAATTATTGTTAGAGGAAGGGACATCTCATTGCCCAATGTTGGACACTGTATCCAACAACTCATCCAAAGAATTTGAAGCAAATGGATAAAAATACTGTCGAGAATGGAATAGGAGATTCCATCATCGAAGTGAGTCAAGATGATTCACAAGAAGAGGATGTTCAGTAGGAAAAATTGATGGCTTGATTTCTTGACCAAGTAAGGCATACATTTCCTTTGTACATAGAAGCAAATTTCAGCCTTATGTATGCATGAATTTTTGTTGAAAGTATGACAAGTTGCAACAGATTATCACAACTTGTATGATGCAAGATTGCATGTGAATGTTGTTTGGTTGAAGGAATTTCTTTTTTTTGCAAAAATTTCGCCAAGATGGTGTAAAATATGGGTGTGTCACTCATTTATGTTGTAGAAAATTATCATTCAGTTTAGCTCTTATGATCACTCATATGTTTTGGGTTTTTGTACTTGTTTGTACTTGAAAGAGAGAGTTGAAGAGTGTACATATGCATGAGATTTTGTATATGTAAATAGAGGACTTGTGATAATATCATTGTAAATAGATACATGCATGAGTGTTGTTAATATGTATCTTGCAATGTCGACTTGTGTTGATTGTACTGCACATATGTTTGTCGATTGTGTCGCACATATTTCATATCGATTTATGTCGATTGTGTCGCACACATTTCATATCGATTTATGTCGATTGTGCTATACATATGTTTATCGATTTATGTTGATTGTGTTGCACATTTCATGTCAACTAGTATTGTTGATGTCACATGATTTTTGTCGACTACGTTTGTTGATTATGTTGATCGACTTATGTTTTAGTCAATGGTATTTGTCGATTGTGGGTCGATATTGGATACACTAATGTGCAAAAAGATCGCCATGTACTTGATGTTCTAGGAGGTGCCAATCATTTCTTTGAAGGAGCAAAAGCGAGGTGTTCGTCATTTCAATTCTTGCATAATGTTTTATTTTCAAGGTTGATTGTGTGTTCTTGTGACAAGATGTCGCAGGAAATTTGATGTCCATTCAGTGAGAAGTGGACGAGATGCAAACGTGTTTTGCAGCCATTGTAGAACAAGTTGGTTTTTTGTGTTGACACCAAGAGTTCACTCGTATTGAAAGTTTAATTTCGATAAGAGGATTTCCAAGAAGAAGCTTGTATGAATTTGTTGCAAGAGGGACTTCATTCTCAGTGGGAAGGCTAAAAATTTCCAAGCACATAGAGATCGATTTGGTACAACAGGGTATGTATCAGTCAACAATAGTCAACAATGCTGAAGCGGGTCAGCAACAACCAGAGAACAGTGGTTGAGAGACATAGCCAGTTGCGATGCAAGGCATGTCAAGATAATTGTCAAGTAAAATTAGTTGATATAACTTGAAAGCAAAAGAGTGTTGAAGCTCAAGAAGATAATTATCAGCTTTTGTGGGTCCAAAATCCCGTCAATGGGAAGGTGTGATTAGAATTTGGATCAGGGCCTAAAATTAGCTAAAATTTCAAAGCGCTCGAAATTACTTTGAACTTGAACGACTAAATAGAGTTCATCACTAAGATTCCGGTGCAACTCGTTTCATCAAAATCCAAGTTCGTATGACTGAGTTATCGTCTGCTGTTCGTTTTCCAAAACAGGGAAAAAATGAGCAGAACAGGTACAATGCTAATGTGGTAGGTATAGTCAACATTGCAGGATTATTCTCCAGATTGCAGCCAATGACATTGTTACAAGTGTCGTCTTCAGATTCACCAGATGGGTTAAGTGAAGAGAAAAATTTCCCAATGACCTCCAATTCTTCCTAAGTTGGAATTTGAATTTTTTTAAGGGTTTGAGTGAAACCCAATGAGAGGGTGCCACATGTCCTCTCTAGTGGGCCACTTCCTAACCTATGGGGGTCGAATTATTTGTTATGGTAACGCTTTAAATTGGGTGACAATTGGTATATATATATATATATATATATATATATATATATATATTTCAATATATATTTATATCCTAAAGTTGAAAACCCACCTAACTCGACGGAATGTAACTAAGTTTGGTGGAACCACTACCCAAGTTTGGAGTAGAGTTAAACTTGGCAGCATTGACAACTATGGTGGAGGAGTTAACATTATGTCACCGAGCAAAATTATGAGGCGGAGTTTGGGCTCGAACCCCTGACCTCCTGCCTGCAAACCAACCACCATACCAACTCGTCCACCGGGTAGTTCTTACCCCTATAGTCTTCCACATTTATTTGAAGTTACATTACCGATAGTTTGGGGGTTGGAGGGGGCCAACCCCTTAGGCCAACACCCTCCCCATGTGGCCACGACTTCGAAGACTAGGCGCCAAAGAAAACTAAACCAACAGAGTTTAATCATGCTTAATTAAGGTTAATACATGGGGTTATGATGTTAAAACGTCATTAAACCGTAAACCACACTTAAGCATTAATACAGGTTTATCCGCCCGTAAAACCTAGATAAGTGCTAATTAATCTCAACGCTTAAACTGGCGAATATTTCAAAGGCAATGCCAAACTTGGCAGAATTTCTAATTTTAGAAAAATAATTGGCAGTTCTTCCAGTTTTGGAGGAGAAATTGGGGCAAAGTTGGTTTTGGTGATAAATCACTCAATTTTCAACAAAAGTGAGCTCAGTAAAAGTCATTATTATAATTTTGGCATGTTGGGAATCTATTGGAGCATGTTGCAGAGGCAGAAAAGGTAATCTACAGGTGTTTTTGCGCTTTTGAATATTTTTGAAGGCTAGGGCCACCAGGTGTTGGGGTCATTGCCAGAGTATCCAAAGTCCAAATTCAGAAAAAAAAATAGTAATTTTTGGGAGATTATGGTGTTTTAAACTCATTGGAACAGGTTCTAAGAGGTTCTGAAGCTTGTAACAACAATTTGAGCACACTTGAAGTTAATACAAAGGTCACACTATGAAGTTGGACCAAAGAGATGTAGCCCATGAGGGGTGAACTCCTTTATCAAAATTCTCTGTGTTAAGCTCTGTTATGTGTGTTTTCTGTGTTTAATATTACTTCTATTCTGTCTTTTAAAATTATGCTATTTAAGCTTATGAAAAACTCATAATTTCGCTAATGACACTGTTTGAAAATCACAAGCTCATAAACAAACCAATGAAGGATAAGTAAAACAAAGCAAAGAAAAGTTTATATCTGAAATGAAACTAGCACATCAATAACTAGCATTCATTTTCAGATCAAGTGCGATGGGATCATTGTGGTACTTGGATAGTGATGCATATTTCCATATGACGGGAGACAAATAACTTTTCAGTAGCTTGAAGGAGAAGGATCTCCAGATGCATATCGAAATGGGTAATGATGGGAAGTATGGTGCTACTGGGATTGGTCTAGTTACTTTCCAAAGACATTCAAGTAAACCTTTCTTATTAAAATATGTAATGCATGTACCAGGCTTGAAAAATAATTTAGTTTTAGTTGCAATGTTGGAGGATATAGGATATGATGTGGTTTTCAGTGAAGGGAAAGCATTCCTTCGTCATAAAGCCACAAGAAAAGTCAAGAAGATTGGGATTCGTGTGAAGAATCTCTATAAACTTGATGTAGATGGCTGCACAAAATTGATGAGCAAAGAAAACAAAGTGGTGAGATAGGATGAGGGTGAGTTATGGAACAAGAGATTGGGCCATATACACCACGGTGCCTTGAAGGTCATGCAACAAATTTCTACGGGGATTCCAAAGGGTACCCTTGCCCAGATTGACACATGAAAGGGATGTACCATGGGGAAGTATGCAAAGTCCACTTTTCATGAGAAGGAGAACCGAGCAGTGGAAGTCCTTGAGAGAGTTCACTCAGATGTGTGTGGACCATTATCTACAACCTTAAAAAAAAAACACAAGCATTATGTGATTTTTGTTGATGATTTTTATAGAAAGTGTTGGAACTACTTCACGCAAAAGAAAGATCAGACGTTATCAAACTTTTGTGAGTTCAAAGCAATGGTGGAGAAAGATACAGGGAAGCATGTGAAGGCTCTTAGGAGTGAAAATGGTGGTGATTACATCTCCAATGAATTCAAGAACTTTTGTAGAAAAGAAATAATTTTGAGAGAGTTGATTGCACCTCATAACCCACAACAGAATGGGGTTGCAGAAAGAAAGAATAGAACTATTGTGGATGCGGCATGATTGATGTTACATGATCAAGGCTTACCATTGCATCTGTGGGCTGAGGCGTGCAACACAATGGTATTTGTGTAGAATGATAGTCCTCATCGGATACTTGGCATGAGTACACGAGAGGAGGATTTTTTTGGTAAGAAACTTGATGTTTCATATTTTAAATTTTTTGGCTCATCTGTATATTTCCATGTGATCAAATATTCCAGAAAGAATCTAGAACCAACTACTCAGATTGGGATATTTATGGGGTACACTGATATTCCCCACAACTATCAGGTGTATTTTCTAAAAAACAGGATGAATATTGTGAGTGGGATATAAAATTTGATGAGGAGAAATCCATGTGTAGAAATTGTACAACATGCATGTATATCTTGGATTCACCCGGTCTAAAAATGTACTGAAGTTAAATATTGAATCGCTTCTAAAAATATTTTTTTTTTCGGAATTAAAAACACAATCTCTAATCACATGAACATGAATAATAATCAAATGACACACAACATAGATAATTTCCTAGGGAAATATTAAAGCTAAAAACTCCACTATATTCTATTGTATATTCAACATGGATCATGAAACAATTACATACAAAAATCTTCTCACAAGAGCCCTCCAGTACTAAGCTAATTGTCTCACACTGTCATGAACAAAACTGACCAACACATAGCCAATTATTAGCCTCTAGAAAACTTGCCATGCTTGCACAATTCATGATGAATGAAATCCCTAAAATATAGGACTGTAATATCCCAAAATGGGAACAACTACATTATTGGGAATAATATGAGTTATTACCAATGTGGAGCTTCAACAAACCATGAGCATGGCAATGTAGAATAGCTCATTAGATGTGAAATAACATTGACCAGCAGATGAAAGAACCTCAGCAACAAGATGGCCTATATTCTCCTTCCAAGGTGGGGAAATGCAACAATACAGGGCATAAAACAGTTGTCTTCAGAAAATAACTCTATGAAAGTGAGAAATGGGACTTGGATCCCTTAGAAGACATGATATAAAACTAACATGCAGAATTAGAGGTGAAACAAATTACTCTAGCTCATATAAAGAGATCTCCCCAAATCAATATGCCTCAAATAAGCCCAAACCCCATAGCCTAGCTTATGCAGAAGGTACTGAAGCAAGGAATGCGTTATTATAATGAGGGTTTATGTAGAAAATAATGAAATAATACTGATATAGAACTCATATTGATAAAATATTAGAGAAATGGAGGTTTAACCAAGGAAAAGACACCCAACAAGGGTTTCCGGCAATATACATGCACCAAAGGTAGCACTGCAGAAAATAACGTAGTTTACTGCAACACTGTATTAAACATGACTGAATATGACATACAATATCTAAATAATACAGGAAATGGCCAAAGGCCCTTCTTATTAGATCTCCCGAAGGGAAATAAGCACCTCCTCCTCAAAGACTAGCACAAAATCAAAGGGTTCAACCCTGCTGCTGCTGCCCCTGCATAAAATATGCAATTTTATGAAGGGAATTGTGCTGTGGCTGAATATGGATGAATGGCCCCAAGCCAAATACTGAAATGAAGCTCAAATCCTTCCCTCTTGATCCCTTAAGCAAGTTGATCAAAAGAGAGGATGGAATTCCCGCACGTGAATTGTTTGCACTAAACAATGCAACAACTCCAGCTAAACAACTGAAGCATGCAAATAGTCAGAAGACCAAAGATAGCTGAATACATGAATGACCTCTTTGATGCTATGCCCTCCTTTTTATCTTTGGTGAGCCTCCTCACCCTAGACCCCACACATTGTTGATGTGACTTCCTAGTGAAGATTCATCTTCTAAAACTGCGCTGCCCTAGCTTGCTTCCCTCCTCTTTGTAGCTGCGCTGTTGACTTGGTCAACTGGGACTAATCCACCTGCAATGCCTCTTTTCACACTAAGGGATCTTCAGTCCAGTTCTCATATGTGTGCCTAGGCTGATCCGTGTTCACATTGAGCTAGTTTATTTGAGTGATTTCTTCCTCCTCAAGACTGCATGTTGACTTAGTCAAACTTGACTATGTCCCCATCTAGTTTTCCCTTGTTCACACTTGGAAGTGTAAAACCAACTCCTAAGGTGATCTCCTTCCTTACTAAGGTGGAATTTATTCATACCTTTATTGTTCATGGGCCTCCTTCCCATTTATTCCTCTTCTAAGTGAAATCATCAAAATCTAATATTCCAATTTGCTTGTTTGCAAATTTTGGAATATTACAGTCCTCCCCTCCCAAACGTTGCTTGTCCTCAAGCAACTGCAAGGATAGGACTGAAGAGCATCCTATTCTCTCCTGTAGCAACCTCATAAGGTGAAATCCTCCAAGGATCAAGGTGCTGCATCATCAATATATCTCCGAGTTGCCTCTCCCAAGCGTGTAAGCCATCTATTGGGGAACATCCCAAATAGCTAACATTATGTGATGGTGGAACACCCATGGAAGCAACAATGGGTTGTTTGAAGATCCTCTTGAAGCATGAGGGCTGATATAGATTGGGATTCATTACCCCCTTTTGAATCTCTCCTCCCTAAGCTATCAACCAAACAAAATGAGTCACCCTCCAGGTTGGAAACTTATGAAGGATCTCTTCCAACTTGAGCTCATGTAGAATAGGTGGGCTGAAAATTTGAATATGTTATGAAAGAGAGCCTACCCCATGCTGTATTCCTCTCCACTTAAGATAAGTTTAGAGAATTTGTTGATCTTGGGCTGCCATAATGTTGCCCTCAAATGGCAAGAAGGAAGCTAGACCTCCAAAGGTCCCTCTCCCAACGCTGTGAATCAAGCTGGCCCAAATCATCTCATATATGATGGAAAAGAACTCACCACCATAAGGCATCCTATCCATCTCATGGTCCTCCTCATAAAGAAACAAATATTTTGCTGTAGAGGCCATGTATATTCCCATGCTCCCCTTAGAACATGTAATTCAGAAAGTGTGGGAATCCTCCTCCCCAAAGAACACATACACCCAAAGTGTCCCTCCTCCAACCATGCTCCCCATAAAGGTAAGAACAACATCAACAAATAGGATCATGGTTAGCATCATAATGAAATAAATATTGAAGGTTTCATATGGTGCTGGAAGGTACCAATAGTCTCCCAAATGGTCACAACGTAGTCTTCCCCACTGTAGCTTCAAACAATAGCATGGCAAGTTGTCTCCTGACAAATGGCTTGCTATATAAGTCATCACACCTGTAATATTCCGAAATGGAAATCAACAGCTTTTTCACTGCTGAAGAGCTCCTTTGTCAATAATATGAACAAGGCTATGTCAGAGATTGACTGAGAGGGCTTTTACCAATTATGTCACCTCTAAAGAGAGGAAGAGAACCAGAGGCTATCTGGCCTTTTCTCAGACTCTGCTTATAGCTATGTAAATAATTCTTCCTCAGAAGGTCTTGCTCAAAAGGATGAGCTATAGAAATATGCAAAACATAAGCATGAAGAGTAACTTGCTTAAACTTCAGAAAATGCTCGAGAACTCATAGCCATCTTATTGAAATAATAGCAGCTACAAATGTATACAAAATCTTGAGGGAAATGATGCTCAATATGAGCAATACCAATCCTCAAGGTAGAAGTACAATAATCATGAGATAAACACAGCTACACAAGTGAACCCTAGCTATGACTGTGCAGTAACATGGAGACACTGCAACATGTAAAATGGTAATAAAATGATATTACAATAATAGCTCAAGAAATGAGGGGGAGCATGCTCTCAACCCCTGAAAACACTACTATAACACTAATACACAATCCTTAGAAGGATTGGCTGTAATACATGTGCAAAATATGAGAATACAATAATGCCGGAGTTGCTGGGTAGCTGCAGCAACTCAAGATATACAATAGAAGGAGGAGAATGAATATGGCTTGCAAACTGAAACAACCTCCTCCAATGGATTCCTTAAGTGCAAGGCTGATCCCGGCACAAGAAATCTCTTCCTCCAAAATGATGGAGCAAACCCCCACTGTAGACAAACTCTGAGATAACGCAGTCTATGGAAGGGACTGCACTGATGAAGGTGCGAGAAGCTTGGCCTCCTACCAAAATATGCAAATCAGCTCTAGAAACCCTCCTTGCTGATCCTCCCAAAGAATAGGAAATCCTTCCTATGAGAAATGATACAAGGAATGGTGTTGTGGAATCTCCTCCACAGCAACACCTGCAACACAACCTAGTGACTGCGCTGTAGATGAAGAAGTGGCTATGGCCAAATGCCTGAATATGGAGAAATGAAGAGCAATCCTCCTTGAGCTACTCAAGAGAGGAGAGGAACTCCTAAACAAGAATTCCCCATGCCAAAGGCACTGCAATTCAACTGAGCAGTTGGAGATTGCAAATAGAATCTAAGTCCAAATCTTCAATAATACCCTCTATGGCTGCCATATCCTCCTTATATGCAAAATGATGTCTCCATGCCATGGACCCCACTCAATTAGGGTTTCTCCCACAAGGAATCTTCCTCCCTCTCTAACTGCGCTATCTTCTCAAGCAAGCTATACCCTCTTGTGCTGCGCTGTTGACTTGGTCAACATGGCCTCATCCTCATGTGTTTGCCCCCATTTTCACACTAGGAGGTGAAAAAATGGCTACTCCATGGATCCATTCTCACTTCATGTGGAATTTTATTTATGCAAATGGGTCTCCTCACCCATTTTATTTATCTCCTAGATAATATGAGCAAAAATTAATGTTCCAATTTATTTGCAAAAATTTGGAACATTACAGTCCTCCCCTCCCAAAGATTGCTTGCCCTCAAGCAAGTGAAAGGATAGACTGTGTCTTCTTCTCCTCTACCTGTAGCATCCCTGTATGATGATCTCCTCCAAGTGCAGTGATGCTATCTCATCACTCCAATCCTCCACAATGCTCCTCCTTAGCATGCAAGTAGCTGTCAAGCCATCATCATGTAAGGTATAATTCTCAAGAAGGTAGCAAGTGGTGTCTAGAGGTCCCTCCTTAAGGAATGGAGTCTAAAATCTAATGGGAGTTGTCTCCCCCATATGGTCCATCCATCCCCAAGCTATGTGCCATGCAAATTGAGTCACCTCCCAACTAGGAAACTCAGGAAAACTGTCATCCACCTTTGGCTCCAGCAAAGAAGGTGGGCTGATAATTTGCACATGGTCGACCATATAGTCTACCCCACGCTATCCATCTCTCCACTTAGGATAAGTGTAGAGTGTCTGCTGATCCTGGGCTGCAATAATGTTGCCATCAAGTGGAAAGAAGAAGGCTGGACCTCCCAAGGTCTCTCCCCCAACGCTGCAAGACATGCTGGCCCAAACATCTCCATATGTGATGAGTTGAGAATCATCCTCATATGATTTCATACCCATCATATGGCTCACCCCATAATAAAACATTGTTGCTGCTGTAGTGGCCATACCATTTCTCATGTTCCCATCAAAACATGCAATGCAAAAGATGTGAGGGACTCCTCCCTCAATGGACACATCCATCCTTTGTGTCTCCTCCTCAACCCTGCTCCTCATAAAGGCATGAAAAATAGAATCACAGGGAGAAAATACGAGCATCATGCTTGCTACCATGTGTAACAAATGAGAAGGACAATGGTCCCTCAAGTGCAACTTAGTGCTCCACTGCCATAGAGACTGATATAAATTGTGGCTGCTCAACCACCGGTGTGTTGCATCAATCTCCTCACAAGCTTGGGGAAGGTAAATGATACCTGCTAAAAATTGAGCATGCCCTCCATGATCTCTATCCTCCCCAAGTCCTCCAAGATAATGGCCATTAGCCATGCTTATGGCCCCTACTAAACCATGAGGTCTAGCAAAATGTATGCTCCTTCTTGGAGCATTCTCCTGCATGTGTATGGTTAAGGGATGCATACATATATCATACAAATGATCATGTGGAAAAAAATGTACACCCTTACCGTGTTCTCTGCTCATATCATTTGAGCGACTCATAGATGAATCTCCTCTTATCCATAAAGGGAAAAGGGGTGGCTGTGCTGATTCCCCCATCTCCATATGGCTGGTGCATCTCCTCCTATGATGATCATCAAATGTCCTGCAGGTGAAAGAATCATTGGAATATCCCACCAATAGCCGAGAGTACCAATGCAGATCTATCCTCCATAATGACAGCGTTGGTAGTTCCTCATGAAGAACATCTGTCATATGGCTGTCCTCCTCCTCGACATCTCCTATGCCCAAGTCACAAATTGGAAGGTTGCTATCCTTCCTATGCTGCTTCTGCCACAACGCAGAATCTGCAATGAGAGTAGGTGTAGATGAGGTTGAGGAAATGTATCCCTCCATCATGAGTCTATCCAAAACTCCCACTGCTGTCTCAAGCTCTCCCAAGGCTCCCACCTCTATAGAGTCAATGAGTGGTGCCTCCAAGTGTGAAGAAACCACCCTCTTTTTCTGAACTAGTGGCTCCCTGGGTGAAATGCCTCCATGTGGTGAGACATCTCCATCAAGAGAAGACTGAACATATGGATGAACACTTATGTCCATGCCCTGAATGCGTAATACAACCTCCCTCCTTGGTGAAATAACCTCCAAAAATGGATATGGGTGAGTAATCCTCAACTCATGCTGCTGGTTCTTCTCCCCATCTCCTCCTTGTGACTCCATGGTTTTACACCTCTCCAATAATGGCACATGAATGGTGCCTTGATCTCCACACATGAGATCTTGAGGATCTTCCTGCAAAATGTCTCCATGCAATGAGACATCATTATCAAGAGATGACTGAATAGATGAATGGAGATAACCCTCCATGCTTCCACTGCGCAATCCAATCACCTTCTCAAGTGCATCAACCTCCATAGATGAATAGGGATGTGTACTCCTCATCTCATGATGCTGGGCTTTCTCCCTACTTCCTCCTTGTGTTTCCAAGGTTCCACACCTCCTCAACAATGGCACAGATAAAACATGAGATGTGCCTTGATCTCCATACATGAGATCCTCGGGACTTCCTTGCAAAGATGCAAGCATCCCTCTATGTGGAGCAAGAGCTCCTCTTCCCTCTGCATGAGGTGCTAGATCAACTCCAGATCTAACAACGCTGTTGCCCTCAATATCTGCAACATGAGTGGGCAACCTCTCAATGATTGGATCCTCCTTTGGAAAAGAGATCCCCATTCTCCCTTGCTCCAGGATGTGAGATGAAAGTTCCTTCTCCAACAAGTTTTGGTTTAGATTTTTGGCCTCCTCCATTGTTTTCTGAAGAGGCATTGCGTTTTCATGCAAGGGTTTTGTTTGGTCTTCTTTGTGCAAACCCATCATGTGTGTCTCAAGAATCCTCCCATCAAATCCCTTCACTAATGCCTTAGTGAAATTTTCATAATATGCAATGTCATTGTTCTTCAAAGAAAAGGATTCAAAGATCCACCAAGCATAGGCATTACCTCTCATATGTAGCGCTGCAACTCTGGTAACTTGATTTTCCGGAATTTGGTGCTGCTGCAAAAAGGTGTCTAGTTCCTCCACCCAAGCTTTGGCTGAACCTGCAAGTGAACCATCAAAATGTGATAGATAAGATCTACCATGCTGCCTTTCCTCTTTGGCCACTTCTTCTTTTTCTTCCACCTCCCTTATGGGGCTGCTGGGACTATGACTGCGCTGATCCTCATAGTGTGTGGCTGAATGCTCACACCCACTAGGTACAAATCTAGAGTTTGCTTTAGGATCAAACCCTCTTGGGGATTCTTCATCTGTTTCCCTCCTAATCTCCTTGAGGTCTTCATGCATGCTCTGTGCAGATTTAAGAAGAAGCATTGTAAGCTTATCCCCTTTCCCTCCACCAGAAAATGGAGTCTTCTTCCTACTCAAAATTCTATCTCCTTCTTGATGAAAATAGGAAGTGCAGGGTCCTTCCTCTTCTCTTTCTTATTTCTCCTCAACCCCCTTGGAGAGGTTCTTCTCGGATCTAAAAACTGATGAGAACAAGCTCATCTTCTTAATCATCTTGATTTCTTCTTTCTTGGGCTTGAAGGCCACAGGCTGAGCCAAGAAAGATGCTCTGATACCACTGTAATATTCCAAAATGGAAATCAGTAGCTTTTTCACCACTGAAGATCTCCTTTGTTAGAAATATGAACAAGGCTATGTCAGAGATTGACTGAGAGGGCTTTTACCGGTTATGTCACCTCTAAAGAGAGGATGAGAACCGAAGGCTATCTGACCTTTTCTCAGACTCTGCCTATAGGTATGTAAATACTTCTTCCTCAGAAGGTCTTGCTCAAAAGGATGAGCTATAGAAATATGAAAAACATAAGCATGAAGAGTAACTTGCTTAAACTTCAGAAAATGCCAGAGAACTCATAGCCATATTATTGAAATAATAGCAGCCGCAAATGTATACAAAATCTTGAGGGAAATGATGCTCAATATGAGCAATACCAATCCTCAAGGCAGAAGTAAAATAATCATGAGATAAACACAACTACACAAGTGAACCCTAGCTATGACTGGACAGTAACATGGAGATACTGCAACATGTAAAATGGTAATAAAATGATATTACAATAATAGCTAAAGAAATGAGGGGGAGCATGCTCTCAACCCCTGAAAACACTACTATAACACTAATACACAATCCTTAGAAGGATTGGCTGTAATACATGTACAAAATATGAAAATACAATAATGCCGGAGTTGCTGGGTAGCTGCAGCAACTCAAGATATACAATAGAAGGAGGAGAATGAATATGGCCTGCAAACTGAAACAACCTCCTCCAATGGATTCCTTAAGTGCAAGGCTGATCCAGACACAATAAATCTCTTGCTCCAAAATGATGGAGCAAGCCCCCACTGCAGAAAAACTCTGAGATAATGCAGTCTATGGAAGGGACTGCGCTGATGAAGGTGCGAGAAGCTTGGCCTCCTGCCAAAATATGGAAATCAGCTCTAGAAACCCTCCTTGCTAATCCTGCTAAAGAATAGTAACTCCTTTCTATGAGAAATGATACAAGGAATGGTGTTGTGGAATCTCCTCCACAGCAACACCTGCAACACAACCCAGTGAATGTGCTATAGATGAAGAAGTGGCTATGGCCAAATGCCTAAATATGGAGAAATGAAGAGCAATCCTCCTTGAGCTACTCAAGAGAGGAGAGGAACTCCTAAATAGGAATTCCCCATGCCAAAGGCACTGCAATTCAGCTGAGCAGTTGGAGATTGCAAATAGACTCTAAGTCCAAATCTTCAATAATGCCCTCTATGGCTGCCTCATCCTCCTTTTATGCAAAATGATGTCTCCATGCCATGGACTCCACTCAATTAGGGTTTCTCCCACAAGGAATCTTCCTCCCTCTCTAACTGCGCTGTATTCTCAAGCAAGCTATACCCTCTTGTGCTGCGCTGTTGACTTGGTCAACATGGCCTCATCCTCATGTGTTTGCCCCCATTTTCACACTAGGAGGTACAAAAATGGCTACTCCACGGATCCCTTCTCACTTCATGTGGAATTTTATTTATGCAAATGGGTCTCCTCACCCATTTTATTTATCTCCTAGATAATATGAGCAAAAATTAATGTTCCAATTTATTTTCAAAAATTTGGAACATTACAACACCCACTAGTAAATAGTAGATGGCTGAATATGTCAACTGAGCACACGAGAAGTAACCACATACTTGCCTCAGATCATATAGTAGATGGCTGTGTCCATCATAATAGCTGGCCACAAATGGACCATGGAGCCTAAAGAAAAACTTGCCCCTTTGAAGAGAAATGCACTGCAAAGAAATGGTAAGAGCATGCAAATATAGTGTGGAACAATCAATAAATGAAAAAATAGAATTATTACCATGTGATGAAAGCAAGATGGTGACAAGATCCATAGATGAATCCTCCATAGATGTATGACATACCCATATGAAGAGGAATGAACCACATGCTCCATGAAGATCCTCCTTCTCATGCTTGGAAATCCAAGTCAAGGAGAACATACCACAATAACTAATGAGTCCATCCATCACTCTACCAATCTCACCTCCTCTATGCCCATCAAGTGCATCAAACATGAAGTGATCCTGGGAACACTCCATCAAGCTCATGCTCCAAAGTGAAAGCGCTGTTGGCCTATGCAAATAGGCTCCTGCCAACTCATAAATCCATCCTCTGACATGTTCAATGTCAAATAATTCTCTCGTAATGTTGCCATCTCCTCCTGTTGCAACATCATGCAAAATGTGAGAGCAACTCTGCCCTTGCTCTCTCTCAATCCTCCAAAGCAACAAATGTCTTTGCTGCCCCATCACACCTCTATCATACATCCCATGTGATGAAAATATCACATCATCATAATACTCCCACACTTCTTGCCATATGATGCAAGCACCCTGCCAAGTACTCTCCTCCCACATACCCTTGGAAAAAGGATATGTCTCATGATGGCCAAACTCTCTCAAGAGTAGCCAACACAGTTTTTCCTCTTGCTGCCTAGTATCATAGATTTGCAAGTAGCTCTCCAACTTCTTGCTCTCTATCCACATCCATTTTTCCACCGATGGATGCCTCCTGCCATTCTCCATCTTGGTACTCCTCCAAAGAAGATTACCATCCTCCCATATCAGATTTTCCTCCTTGCATTCCATGGGATGCTGAAATGAAACTCCTTGGAGACCTCCTAGAGAATATCTCTCACCGATGATCATCTTGAACCCATAAGGATCCAAGGGGCCTAAAGGCAAAGCCTCCTTTCTACTACCACTTGACAGCACTGTAACCCTCCTCCAGGGTGTTTTGGCTATCTCATGTCTCAACTTCATCAATTTGTTTGGAGCAAAGTTCACTCCATCCTCCAAGCATTCACACTCCAACCTCAAGGGTTGTGTGAAAATCAACAAGGGCCCATGAGAATGATGGTTCATTTGTTTCTTGAACCATTCAAGTTTGCACATCGCAGTGCAATCCTGATGCTCTTCCTTAGAAACAATGTTTGATCCTGGGCCATATGAAAGCATATTTCCACCATTTTCAGAAAGATTTTCTGTAGTAAGTAAAATTGGACATCTCCCCATACCTTGGTGAGATGTGGGAACCTCTCGTAGAGCTACAAGGGCTCCTCCCTCCAGTGTAATGGCTGCCCTAACTACTGATGTAGAAAGATGCTCTCCTAAGGCTGTGATAGTGCTGGTACTTGTCTCATCCCATGGTGGTGTGGGCCTACTCTCCTCAGAACTTTCTCCATAAAAGGTTCTAATCAGGCCTTGAGTGAACTCAGGGAAATAATTCACCCTTGTATGGCTTAAGTGACTAAACCACCAAGCATTGGCTTCACCCTCCAGGTGCAGCACTGCAACTACTACTGCCTCCCTCTCTACCACTGGATGAAGTAGGAAGAATGACTCAAGCTTCCTTGCCCAAGCTATTGCTATAGTTGACCCATCAAATGTGGACAATAGGAATCTATTGCCTTTGATCTCTCCTTTGCTGTGGGGTCTCCTTTCTTCTCTCAGTTGAATAAACTGAGGAAAATCTAGGGTCTCTTAGAAAGCCCTAGGTTGGCGCTTGTATTCTGCCAAATACCCACTCAGGATTTCACGGTCTAAGTGGTCTCCTTTCTCTCCACTTCCTCTATGAGAACATGAAGCGCATGCATCTTCTTCTACCTCCTGAAGCCTTCTAGAGGTCTCACTGCAACTCTCTCCTCCTTGAAACCCTCTTGGAGTCTCAATGAATTTCTCTTTTTTCTTTCTTCTTAGACTTGAAAATGGATGAGAGTAAGCCCATCCTCTCCATCATTTTTTCCTCCTATTTTTATTCTTATCTTCTGATTGGATTTGAAATCCACAGGCTGAGCCAAGATGGTAGCTCTGATGCCAATGTAATATCCCAAAATGGGAACAGCTACACTATTGGGAATAATCTGAGTTATTACCAATGTGGAGCTTTAGAAAACCATGAGCATGGAAATGTAGAACAAATCATTAGATGTGAAATAACATTGACCAACAGATGAAATAACCTTAGCAACAAGATGGCCTATATTCTCCTTCCCAGGTGGGGAAATGCAGCAATACATGGCATAAAACAACTGTCTTCAGAAAATAATGCTATGCAAGTGAGAAATGGGACTTGGATCCCTTAGAAGAAATGATATACAAATCACATGTGGAATTGGAGGTGAAACAAATCACTATAGCTCATATAAACAGATATCCCCAAATCAATATGCCTCAAATAAGCCCAAACCCCATAGCCTAGCTTATGCAGAAGGTACTTAAGCAAGGACTGCGTTATTATAATGAGGGTTTATGCAGAAAATAATGAAATAAGACTAATATAGAACTCATATTGATCAAATAGCATAGAAATGGAGGTTTAAACTCTTTTACACCAAGGAAAAGACACCCGACAAGGGTTTCTGGCAATATACATGCACCAAAGGCAGCACTGCAAAAAATAATGCAGTTTACTGCAACACTATATTAAACATGAATGAGTATGACATAAAATAGCTAAATGATACAGGAAATGGCCAAAGGCCCTTCTTATTAGATCTCCCGGAGGGAAATAAGCACCTCCTCCTCAAAGAATAACTCAAAATCAAAGGGTGCAACCCTGCTGCCGCTGCCCCTGCATAAAAGACGTAGTTTTCTGAAGGGAACTGCATTGTGGCTGAATATGGATGAATGGCCCCAAGCCAAATACTGAAATGAAGCTCAAATCCTTCTCTCTTGATCCCTTAAGCAAGCTGATCCAAAGAGAGGATGGAATTCCCGCACGGGAATTCTTTGCACTAAGCAGTGCAACAACTCCGGCTAAACAACTGAAGCATGCAAATAGTCAGAAGACCAAAGATAGCTGAATACATGAATGACCTCTTTGATGTTATGCCATCCTTTTTATCTTTGGTGAGCCTCCTCACCCCAGACCCCACACATTGTTGAGGTGACTTCCTAGTGAAGATTCCTCTTCTAAAACTGAGCTACCCTAGCTTGCTTCCCTCCTCTTTGTAGCTGCACTGTTGACTTGGTCAACTCGGACTAATCCACCTTCAATGCCTCTTTTCACACTAAGGGATATTCAATCCGGTTCTCATATGTGTGCCTAGGCTGATCCTTGTTCACATTGAGCTAGTTTATTTGAGTGATTTCTTCCTCCTCAAGACTGCATGTTGACTTAGTCAAACTTGACTATGTCCCCATCTAATTTTCCGTTGCACACTTGGAAGTGTAAAACTAGCTCCTAAGGTGGAATTTATTCATACCTTTATTGTTCATGGGCCTCCTTCCCATTTATTCCTCTTCTAAGTGAAAGCATCAAAATTTGATATTCCAATTTGCTTGTTTGCAATTTTTGGAATATTACATTTTGGCCTTCCTTGACTACGCAAGTATCATGGGTACTCCAATGGGTGTTTGGTTGCATGTGTGCAACCCAATAATCCTACAACTAATAGTCAACTTCCCTTTCACCTAGAACTCAACTGGGTCTCCACTGGATCTGAAATGCATGCAACTAATAGTAGTAAATCATGAGTTGCATGTGATATCACTGATTGTGAATTAATTAATATTTAATTCACTTGATCTATCATTAGTGTTTCTTCAGTTACAGCTAGCACAACTGAGTTTAACTCACTTAAATGATTTAAAATGATTACAATCTGCATTAAATAATGCACCACTTCAGTTCAAACTTTGTTACAACTAGAATTACTCTGCATGCCTCACCAACTACCTCTAATTGAAATCCACTAGCTAACTGGGTTTATCACTCTCAGTTAACTATTTCAAGTCATCATTGAGAATAGATTATAGTTTATTGTCCATATTAATTAAGGGACAACTAAAATAGACATGCACCCAAAAATAACACTCTGGGCCTCACCCTAGTGTAGGTGTTTAATGCACTAGGCGTGGGCGCTGAAATTTTCTTTTTGAATCTCAACACTCCCTCTCAAAAGAAAGGTATTATCCTTCACCCCGATATTGTCTCTATGGTATTCAAATTTTCTCCTGGTGAGTGCCTTCATCAGAATATTTGCATCCTGATCTTCTATGGGAATGTACTGAAGCAACATTATTCTTCTCTGTACATAATCTCTGAGATGATGGTACCAGATATCTATATGCTTGGACCTATCATGAAACACAAGATTAATCGAGAGTTTAATGCAACTCTGATTATCACAATGAATCACTGTCGGATCCATATGAGAACCAAAAAAACCAACCAAGATCTTTCTCATCCAGATAGCATCACATGCATCTTGACTTGCTGCCATTTATTCTGCTTCTGCTGAACTGAGTGCCACAGATCGTTGTTTTCCAGTTGTACCAGGAAAATGTTGTCGATCCTACGCTGAAGATCCCTTCTCATGTGCTCTTTCTGTCTGATGGACTTCCCACCCAATCTACATCTGTGAAGCCTTGAAGCTTCACTCCCTCTGTCCGTCTGTACCATAGACCATACTCTGATGTGCCCCTCAGGTATCTCAAGACATGCTTCCCCGTCTTCCAAAAGAGCTTGGTAGGCTTAACCATAGCTTGACTCAGCTGGTTAACTGCGTAGAAAATTTATAGTCTGGTGTTCACTAAATACATTAGTGAACCAACTAACTACCTGTAGACAATAGCATCCACTATCTCTCCAAAAGTAGCATCCTCTTTCCTCTAATTTCCTGAAAGAAGAGTATCCATGGGTTTGCAGCTCTCCATGTGAAACTTACCAAGTATCTCCTTTGCATAATTGCCTTGAGACACAAAAATTTCATTAGGGGAAATTTGAGTCTAAAATGGGCCTCCTAAGGAAATTATAAAATAATAGTGGAAATAATAAAATAATATTAGATTACATCATCAATTTTTAGAGGGAAAAAATAAAAGAACTATTTTTTCAACTCATATTTTCAACTTATCTCCCTATGGGTTTACTCAAATTTTGAACGAAGACACACGTTGGATGCAAAATTTGATTCCTCATCCAAGGAGTACTCATGTTACATACTTTTGATAGAACCTGCTACATGAAAAAATGAGAAATACATGAAAAACGTGATTGCAATCACGTTTTTCATGTATTTCTCATTTTTTCATGTAGCAGGAGTCCATTAAAAGTATCCAACATGGGTAATTATTGGATGATGAATTAAATTTTGCATTCAACAAGTACTCACGCTCCAAATTTGAGTAAAAAATTATGGAGATAAGTTGAAAATAAGAGTTGAAAAAGTAGTTTTATTATTTTATTATTTTTTAATCTTTTTACTTTTTTACTCCAAAAGTGGTGAATCATCCCCCATGGTTGAAATCATCATCTTGAATCTTATTGGTTCTTATAAAGTGTATTTTGGTTGTACATTTTTCTTAAGAGGCCCATTTTAGACCTCAAAATTTCCCTAATGCACCATCCCGCTGCCATATTTCCAATCCAAGGAAATAATAAAGGAGTCCCATGTACTTCATTTCAAACTCCCTTGCAAGATCCTCCTTGCATGAATGTATTAGCTCCTCATCACCAGTCAAAATTAGATCATCAACACAAAGAACAATGATAAATATCTTACCCTCAACCACAATCTGGTATAGGTTTTGATATGCTTCACTTTTGGTGAAGCCCAGTCTGGTGAAATAACTGCCTATCTGAGTGTACCAAGCACGGGGTGCTTGCTTCAACCCATACAATGCTCATTTGAGTCGACACAAATGTGACTCACTATTGAATATTTCGAAACCTTCAGGCTGCTCCATGTACACATATTCCTCAATGATCCCATTGAGAAACACAGTTTTCACGTCCATCTGATGAATGAACTAGCCCATTTGTGCTGAGAGTGAAATGATGGATCTTATGGAAGAGTACCTTGCAACAGGTGAAAAAGTCTCATCATAATCTATCCCCTTGAACTGTGAGAATCCCCAGGCCATAAATATGGCCTTGTATTTCTCCACACTCCCATCGGAAACTTGCTTTACCTTGTAAATCCATCTCGATCCAACCACTGATTTGTCGACCGGTCTTGGGACTGTCTCCCATGCACCGTTCTTGACAATGAAGTCATACTCCTCCACCATTGGATCAACCCAATTTGGTTGCTGCACTGCTTCCTGAAAGGAAGATGGTTCAGTCACAATACATTTTCTCATAAGAGCCATGTATCCAATAAAACAGTCAGGAGTCTGTCTCTATCTACAATGTGAAGTAGGGGCTCCTACATTCTTTGCAGCATCAAGTCTCAATCTATCAGCTTCCATGGTGCGCCTTTTTCCATTTCTGATGGACGGATCTACATGAGTGTGTTCCTCCACTCCATGAACCTCCTCATGTGGATGATCCACATCTTGAGACTCATCCTTGGGAACCAAAAATTCCTCCTTTGCATGCAAGTCCAACTCCCTCTCAAGGGACAACTGCATGGCTTTCTCCTCATCAAATTTTATATCCCGTCGCACAACAATAATTCTTTTGTTTGTAAAATACACACAAAAATTATGGGGTGTTTCAATGTACCCCACAAAATCCCCAACCTCAACTATTGGTTCTAGCTTCTTCCTGGTGTCCTTGGTCACATGGACATAAACAGATGAGTCAAAAATCTTAAAGTGTGAAACATCAAGTTTCTTACTAGTGAAAGCCTCTTCAGGTGTACTCATGCCAAGTATCCTATGAGGACAACAGTTTTTCACATGTACCGCTATGTTGCATGCTTCTGCCCATAGATGCATCGGTAGGCCTTGATCATGCAACATCGCTCATGCCGAACCCATAATAGTTCTGTTCTTTCTCTTCGCGAGCCCATTCTGCTGTGGGTTATGAGGCGCTATGAGTTTTATTAGAATTTCTTCTTTGCTACATAAGTTCTGGAATTTGTTAGAGATGTATTCTCCACCATTATCGCTCCTAAGAGCCTTCACTTGCTTCCCCGACTCTTTCTCCACTAGTGCCTTAAACTCCAAGAACTTAGAGAATGTATGATCTTTCTTCTGCATGAAGAAGATCCAATACTTACGAGAAACGTCATCAACAAATATTACTTAGTACTTATTTTTTGCTGTTGAAGCAACAAAGAAAGGACCACACACATCTGTGTGAAATCTCTCAAGGATCCCCGAAGCTCGGTTCTCCTTCTCATGAAAGGTGGCCTTTACATATTTTACCATAGTACAACCCTTGCATGTGTTTGACTACACAAGTGTACCCTTGGGAAGACCAATAGAAATCTGCTACATGACTTTCAAGGCTCCATGGTGAAGATGGTCCAATATCTTGTGCCATAATTCGCCCTCATCATGGCTCACCTCTTGATTTACCTTGCCCATCATTGCTGCGTAGCCATCTACCTCTAGATTTTAGAGATTCTTAAATCAAATCCCTATCCTCTTGGATTTTCCTATTGTTTTGTGTCATAATAAGGCTTTTCCTTCACTAAAAAGAAGATCATAGCCTCTATCCTCCAACATTGTGACTGAGACTAAATTATTCTTCAAACCTGGTACATGCATTACATATTTTAATTGAAAGGGTTTACCTGACTGCCTCTGAAATGTAATGGTACCAATCCTGGTAGCACTGTACCGCCCGTCATCATCCATTTCAATATGCATCTGGAGACCCTTCTCCTCCAAGTCACTGGAAAGTTCCTTATCTCCCGTCATGTGAAAGGAAGCGCCACTATCCAAATAAAACGCATATCCCAATGCATTGGACACCATGCATGTGATCAATGATAATTCAAGCTCAAATTGTGAGGAAAGGGCCTCACCAGCTGCAGATCCTCCAACCTTCTTGTTCTTCTTCTTTTGTGGAAAATTAGTAGAAAAATGCCCATGCTTGTGATAGTGAAAACACTTCACCTTGGGCATGTCCTGCTTCTTGCCATTCTTGGACTCAGATTTAGAATGGAATTTCTTCCCCTTCCCCTTCCTTTCCTTGCTAGCCAATGCACAATCCTCTTCATCTTCATTCTTAGATGAAGATCCATCTCTGGTGTTCTGTCTGAACTCCTCCTGCACCAAATTCGACCACAGTCGTTCCCAATCTAGAAAATTTTCCCTTCCATTGAAAGAGTCTTGATAGCTGTGCAACCTCTTAGGAAGTCCTAAGAGAGCTAAGCTCACAAAATCATCATCAACGACTGTTAATCCAATGCTCCCCAATTCATATCGACATTGGACAAACTTTGTTAGATATTTTGGAATGGTGTCGCCCTTTTCCATCTTGATCTTCTTGATTTTATCTTTGAGCGCCAATTTCCTATGGTCGCTGCTGCTTTGGAATAGTTTCGTCAAAGCCTTCCACATCGGATATGGTGTGGCTTTCCCATGGAGGCTTGAGACAATGTGGTATTTTAATCCCTCCAACAAGATCCTCCTTGCCTTTGCCACTCTCTTTTTCCATGCATCAAGTTTTGCAGCATCTGTCACAACGAGTTTAGGAACATCAATGTCAATGAATTCCTTTAATCCATTATCTTCGAGTACTGCCTCCATTTTGTCCTTCCAAGATATATAGTTTGAGTTTCCATCGAGTTCATACTCCGACCTCAAGTCATTGAAATTCATTTCAATCTTGAATCAGCTGTAGCACCAAGAAAATATTTCTGCAAATTTGAATTCTCTCCAGTCACAAACTCAACTCTTGCTTCACTTTTGCAATTTCCTGTGCTTTGATACCATGTAGAAATTATACAACATGCATGTATATCTTGGATTCACCCAATATAAAAATATACTAAAGTTAAATATTGAATCAATTCTACAAATCTTTTATGGAATTAAAAACACAATCGCTAATCACATGAACATGAAGAAGAATCAAATCACACACAACACAGATAATTTCCCGGGGAAAGCTTACAGCTAAAAACCCCACTATATTCTATTGTGTATTCAACATGGATCATGAAACAATTACATACAAAACTCTTCTCACAAGAGCCCTCTAGTACTCAGCTAATTGTCTCACACTGTCATGAACAAAACTGACCAACACATAGCCAATTCTCAACCTCTAGACAACCTGCCTTGCTTGCACAATCCCTGATGAGTGCAATCCATAAAAGATAGGAATTTTGGCCTTCCTTGACTACGCAAGTATCATGGGCACTCCAATGGGTGTTTGGTTGCATGTGTACAACCTAATAATCCTACAACTGATGGTCAAATTCCCTTTCACCTAGAACTCAACTGGGTCTCCATTGGATCTGACATGCATGCAGTTAATAATAATAAATCCTCAGTTGCATGTGAGATCACTGATTGTGAATTAATTAATATTTAATTCACTTGATCTCTCACTAGTGTATCTTCAGTTACAACTAGCACAACTGAGTTTAACTCACTTAACTAAGTTAAACTGATTACAACCTGCATTAATTAATGCACCATTGCACTTCAAACTCTGTTACAACTAGAATTACTCTGCATGCCTCACCGACTATATCTAACTCAAAATCCACTAGCGAACTGAGTTTATCACTCTCAGTTAACTATTTCAAGTCATCATTGAGAATAGATTACAATTTATTGTCCATATTAATTAAGGGATAACTAAAATAGACATGCACCCAAAAATAGCACTGTGGGCCCTAGTGTAGGTGCTTAATGCACTAGGCATGGGTGCTTAGATTTTCTTGTTGAATCTCAACACCATGCGATTGTATCTTGAGAGGAAGCTTTATTTGCATGCAGATGAGGAACTCTTGGTTCCAAAGGATGAACCTCAAGATGTGGATCAACCACATGCGGAGGATCATGGAGTGGCAGAAAAAAATCATGCAGATCCATCCACCAGACATGGTAGAAGGCGCACCACAAAAGCTGATAGATTGAGACTTGATGCGACAGAACATGTGGGAACACCTACAACACTGCACAGACAGAAACAATCTCCAGACATGTTTACTGGATACATGGCTCTTATGAGGAAGTGTGTTATGACAAAACCATCCTCCTTTAAGGAAGTAGTGCAACAACAAATTTGGGTTGATGCCATGGTTGAGGAGTATGAATCCATCGTCAAGAATAGTGCATGGGAAGTTGTCCTAAGACCAGTCAGAAAATCAGTGGTTGGATCTAGATTTATTTATAAGGTGAAGCAGGCGGCATATGGAAGTACAATGCTAGATTTGTAGCCCAGGGATTCTCACAAGTTGAGGGGATTCACTATGAGGAGAATTTCACACCAGCTGCGAGGTACTCATCAAATAGATATATCCTTGCACTCTCAGCGCAGATGGGGTGGCATATACATCAGATGGATGTGAAGACTGTATTTATCAATGGAGTTATTGAGGAAGAAGTGTACATTGAGCAGTCAGAAGGTTTTGGGACCTTTGACAATGAGTCACATGTGTGCAGACTCAAGAGAGCACTGTATGGGCTGAAGCAAGCACCTCGTGCTTGGTACACTAGGATTGAAATCTATTTCACCAGGTTGGGCTTCAAGAAGAGTGAAGCGGATGTGAACCTGTACCAGATTGTGGTTGATGGTATGCTTTTGATTATCGTACTTTATGTTGATGATCTCATTTTGACAGTTGATGAGCAGCTCATAACTTCTTGCAAAGAGGATATTGCAAAGAGTTTGAGATGAAGGAAATGAGACTCCTTCACTATTTCCTTGGTTTGGAAATATGGCAACGGGATGGGGAGCTATTTGTTTCTCAAGGAAAGTATGCCAAAGAGATTATGAGAAAGTTTCACATGGAGAGCTTTAAACCCATGAAGACTCCTCTTGCAGGAAACTAGAGGAAGGAGGATGCTACTTTAGGTGAGGTAGTGGATGCTATTGTTTACAGGAAGCTTGTGGATTCATTCATGTACTGGGTGAACACCAGACCAGACATTTGCTATGCATTTAACCGGCTTAGTCAAGCTATGGTTAAGCCGACCAAGATCTTTTGGAAGGCGAGGAAGCATGTCTTGAAATACCTTTGGGGCACTACAAAGTATGGATTATGGTACAAACATACAGAGGGAGTGAAGCTTCAAGGCTTCATCGATGCAGATTGGGTAGGAAATCCATCAGACATAAAGAGCACATCAGGAGGGATCTTCAGCATAGGATCGACAAAAAATTCTAGGTACATTAGGAAGCAGAGATATGTCGCACTCAGTTCAGCCGAGACAGAGTACATGGCAGCTAGTCAAGCTGCATGTGAGGCCATCTAGATGAGGAATATTGTTATTGGTTTGTTTGGTTGTCAGATGGATCCGACAGTGACACATTGTGATAACCAAAGTTGCATTAAAATATCGGTTAATCCGGTATTCCATGATAGGTCCAAGCATATAGACATCTGGTACCACCATATCAAATATTGTGTTCAAAGACGCATTATGTTACTTCATTACATTCCCATGGAGGATCAGGATGCAAATATTTTGACAAAGGCACTCGCTAGGAGAAAATTCGAATACCATAGAGGCAGGATCGGGGTAGCTGATAATCCCTTTCTTGTTGAGAGGGAGTGTTGAAAATTCATCAAGAAATATGTGTCTAATTTAATTTTCCCTTAATTAAATTGGACAATATAATGTAATCTTATCTCATAATCACTTGTAATAGTTAACTGAGTGTGATAAACTCAGTTAGCTCATGAATTTTGAGTTGAGGGTGGTTAGTGAGGCATGCAGAGTGATTCTATTAGTTATTGAGTCCAAGTTACAGTTAGTGCATTAGTTTAATGCATAATAAATCAGTTAACTCAATTAATTGAGTTAAAATCAGTTTAACTAGTTGTAACTATTTGTTGCACTAGTGAGAGGTCAATTGAATTAAATTAGATTTAATTCACATGCAGTGATCTGTCATGCAACTTATGATTTACTATTAATAGCTACATGCATGTCAGTTCTGATGGAGACCCAGTTGAGACAGAGGTTAAAGGGATGTTAACTATCATTTGTAACATTAATAAGCTGCCCGCATGCAGTGAAATACCCATATGATTTCCCATGAGCATTGCACAATTTTGAAAGGCTGAGATTAGTAAATAATAGGGACTGCATTCCACATGAATTGCGTAAGCAAGGAAAGTTGACCAGAGGCTGAAAATTGGCTAAGTTTTGGTCGATTTTGTCCGGATCAGTGTGAGACAGTTTTGAGAGTGCAACAGACTCCTGTGAGAAGAGTGCATTGTAATTGATTCATGATTCCTTGGTGAATATTCAATAGAATATAGAGGGGTTTTGAGCAGCAAGCTTTCCCCGGGAAAATATCTGTGTTGTGGATTTATTTGCTTCTTTCTTTACTTGTTGTGATTAGCGATCGTGTTTATTTTCCACAATTTATTTGTAGAAGGATTCAATATCTTGCTTTAGCATATCACATGATCGGATTGAATCCATTGGTATACATATTGTTTTTATACTTTCTACACCATAGGCGAGAGAGAAGAGCTCCGCATTCACACGCTCGACATTTGCAAAGACTGCATCGCTTGATCTGCATACGAGGGGAGCCATGATAACCTTTATTATACTTCCATTCGTCTTCCTCTATGGTATTGGATAAAACTTGTTGTGATATTGAACGTTATACATTATATTGGCAGTACATTTTATTTGATATGTGTTCAACTCTTATTATTCAATCGATATCAAGAAATGGTTATGAAAATGATTTGGCCTGGACAGAAGCATTTGTATGGAACATTACATCATGTTTTTCAATAAATGATACACACACACACACACAGATATATATATATATATATATATATATATATATATATATATATATATATATATATATATATATATATATATTGGAGTTGATTCACGATGGCACGAATTTATATATTATGGTATGGGTTAACTGTTGTGCGAAAATCATATGGCTAGCATTGGTTGCACCAAAACTAGATGATGTTCCAAGGTATGAAACATCATATTAAGGCACTTGAGGGCACACATGGACTACAATGTTAGTGCTGGTTCTTCGCTTTATGGAGGAACCAAATATGGACAGCATGGAAGGTCCCCTCAATCAACGTATAGTGGTCAATAATCTTATAGCTGGCACCCTTGGAGGTGCATTAGTTAGTGGAATTTACTCTCCCGGTTATGACACCAGTTCTTTGCTAGATTGGAGGTGGTTCTAGATTGCAACATTTAAATTTCTCCTGGTGTTTACGTTAACAATGTTAATTATGCCATATGACTTGCAACATTATTAATTATTATTGCATGTGAAAAAATTGGAGGTGGTTCTTATTCTTCTCTGTATAAGGCTAGAGATCAAGTAGTGAATAGTTGTTGGGCCGTGGCTTAAGAGGATATCACTAGAATGTGTTTTTTTATGACACCTAGGCTAGAGTAGATCTATATGCGTATAGATTTATTATTTTGGTATCTTGTGACCAGGCACACGGAGAGAATATACCTTATTGCATGGAGCTTCAACTATTTGCCTTGAGTGGCATATTTTCCATACGAGCTTTATATCTCATGGCTATGGCAGATATCTTAAGGTTGCGATAGTAATGTTGTATTAGACTGAACATGTAAGATATGTGATATTAAGGATAGATCTTTTGGAAGTCAGGGAGAATCTAGAAGAATATTCAACAAATGATTGCTACAACTAGAATGGTGTATCATGCAGATATTTTCCAGTCGAGTGGTAGAGCTGAGTGTTAGTGAGAAACATTCATATATAAATTGAAATGTTCTTATGGTGATCTTGTTCTTTCTTATGGTTCTGTGATGTATTCTTGCAATATGCTATGTAATACATTCATTCAATGTTTTCTTGCAATATTTTATAAAGTGTTATCACAACAATGTTTGTAGCGCTCTTGCAATGTTAACAAACTCTGAAGTGTATTTGGAGTAGTGTTTATATATCACATGGAGCATCTTTATTATTCTTGTATTCTTTCGATGGAGCATTTTTATATATTCTTTTATAGTTGTTTATGGAGCGGCTTTATTGTTGAAGAGCATTTTTACCATTAGAAAAGAACTAGAGGATCTCTTAGCAAGTGTGGATGGATTGCACTTTAATTTTGCATGGATTATGTGCGAAGAGTTGCTTGGGTAATTTTGGTTATAAAAAACACCATTTCAGCGAGTTGTTGTATCACTTTGTCAAAGAAAGTGATTAAGAGATCGATATATGTTGTTGATATGCATTTGGAGATTACCATTTTTACTCTAAGCAAGAAGCCAAGGGGGAGCATTTTTCCAGAATTGTATCATATGCATATTTTTAAATCATATTAGTATGATATAGATATATCAATATTTTTCAATGTCAGGGAAATCCAAACACCAAGAAAGAAAATAGTTATGCTCCTGGTATGCATCAAAAATCATGGTAATGACCCCATGATTATCTGGATGAATATGATACATCTATTTCTACTCTTAATACTGCAATTATCTTATATCGTCTTCAACATTATGCAAGTGAAATGCCCTTTTTATTTGGATGATATCAGTTTATTGTTTATATACATGAAATTGTAATGATTTAAAAAGTGTTCTCCCAACAATGTTTATATGTCATATAAAGCAACATTCATTTTAGAGCAACATCCATTCAATATGGAGGAGCCCTAATAATCCATTTGGAGTGGCATTCATTCAATGATAGTATCAACATTGTTTATGCAAGACAATACATTGCAGGTTATAAAACATTAATACAATGATGACAACTACACTGAGGACTCTTTCACAGGCTAAAAGACATTTGTAACCCCCTTGCCATTGATTTCAAAGGGGGAGGTAATAAGAGGAAGAAAGACACTTCCCAGAATGAAAGGGGGAGGAAAAATGTGTTTCCATCAATTCCAAAGGGGGAGATTGTTGGAAATATTGTCATTGATGGTAAATGAGCGAAAGGAGTAGATCAAGATAAACAAAGGTATACAGGAGAAACAGTAAAGACAAAGAACATCAACAAGGTATGCAAGAGAAAAAACAAGGCAAAGAAGGCAAAAGATCAACAAAGTAAAGGAGAAGCAAGCAAAGGAGATGCAAGGCAAAGAGCAGAAAGCAAAGGAAAAACAAGAAAAGAAGCAACACAAGATCAACCATGCAAAGGAGCAGAAGGAGGAGGAATTGTGATACATTGAAATGTTTTTATAATATTGCAGATATTTTCTATAGTGAATTTTTTGTTGTGATGTGAAATTGTCGATTGAGTTGAATTGTTGTGATGCAAAGGCAAGACTCCAAGGCAAAGGCAAAGATATTGCAAGTATTGTTGTGATACATTAATGATAAATATTATTATTTTATATTGGCATTAGGTTGATGCATTTAATCACTACATGTGGTTGAAAATAATTTTGAATGAATTATTTATTTTTGTTCTGATATTCAAGATATGAAGAGGTTGGAAACGAATGAGTGGAAGACAAAGAGTCAAGCCTATTCTCTTCATATTCCTATGCGGAATACAAACAACCATAAAATTATCTTTATAAAATATGTGATTTTGGAGGGAAAGAGTGGTTAGAGAGTTGGAGAATGTGAGAGATCTGATTGATATGTTATGCATTAATTACCTGGTACATATGGAGCTTTTGTGAAGGAGATTTGAAGGGAAGGAGAGGCATAAATGAAGATGGAGAGATGTAGAATCTATGACCAGGTAAACCAACACATTGTTGTTTCTTATTTGCATAAGGGGATTGTAGTCTCCTTTCAAGTTGTGGCTTGATAAATATTAAGCTGGAGCTAGTTGAGGTAGGATCCTCCTGTGGGTTGTCACCTGCAGAAAGCATATGGGAGTTGGAGCTTCCTTGCTTGTTGTAGCTTTCAGAAAATTGAGGTAGCAATCTCCTATATGTTGGAGCCTACAAAAAATCAGTTGTAATAAGGAGTAGGAGCTTGCCTTTTCATCAAAACAATAACAAATAATCATGGTTTTATCCCTAAGGGTTTCCACTTATATCTGGTGTCCATATGCATTTTTATTATGTGCTGATGTGATTTATTTTTCTTCTTATTACTTACTGTTCACATATTCAATTTTCTGGTCATTATTTGTTAATATGCTCATGTAGTGTTTTAGTTAATGAGTTTAATGAAAATAATTTTAATGTCCGTGAATGGATTAAACTGATTCACCACCCCTCTCAGTTTAGTCAACCTTCCATCACCATATATTCTGATGCCCATTCCATAGTGTGTTAATCCAGATTCCCAGATATGCTCTCAAGTCTCAGATTTCTTCTGAACTCCGAATATGCCTGGATGACTTCAAACCAAAAAACTGCTCAGCCATGCCTTAATTTCAAAAGACATTTTATCATTGATGCTTGGGATATTTTATAAGTGCCATATATTGTTAGAAAGATCTCTTAAATGGATATTCAACTACACTATTTGTCAGAGTGTTTGAGATGATCCACTGTAGACAAAATTCCTTCAAAAATATTCTATTAGATCATACATCCAACGATTTTCAATCACTACAAGATTCTGCAAACACCAAAAACACATCAACGATGATTACTTGACATCAATGACAACCCATTGTCATCCTTATTAACAATCTCCAACAAGTTCCTCCTTAACTTGACACCACTTTACATCAATGACTACTCCTTTGACATTAATGCCAAAAATTTTATCAACATTTATCACGAAAAATCATACAAATGTTTCTAAATTGACATTGACCTTAATTATGAGAGTCTTAACTCCTATTACCCACCCAAGAGGGTAACCCCTAGGAGATTTTTTCTTTTATTTGATCATCCTGCTAGCCAGCAACCCTATGGATGTCCCATAGATAGCTATGCCTCAAAGCTCTCCACATATGTCTGATTATTGCTTTCTTCCTCACCTAGCATACTTCTTGAAGGAAGTTGGTTCATGTATTTCAAGGTACACTAACCATTCTATAATCATATGATTTCATTTAATGTCAAGGGAATTCTACTACGAATCGTAGGTTTAGCTGTATAATTTTCTGCTCATGATTTTATCTTCTTCATGCTCTTCACCTGGGAGGTTATCCCCATTGCTTCTTGTCCAATGTGACCTTTCGTGAGGCCTTTCCTTTCCACTATTTAGGAGGGCCAAAATTATGAGGCATTGATTGACATATCAAACCCAATGTAATCCATAATTATCACTTTCTATTAGTGCCTTGTATCCACCTCCACTCTTTGGGTTGATTTTCATTTGTCACTAGTACTAGTAATTGACACCCTCTTATCCTCATCATTGAGCAAGAGCTTGAAAATTTTTTCCATTGAAAGGTTGATTGTGGGCTAGGTTGCAAAGGACAACAACAACCAAGAAGGATGACAGGTTAAAGAGATTTTCCTAGGTACGTACAACATGTAAATAATTTGTTGTATGGGCCAATCGTTCAAAATATTGACCTTATATTAGCAATTATATAGGGATTATAAACAAGCATGATCCTTGGTATGAGAGCCCTAAGATTTTCTTATTGAAAAATTGACGAGAAAAAAAATTTGAAGATTAAACTTTAGTGTGCTATCATTAAGAAACAAAATTTGGACATTAAACTCTAGTTTTCTATCATTGATTTGATTGATATTATGTTTCCACTGTGCAAGTAATTTTGAAGTTAGGCAGTGGTAAAGTGTTTATGCTTCTATTTAAAACATAGCCCAAACCTACGGTGCTTGGAAATTCTAACCATGTGCAAAATTAAAAGAGAGAAATTGCAAAATGATGTTCAATATTAGCGTCAAGTCATAAAATACAATAGCGATGAATCTCTTTTATAGAGCTCACACACCTAAAGGCTAAAACCTAGTTATGACCTAATTATAGCCAAAACATTAATTAATATTACTTATAAAAGGTACTTCTATTACACCAAGTAAGCTTGATATTCTAACACACCCTCTTAAGGATTATAGTACAATTAAAAACATTGGCTAAAGCATTCCATAGATGACAGACAATGCTTGGACCAAATAGGGCTCCATAAAGCTGCCTTAACCCTTATAACTTATAATAATGTAGCTCCCAAGTCAATTTCTTGAGTCCCTGGATTCCATCTTCTTGAAGTCCTGAATCATAGATTTATCTGGGCAACAATCCATGTTGAGCATCACCCACATTTTATCTGTTCTTTGTTTGCTAAATTTTAACTTAAATCATAAAAGCATCATTTAGTTTTTTTTGTCCTCTGTTTTGATGCACAATGGTATAGGTTCCTCTGTTACATCAAAATGTTGATGCAAGGTTGAAACTTGAAACATCAAATATCCGTATGGACATATTTCCATCTATTGGTCCACATAGGTAACTAGAAAGTTGGTCACCTAGTTTTCTATGAATATATTCTGGATATTGGGGTTATCTTTCTCAAAATAAACACTAGAAACTCTAATCGCTGAAACAAACACACTGGAAAAGTAGTCTTGCTGGAAAATATAAAACAAATAGAATGAAATCTAATCAAATCATTGCTAAATAAAAAAAAAGAAACTCTAATCTCTTCTTTAGTTAATATTTTTCGCCTCTGAATTTGAAAGTAAAACCTTCCCCTTTATTGATCTTATGTCGTCAAATGGCTGATATTTGATACCAAGTAGAAAAGTTCGCATACACATTAACAACTGCTCCAACTACAAATAGATTTTTTGGAGAGTCTTCCTAGGTTCTTGCAAGTTCATCTTCTACTGATGGCTTTTCCCACAAAATTTGTTGATTGCAGGCTTAGATTGCATTCATTTCAGATTTATACTATAAGATTCCTAACTCAAAAACACATCTTTAGGCATGCATAAAGGATAAGATCACATTCATGAACCAGAGAAATCTAGCCGTATGGTTTGGAGAGAGCCTAGTGGATTGAAATAATTGCATCGACACTGTTATGTTGCATCCATTTCAAATTTATACTGTGATATCCCTAACTCAAATAATATCTATAGGCATGCATGGTGGATGAGATCACATTTATGAACCAAAGTGATCTGATGTTGTGGGTTGGAGAGAACCTATGCCCTGAAATAATTTCATCAATGCTAATATACTGCAAAATGGAGGACTGCTCTTTGAATGAGGTCATGTTGCGTAGGACGACATGGAGCATATTTATATGTAGGTGATCATGTCTGCAAATCTGAGACATGGGTTGGCTCCCTTACACTAAAAGACAACATTTTTTTTTCCAAATTGATGGCTAGGGTTCTATGTAGTATGGATTTCTTTATGGCGCCTTGCTTTGAATTGGTCTCTACATTTTATTAGATGCCATGACTGTTTCTTTGATGTGGCAACTTTCCCTTTCATGTGGAGGCTCCATTTAATACGAGATAGCCGAAATATATGGGGCTCTTTCACCAATGACATGTGACCTTTTTCCTTGAGTAGTTTACGATAGATAGAAGCAATTCGATGTCCAAGTGCGGCTAGGTTGTGCTTCTTCTTCACATGGTAGATAACTCCTTACATGACAACTTTGAAACTTGACATGGATTCTTGTATGGGCCTTTGAATGCTGGATTGGATAGCAATGGCAGACTCCTTCAATTGGTGGCTGGTCCAAGATTCTCATTCTCTTTCTTCAACTTTTTGAAAATTTCAGCACTAAAATTATATTACAGCAACTGAAATCAATTCTTATAAGTGTAAATTAATTTAGCAGTTTATTGCTATGGCAACAATGATTAATCACACTTTAATCTTCATAAAAAATAAATACTATGGAAGATAAACTAGAAACTGAGAAAACACTCACACACACACACAAATATAACACTGTTATTTTTAGACAAAAGTCCCTGGAAAAACTGAATGTGGGAAAACCGGTGCAACAACTGAGTCTTTTTATTATTAAGTAGTAGTGAAAAAATTCTGGGTACAATAAATGTCGCCAAACTCATGAATCTATCCAAGAGAAACACTGGAAAAATACCGACACTGTCTGAATTCTGAAAATATAGTCGTCCAAGTGGTCTGTGTAGGCTCTGCATCACCTTAGCGCTACCTACCACATGCACTGCCTGAAACAAATGCCAATCTAGCTGTCTTGTTTCCTGTGATTGGGAAAATGATTTTCTGACCCTCTAGAAAATCTTCCCGATCTTTGGAACTGAAAACGTCTTGAAATTCTCTTCTGAAGCAACTGTGCAGTCCCTGTGCTGCTTCCTGGAGAAAATCTTGGCCTCCTCTTTCTAACTCTCAGGAACTAGAAAAATTCCTTCAGACTCACTGTCTCTGCGTCCCCTCTCTGGCTCTAACTCTTTAGGAAAATCACCGTGCTTTCTAGAAAGTCAAACTTCCCAAGGAAATCGACCTCAAATGTATTCCTCCATCTACCCATTGACTTCTTATAATCTCACCGTGAAACTCCAATGGCCAAGATTAAATATTAATCAATGATTGAGATTATTTCCCAGTCGATCCGTGTGAGTTTCTAGAGAAATCTCACCTTCCTCAATTAATTCTTGTTAATTAATCATTTTCCCTAAGTTAGACTTAATACAAATTTAATTATTGATTAATTAACTTAATTAAGACATTTCTAGGTGGATTTTTCTGAAACATTTTATGGGTTATGGAGTCTTAGTATTTCTTAACTACCGAGATTGGAAAATCATCGGATGCTAAAAAACTAACAAAACTTTTCCACTAATCTTGATAAGAATTCCTAGGAACTAATCAACTTTTCCACTACTCTTTGAGATGTCTCAAACACTTTGGTCTAGTCTTTTAGAGTCATTGGCACGCTGTTGGGATATTGGTACATTTGGTGCTGCTTTATATCATTCTTTGTAGAGTTTCAAAATGTTCCATTACCGTTAGAAAAATCAATCTTGTTTATTAGAGTGGCTAGGGCTAGGGTTTTGTCTTTTGTTGGACGACACACTGTTGGGTGGCCTATGCATTCATTTTATCTCATATTCACCTAGTCTATAAAAGATAGACATGCCACATAATTTTTGTTGTGTGTTAGACAAAAGTTTTGAGTAGTTTGATTTGCATTTTTCCTTTTGAAACTTTGAAGTAATAGAGGCTTAACGTTTTGCAGTCATAATTTTCATAATTTCCAGATCATTGTTTTATGCATTAGCATACATACAGTCTTCAGCTCTCGTCACTTCTAGTTTTCTGTTTATACTTTTCAGTTTGTCTACACATGATTACATCTAGTAGTAACATTATCTTGGAGAGCTAAGTTTCCAACTTTTTTAGGTGTTTTTTGGTTCTCTGATATGATCACATATACTGAAACTTTAACATGGTATCAGAGCTCATTGATACCACATTGTCTATGGCTCTTAAGATGCATGTATGGAGTGGTTTGCTGTGTGTTAGAGGGACCTGTTGAAGGATCACAATGATTGTGATGATATTTTTGTAATTGATGAAATTTGGAACTTGTGATAGGCTTTTGGTCTGTTTTTTCTCCAGGTTGATTTTTTAGTATAGTTATGTTTAAATAGCTGCAAGAATAAAGACTCTTGGTCTCTGAGTGTCACGTGTTGTAATGAGTTGCTAATTTTGTACCATGGAAATGTAGGTTGTAGAATCTAATATCTATTGGAGAAGTGTGATCTTTGGGGTTTTGTGGAGACTAAGGTTGCAAAGTCGACCAATCCTGTGCAATTGGAAAAACTTAACAAGATGTCCAGGGCAAAGCAGGCCATACTCAACTGAGTGAAGGATAAGTGGATCCTTCATGTTGCTAGAAAGAAGGCCAGTAAGGAGATATTTAATTATCTATTCACTCTCTATAATGGTGAGAACATCAATTGGAATATGTTTTAGAGGAATAAGCTCATAACCACATAGAGTAGCAAGGTAAATGTTGTAGCTAGTTATAAAACCTTTTGATTAGCTTGCAGGAGTTGGAAAAGAGGTAAAGAGTGAAGCTTAAGTACCGATAACCTTGAATGGGTTTTTTTTCAGCCTTTTGTTTAGGGTGTCTATGATTGAGATAGTCTTCCCAACTTTGAGAGGCTATGGGATGATTTGGTCTAGGAGAGAGATGAAATTAGAGAATTGCAAGCTTGGAGGAGGAAGCGCAGAATCAAGCCCTAATCAATAGGATGAGGGACAGTAAGAAAGGAGGTATTGTGAGGGGTCATAAGATCAAGGAAGAGGAATTTGATTCTTTGGACTAGGGTAGGAAAGATTTGAGTCATGTGTAGTGTTTCAACCTTCAAGTGCCACAAGATGGGCTACTATGTATCTCAGTATCATAAAGGAAGAAGCCAGACAATGAAAACATTGGTTTGTAGGGAGTGGGAAAAATTTAGTGATAGTATATGGGTTACCATCTAGAGTTGAGATATTTTTCTCCATGGTATTATGTAGATCCACAAACACTATTTCTGGTGAAGGGTGGTATGTGGATAGTGGAGCATCTAGACACATAACCTTCTACAAGGAAGCTTTTAATAGAATGCAAGAACATGAGGATGACATGCAGTTGGAGTTGGGCATTGATGCCAGTAGTGATTTGGTTGGAATTGACTGTCTCCTTTCCGATGTATTCAGGTGATGTTTTTGATGTCTTGTATATTGTTATAGGGAACACATTAATGGAGAAACAAATATACATATAACTGAATTTGAAAACTAAAATAAACACGCAGGTAAATGCAGAAAGGATTTACGTGGTAAAACCTTGACAGAGTGTCAGGGAAACCTCCACAGGGCAAGGGATTGGAAACTCTATTAATCAAGAATGATTCTCCTCATCATAGAAGCCTCTTGGGCCATCCAATTTAACCTGGGTTATTTCGTTATTCTAACTTCATTTCGTTATACAACCAACTAACATGTAATAATTAAATTTGCCCAAAATTACATTAATTACATTTGTTGTCATATTTTAAAAAACTCCACATTGACAACAATTTTCCTAATCCCTTGCCCATGCCCATTCATCATCTCTTCTGCAAGCCAAGAGAAGAAATACACCATCCCAGCTTCTCTACTGTAACTGGCTTCGTGAATATATCTGCATGATTCTCCTATGTACAAACCTTCTTGAGAACTACTTTGCCGCCTTCGACTACATGTCTCACAAAGTGATACCTTACATCGATGTGCTTGGTCTTGCTGTGATAGGCTGGATTTGTAGCCAAATAAATAACACTCTAACTGTCACAGAATACATTCAATTTATCCTGCGTCCTTCCAATCTCATCAAGCAGAAATTTTAACCATATTGCCTCTTTACAGGCATCTGAAGTAGCTATATACTCTGCTACAGTAGTGGACAAAGCAACTATCTCTTGAAGCTTTGACATCCAGCTGATTGCTTCACCTGCAAGAGTAAAAACATAACCTGTAGTAGACCTCCTTTTTTCCACATCACCTGCATAATCAACATTTCACATATTCGCACACTGAACCTTCACGACCATCAAAGCTGATGAAATGGTCACTTGTGCCTCTCAAATACCGAAGCACCCATTTCATTGCTTGCCAATGCTCTTCTCTTGGATTTGCCATGAACCTGATGACAACTCCAACTACATGTGGAATGTCAGGTCTTGTAGATACCATCACATACATTATGTTTCCTACCGCATTTGCATATGGTAAATGAGACTTATACTTCTTTTCTTTATTAGTTCTAGGACTTAAATCTAAAGAAAGATTAAAATGGGAAGCTAATGGAACATTAATAGGTTTCGCATTGTTCATACCAAACTTTTCAAGTACTTTCTCCACATACTTCGGTTGTGATAACCAAAGCTTACCATTCTTCCTGTCTCTATGTATCTCCATGCCCAAGATATGTTTTTCCGCTCCAAGATCCTTCATATCAAACGTCCTAGAAAGTTGAGCCTTTAACCTGTTGATTTCTTCCATGTTTTTTCTTGCAATAAGCATATCATCAACATACAACACCAAGATAATGAATATTCCATTGACACTTTTGAAGTATACACAATGATCATACTCACTTCTGATAAAATTCTGGCTCACCATGAAGGAATCAAACTTCTTGTACCATTGTCTGGGTGACTACCTCAGGCCATACGATGATTTCCTGAGCTTGCAAACTAATCTTCTGCTGCGACCTTGTACAAAACCTTATAGTTGATCCATATATATCTCTTCATCCAAATCACCATGAAGAAAGGTTGTTTTAACATCTAACTGTTCTAACTCAAGATCAAGTAATGCAGTTAGTGCTAACACAATACGAATATAAACAAGTTTAACGACTGGTGAAAAAATCTCATGAAAATCAATACCTTCAACCTGAGAATATCCTTTTGCAACTAGCCTTGCCTTATACCTCTCAATACTTCCATCAACTTTTCTCTTCAACTTGAAGACCCATTTGCACCCAACAACGCTTCTCCCTTTAGGAAGTTCTACAAGATCCCAGATATTGTTCTTGGCTAAGGAATCCATTTCTTCTTCCATATCCTTTTTCCATATCTCACTATCTGCATCATCTACTGCTTCTTGATAACAAGAAGGTTCTCCATCTTCAGTAATCAATGCAAAAGATGAAGCAGAATCTTCATACCTTTTGGATGTTTTTCTTTCCCTTGTATACCTTCTTAGAGTGGCTGGTTGCTGAATTGGTTATGTAATTTCTCTAGTTTTCTTTGCTTCTCCACCTTTTTCATCAGAAGTCTCTCCTTCCTTTCGAATTTCTGGAAAAGGTTTAGTCTCCAACTGAATCTGTTGATTTGGAAATACCTACTCCAGTTCAACTTTTCCAACATTTGATTTTAGAAGAGAGGATTCATCAAATGTTACATCTCTACTAATGAATATCTTTTGTGAAGAAGGATCCCACAACCTATATCCTTTCAATGCATAATCATACCCAAAAAAGACGCAACATTTCGATTTTGGATCTAACTTTGAACGCTGATTTCTTGGAATAAGAGCATAGGCATCATAACCAAAAATCTTCAAATGCGAATAATCACAAGACTGACCCGACCAAATGGGTGTGTTGGTATTTGAGAGGCATAAGTGACCATTGCATCAACTTTGATGGCCATGAAGGTTCAGTCTACGGATATGTGGATGCTGATTATGCAGGTGATTTAGAAAAAATGAGGTCTACTACAGGTTATGTTTTTACTCTTGCAGGTGGAGAAATCAGCTGGATGTCAAAGCTTCAAGAGACAGTTGCTTTGTCCACTATTGAAGCAGAGTATATGGCTGCTTCAGATGCGTGTAAAGAGGAAATTTGGTTAAAAGGTCTGCTTGATGAGATTGGAAGGACGGAGGAGAAAGTGAATGTATTCTATGACAATCAGAGTGTTATTCAGTTGGATACAAATCCAGCCTATCACAACAAGACCAAGCACATCGATGTAAGGTATCACTTTGTGAGACATGTAATCGAAGGCAGAAAAGTAGTTCTTAAGAAGTTCCGTACATAAAAGAATCATGCAGATATATTCACGAAGTCAGTTACAGTAGAGAAGCTGAGATGGTGTCTTGCTTCTCTTGGCTTGCAGAAGAGATGATGAATGGGCATGGACAAGGGATTAGGAAATTTTTTGTCAAGGTGGACTTTGTTAAAATGTGACAACAAATGTAATTAATGTAATTTTGGGAAAATTTACTTATTACCTGTTAGTTGGTTGTATAATGAAATGAAGTTAGAATAAATAAATAGCCTAGGTTAAATTGGATGGCCTGAGAGGCTTGTATGATGAGGAGAATCATTATTGATTAATAGAGTTTACAATTCCTTGCCCCGTGGAGGTTTCCCTGACACCCTGTCAAGGTTTTACCATGTAAATCCTTTGTGCATTTACCTGTGTGTTTATTTCAGTTTTCCAATTCACTTATATGTATATTTGTTTCTCCATTAATGTGTTCCCCTGAACAATATTGTATGTACCTAGTTTAACGAAGAGTCTTATTTCAGTTTCATGCATGATAAAATGAGAGTGCATGGCTAAGTTTGATTGTCAACAAATGATATTTATAAAACATATTTCTTAATTGAACTTTTGGCTATAGGACTTGATGGTGGCCTTTATAGGCTACTTGCTAACCTAGTGGAGCAGGTATGCCAGGAAGCCATGATAGAGAAGTGTCCTTCCAGCTTTGGGGAGACAATTCTAAAACCTATCATGACATCAACATTTGATTCCATGCATGCAATTTATGGCAGTATTGAAGAGTATCGGGGCATGTTTTTTGTTGAGAAGCTCTCTTAGAAAGAGGGAGATGATATTGTTGTTAAATATTTTTCAATGTACAAGTGAGATATGCATGAATTCAGATTGAACAAGTCCCAATATGAGCTGATGCATGCACCACAAGCTTGTTGTTTCATGCTTGACAAGTTTACTCAGGTTGGAATTTCCCAAATTTAGTGCATTTTTTAATTCTCATTTGATAGATTTGATCCACTTATGTTGGCCCTATATACAGATGAGTTTCTCATTGCAAGAAGTCTTAAACAACTCATATTGTGGTGTAAGAAGATTTTGGCCCATGAAGTTGATTTGTGAAGAATTACATAGCAAAATTACAGAGAAAAACATTTAACTCTAATGTAAATAAGGCTCCCTGCAAATTTGATTATCAAACACAAATATTTATACATGTGAGGAGAGGTCTTTGGAATTCACCATTTCCTATAATCTCTCTATGAAAATTTCATCTATCACAATAACTAGAAATTATTTTCCTAATTGTTAATTTATTTAACAATTTATTTGTAGTTTGCTACGAAAAATACCAAATAGTGCATACTACGATTTACACAAATAAATTCCGCGGAAGAAGCATAACGTTGGAAATTGGGAAAATACTAGCACAAATAAAAATGACACCATTATTTTTGAACAAATGTCCTTGGAAAAACCCAATTTTGGGAAACTGATGCAAAAAATAATTCTAAGTACAATCTATGGATGCCCAACTAGAAATCCAATTAGAAAGTATCTGATAGAAATAATTAGAGAGAAATTTCTTTCACCCCAAAATAAATCCTGACACTGACTTCTACAAAAAAATTGGTCGTCTAAACCTTAGCATAGGCCCTCTGTGTTGCCTCAATGATGACTCTCGCATGTGTGCCTTGAAACTGGTCCTGAGCAAGCCATCTACTCTACCTGTTGGTGGAAGTAACTCTCTGACTCTCTAGAAGATTTTTCCGATCTTTGAAAACTGAATCGCCCTCCTCAAATAAATTGAACTACTCTACTTCAGCTATTGTGTAGTCCATGCATTACTTCTACGTTGATAATTTTTGTCACTTGATGTTGCCTCTTCGGATCTGGAAAACTTCCTCCGTATCACTGTACTTTCCCCTCACTATCTCTGCTTCGATCTCTAGCTCTATGAAAACTGCTGTTGCTTTGGAAATCAATTTGCCAAGGAAATCAAATTTATGGCGTGTCTTCTCCAAGTGCCTATCAACTTCTTCTTATAATACTCTATTAAGACTCCAATGACCAAAATTAAATCTTAATCAAGGGCTAGGATCATCTTGAAGTCGATCTATGTGAGTTTCTAGAGAATTCTCACATTGACTTAATTAATTCTGATTAATTAATCAATTTTCCTAAGCTTAGACTTAGGAAACATTAAAAAAATAGGTTAATAATCTAACTAAGTTATTTCTAGGTGGAATTTATAAAAGTAATTTCTTGGTTTTGGAGATCTCATGTATTCTATACTCTCCACCAAATTTCGTGTTCTAGAGTTATTTTTTCATCCAGTGAAAACAACCTTTCTTCTTGCTTATTTACGTGATCTCTAATCGAATCAACATAGTCTTTAAAACATTTGTTTATAGTGGAATTGTCATGTTATATTTTTTATTTAGTTTGTCAATTTTGTGAAGTTCATTATCAAGATCTTGTTGTAGCATTTCTATTTCATAATTTGCATTTTGTAGCCTTTTTCCTCCTTTTCCCATTTTTCCAGTGCTAATTGTTTCACGTTCCCTTGATCGCATTCGCTTGAACACGCTCACTTGTTGAAGAACAATGTGTTAGGTTCAACCAATAATGCACTCGTATAAAAAACAATAATATTTAGGCGTCGGTTACCACAAAAAATGCACCTTATGACTCCAACTTTACTCAACTGGACTCTTTACATTTAAAAAAAATACTCTCAACTTCAACTTAACTTGACTTAAACATGAACATTTACTCCTTGATTTCAAATTTTTTCATTGAATTGAACTATACATCAATTCTTAATAATCATTTCACAATGTTTTCCGAATGATTCCTCACCTATACCCAAAATAGAAATAAAATTACACAACTTTAAATTGATGCTTCATTCTCAACTGTACACTAATTTCTCATATTCGAGTCATTCTTTCTCATAATACTAAATCTTTTTCCAAGCAACTCTCTCATCAACCTTCCTCATGCACGTAAAGAAAAAAATTAATGTCATCTCAGCAAACCACTAATTCTCTATTATGCCCAAATCATATTCTCCACTAACCTCTCTCAAACTCATTATTCTTGCATTAAAAAAAACCAATTCAACAATTTCAGGGAGAAACTACATTCTCATGCAGCTATTAAGATATGCTTTGGGGAAGCTTCAATGATCAAATTTAGCCAGGTTTTTGTGCAATAATATTCCGTGGATCATATGCCCAAGGTTGTTCAGGCGCGAGAAAGGGAATTATCTGTCTCTGTAGGAAGTGGGAGAAGATCTAGGTACAGCCCTGGTAAAAATGACAGGCATGCTCTCAACTTCACCTGGAGAAGATATTTATATCTGAAATAAGATAGATTTCTTCACCTTGGAGAAGATATTAGTGTCTGAAATAAGATAGATTGATTCATTCTCGGCCGAATACCTGCTGCACCGGAACCGTCTCCATCGTATCCATCGTATAGCATAAATGAAATTAAGGGGGAATTTAAATCCAAAAATCACTCCACTCTTATTTAAGATTTTACATGAAATTTATTTTAGATTTTACGTTAACCTTTCACTCATGAAAAATAAAAACTCAGATTTTACATGAACTTTATTTTAGATTTTACAGTAACCTTTCTCTCATGAAAAATAAAAATTTCATGCACACCGGATTCAAAATTTTAAAAACTTCATCCATGCCACTCCACGTCTTTCAAGTTTCAACATGAGTTTTCTCCATGGTTATTTCAACATATTTGCTTTTTAAACTTAGGTTTGATCCACACATCTTTCAATACGACTCTGTTCGACTCAGATTTCTATTGAGAATTTGGAGGGCTGGAGATTAATACAAATTATCTTCTTGATAATTACTTGTGAGTTTGCTTGAGTTGCTTATGTATTTATTTCTTTATCTTAGTTAGTCTTTCATCAAGTCAATTATTAAAATGCACGAGACACAAAGTTAGGCTCCCAGAGCCAGAGTAAAACCTCTCCCTCTTGGAGAGGAAAACCCGCAAAGAATTATTCTTATAGAATTTCAAATGACAAGTACCATGACCCAGACTCAGACCCTTAACCTATGAGTGTCTCCAAGACCTTGTTACTGTTTACAAGTATTTTTCCTGTTAGGTCTCTGTAACAAGCAAGATTGGCAAAGTCCGATCACAGAGTTAACATCATTTCAACCAACTTTGGGATTCTAGGATCTAGCCCTCCTGAATCCGGAGAGGGATCTCTCCAATATGTACAAAAATGGATATTGTCTTTGAAGTTTGGGGTGATGATATTAGGCTAGTTATGAAGGCCAGGGGTTTTGTTTGGTTTTCTTAGATGGTTGAGCATAGTTGCTGTCTGAGACGGAAAGATATATATGCAAATAGGTTCAAAGGTGAGAAGTTGCAAGTAACAAGGTAAGTTTTGATTCTAAAGAAAGATGATGGCAAATTTCATTCCATTGGGCTATGGAGTCATGAGGGAATTTAATTGAAACAAACAGGTTCAAGATTAATCTATGGGGCAAGTCATCTAGGCCTAAGGATCTCTTTGAAGTTTGATTTATGGAATGGGGTGATACAACAATAAAGGGAATCAACAGATGCAGAACAAAGAGCAGCCCAGGATCTGGTAAGTACTTTGAAACTAGCCAGCCTTTGACCAGGCACTTAAGAAAAACATAGAAGCAAACTAGGATCTGGTAAGTGCTTTGAAACTATCCAGCCTTTGATACACTTCTAAAAGAAAACAGATTAAAAACAAAGGGAAACTTGAAAGGCAACCTTTGGAACAGAAACTAGTGGGCAGGGCTCACCTTTCTCCTCATCTTAGTTCTCCTTTACTTAGTTACTTCCAAGACAATCACCAAGATAACACAGAATGGCCCAAGATCTGATAAGTACTTTGAAACTAGTCAGCTTTTGACACATCCTAAGGGAAGCAGACAAATAGTTGAGCAAACAAGAAAGGGACTCAGGGCTAACCTTTGATTTCCTCAATTCATTCCTTACACAACATATATGAAAGTAACATTCAAAAACAACATTCAGCAGTGACGAAAAGATGAGGGAACGCCAGCATCTCTGTACCTAGACTGAATTAAATCATTTCTAAATAACACAATAAGAAGAAAACATTGGGATAAAGATTTTTCAGCCAAAGAAGGTCACTGGTGTACAGCAAACTCTAACAATGTTTAAACTGTTCTTTATAGTAGAAAATGAAACAAATTGAAAACAAAAATAAAATAACAAATTACAGTGAGAATAACATCACCATCAGCATAGACCAGGATCCCATAAATCAACTTTGTATTGATTGCTTCAAACCGGTTACAATCTTCAAATCCAGTGTTTTAATACATCTCTTCTTCACAACCTAACCTATTGGTCACCAGCAGAGCTCCAAGAGCCCATGAAACCACTATTTACAGTCAAGAGTTTCCCACTCAGAAATAGCTACAGCGCTTCAGCAATTACATTAACAACCAACTAATCCAACCCCTCACTCATCTTCTACTGAGGTATTTATAGAAGAATGAAGAGGTGAGATCTAATTAAAAGATCTCAAACACAATCAATGCAGAATTAATGTATTCCTGACCCTGAGAAGTTTGATGAAGAAATTCTACAGGTGTTATATTGCATTAATGTGTTTCTACTAAAAAGTAAGCTCGAAGAGAGCTTGTATTGACCTTTGAGGCTCTGCGTACTGTTAGGGTTACTCTGCAAACATTCTGTCGTTGAAATTCGGTGCAGTAATAACTTCTTTGGTTGCTCGAGGCATAATATCTGATCCTGTTCAATAAATTCATCCTCTTTTGAGCTTTCTGAGGCAATAGGTGGCACTGTGGTGGTTGAGGAATCAATTCGCCTCGAAGTATGGCGGTAGAGGCGGTCTGTATGCCGAACACTTTTAGGTTTTGCTTTAATCCATGTTCTGAGCCGGGGATTAGGCTTTCGATAACTGTCTTAGCCGTAATCCCCGCCAATCTTCTCACAAAACCACTGATCTAGTTCATTTTATCTTTAACCCGATACTCTTTCTCTGCTCTGATATTGGCGGCCTTCTTAAAGCTTTGCAGGGACGTGCGGCAACCAAAGCTCATGAAACTTTGTAAATATCTCTGTTCTTCTCCGCATGATCAATCCCATGGACAAACCGGGAGGATTGGAGTCGTCACTCTCATCCTCCAGATTTCGTAGAATACGAAGAAAAACCCTTTGAAAACCTGCAAAAAACAAGAAAAATGAGGAAATCCTGCGTTATATGGGCAAACTGCATCGGAGGGCGTGCGGGTGGATGAGGAAATCGAAACCGTCGATCACATCGCGATCAACGGTCGGGAGCAATTTTGAAGAGTCAACGGGACAAAGGTGGACCTTTCAATGGAATCAGGAGAATAAAGGAGAGCCGTCGATCTACGGAGATCGACGGTGGGGATCGGCTATCGAATGCGCAAGAAAAGAAATATCGGGCGGGCGAGTTTGTTAACAGGTGAGCGGGAAAGGCAAATAGGGACCGTCGGATAGGAGGATCTAGATCCGACGGCAGGGATGAATCCCGCTGCGGTGCCACGGGACAAAGCTTAACGCGCGGGGAAAAAACTTGACACGGCGGTTTTGGAGTGAGGTGGAAGACACGTGTCGGCCAGCGGGTGGAATCGCTGGCCGACGGGGAAAAACCGTTTTAACGCGGAAAGCGGTGCGGGCACAAAACCACGGGTTTTTGGAAACAGGCGTTGGGGACCGGGGGGGGTCCACCAGGGGAAGATTGACTCCGCGCCGTTGATCTGTGGGACAGATCAACGGCGAAGTTTTAATAATATTTTCTTCGTTGGAAAAATAAAACAAACCCGTTTTCGCATTTTACAAAGGTTTTCAATGTTTTTTGGGTAATGAATTATTTCCGAGGTTTAAGCGCCTGGCGGGTTTAGCACGCGGTTCCGGCGTGGGGATATATGGAGGGAGAAACGGAAAGGGGCTTAGCCTGAGGGGCTAAAGCCTAACGCATAGAAACGTATGTTTCTATGGTTTTTTGAATAAATTTGCAAAAGAAGAAAGGTCTTGATAGGTGAAAAAGTGGGTTTTCGACCTTGGGGAATAGGATTAATGGAGGAATATGGTATATAAATGGGTTAGATAAGGTTCTTTATGGGGGAAAAGGGGGAGTTTGAGGAAATGAGGAAAAAGGAGGAAGGGGAGAAGAAAAGGATGAGGATGCAGCAACACTTTGATTAGGATTTTCATGGTATATCAGAGCCAGGAAAGAGAGAGAGTATGTAGAACCAACAGTAATTTGGACTCTTGTCAACAGACTTCAAGTACCAACAATTTTTCGGATTCAAACTTGTTTCTTGAAGGCTGTAAAGAACATTTAGCCACCAACTGCTATAATTGAAAAATATGGGTGGCTAACAGTGGCTCCACTTGGGGATGGCGTCTTCTTGAAGATGTCAAGAATTCAGACTTGATTTCTCTGGGATGCTGACTGGTGTCTGATGTCTGATCATGTGCTCTTGTTTTTCTTCTGGACCAAGCAAGGTCAGTTATGAAAGAAAACTGAATTACATCAATAAAACTTCTACCTACCCCAATCCTACTGATCTAGCATTTTTTCTTCATCAGAGTGCATTTGGATTGGCAAACTCTTAACAACATTTTATTCTTTTGACAGCAGTAAATCTAATCTACTTCTACTCCTTATTTCTCCCCGAACTCGGATTGAACAGTTGAGTTCAGATATTCCTCTACCTACTCTATTGTTTGTTGGGATTAAACAGTCCAACAAACTTTCATTCTCTAAATTCTACAACAAAAATTTAAAAATAGCTAAGCCAAGATTGAACTGTTTGACTTGCTATGATCTATGGCATAAAGACAAGCTGCACATAGATCATTATTTGCAGAAAATTTAAAATCAAAACAGAAGGCTTAAGATCTGAAAGTTTCTTATTATGGCCTTCTTTTTTTCCTTTTAGCTCTGTTTTTGCTTTTTCGTTGAGCTGTGTCTTCCTTTCCTTCTGGTTCAAGTTTTAAGCTGATTAGAACCAGGTCTTCACATTCTTTGACTCAGAATTTAAAACAACTTTGAGTCTTTGCTTTGGAAACTTTGGTTCAGATTTTGAGTTTGTTTGAACTTTAATTTCTACCCTACCCTATCTACTGATAAGCCAAGATTAAACAGTTTGGCAAATCAAATTTGCTACCCTATCAGCAGAAAATTGAAAGCTAATCAGTCAAGATTAAACAGTTTGACCGATTAGAAGTGTGTTTCAAGGAGTGGCATTTAGGCTTGCACACTTTCAGATTCATTTCTCTTTTTGGCATGGGGCCTTGCCTTTCTTGTTTTTCATTTCTGCCCTCTTTTATTTCTTTCTTTGTTTTTTGTATTTTTTGATTTTTCATAGCTTCAAATGCAAAGATGGATGAAGTATTTACAATGAAAAAAGGCGAAAAGGCTTCAGAACATGAAATAATTTTTAAGAAAGATAATGCTTGAGCATCCTGCCATTGACAGGACCCCCAAACAATTCTGCTCCACTCAATTCTTGTAAGAAAAATGCATTGTTCCCAGCAACTGAATGAATGGAGTAAGGGCCAAGCCACAGATTGTCAAATTTACCATGCTTTCCTTTGTCTTCTCTTTTGGAATCCCACCTTAAAACTTTGTCCCCAACTTTGAAATTACTGGCCTTTGTTCTTCTGTCAAATATCTTCTTAATATTGTCTTGCTTCTGTAATGCTTTGTTGTACACTTCCTCTCTGGTCTGCTGAAGATGAATGGTCTGATTTATTCTTCTGATTATGTCATTTTCTTCGGTCTGGAGCTCTTGAATTATTTTCATAACTGGTACACCAAGACTGCTAGGAAAAATTGCCTCTGTACCATACACAAGCTGGAAAGGTGACATACCAATGGATCTCTTCAGAGTCAGTCTGTCAGCCCACAGTGCATGGACCAGCTTTGTGTGCCAAGACTTCTTATTGTCTTCCAACAGTTTCTTTATTATGTTCACTAAGCTTTTGTTGGAAGACTCTGCAAGGCCATTACCTTGAGGGTAATAAGCTGTGGAGTGCCCCAATGTTATTTGATACTTATGACAAAATTCAACCATTTTCTTTGACCCAAATGCTGCTGCGTTATCTGTGATGATCTTGGTAGGACAGCCAAATCTGGATAGGATGTTGGTTTCTATGAATTTAATGATGACTGAATCATTGGCCTGTCTACAAGGAATGGCTTCTCTCCACTTAGTGAAATAGTCTGTGGCAGTAAGGATCCATCGGTGCTGAGCAGAAGATGATGGGTGGATTTCTCCTATGAAGTCGAGTCCCCACTGTTGAAAAGGGGCCTCAACGGTAATTGGATGCAGAGGAAGGGGTAGCAATTTTCTCTTGCCTTCAAACAATTGGCATTTATGGCAAGTAGTTGTCAGTTTGTGCACATCAGGAAAAAGAGTGGGCCAATAGAAACCAGCCCTCAAAATTTTGTGGGCTGTTGACTTCCAGTATAAATGGCCTCCACACTCTCCTTCATGGAATTCCTGCTTAATTTTTTCTGCATCAAACTCAGGCAAACATTTAAGCAATATACCACTAGCACTCTTCCAATAAAGACATTTATCAATAATGCAATAGTTTACAGCTTTTAACTTTAGGAATCTTGCCTTTGTTTTAGATAAACCAGGAGGTGTGTTTAAATTAAGCAAAACATAAACAATATCAGTATACCAAGGAGAATTCACAAAATAATCTTCAACAATAGGAGTTGAGAATTCTTCCTGGTCATCCAAAGTATTTATCATATTAATATCAAGAACTTCACAATTTGATTCAGCCATTAGCCTGGCTAGACCTTGACCTTTGATAAGCTTTGTGGGTTTAATCTCTAAATCATATTCGAGAATAACAGCAATCCACTTACCTCTCTTACCATCTGGATCCTGGGTTAAAATGTCTTTTACCACTAAATTTGGGACAAAGGCAATGATATGTGAGTGAAGGATGTATACCCTGAAGTCTTTCAAAGCTTTCACCAGGGCAAAAGCCTGTTTTTCCATAATATTATACTTCAAAGGGGCATCCCTCAATGCCTTGCTGAAGAACGCAATGGGCTGCTCTTGTCCTTGTGGGTTTTTCTGTAGAAGGACAGCAGCTATAGTATGTTCTGATGCAAATGAGAAGATATAAAAGTCTTTCGAGAAATCTGGACTTATGAGAACTGGTGTTTTGGTTAATGCTTGTTTAACCAGTTCAAAGGATGTCTTTGCTTCTGCGGTCCATTTCACCCCTTGCTCCTTTTTCAACATGTTTGTGATATTCCTAAGGAGCTCAGCCAAGTTTGGGATGAACCTTCTTAAAAAGTTAATCTTTCCTATGAAAGACTGTAACTCTTTGATATTTCGAGGATGAGAGATTTGCAATATGGCTTCAATCCTCATGGGATCTATCTTTATACCGTGCTCTGAAATGATATGTCCAAGAAGCTTACCTTCTTGGAGTCCGAATAAGGTTTTCTTGGGGTTCAAAGATATCCCAAACTTTCTGCACTTCTCGAAAACTTTCCTCAAGTGTTCTAAATGTTCTTCATCTGTTTTTGAAAACATAGTTACATCATCAAGATATATAATGATGAAGAAGCCTAATTCCTCCGAGAATGCTATGTCCATGGCTCTTTGAAAGGTTGCTCCCGCATTCATTAAACCAAAAGGCATTTTCACATACATGAAAGTGCCCCACGGCGTAGTAAAGGCTGTCTTTAATTGATCATCAGGGTGAACTAGGATTTGGTTATACCCCGAATAGCCATCTAGCAAAGAAATTCTTTTAGACCCTACTACCCTTTGTAAAATATGATCCATCTTGGGTAAAGGGTAGTTATCTTTTAATGAAGCTTTGTTTAAGTTTCTGAAGTCTATACAAAGCCTGATTTCTCCAGTCTTTTTCCTGACCGACACCAGATTAGATACCCACTCAGAATATCTAATAGGGACAATAATACCAGCATCATGCATTTTCATAATTTCCTTCTTAACCAATGGCAACTGGACAGGGTTTATTCTGGGCAGTTTTTGTTTGAATGGTTTTTGGTTTTCTTTAAGAGGGATTTTGTGCTGTATTATTTCAGTGTCATAGGACTTGAGATCTTCGTAACTCCATGCAAAAACATCAGAAAATTCTTTAAACAGCTCCAAATATCTAAGTTTAATGTGGGCCGGTAAAGTTTTAGACAATTTAATCAATCTCGGTTTCTCCTCATTGCCTATATTACATTCTTCCACTTCAGTTTCCACAGGTTCCAGTTTTGGTTTGTTGGCCACATCATCAAAATCAAACAGTTCTTCTAGGGGGGCCAAACCCTTGGGCAGACTATCAGTACTAGAATGCAGAGTTTCCATTTCTTCTGTTTCAGGTTTTGGACTTGATCCTGTTTGGTGCGTGGGCATGATAGTCTGAAGGTTTATATCTACCAGCAGTGGAGATGGTTCTTCTTCACCAAGAAAATTTTCTTCACTGCAGTCTGAATCATAATCTGAATCTGAACTATAGGGTTCAAACTCATTTCTGAATTGCATGAAGTCTTCTATTTGTTTATCTCCATCAAATACCTGCCAATACTTCTTGTTATCTGGGATAGCTGGTCTGAATTTTATCTGAGAGGTGTCATCATACAGCATTGAGCAGGTTCTAGCAGCAAAGGCTAAATTGTGGGCTGCAATGTTTTTCTTCCTTGGGACGAAAGATAAGGTGTACTCCTCAAAAGTTTTCAAAAGATCAATGACATCATTCTTGTAGGCCCTAAGTCTGGGGTGATTTGCATTATACTCCCCATTGACTTGCCTAATGATTAATTCAGAATCCCCATATACATCGATTCTCCTGGCACCTAGTTTTTTTAAAAGATGCAAGCCCAAGAGGAGGGATTCATATTCTGCTATGTTATTGGAACACTGAAAGTTTAGTTTGCATGAAATGCATTCTGTATGATCATTTTCAGAGTTAGTGATCCAGACACCTGCACCTGCATTTGTTTTGGTGCACGACCCATCAAAATACATAGTCCAGAGAGGCAGATTTTCAGTTTGAGGAATGGACTTTGTATTGTTTGATTCCCCAAATTTTTCATCAGGTTGAGGATTGTCATTCTGACTGTCAAGTTTTGAGCTCACAGGATTGATAACTAGGATTTCCAGATCTGTGTTAAATTTGCTAGGACTTTCAGACACAGTATATTGTTCTGGAAATTCGGCATCATTTTCCTCCTTTTTAACCCCAGCCATGGACTCTTCCGGAATAATTTGTTCAGTGAGCGTTTCATTATTGAACATGATAAAAGAATCAAGGCTCGTGTTTATAGCATAGAGTGGGGAGTTTTGAGGCCGATCCTGACTTATCACTGTGTACTGCATGTGTGATTCCCTGTAAAGTCTCCTAGTCTGATTAAAAACAGGGATAGTTGCATAAGTCATATCCATCTGCATGGTTCCCTGCAGTTTAGCACCCCAAGATCTTGATAAAAGCATTCCATACTTTGGGGGGACATCAGCCACAACAACATCCATGACTAAACACTTGGCTGGGATCTGGGCTAAGTTAACACAGAGATCCTTTATCAAACCTAGACATTTAACTCTGCTGGAGTCAAAAGAATATAAATCTTTATAAGGTCTGGTAATTTCAAGACCCAGGCTTTCCATTACAACTTTTGGCATTAAATTATGGGAAGCGCCTGAGTCATGCATAGCATTGTGCAGAATTTTGTCATGAATGTTTAAGCTTACATAAAAGGGAGGGATAGGACCCTCCTGGAACTTTCCTTCAATCTCTGGACCAAAAATAAGCTCTGGTTGGTCATCATTAAGGTTGAGGGTGTCTTCATTATTTTCTAAGTTCAAAGCCTTCAAAATTTTGGACCTATATACAGGCTGGGCAGACAACTCAGTTAAAGGGACAGAGATTTTGATCTTTGAGATTTCTTGTTCCAGGCTGAAAAAGTTTAGATTCTTCAGAGCATTAACTTCAGCCTTGTTTACTGCCCCTTTATCAGCAATAACAGCTTGCTGATTTGGTTTATCTACAATTGAAGCAGTTATTTTTGCAGGAGCACTAACTGAGGTGCTAGTACTACTAATGTTTGCACTCTGTTTTTCGATATTTTGAGTGTCTTTCTCTTTATCTTTACCAGAATCAACAGCCACCGTTTTGTCCTTTTGTTTGATTGTCTTAGCCTTGGGTGTAGCGCTGTTTTGAGAAGGTTTGTCAGAGGTTTTATTGTTGGGTGTTTGTTGATTAGACCTACTTCTGAGTTCATATTCCCTTAAAGGTTCTATGACAGCGTTCTCCATGTTTTGGTAGTTGTTTTCAGCATCATCTCTTCTGTTATCATAAGGTGTATAAAGACCTTGTTTATTATCATAATGAACCTCAAAGTCATCATCACCTACCCCAAATAAGTTTATATCATCTTCCTCTGTTATTTCATTTGTTTCCTCAACCTCACTTAAAAAGTTCTGATGGAAGGGAGGGATGATCTGCTGATCATCTTCCCTGGGTCTATTAGGAGGCTGATTTCGTCTAAAATTCTGATTCTGGTTTTGATTTCTGTTTTGAGGAGCATTTTGATTTATACTCGCTTGCGCCCTCTCTAGAATGCTCATTTTCTTCATCATCTCTTCCATCATTCTTTCCATTTTTGAGCTTGAAGTGGAAGGGGTGGATTCCTCTCTAAAAGATACTTTCTTTTCAGCTTTCATCCTTGCTCTTTTCTCCATAAGGTTCACCTCTACAGAAAGGGCACCTCTTTGCATATCTTCAAGGGTTGCAAAGACTCTTTCTCTGAGCGAATATGTCATGTCTGGATCAAACCCTTCAGGAAATTTGTTTAAGGCTGATCCCTGAGGAGGTTTCAGTTCAGGGGAAAGTGCATTATACACACTGTTAAATCTAGTACAATAAGCTTGCACACTTTCCCCCGGGTTCCTATGGAGATTGTTATAGTCAGCAAGGACTTGGAGAGGGTTTTTCCTTACTTCCCATTTGTTTAAAAAAATTTGATGGAAGGCTTGAAGGTCGTTGATACTATGGGGGGTTAATCCTTTAAACCATTTTCTCACATCTCCCCCCAAACTTTGAGCAAACAATCTAATTTTGACAGATTCATTATCAATTTCATTTCTGTTGAAGTAGTCATTCATCTTGTCCACATGTTGAGATGCTGTTGTGGTATTATTAGCATCATATAATGGAATTTTGGACTGATAGTCCTGTGGAAGATTGACTAATGGTACAGGAAGGACTAAGGGAGCATACCATGCTGCCATGATATGTGGTGGGGGTGGGTTTACAAGTGGAGGTGTGGGTTGAAGTGGGGTGGTTTGGACAGTGGATGAAGGATGAACAGAAGTGGATGGAACAACAGTAGATCTCTGAGCTGATTTTGGGTGAGAGACACCTAAATTATGTAAGAAATGTAAATCAGGTGGTGTTGATTCTCTATTCCCTAGAGTCCCACTGGTTTCGGGAGATAGAAGGGTAGGCTCAGAATCTAATCGATCTAAATCACCAAATGACCTAGTTCTGAACGGATTTAATAGGTCAATTTGTGATTCTTGAAGAGCTGCAAGGTTTTCAGGGACTGAATTGGCTCTTATGAGTGGTCTGAAGATAGTAGAGGATTGTACCCAAGGAGACTTCCTAAGAATTCTTTCTGGGTTGTCCACTATTTCGGGAGGATCTAGGTCAGGATGGGCTCTAGTATGAATCTTTTTAGGAGCCACAATGTTTATGGGGTTAGACCCAATCTAAACAACAAAAGTTCAACCAGATATGACAATCTTTAGACGGTTAACTAATCTGTTTTCTCAATTCGAATCCTACAGTCCTTTAACTGAGTTTGAATGATTTTATAACGACAAGGGTTCTTTCCAGTGGAGTCTTAAGGCCTGTTCAGGATGGTGGAGTCGCCAGGTGGAAGGTTCAGAGTGTTTTCAAAGGAATGCACTGTCCACCACAGTGTTTGTGAATCATTCTTCTTCAAGGATATCTCAAAACACAACAAACTCTAACCAGAGATTGACTGGGAGGGCATTCACTAGATGTGTCACCCCTTAAAAGAGGATGATATCCAGAGGCTGCCTGGCCCTTTCCAGACTCTGTCTAAGAGTATAGAGTAAAACACATCAAAGTCGTATACAGATATCAAAACTAGTGTTTTACTACCAATCTACAATGTTTTTGGTATTTTCGGAATTGTTTATATTTGTGGTCTCTTGAAAGAATGTCCTAGCTTTGCCTCAAAACTTAGCTACGGTTAAGAAACAAAGGCAGTCTACCCTTGTGGCTAAGCTAGCTGATTTTCCAAGGTTAGATAAAGACTTAAAAGAACCCTAGGATTGACCTAGTTTGTCACTGATCCAAACAAGTTTTATCGTGATTACCATTCTTTGGTGGTGCTTGGAAAGGCTGCTTTTTACTCTCAAAATGTTTATATGAGGATCCTGAGGTAAAAGTCCCCAGCGGAGTCGCCAGAAATGTTAGGTCTCTGTAACAAGCAAGATTGGCAAAGTCCGATCACAGAGTTAACATCATTTCAACCAACTTTGGGATTCTAGGATCTAGCCCTCGTGAATCCGGAGAGGGATCTCTCCAATATGTACAAAGATGGATATTGTCTTTGAAGTTTGGGGTGATGATATTAGGCTAGTTATGAAGGCCAAGGGTTTTGTTTGGTTTTCTTAGATGGTTGAGCATAGTTGCTGTCTGAGACGGAAAGATATATATGCAAATAGGTTCAAAGGTGAGAAGTTGCAAGTAACAAGGTAAGTTTTGATTCTAAAGAAAGATGATGGAAAATTTCAGTCCATTGGGCTATGGAGTCATAAGGGAATTTAATTGAAACAAACAGGTTCAAGATTAATCTATGGGGCAAGTCATCTAGGCCTAAGGATCTCTTTGAAGTTTGATTTATGGAATGGGGTGATACAACAAGAAAGGGAATCAACAGATGCAGAAAAAAGAACAGCCCAGGATCTGGTAAGTACTTTGAAACTAGCCAGCCTTTGACCAGGCACTTAAGAAAAACATAGAAGCAAACTAGGATCTGGTAAGTACTTTGAAACTATCCAGCCTTTGATACACTTCTAAAAGAAAACAGATTAAAAACAAAGGGAAACTTGAAAGGCAACCTTTGGAGCAGAAACTAGTGGGCAGGGCTCACCTTTCTCCTCATCTTAGTTTCTCCTTTACTTAGTTACTTTCCAAGACAATCACCAAGACAACACAGAATGGCCCAAGATCTGATAAGTACTTTGAAACTAGTCAGCTTTTGACACATCCTAAGGGAAACAGACAAATAGTTGAGCAAACAAGAAAGGGACTCAGGGCTAACCTTTGATTTCCTCAATTCATTCCTCACACAACATATATGAAAGTAACATTCAAAAATAACATTCAGCAGTGACGAAAAGATGAGGGAACGCCAGCATCTCTGTGCTTAGACTGAATTAAATCATTTCTAAATAACACAATAAGAAGAAAACATTGGGATAAAGATTTTTCAGCCAGAGAAGGTCACTGGTGTACAGAAAACTCTAACAATGTTTAAACTGTTCTTTATAGTAGAAAATGAAACAAATTGAAAACAAAAATAAAATAACAAGTTACAGTGAGAATAACATCACCATCAGCATAGACCAGGATCCCATAAATCAACTTGTATTGATTGCTTCAAACCGGTTACAATCTTCAAATCTAGTGTTTTAATACATCTCTTCTTCACAACCTAACCTATTGGTCACCAGCAGAGCTCCAAGAGCCCATGAAACCACTATTTACAGTCAAGAGTTTCCCACTCAGAAATAGCTACAGCGCTTCAGCGATTACATTAACAACCAACTAATCCAACCCCTCACTCATCTTCTACTGAGGTATTTATAGAAGAATGAGGAGGTGAGATCTAATTAAAAGATCTCAAACACAATCAATGCAGAATTAATGTATTCCTGACCCTGAGAAGTTCGATGAAGAAATTCTACATGTGTTACATTGCATTAATGTGTTTATACTCTAAGAAGTAAGCTCGAAGAGAGCTTATATTGACCTTTGAGGCTCTGCGTACTGTTAGGGTTACTGCAGACGTTCTGTCGTTGAAATCCGGTGCAGTAATAACTCCTTTGGTTGTTCGAGGCATAATATCTGATCCTGTTCAATAAATTCATCCTCTGTTTGAGCTTTCTGAGGCAATAGGTGGCACTGTGGTGGTTGAGGAATCAATTCGCCTCGAAGTATGGCGGTAGAGGCGGTCTGTATGCCGAACACTTTTAGGTTTTGCTTTAATCCATGTTCTGAGCTGGGGATTAGGCTTTCGATAACTGTCTTAGCCGTAATCCCCGCCAATCTTCTCACAAAACCACTGATCTGGTTCATTTTATCTTTAACCCGATACTCTTTCTCTGCTCTGATACTGGCGGCCTTCTTAAAGCTTTGCAGGGACGTGCGGAAACCAAAGCTCATGAAACTTTGTAAATATCTCTGTTCTTCTCCGCATGATCAATCCCATGGACAAACTGGGAGGATTGGAGTCGTCAGTCTCATCCTCCAGATTTCGTAGAATACGAAGAAAAACCCTTTGAAAACCTGCAAAAAACAAGAAAAATGAGGAAATCTGTCGTTATATGGAGCAAGGCGCATCGAAGGGCGTGCGGGTGGATGAGGAAATCGGAACCGTTGATCGTATCGCGATCAACGGTCGGGAGCAAATTTGAAGAGTCAACGGGACAAAGGTGGACTTTTTAATGGAATCAGGAGAACCAAGGAGAGCCGTCGATCTGCGGAGATCGACGGTGGGGATCGGCTATCGAATGCGCCAGAAAAGAATTATCGGGCGGGCGAGTTTGTTAACAGGTGAGCGGGAAAGGGCAAATAGGGACCGTCGGATAGGAGGGTCTAGATCCGACGGCGGGGATGAATCCCGCTGCGGGGCCACGGGACAAAGCTTAACGCGCGGGGAAAAAACTTGACACGGCGGTTTTTGGAGTGAGGTGGAAGACACGTGTCGGCCAGCGGGTGGAATCGCTGGCCGACGGGGAAAAACCGTTTTAACGCGGAAAACGGTGCGGGCACAAAACCACGGTTTTTTTTTTTGAAAACAGGCGCCGGGGACCTGGGGGGGTCCACCAGGTGAAGATTGACTCCGCGCCGCTGATCTGGGCCATATCAATGGTTGAGATTCAATATGATTTTCTTTGGCGGAGGAATAAAATAAACCCGTTTTCGCATTTTTTTTCAAAGGTTTTTGGTGTTTTCGGGTAATAAATTATTGCCGAGGGTTAAGCGCCTGGCGGTCTTAGCACACGGTTTCGGGCGTCGGGGCATATGGAGGGAGAAACGGAAAGGGGCTTTAGCCTGAGGGGCTAAAACCTAACGCATAGAAACACATGTTTTTCTATGGTTCTTAATGATTTTTTGCAAAAGGGGAAGGGTTCCGATAGGTCAAAAAGTGGGTTTTTGACTTTAGGAAATGAGGTTTAACAGAGGAACAAGGAATATAAAAGGGTTTGATGGGGTTTTTATAGGGGAAAAGGGGAGTTTGAAGGAAATGAGGAAAAAGGAGGAAGGGGAGAAGAAAAGGATGAGGATGCGGCAACACTTTGATTAGGATTTTCATGGTATATCGAGCCGGAGAGAGAGAGTATGTAGAACCAACAGTAATTTGGACTCTTGTCAACAGACTTCAAGTACCAACAATTTTTCGGATTCAAACTTGTTTCTTGAAGGCTACAAAGAACATTTAGCCACCAACTGCTATAATTGAAAAATATGGGTGGCTAACATTTCCAATGCTAATCTTTCTTTTCTTCACCAACGAATACTGTCTTGTATCAATATTAGAGAACTCGGTCTCTCGACTTCTCCTTCTACTTCTCGACTTTACTTCAACTTTACTTAGGTTCCTTCTTGGATTTTCCTTATCTCATTTGATACTCAAAACAGATATATATATACTTCTGCACTGAATCCTTTAGATGTATTTCGATATTCCTGTATATATATATGATAGCCCAGTGTTGAACTTGGAGTAGTTCTCTTTGATGCTGTGAACATCTTTAGCTTTTCTGGTTGATTAGTCTCCTTCTTCGCTTTAATTTCAGACTTCCCTTCTTGCTGTATATCCCTTAACACTTTGCTGTATTATCCTTTTCTTATACACTGTAATCCACACCTTCTGTTTCAGAGGCATGTGATTTTCTTCGCACTCCAACAAATTCTTCCAACTTGGCATTACCGCAGACCCTTCTACTTGTACTACATCAGACCCTTATCTTCGCACTTCATCGGAGAAATTGATCTGAAAAAGGTCCGTATTATACCTTTGTAATATCTCAGAAAAAGTCCACAATTTCTTCTATATTAACTTCAAAGCTATCCAAGATTTCATATTCTAAATGAGCCACAGAAAAGGGTATATATAGTGGCTTCTTCTTTGATATGAGGACGACCATACAACTGACACACAGGCCGACTTTAGCATAGATTTTAGGCCGACATGAAGACTTGTATATTCCAGCGTTAAAGGTGACTTCATGAGGGTTGTTTATCAACTATTTTCTCACAAGGTCTTGGAGCACACTTTTAAAACTAGACACTTCATAAAAATGACTTTTGATTACATTTATAAACATAAGACAAATCCTTCTAGACATCAAGAAGAATTCTATTGACCTATAATAAATCTTTCTCATGAAACTCTTGAAGCAAGTACAACAAAATACATTTTATTATTTTTGACATCTTCTTTACATAAATACATAATTACATAGTCAACATGAAGATCGACCTAGTTACACTTTTCAACAATTTCAACATGATTTTCTCCAATGCAGGTCTTCTCAACCCAACTATTCTCCAACGCAAGTATAGTCCACATTGGTCTGATACACGGTGCTCACACACTACTTGCTTCAGCTGTTCACATGCTAGTATGCTCCGACTGCTCACACGCTTCAGATTTACACATTGCTCTACTTACTAAGATTACAACATTCACACTATGTGACTTCTACAACATTCACACATGTTTTAAGGTCACATATTTCTCAAAATCTTTGTAATGGCTCTGATACCAAATGAAGAATTACATTAGCAAAATTACAGAGCGAAACATTTAACTATAATGTAAATAAGCTCTTTAAAAATTTTATTATCAAATACAGATATTTATACATGTTGGAGATCTCCAAAAATATTTTATGGTCTCTAGATCATCTATAATCTCTCAATAATTTCCAGAAATATCCCAACAACCAATCCATAAATTTCTCACAAATCACTCCACAAATCTTTCCATAAAATTCTCACACACAAAAATAAGGGTGTTGTATTTAATGCGACTTTTTGGAGTTTCCAGTGCTAGAATCCGGTAGAAAATTTTGAGGTGAAATATTGATTTGTGTTATTTAAAAATGGTTTTTTGACTGTATATATGGATTCAACGCCCTGAAAACCTCCTACGGCAATTCGATTGTGCAGGGGTTACCCATCAAGCTTGTGATTTCAATGAATTCCTGATATATTTTAGAGAAATCAGACCAAAAAAATCCACCGGAAAAACATCCAAAAAGTCTCACTAAAGACAACTCGAAAAAATAACAACTTTAGCAGTTACTAATTAACAAATGATTCATTATTCCATCAACTTGAAGGATGTAGGTGGTTTGCAAGTTCTTGATTAAGTTTTCCTTGCACAAGGGATTTACACCTTGAAGATTCTGAAGGGATATCACATCACAAAAAGGAGCATTGGCCCTAGGTTACATTCCTTTGGATTCACAGGTGATCAACATTCTTTTGAATCTCACAACAGAGGGGAGGTTTTAAGATCTTGTGCTAGTATCTCCATTTGGTAGAAAACCTTCCTCTCAGAGAGGCAATCTAAGCTTTACTTGCTCAGGTTGTGTTCTCCTTCATCTCCCTGAACAAAGCAAATTCTTCCTCAAAAGTACATTTCATTCTACAATAAGTATGGTAGTCACGTTTACTGTGTAACATGGAATATGTGTGGATGAGGGAACAACAACAGTGTTAACAACCCTCTGCAATGTGTGCAACAAATTGCAGTTATAATGAAGGTGGAATAGAGATGCCTCTTAGGATGTGCAACGTTTAATGCATAGTGGTAGAGGCACATGCATTCATGTGGCTAGAATTTATTTATTTAGGGGCATTATTCGGCATAGTAGGAATTTAGTGGCTGTGTGGTGTATGCAGGCATGCACTGCCCTTGGAAGGTTCAGTTCACACCAGTGTAGGGCAGTTCCAACTTTCGATTAGGTGCATCAAACCTACTTATAATTTAGGATTTGGAAGGCAACAAACCTATTATTCCCCTCGATGTCAATCAATCTCATCTTACAAAGTGAGGGTATTGACCATAATTTATACCTAGAGGAAAGTGGACTACGAGTATTGCTAGGTTGAAAGAGTATTAAGAATGGTACCTTGTCATACAAATTCATTTAGGTTCTGGGCCTTTCTTGTTGGGGGATTTCCTTTGAAAATATTTTAACTCTAGAAATTATGGTCAAGTCTAGAGATAATTCCATAGTGATGTTCTAACTTGTTACAATGGTATGAAAAAAATTTATTTGAATCTTTTAGTTGTTTGAAGCAATGTTCCACAAAGTTTCTAGGATGGAGGATCAAGGGCGCATGAGGTTGGGAACAAGTTGAAGCACCCCAAAAAATTGGGGAAATTCAGGGGTATAGGGGATGCCAAGGGCCTTATCTCTAAAATTTAAAAATAAAAATAGCATTGATAAAATGTCAAATAATAGCAATTTTTCCATACAAATTCACATTTTGCGATGTAAATACTAAACAAGTAAATAGTAAAATAACATGAAATTCAAATTTGTAAATGATATAAACACGATTGAGGTTTAGATTCAATAATCAAATGCATTAATTCACAAGCCATAAATGAAACAAAAATAGTAAGATACTGATGCATATTTAAATTCATCATTGTAGAATCTCATTAGTAGTAATAAAAATAGTGAATATTGAAAGTTGAAATAGTAAATTGAAATTACTCTAAGGAGTGAGAAGTCAAAGATTTGGTTTGTAGTATTTAGTATCTAAAGTAAAGACTCAAAAGTTAAAATTGGAAATTAACAATGGACAATGAACATTGAAGATAGAATGAGCATTGCGGAGAGAAAGTTGAAGATAGAATGAGAATTGAACAGTGAAAGTGAATACAAGGTAAATAACAATGAAGTGAGATAAAATATTTTTATATATTGTTTTTATTTTTTCAATATTTTTGTTTTTATTTTTATTTTTAGTTTTTATAGAGAAAAAATTGGGAGGATACCCAACATTCATTCCCCTTTCGTGAAGGGAGACTTATAAGTACCCATTTTTTTAGAGGTGGGGATGTCCTGTTAGAAAAATAATCCTCAGGTTAGTTTGTGTAAGACACACAAGATTGGAAACAAAATCAACAATATATTAATGAATGTCTCAAGGAGTGATGTGTAGTTTGTACGCATATAAATACATCAAGAAACTATTGAATCAGTTCCCTAGGTTTCTTGGACTCTAATAACCGATTACCTAACACAAACTAACCCAAGGATTAGTTGTCTAACATTCCCCCCTTAATCTGAAGGGATATACCAAAGTCCAAGAATGAGAGCCTTTAAAAGCACAGCAAATCGCATCTCAAACAAGAGACACTGCCTCGAAATGGTTTTTATGATGACCACAAACCAAATATGGGAGAACCCGTAATCAACTACCTAATTAATTCATCAAAACCTACATAAAAGTTCTCATAAAAACAAAATATGCGGTTTTAAGATGACCACAAAATCCGGAACTGTAACAGCAGTTCCTCGAACAAATGTGGTTTTAAGATGACCACAAACTCCAAAACTATCATAGCAGTTCCTCGAACAATTCCAAATCTGAAAGTGCTCGCTCAAAAATAACTCAACCAACTAAGGTTGTGGCTCAAGATGTGGATCATTGACTCAGGCTCGCTTGACATCTCGAACTCGAACCTGTAGCAGACCACCTACCAACAAATCCCCCCTTGTCGGATACAAGGTGAGAAATATTCGTCATCACTGCAAGACTCGTCACTCTCGAACAAATTCTTCGATATGATATGTAGATCTTCTTGGCTGCTTTGGTCCATTCCCAAGAAGCAATCCATCCAAAACTTTGCTTCTCTCTTGCAGTGCTTTTCTTTTGGAACATATATTTGACTCTTGATTCCGCTTTCCACAATGCTCGCACGGGTGAAGATCAAAACACCGATCTTTCATATGTCCAACTCTGTTACATTGTTGGAATTTATCAACTTTTCCTGGATCCACATCATCTAGAAATCCCACACTTCGAAATTTTATAGGTTTAGCGAAATCTGGAATGTGAAAAGATACATCATTGTTATAACCCATACTAGTGTTGGGTGTGGAGCCTGATTATCTTGTTTATTTTGTAGCACAGTGTTGGACCCCTGTACCTTAATGGGGCGGCAACGCCGCCCGTAATTAAACGCTGCCTGGGGGGTCCAAGGGGGGCGATTGCGCCCCCCCCCCCCTAGGGGGGGGTTCCGGGGGCAACACCCCCGAAGCTAAAAATAGATTTAAAATTGCCTTGTAAAAGTATAGTAATTTCTAGTCAATCTGGGCCGTTCATTAGGCGGATGATCTGACGGTATAAGTTATGTTTAGTTTAGGGGTTTTTCCCTAGAAGGCAACCCCTCATTTTGTATGAGGGTATTGTATTGCGGTTGTGTATTGCGTGTGTATTCTCAGAGCGAGAAAAACAGAGAGGGAGACTGTGAGAGAGAACAGAGGATATTACAGCGGATCTGCTGTAGGTTTTGTCTCTTCATTTTTGCTTGATAATAGAAAGGAAGGACTGGCTGTTCGGGGTGGACGTAGCCCAAACTGGGTGAACCACGTATATCTGTGTCTCTCTGGTTTTATGTGTTTTGTGTGCTTGTATTTTCCGCATATTTTATGTGTTTCATTGCTCTGTAATATTTAATTTTCTAACAATTGGTATCGGAGCCGAAGGTCTATTTGGCTGATAAACTCGCAGGAAAGAAGGGTTCCTGGGTATCAGGAGAATAAGTTAAGATGGGAAGTTTGGGTCGATAAATTTAACTACCAAACTTCCCACCGAATAAAATGCAAAGATCCGTACCTACGACAGTGGTTGGAAGCCAAAGAACCAACGACTATGATAGACGAAGAATGGGATATTCTCGATAGAAAGGCACTCGGAATAGTACGGTTGTGCCTCGCAGTGTTGGTAGCCTTTAATATTTTGAAGGAAACAATAACAGAGGGTTTGATTAAGGCGTTGGCGAAACTATATGAAAAACCCTCGGCCTCAAACAAGGTATTTCTTATGAAATGTTTATTTAATATGAAGATGTCGAAAGGTGGATCTGTTGCAGACCATTTAAATGATTTTAATACAGTTACCAGTCAGTTAAGTTATGTAGGGGTAAAATTTGATGATGAAGTTAGGGCTCTTTTATTTCTGTGCTCATTGCCAGAAAGCTGGAATGGTTTAGTTATGGCCATTAGTAACTCCTCGTCTCTTGATCTAGTACTTTAAAGCTTGATGACGTTGTCGGTGCTATTCTTTGCGAGGAAATGCGACGGGTAATATTTTCATGAGACACTCTGCAATTCTTTGAGTGCAGAGTCTAGGGGAAGAAAAATGGAAAGAGGAAAGAGCTCAGGATATCGCAGTAAATCAAGGAAAGGCAGATCCAAGTCTAGATCGAGGATAGTGTGCTGGAAATGCGAAAAGAAAGGACACCTAAAGAAAGATTGTAGATCTCAGAAGGGAAAATAAGGAGATGCACAGCAAGAAAACAATCATGAAGTGTCAGTATATGTGATAAGTTACAAGATGCTTTGATTCTTTCTTTCAAAAATGTTACTGATTCTTGGGTTGTAGATTCAGGGGCCTCATTCCATGCCACACCTGATAAGAAATATTTTCATGACTATGTTCAAGGAGATTTTGGACAAGTCCGTTTGGGTGATGATAAACCCTGTAAAATTTTTGGAATGGGTAAAGTTCTTGTAAAACAACAAAATGGAAACCAATGGTTATTAAAGGAGGTAAGGCATGTTACAGATCTGAAGAAAAATCTGATTTCAACATGGCAGTTAGGCAGTGAAGGTTGCGTGACAAATTTCACAGATAAAACTTGGAAGGTCACCAAAGGAGCCCTAGTAATAGCATAAGACGAAAAGGTTGGTACATTGTATTTATGCAATGGTATTTCTAAATTTGTTAATGCTTTATCTTCCAAAGGAGCAGATGCAGCAATATGGCATCATAGGCTCGGACACATGAGTGAGAAGGGGATGAAGATTCTTCACTCAAGAAATTTGTTGCTGGGTTTGAAGAATGTTGATTTGGATTTCTGTGAGGACTGCATTTATGGAAAATAGAAGAGAGTCATATTTCTAAGAGTTGGTAAAGAAAATAAGAGCGAAAAATTAGAGCTTGTGAATACAGATGTATGGGGACCTGCTCAGGTATCATATCTTGGTGGCTCTCGTTATTATGTTGGTTTTATTGATGATTCAACTAGAAAAACATGGATTTATTGTATTTAGAATAAATATGATGTATTTGATATTTTCAAGAAATGGAAATCTTTGGTTGAGATTGAGACAGGAAATAAGTTGAACTGTCTCAGATCAGACAATGGAGGTGAATATTGCAGCAAAGAGTTTGATAGGTACTGTTCAGAGCATGGAATTCACAGACAGAAGACAGTTCCAAGAACACCACAAGAAAATGGTGTGTCAGAAAGAATGAACAGAACAATCATGGAGGGTGCAAGGTGCATGAGATTGCATGCAGTATTGCCTTTACAATTTTGGGAAGATGTTATAGATACTGCTGTTTATCTAATAAATAGAGGGCCTTCAAGTTCCTTGGCTAGTGGTATTCCAGAGGAAGCATGGACAGGTAAAAAGGTAAATTACTTTTTTTTAAAGCCTTTTGGCTGTGAGGTCTTTGTCCATATTAATAAAGAAAACAGAACAAAGCTTGAGGCAAAATCAAAGAAATGTACCTTTATTGGATATGGTGTTAATGATTTTGGTTATCGCTTATATGATTATGAAAATCACAAAATCATTAGTAGCAGAGATGTAATATTCAATGAAAAGATCTTGTATAAGAATCAGTTGCAGGAAAAGAAACAGGAAAAAGAAAACAAAGAATGCACAGTTCTTGATGAGATCACAAAAAAAGTAAAGGTGCCTGAAAATAATAATAATCAACAACAACAAAAACCACCACAACAACAACAGGAACCTAAAACACCTGAAAGTGGTGTTATAAGATCTACCAGGATAAGTAGACCCCCTGAACGATACTCTCCATCATTATATTATTTATTGTTGACTAATTTTGCTGAATCCAAATGTTATGAAGAAGCAATGCAGGTTGAAAGTAGGAAGAAGTGGGAGCTAGCCATGGAAGAAGAGATGGACTCCTTAATGCATAACTAGACTTGGGACTTAGTCAGGTTGCCTGCAGGTAAAACTACATTGCAGAATAAATGGGTTTACAGGCTGGAGGAAGAAGATGGAGGAAAAAAGAGGTAGAAAGCTAGACTTGTGGTGAAGGGGTTTGCACAAAAGAAAGGTATTGATTTTGATGAAATATTTTCTCCTATTGTTAAGATGACTTCAATCAGAACTATTTTAAGTCTCGTAGCAGCGGAAGATTTACATCTTGAATAGTTAGATGTAAAGACAACATTTTTCCATGGAGATTTGGAGGAAGAGATCTATATGGAGCAACTAGAAGGATATGAGGTCAAAGGGAAAGAAAAATTAGTGTGCAGGCTAAAGAAGAGCTTGTATGGCTTAAAACAGGCTCCAAGGCAGTGGTATCTAAAATTTGACAAGTTTATGTCTGAATAAGGTTATACTAGATGTCACTCTGATCATTGTGTTTATCTAAAAAGGAAAAATGATGGCAGCTATATTATATTGTTATTGTATGTAGATGACATGCTTGCTGCAGGGTCTAACATGCAGGAAATAAATGTGCTCAAAAGAAAATTGGCAAATTCATTTGCAATGAAGGATTTGGGAGCTGCAAAACAAATCCTTGGTATGAGGATAACTAGAGACAGGAAAAATCGCAAGTTAACACTGTCTTAGAATGAGTACATAGAAAAGGTGTTGAAAAGATTTAATATGCAGAATGCAAAACCAGTTAGTACACCTTTTGCTAGCCATTTCAAACTTAGTAAGGAGATGTGCCCAAAGACCCAAGAAGACATGGATTATATGTCTAAAGTTCCACATGCATCAGCAGTTGGAAGCTTAATGTATGCAATGGTCTGCACAAGGCCTGATATTGCACATGCAGTGGGAGTTGTAAGCAGGTACATGAACAATCCAGGAAAAGAACATTGGATGGCAGTGAAATGGATTCTTAGATATTTGAGAGGTACCACAAATCAAGCATTATGCTTTGGTGGTTCAAACACTACTCTACAGGGATATGTTGATGCAGATATGGCAGGTGACAAAGATAACAGGAGAAGCACTACAGGATATGTATTTACTGTAGGTGGAACAACTGTCAGTTGGGTTTCAAAAATCCAAAGTGTTGTTTCACTTTCAACAACAGAAGCAGAGTATGTTGCTGCTACAGAGGCTAGTAAAGAAATGATTTGGTTACAAAGGTCTATGGATGAATTGGGTAAGAATCATGATATGGGCACATTATACAGTGATAGCCAAAGTGCCATTCATCTTGCAAATAACTCAGCATTTCATTCCAGGACTAAACACATACATCTCAAGTACCATTTCATACAGTCAGTATTGGAAGATGGACAGTTGAAGTTGGAAAAGACACACACTAGCCAGAATCCTACAGATATGCTAACACAAGTTGTAACCAAGGAGAAACTAAGATTATGCTTAGTTTCAATTGGTCTTCAAGGATGATAATGAAGGTGAGAAACAACCAGGTCCAAAGAGGAGTTTTTTTCCAGCAAATGAAGCAGCGGTGCAGTTGCTACAATCAGTCTCCAAGTGGGAGATTGTTGGGTGTGGAGCCTGATTATCTTGTTTATTTTGTATCACAACGTTGGACCCCTGTACCTTAATAGGGTGGCAACGCCGCCCGTAATTAAACTCTTCCTTGGGGGTCCAGGGGGGGGGGGGGCGGCTGCGACTTTATGGAGCTCCCCCCCTAGAGGGGGGTTTCGGGGGCAGCGCCCCCGAAGCTAAGAAAAAATGTAAAATTTCCTTGTAATAGTATAGTAATTTCTAGTCAATCCAGGCCATTCATTAGGCGGATGATCTGATGGTAGAAGTTATGTTTAGTTTAGGGTTTTTTTCCCTAGAAGGAAACCCCTCGCTTTTATGAGGGTATTGTATTGCGGCAATGGAGTGTGTTTGTATTCGCAGAGCGAGAAACAGATAGGGAGACTGTGAGAGAGAATAGAGGATATTACAACAGATCTGTTGTAGGTTGTGTCTCTTCATTTTTGCTGGATAATAGAAAGGAAGGACTGGCTGTTCGGGGTGGACGTAGCCCAAACTGGGTGAACCACATATATTTGTGTCTCTCTGGTTTTATGTGTTTTGTGTGCTTGTGTTTTCCGCATATTTTTTATGTTGCATTGCTCTGTAATATTTAATTTTCTAACAACTAGTTCTGTGTTTATTGTGTGTAATCTCTTCCCATGTTCTTATAACAGGTTTCACATCAACACTTCTAACTGCATCCAAATTTTCACTTGAAATCACTTCATTTCTCTGAACATTCTCTGACTGAGGACCACCCTCAAACAACCTATTTTTTTGAACAAGAACATGTTTAGAATTATTCTTTTGTAATTAATGTAATTCATCTCGCTAAAACTGCGACTCTAGCTCCAAGAATTACATTTTGCTTTTAGCGTTTTGCAAACATGATTGGATGTCAGAGAGCATGTTTTTGTTGACTTGGACATCATTATGGATAGTAGATAGCATTGAATTTCTTAATAACTGTACTAAATCATTTAGTTTGGCCATTTTCTTGAGTGCAATATCAAATTAAACTTGTAATCAACTTAGAAAAGGGGTGTTAGCTACCAACAAAAATGCACCCAATACAAACAAATTTTTAATGATTTAACCGGATGTCAGGTTCAAACGATCATGCACCCATCAACAATACAAATTAAAGTAAAAAAATTATCACTCCAACTACATAAGTGGGGATTTTATTATTATATATTTTCTCCATACAATGAATGCTAAAGGAATCTGCAAACTCAAACATCTGATAGAGTTTATCAAATAGTGACAACAAATTGTGACATGCTTAGGGTTGCCAACCCATGGAAACCAAAATTATATTGCCTTCTTCTTGTCGAAAAAAAATATCACAACCTCTAACAAAAATGTCACAATCTCCAAAATTTATCTTCTTTTATTAAAAGAAAATTACCAAACATATGGATTTGAACTTGTGACCTCAAATAGTCAATCTAACTATATGAGCTTTTCTAACCATAATGCTATTTTATTTTCTTGTTTTTTTATTCATAAATTATATAACTTAAAGTTAACCAAATTAAACTTCAAAGCTCAATGAAATATGATGTCAACTTCGCATGCTTCAATATCTCAAAGTACCCCCTTTATAACACACCCTTGTCTTTAAATTTAGTCTTCAAATAAAGTCTTCCTTCTTGAAGTAAATAATCTAAACCTTCGTAAATTCTTAATATGTACATATTAAATAATGATACCCTTATGTGAAGATAAAAAATATCACCCTTTGTGAAAATAATTACCACTTTCCCAACTAATTAATTAACCACCATATACCTCTCTTTAGATTTTATTTTGAACTTCATCCATTTAATAGATTGCCTATTAAAAATACCTTTGCATTCAAATTCTGGATGTTAAATCTTCTTTTTAATACCTTTGCATTTAAAATTTTGGTAAGGCTCCATGAATTGGAAGAGATTAAATTATATATTCAAGAGGAGAATAGGGAAATTAAAAGACTCATTGAATTTGCAAAGGAAGAGAAGAGAAAGTTATCTATCATGTTGCAAAATTTTATTGAGGAGAAAAATGGTGAATGTTCTGCTACCGAAGCAGTAAAAGTCCCTTCAAGGCTTGACAAGTTTGTGGCCATGGAGAATATAAAGGATATGGACCTTATCAGGAGAATATTGATGTTTCCACCTTTTATTAGTTGGAAAATACTTCCTATGTGCAACACCATAAGAGTGGTTTCCTAGAATCTTTATTTACTTATTCGTCCCCAACAAAGAAGAAGGAGGAGATGGCCAAACTTCAAGAAGATGACCAAGAGTTACAATTAGAAAAGGAGGTAAATATTAACCACCTCACCCCATATTTACCCAATTTCATCGGCCCACCAGGATAAACATGAAGATGAGAGTTACTATGCGAGATCCGATTTCCAAGATCCGCTTATGGGAAATTGGGTCCATATGTCTAGAATTGACTGCAACCACCTAGTGGCACATGATCATACTGTTATTAGGACAACTTGACCCAACACTATTTATTTCCAGTTTCATCTCCTTAAATTTAACAAAAATTCTATTTTTGGTAGTTTTTCAGGTTCTAACTTCTGAGGTTGTTTTGAGGGCCTAAGCGACCTTTTTTTTAGGGAAAATAGAGAGACCAGAAAAGTGCATATCCAACGTACACATTTGTTTTTTTCCTCCTTGTGGATATCTTCAAAACAAGGTATTATGATAATAAATCGAAGATCATATGCCAAAGTTATGACCCAGGGAAGTTGGCGGTCCAAATTACTCATTTATACAAACATTTTGTGTACTTATAACATGTAGGTTATGTTAGGGTCCTATAGTCTAGGGATCAAAGTGTGTATGCCTCTTACTATTCATTTTGAGGGTCTATTTGTCAAATTATAGCCTATGAGTCATCATGTGTAATATTCTAGGGAGTTTCTTATGTGAAAAGGTCAAAATGGTCAAATTCTTGTAAGTATATGGGTCATGAGGGGGTCTTTAAGCCCTAATTCAAATTTGTGAGAGTTTAAAGTTCATGAAGGGGTAATGATTGAAAAATTTCACTCATGAGGGAAAATGAGTCATTATGAGGGTTTAAGGGGTCATTTCATGGAGTTTTCATCGATCATAATCTATCATAAGTCACATTTGGGGGTCATGTCAGTACAAGTCTAGAATTTCACCTTTGCTGCGCAACTATATCAGTCATAGTTATTTTTACAAATTTGTATTTTGAGATCTTCTAGAAGTGAGTTTAGTGGTCAGATAAGTGTGGATAATTTAGTTCAGTTGAGTTTCCAGAAATGATGTTTCTAAAACTATTTTAAGTTTAAATCAATGATGTTTCTAAGTTGTGACAATTTCAATATGGTAGTTCCCTATTTTTCTACATATGCATTGTATCTATACTTCTATGCAGTGAATTAGACCACCTAGAGTGGTGATTTTGAATTAATTATTGTATTTAATAATGTAAAGAAAATGAAAAGGAATTCTGGTTGGAGTGTTAGAGGTGAGGCTTTATTTTTCTGCAAATTTTACATCTTTTTCTAAATGAATAGAAGAAGGCGGAAGCCAGTTTCAACAGGGAGACATGTGTCTGATTTTATTGGTATGTTTTTTGCCTCTATGATGTAATATATACTTCTTTAGATCTTATTACATCTCATAAATCCATACTGTTAATTTCTTCATGTTCAGTTTGATGTTTTTTTTTAGAATTAAAATGAGTTTGCTCTGATTAAACTAGCTGAAAATTATATGTGTTTTTTCCTTTATGATAAATTGAATTCATCCTTGATAGATGCTAATTTTTTCATTATACCTCATTCACCATATCGCTATAAAAAATTTGAATGATTTCTAATAGATATGAACATCTTTCCCTTGTGAGGATTTCCACCATATCCCTTATTCATTTAGATCTTCAATAGTGCCTTCATCCTAATTAGCCCTGTCCTCTACACCCACCACAAACATATTTAGATTTTGTAGTGTCCCTTCTTGGTGAGATAGATTTTATGACACTTAGATATGGTGGTTTTTATATAATGATATTAAATCATGCATGACAAACTTATGTACATGCTTATATGCTATAGACCTGGTTTGAGTCACTTGGTTATTGTGTGCTTATGATAGTATCTATGGTTGTGTGTATAAGAATTGATTTTGGTTAAAAAAATATTAGTGATGTTTTCTCTTTTGGTATCCTATTTTGAACACAGGTTTATGACATGGATGATGATCCATGATTGAGACACATAGATCCATGGATGATCATGGTTATGTGGAAATATGGTTAATTATGATTAATGGATGATACATGTTTTGTATGATTATATGTGCATAATATCGTACTAGGCATGATGTGGAAGGGGACTTGGTCATTTCCAACAAGGATTCTTGAGTTATAAATGACTGCGGAAGTCATTTCTCTAAAATTGTGATGATTGTGGAAGTAATGCACAATTTTTGGTAAAATGTGAATAAGTTAAATATGAAATTCATTTGATTTCTTTGATCTATGAGATTGTGATGTGTGCAGGTCTTGGAAGAAGGCCTTACCAATGAACCATCAGATGGGTATGAGCTCACAATCAGTACCATAAGGTGAAGTGCGGAGTTCCAAAGTAGAGTAGATGAGAATCCGTGGAAGGGCGCGGAGTCCTAAATTCATGAAATATAAAAACATGGAGTCTTGGATATATATAACAGGATTAGGGCACGAAGTCCTAAATCCATGAAATATAAAGACACAGAGTCTTGCATCTAAAATGAAATTTTTAGGGCGCGAAGTCCTAAATATTTAAAAATGATCAAGGTGTGAAATCTTGGATCTTTAGAGTAGATCAGGGTGCATATTCCTCAATCTACTAAGGCACAAAGGTGCATGCAGTAGAGGTGCATAATCCCTATTCTCCGGAAGAAAAATACCACTCATGGGCAGCTCAAGGATGAATTTCCTTAATAAAATCTCATTCCTGACAATTTTGGAGTTACTTTCTAAAAATAGAAAGTCATGTCTAACATCTCAAGTATGAATTTCCAAAAATAGTAAATAATCTCCAATCAATGGGTAATAAAGTATACTTGAAGTATAGTCACTTAACTGATCATTGATCGATATTAATAGTTCAATGTCGACTTAATCCTCAATATTATTAATATTATCTTTTATGAGACTATTATATCATTATTAAAAGGGAATTATATCTCCTCAATCATTGGACACTTCTCTCCTTGATGATTCCCATGGCTCTATGTAACTCTCTCCCTCTCTCTCTTTTAATTATACATTACACTCTCTTTTATGCACTCATCAAAGAATGACATATTCCTCTTACATTCATTAAATACATGTTATAAAAGATTCCTCTTACACTCTCTAATGCATATGTTACACTCTCCTTAACTAAGGCATGCACACCTCTCCTTAATGGCATGAGTTACACTCCTCTAAAAGGAATACAAGGCATGCATATTACTCCTCTTTTATGAAAATAATTTGTTTCTCCTCCTATATATGTGCCTCATGTATTCTCACTTGGGGGAGGTTCGTTGTGATACCAAGAGTTGGAGACGTTTTGAAAAATATTATGAGAGGGAGAGACTTGGAGAGTAGTTAATTTATTTCGAAATTAATTTTAAATTCCTAAACTAAATTAATAAGTAGCTCTACATGGTGGAGCTGACCATGAGTGGTATTGAGAGGAAGTGAAACTTGTATTCCTCAAATTTTCTTGTATATCTCTCTACTGCTATAATTTGGTACTGCTTGTGAGCTCTTACAACTTAGGGGTTCCAGGGGGAGAAGTTATCCTTGGATATCGTTGGGTGGAAAATTGGATGGTTCAAATGAGTTGGTTAAGGGATCAAAGATGGATCATATTCTCAATGATTGGAGTTGAATATATCTTCAGGTATAATTTTCATTGTCCTAAAATTGTAGTATAGCTTTATCATAAAACAAAAAGCAGAAATTGAAATTTTTGTAAGCATAAAATTTTGGTTTAAGCTTATGTTATCTGGAACCTTATTGGCTAGTTGAAAATGAAGACTAAGAGTGGCCTATATGCATATATGTTTAGATCTCAAGGTGTTATTGAATTACTATTTGTGTAGTTTATTGTACTAAACTTGGGATTGTAGCGTGTGAGAAAGGAAAGCCAAATATTGATGAAAGTAATTAAGAAATTCCAAAGGAATTGGGTAAGAGTTTCATGAGTTATGGTTTTGTTTCACGTAATTAGAGGTATGTTTTAGAAAGGGTTTCAAGAGATTTTGTAAAGTGTTTGAAAAAATCCTTGAATAGGAAATGATATTTTTTTTTTTAAAACATTATGCATGGATAAGTGTTAACTTGCAGCCTACCATAGTAGGAAATGGATGCATAACTGAAATATACTTGGAGGATTCATTGGATTAACCCTTAAAGTAAAAATGCAAAGATTAAAAAGATGACAACCAAGAGTTTTGAAGAGAATCATTGAGGTAATTTTCAATCAATATGTATTGCAATAGTTCAGGATGCTTTCCATGTGTTTGGAAGAATGATTGAATAAAAATATTGTTGGATTAATCTCAAATCCCTTCAATTCACTTACAGTGGATGAAATGATTTTGAAAATCATCTAGATCATAAATAAGTAATTATAATTTAATTCAATGTTGTTATTTGTTTTATAGAGCTGTAGATTCAAGCTTGCATGTCACCTGTTTGACAAACTTTGTAAATGAAATTCTTGGAGTCAACATATTTGCTAGTTTAAAAAAAAGCATATAGGCGTGGTTTTGTATTGATTCAGGACAACATCAGGGGGTATCCATGCCTTAAGGACGTATAACCCCTGATTTGATTCCAAAACAATGCTTTTCAGAACACAGATCGTAAATCTGGGTGATTTTGCAGATTGTTGCTGTCAGTTATGTGTGCCTGTTGTTGAGTTTTTGATGAAAGAATAACATTATTTAGTCCCTATTTTAAGATGCCAACATTTAAAGTTTCAATTTCTGAATTTTATGAGATAAATAGGTTGAAGAATGATATTAAATTCATTGTTGCCAAGTGTTTGAAAAAATGTCTCAATGGCTTTTGATTGCATGCTTGCAAAGTTTTTGTAATAAGCGCTCAATGACTGTAGTTTTCATGTTTGCAAAGTGTTTGTCAAAAGTATTGAATGGTTGTAGCTTTTGTGCACATAAATTGTTAGTGTAAAAGTCTTAGTTACTGTAGTTTTTATGTACTAGAAATTATAAATAAACTATCTAATGGGTGTAGCTTCCTATGTCTGCAAGTTTTTGGCATGAATGTGAAAATGAATTTAATAATTTGCTGAAGTGGGAATAGAGAATAAGACAATTGTTTCTTGTCACTATATAAAGCTTTAATAAAAAAGGGCTTGTTGTTGGAAAGAATTTTACGGTGACTAATTCTGTAGGATTTGTTGCAAATGAGAATAATAAGTTTCGTCTGAGATGCATGTATGCATGGGTGCATTATTGTGCTTCAATGTCTATAGAAATCAACTACTTGTGCCTAATTTATGCAGTTCCATTGTTTTACTTGACACTTTATGAATACTAACATTCTTCTGAATTGGTAACTATAGTTTCTCTCGTTTCAACATTCAGTATTTAATTCTCATGATTGAAGCATTGGCTTAGTAATTGGGATTGAGAATTTTAATTGATGAATTTGTAACTGTTGTTGGGTCAATATATTTTGTGATTCCATTTCATAAAAATATCATATTTATTAGATTTACTGATGAAGAGAGGCAGATTCTTCCCTCAGTTACCTTCCTATAGGCAGGTTAATACCCATACACTTATATGTGATGTTTATAATAGAAGCATTATACTTTTGTAGTTATGATATCAAGGGTCAATAAGTGGAGCTTATTTAGCCAAATATAGGAAATAAAATAGGTTGACCTAGCTTAATGTTCACAAATGGAATTATGGTGGAATTTATTTATAGTCTTACTTAAATCTCATCTAGAAGTATGAGAAGAGCACATGCTATTTTTGAATTGGTTTTAAGGGAAAGTTATCCTTGGCTTCTTATGTGATATTATTATATTGAAATAGATGAAGGAGCATGATTACATGTAATTTAGTTAGTAATGTTACCAAAAAAAAAGAGTATTAGTGATTAATGTGACCTCTACTTCTTTATATTATTGATGTTGGGTAAGGTGGGACCTTAGATATTTGAACCATCCTATGAGAATTATAACCAATCTAAAATTTAGATCCTATCAGTAATTCAAATTGATTGATAGCTGAACTTAGTGAGAGAGCCCTCTCCAAGGTTATGGAGGTTGGACCTTAGCCTAAAAGAGGTTTGTGGTTACCTTTAGGATTTCTCTCATCAACTTGGAGAAATTTATAGACTGATAACAAGTTATAAATACATATTTGTTCATTAATTCAAGAATATCACCACAAAATCATAATTGACACAATGAAAAATCTAAAATTTAAATCTCGAATCAAAACTTGACCTAGACTACCTAGAACACACTAGACATTTCATCAAAAGATGGAAAACATGTAAGACATAGGTCATGAATGCATATCTTATCATAATGGTTTTAGATTAATATGAGAATCACCAATAAGGCCCTATGACCTCTTCACATAGCAACAACAACACTTATTAGTCCATACATGCATCAACCAATCAATAGCTAAACCATTCATAATAGGATCCATAAATACAATACATCATGTAACCAAAAATTAACCAATAAATAATCAACATAGGAAACATGGAAACTTAGCCACAATATCACCAAAATAATTGCTACAAATATACTTGAATAAAAATGGAAGAATAAATATTATTAATATATGAAAATACCAACCAATTCAAGGACTTCCACGTACCACTCGACCATAGATTGCGCTAAACCAAATCTATTTTAGCAAATCACCCCCACACCATATTCCAAGCATGAATGTGGGATATCATGGAATAAACCAAGAAAAAACCAAACCAGGGCTTCCAAAGTCCAAACCACCTAAACCATAATGATTCCACCTCTATGGTCAAACATCACTAACACCAACCATATTGGTCTCTACCCAAGTTGTCTAGGGCTCCAGGAACTAGTAACTCAACCCACATCCTTCTAGGGATCCTGAGAATTTTTCCAACCCCACTCCACGGACTGGTAACTCAACCCACAAGGGCTCCAAAGAAATTTTCCAACCTGGGGTCCAGGAATAGTAACTCAACTCAAGCTATTCCATTGATTCCAGATCATTTTATCCAACTCACAACCAAAAGGAACATGAGCACCAATCAGAAAAAAATTAGGTGGAAAAACCCACGACACCATGGCTATCCAGGAAATGGAAATTCAAGGCTAAAACCACTTTAAATCGAGGAAATCCTCCATGCCAATGAAAACACATAACCAAATAATCACATGCATACACCATGCATCCATAAATCAACAAGAGAAACACACATGCAACTGATTACCTGCAAAGTAATCCAGCTGTAGATGTTGATCCAATTGTTCCCTTGTGCTTTACTACTTTCATTTTCCTTCTTTATCCAAATCCAAGTGAATACTAGAGTGCTCCAAGCATGCTCCAAGAATGATATAAGTGTGCAAGAGTATGAAAGAATTAGAAAATAAAAGAGAGCTCCAAAACTGAACTGACAAAAGTCTGTGAAATGATCCTCATAAGCCTTTTTATTATTGAAGCATCTATTTTCTTAATTTTTACTTCAATTTGCCTTTCATGCAAATATGTGACCTTTCACCTCCCTTTTCTCATATTTTCATTTATTTCATAAATAAGATTCCAAATATGCCACTTTTCCTTTGCCAATGCCTTTTCCAATTTCCATGGCCATAAATTAATCACAATCGATACCCACTAAAGTGTTTTTTCCAACATTCAACTTGGAATACGTATCCCATGAACTTGGTTGTTTATTATTATTATTCACATAGGAAATCAAACAGGGTTTGTACATCATTTTCAAGTCCAATCCATTCTTGTGATAATGATAATGCTTTGTTTGCATCATTTGAGAAACATACCAAAGGAATTGGTATGAAATTGTTGACCAAGATGGGATATAATGGTAAGAATATTGAAATTACTGTTCTAGGTATCATTAAACCTATCAAGGTAAGAATATGAACTTGACATGAAGGGTTAGGATATGTCCAAGAAGAAGTTGGAGAATGCACAAAGACTTCAGAGATAAGGAATTCTTCAAGTGTGGAATTCGTGCAGAAGGAACTATTACAAATTGATGGAGCATCACATAATGATGGAAAAATATCTCCAAAGAGAGATGATAAATTATCACATAATGATGGCGACACCGATGACAAGACATCTCCAAAAAGAGATGAGGGTTTCAAAGGAAGAACTAACTCAAGTTCTCCTCGCAAAATTCATAGTCCAAAATACAACCATGAAAAGTGTAAGCGTCACAATTATTCAAATTATTTATTTGATTATAAGCAACATGATCATATGAAAAAAAATTTGTGGATAAATTTTCCTTGTACTTTTTGTCATGCACCTAACCACTGTGTAGCCAAGTGCCAAGAAAGGAAATCATTGATCCAAAAAATTAAAATGTCACATGGAAGCGGAACAAGAAAGGAAGATCCTCTTCCAAGTTTGATGGCCTTCTTTCCAAGAAACAAGCACACATTTTTGCACCCATTACAATATACGTGAGCACTGCATTGAAAATTTCTGGAAACTTCATCCTTAACTTCATCCTAAGAAGGACAAGGAGGTTATTCAATCACTTGTGAACAAAGTGGAAGATGAAAGAATGGAGCACACTATAACCATCCCTAAAGAAGATCATGAAGTAAGTCATCTGCAAAAAGAGAAATCACTTGTTTGGTTGGGTAAGAAGTGGGTAGACTATTTGTCTATTTAAAAGCAAAATTTTTATTTGTAAATCACATGTTGCATATCTCCATAGTTGGGAAATTTGTAAAAGTGATGTCATGTATAAATCATTTATCTGTAACATAATGTTTTTTTTGGCTTGTTGTTGAGTTAGTGGGTATATGAATATGAGAGATGAGTCTATTCTATGTTTATACAACTTTGGGAGTCCAAAAGTTATTTTTGTTTGAAGGCGTGATCTAAGTGGATCTTAAAATGCTCAAAATTTTTTTGTCTCAAAATTCCTTATAAATGGATCCATTGAGTAGAGCTTGAAAAATAAATTATGGTGCAACTAAAATGGGCGAAAACCAAGTTTGTATGAGGGAGAAACTAGAATTTTAATTTTTGGTCAAAATCAGTCAAAAAAAGTCAAAAAGTTATCAGTCAACTGTCAATGGTCAACGGGTCAGCACTCAAGTCAATGACCAATCACAGGGAACCACGTGGCATGGTAAGATACTACCACATGGTACAATTAGGAGTCATTATTGAGGTCCAATTAGAGGGCCCCACATGGCCCTATGAAAGGATGCCATGTGGCCTTCGGATTTCAATTAAAAAATTGTTGGGTATATCGAACTGCCTCCATAGGAATCAAACAAAATCCTCTAGGGAGCTAAACCAACGCACCATCGGCGCGCTCACGGGTGAATATTAACCCTTATTATTCATGAATTTTATTTAAGGCTTACATGATCCCTTTTTGGCGTTAAAATGCCAGACTGAAAGACTAACCCGACCGACCCAATGTTCGGTTATATGGTAATGAATGTGAAAAACCATGCGGATGCAGAGGGCTTATAGGTCAGGACCAATGAATCGAGAATCTATGGAGTGACATGTGATCGATAAGTGTAGTGGTGGGACCGACCAATGACCCATTAAAAATATTTAAATGATTCCAACAATATATTAAAAAGAAGCACGCTAATAATGTTAAATTTCAAGACTTGATTCCACAACATGTCCATTACAAGCAGAGCACCCACCATGTGGGATATATTATGTTTGATTATTTATTAATAAAATAAAGTGGGTTTATTGCACATTTCTAGTGCAACTTTTTGGGAAAAGGAGGATATTTTTTCCATCCTGACGCCTTTTTGAGCCCCATAAAAGCACATATATGGGTTTTTGTCCCTTCTCAACAAGATGGAAGTAGTAATTTTGTGAGCTGAAGCTTGTAAACTAGTGTTTTTACCAAGTCATACTCATAGGAATGATGTTGTTCAACCATTTATTTGCTTCTTTTACAGTGAAGAGTATGGAGAATGTGTTGTGCAAGAGCACAAAGGGTTTCCATTTTATGTAGGGTTTGTAAGTAATGGATTTTGTATCCATTCGTGCTGAACAAGATTCTGCCATTGTATTTTTTATACACACACATTTTGAGATGAGAATTCTAGAGTGAGGAATTGGAGGGCTTGAGCGAAATATATCCAAGTTTATACTCTATAGAGTCAGAATTTCACACAAAATACTTCTGCGATGTCATTTTTGCATCAGACTTTGGAATTGATGCAAGTTGAGATAGGACCATGTTAAGACTATTTGGGAAGTGTTCATGTTTAGAGTTTTGGGTCTTAGAATCATGAGACAATCGTGATGATGATTGAGTATGAGTTGATTCCGAGCAGCGAATTCCAGTGGACCTAATGCCATGTTATGTGAGAGTGTCCCTTTTATGTTTCCTTTGTCTTGTTGAAGAAATAATTTTGAGTGATAGTTCTTTGTAGGAGAACTTCTGTTTCTAAGAGAGGCATCACCACTCAACAAGAGATTTTTTTATTGTATTGACAAAGACTTGCATGTACTCATTATCTATTTGCTGAGATCAATAAAGCAACCACCCCATGATTGAAGTAGGGCTAAGAGACACAATCCAAGTTGGGAAAACACCCTTATCACTTTGTTGTTGTGATGCTTCTTTTACTTGTATTTGTCCATAAGCTTATGTTGAGTATGGCATTCTTGTTTGATATTTTCAAGTTCATTTAATTTAACTACTCATACTTGAACACATACAAACGAAGACAATTTTTAAGACCCATTATTTTACTTCTTGCAAAGTGTCAGTAACGACCACGTTTCATATCACCCAAGATACCAAAAAATCTCCCAAAATGAATACTGCGCCATAGGTGATCTTCCTCTCATCTATATTTCCTGCTCAATCAACATCAATATAGACCTTTAATTTAAATTTTTTGCTCCTAGCATAACAAAACTAATAGTATTTTGTGCCTTGAAAGTTTTTGAAAATACTTTTTACAACAATGACATGGATTTCATGGGGGTAGGCTTGAAATTTGGCCACCAATCCTACTACTTGCATGATATCTGGTCTTGAGGCTGTGAGATACAACAAGCTTCCTATCATTAATTTGTAGGCTATCTAATTTACTAGAGGTGTATTATCTTCTTTGTATAAATTACAACCTGTAACCACAGGGGTGATAACCAGCTTGCATTCTTCCAGTCCAAATTTCTCCAGTGTTTCTCACAAGTACTTGGATTTGGAGATGAAAAGGGCATCCTTTGATTGAGAAATTTAAAGTCCTAGAAAAAATGATAGTTCTCATTTCATGGACATCTCAAATTATGTTTGCATATAGTTTGTAAATTGATGTCCCAACTAATCTAGATCAGTGCCAAAGATTATGCCATATACATAAACTACCACAATAAATAAGTGGTCATCTTCAGACTTTATATGTAAATTTCTGTCTGCATTGCATCTCTTAAAGCCTTGTTGCTGAAGTTGTTTATCCAATCTGGCATACCAAGCTCTAGGGGCTTGTTTGAGTCCATATAAGGCCTTTTTAATTTTGCAGAAAAATTATTCATTTTCTGTGAGCAAGAACCCTTATGGCTACTCGATGTATGCTTCTTATTCCAGATATCCACTAAGAAAATATGACTTCACATCCATCTGATACACCTTGATGTTTTTATGTCTAGAAAAAGCAAGAAACATTGTGATAGATTCCAATATTTCTACGGTGGCAAAGGTTTCTTCAAAATCTATCCCCTCTATTTGGGCATACCCTTTGCAGACTAAGCAAGCCTTGTTCCTAATCAAACGACCTTTCTCATTTATCTTGTTTTTGAAGACCCATTTGGTTCCTATGACATTTTTCTCTTTGGGTCTTGGAATAAGCTCCCAAGTTTCATTCTTCTTAATTTGATCCAACTCTTCATTAATTTACTTTACCCATGACTTATCCTCACTTGCCTACATGAGATTATTGGGCTGAATTTTATATAGCAGAGAAATATTTTCATGGCTTGGGCTGCCAAGGAATCTCCTCCTTGTTTGAACACCAAGTCTTTGATCACCAATAATTTGACTTGCAGGATGTTGTTTTTGTACATAACTTGAGGGAGTTTTGGACCTTGATGTTGTACTTATTTCTTCATCTTCATCATCTACCTCTATTTCCGAGTCTTGGTTTGAGAATATGGTGGTTGATCTTTCTTCTCCATCTCAACTCATGTTACCTTTGGAAGACTTATATTGTGGTATTATTTCATCCACTACTATGTTAATGGAGTCTTTGAATCTCATTGTCCTTTTGTTGAAACACTTGTATCCTTTACTGCGGACTGAGTACCTAAGAAATATACCCTCATGCACACAAGGATCAAACTTTCCACAATTTTTATCATTTATTTTGATAAATTATTTTCTCCCAAACACCTTGTAATGTTTCATTGATGTAGGTCTCCCTTTCCATAACTCATAGGGAGTCTTATCATTGTTAGGATTGAGTTTGTTTTTCTATTTTCTAAATACAGAATTTCCTGTGTTACTTCTCCCCAAAAAGAGTGGGGTACATCTGCCTCATCCATCATAGCTCTGGCCATCTCTTGAATTTTTATGTTATTTCTTTATACTACTCCATTTTTGTTGAGGGGTTCTTGCCACTGAGTACTGCCTCCTGATTCCATGCTCTTTGCAAAATTCTTCAAAATATCTTGAAGTGAATTATCCACCTTTGTCTAATCTTAAGCATTTGATATTTATATATCTCTTATTCTCGACTTAATATTTAAATATCTTGAAATTATCTAGAGCCTGTGATTTCTATTTTAAGAGCATTATCCACGTGGCTATGGTGAAGTCATCCATAAATAAAATAAAATATCTTTCTCCTCTTGGAATCTTCATCCTCATTGGACCACAAATATCAGTGTGAATAAGCTCTAGAGGTTTAGAAGATGAGAACTCCTTTGTCCTGAACTGAACCCTTGCCTACTTGCCAAAACGACAAGGCTTGTAGATCAAGTTATCAGGATTTGAAAGTTTTGGTAATCCTCTTACAACTTCTGACTTATTGATCTTTATTAAGCTATCACAATTTATATGACCGAGCCTTCTGTTCCATAACCAATTTTGAATTTTTTACAAAGGTAGAAAATCACTCTGGAATAATCGAACACATATACATTACTGTGAGTTATGACTGTAGTCTCCACTATATTTCCATTTCCTTCCTTCTGGATTTCACAATATGTTGATAAAAACATCACGTTATAGGAATTTTCACACATATAGCTCACACTAAGTAGATTGTGTTTAAGTTCCTCTACATACAACACATTTTGAGCTTTAGTCTTTTCATCTAGATTGACTATTCCCTTACCTTTAATTCTTGATGGAACATTGTTCCACAAGTGACATTGTTCCCTCTTTATTTTTCCTTTAGAGTCAAGAATTTAATATTATCTCTAGTCATGTGCTTGGAACAACCACTATACACATACCACCTATTTTCTTGATCACAAACATACAATGCAAGTCCACATTCGATGTTTTTTCTTGGTTTGTGTTTCCAATTCTTCTTGTATTTTGAAAAGGTTGGCTTTCAAGCATTCTCAGATTTAGATGCATACTCAAACCTAGTTTTTCACTCACTTGCTTTGTGCCCACAATTTTTACATTTGAAACATTCAACATCATCCATCAAGGGAGAGAAATGATTTCTATTTTTGGGAGGAGAGTTTTGAGATCTAAAATTATGATACTTACTGTATCTGGAATTTTATCTCTCTCAAATTTGACTCTTCTATGATAAATAACTTTATGTCCAAAGATGTGAAATTTATATAAATGGCCATAAAACAAATTAGGGTACCTGAAGTTGAAAATTTCACGAGTTTGTGTAGATTTCAGGTACCTCTATTGTCTTGCAGATTGATTCATTCTCCTTTGGGATGAGTCCATTGAGAATTTGGAATTATTGTTCTAGTGATGGGTGTCTCTCTTGCTTGCTATCTTTTTATATTAATTGATTCTTCCTTGAAATACCTTTGGATAGATCTGAGGTTCTTCAAATCTCGAGGACCTAAAATTCATCTTTCTCATAGTAGACTCCCATGATCTGGAATATATAAGGTATGTATTATTTTCTAGAGATATTTTACTATTCAAAATATGGTTTAAATCTCTTTCCCCTTCTGAAAATTTTTTCATTCACACTCTTTTTCGGTCTCTAACTTATCACAATCACTTCTCAAAGAGACAATTTTTGTCTCTAGATTTGATAACTTTCTTCCCATTCCTAAATTAATTCATTAAGAACTTCTTCCTTCCATTCTTATTCTTCTATCTTGACTTTCAGGGAAATAATATCTTCTTTACATGTTTTTGGGATCATCTCCTCCTTTTCCTTTATCAAATCCTGCTTTAAGTGTCTATTCTCTTCTTCTAGATTTACACATGTTTTTTAGTTTTTATTCTAATCGAAGAGCTGAGCTATCTTTACTTCTTATGGCTTCTTCAAGTTTTCCTTTTTTTATAAAAAAATTCCTCATTGTCTGAGTTATACATGCCTTCTTAAGCTCGCAGTAGTTGTTCTTTTAGTAGATTTTTCTTTCTTCTAGCCTTCTTTAACTCATCAAGAGCACTGATGATCTCCCCTTCAAGCTCCATGACACCTTTTTCTTCTTATTCAAAATCTGTAAAATTTTGTTTTTTATTATTAAACTTCAAGTGCCATAAGTAGAAATTCATTTGACTCACCCTATGAAGAGATCCCACTATCAGATTCAGGAGTCGAGCTATCCTATTTGGAGTAGAGCCCCTTCTTCTTGAATAATTTATTCTTTTGATATTTATGAGTTTTGTCTTTTGGCTCTTGATCTTTGTCCTTTTTTCTTGTAAGGACACTTGGATGCAAAATTTCCAAATCTTCCACAATCAAATCATTTGAAGGGAAACTTCCCTTCATACTTCCCTGAACCACGTTTTAGATTCTAGAAAAGTGTGCTAGATCCCTATAATACTAGTGTATCCCCTTATTGTTGTTGTTAATGTATCCCCCTTATTATTATAGTTGTGCCCATTTAGTCCCCATATTGTTATTATTGTGCCACATAGAAGCCCACTATTGTTATTTTTGTGTCCTTACATTGTTATTGTTATGTCGACTAGGATTATATTATGACCCCTTGGACTCCTACATATAAACATGAGGTTTTTACATTTGTATCATCCAAAATTTTTTTAGTTATGTAATGTAAAGGAGGTTTTCCCCTCGAAGAGGTTGATTTATAAGTCGTTGATCTATATTTTCTTCTATATTGTGAGTTGGTTTCATAAAATTTGGTATCAGAGCTTTGGATTCTAGGGTTTCGTTGCTGCAAACAGGTCATCTTGGAATTTTAGCTATAAATTTGTTTCTACGAAGGTTCGGAAGCTGAAAAAAAACCATTTGAGAAGAAAGCCTGAGGAATTTCGTGTAAACATTTCAAATCTTGTTTCACTATATTGTCAGAGATATTGTTTGAGGAATTTAGGGTTTTTACAGGTTCCAAAATTTCATCTCAAACAGGTGTCTGAGGGACAATATTCATAAATTTTGTTTCAGACATCGGATTTTAAGTCTATAAATAGTGGCCAAAAGTGCACAGAATATAGTTTCTTATGTATCAATTTCAGAGCAGAAGGTCGAAACAATGACACGTGGCACTCTGTACAATTTTTCTCTACTGAACTAGTCCATCATTAGGACATTGTGGGAGATCGGGCATAAATTTGTCGTGAAGAATCAAAATTAGGTCTGACCTATGGCATTGGAAAGAAGAAGTAGAGGGATACTACATGACTGAATATGAAATATTGGGGATCCGAAATTCCATAGATACATCAATTTCAATATCGAACTCCTCAAAATGAAGAAAAAGGTGTGTATTTTTTTTTACATAAGTCTTGTTTGACTCAGATATCAGTATTGGGTTCTAAAATGACTCCCAAAAATAATTACACACCCATTAAGCCCTAAGAAGGATCTGTTATGACTCATGAAGAGGAAGAAGTGCAACACGATATATCAAAATTAAAATACCAAGTGCAACAAATTTCGCTCTCACAAAGAGTTAAATAAAATAAAATGGAAGCTAAAATGGATGGTTTGAAGAAAAACATGGATGGATTGAAGAAAGACGTGGAAGCTAAGATGGATGGTTTGAAGAATGGCATGGAAGCTAAGATCGATGATATAGAAGAAAAAATGAAAGGAAACATGGAAGACATGAAGAATGTCATGGAAAGTTTGAAGGAAGGTTTGAAAAGTTGCTACAATAAATGATTCCTAATGGTGAAATGGTAGTATATGAGACTCATGATGAGAAAAAAATATTTTTTAATCATGATTTCATAGACTCTAATGTTGGATTTAAGACTCACCATATTCCAAAGATCGATATGAGGAAGTTTGATGGCAAGGATTTGGTAACATGGATACTACATAAAGAGAAATATTTTGATCTCCATAATGTGGAAAACACACAAAAGGTACGCATTGCAACTTTATATTTAGAACAAAATACATTTGTATGTATCAGTGGCTTTGCTCTCGTAAAAAAATTGTCACTTGGTCAATTTTTACAGAGGAAATGATAGCACATTATGAGGATACAAAGAGCAAGACCTTCTTTAACCAATTGATAAATCTCAAACAAAAGGATTCGATGGTGGAGCACATTAAGGACTTCCAAAAATTGAATATAAGGGTGAATGATATTCTAGAGGAACACATGATTGATGCCTTAATGGGGAATTTAAAGGATAAAATCCAACATGAGGTTTTCCTTTGGGAACCCGATTCATTGGAGAAGGCATTCAGGTTGGAAAGAAAAATTGAAAGAAAAATTATGGCGACAAGGAAGCCTACCACTCACAACTATAAATATGGAAGTGTTGCTACCCCTATACTTCCACAACCTACAGTGTTGACACCACAACAATTGGAAGAAAAAAGAGAAAAAGTGCTTTGCTACAGTTGTGATAGAAAATACACTAAAGCTCATAAGTGTGCTGAGAAGAAATTATTATACATAAATTATGAAGAGGAGGAAGAAAAGGAACATGAAAATTCAAAATAAGAGGATATGCACGGGGAACCAACCCTAGAGGAAGAAGAAATGAATCTGACCATATCCTGTAATGCATTGGAAAGAATTACCACTCCTCAAACTCTCAAGATAGAAGTATATATTAATAAAAAAAAATGTAATAGTGCTAATTGATTCAGGTAGTACCCACAATTTTATTCATTGTAAGGTAGCCAAGGAATTGAATTTATTCCTATACCCAACACGAGAGTGTCAAGTGATGGTTGCAAATGGAGGAACTATAAATTGCTCTGGAAAGTGCCATAATATCAAACTAACCATGGGGGAATATGAATTTAATAGTCCAATGCTCTCTATCCCAATGGGTGGTTCTGATGCTGTACTAGGATTACAATGGTTACTTTGCGGACGACAACTTTTAATTTTCAAGAACTTTTCTTGAATTTTTTTTGGAAGGAAAGGAAGCTGAATTATGGGGTATCATAGTGAAGCCATGAAATATAATCAACTCTAATGTCATGAAAAATATTATGAAGAAAGAACAACGAGGCATAATTTCAAAATTATGCTCACTATAGGTTTAAACATCAAAATCATCTATTTCTCCAGATATCCAAAAAGTCTTTGACAATCATTCCAAGGTATTTGAGACTCCCAAAGGAATCCCACCTATTCGTGACCATGATAATGCTATTAATTTGATTCCAATAAGTGTTCCTCCAAACATCAGGCCTTACAGATATCCTTATGATCAAAAGAGTTAGATTGAATGTATGGTTGCAGAAATGCTAGAGGCTAGTATAATTTGACCTAGAAAAAGTTATTTCTCTGCTCCAATAATATTGGTGCACAAGAAGGATGGATCATGGCGTATGTGTCCAGATTATAGGGAGTTCAACCAGCTTACTATTAAAGAAAAAATTTCCGTCCCCTTCATTGAAGAATTATTGGATGAATTACATGGAGAAATTTTCTTCACTAGGCTGGATATTCATTCTGGATATCATCAAATTAGAATTAAGACTGAAGACATTACGAAAAAAACATTCAAAAATTATGATGGTCATTATGAATTTTTAGTCATGCCTTTTGGCCTTACTAATGCACCTTCCACATTTCAAGGTTTGATGAATTCCATTTTCAAACCCTTAGAAAATTTGTGTTAGTATTTTTTGATGATATACTAATCTACATCAAGTCTTGGAAGGATCATGTTCAACATGTTGACATGGTGCTCAAACTATTGGAGGATAAATAATTATATGAAAAAACCTCCAAATGTTTCTTTGGAGTACAATATGTGGAATATTTGGGTCATATTGTATCTCATGAGGGTGTTAAGGTAGAACCTAACAAAATTAAATCCATTAAGGAATGGAAAATGCCTACAACCATAAAGCATATTCGAGGATTTATGGGGTTAACATGGTATTATTGCAAGTTTGTTAAGAATTATGAGAGAATATCGACACCTTTAACATCATTTTTTTTTTTTTCTAAGTTAGAGTAATCTATTGATTAAAGAAAGATAATGTACATCTGGCCGTGGCCATAACAGAGCCTGCCGGGAGGCATATTAACAGACCAAGACTGAAAAAGGGCTGCCCAACTAGAGGGAAACCAACCATAAGAGCCAAAATCCGAAAAAATTCCACGCAGGGGATCGAACTGATAAGTTTTAGACCGGACACTGAACATAATAACACTGCATCTGCTACCAGACTTTAACACAGAACGCAGGACCTTGACACTGAACACAGTTACAATACAAAGTGTCTGAGAATGAAAAAAAGCATGTAGAACTAACAAGCCGACTGAGCAAAACCTCAGAGTGGGCAGAGAACTGACAAAAAGACAGGAGGGGAGGACAGAGTTACTCATCCGGCTCAATTTCTTCAATTTTGCAACTGAAGTCTTCCGGATTGCCATAAGCTTGAACCACCGGCGGAGGCACAGCGTCATGACCCAGAACAACCCCAGCATCGACCTGCAAAGAAATCTTGTTCTCAGAGGGTATATCCTGTTGCTTCTCGTCCCTATTTGCGCTGTCGTCCTGAGCAAGCGAATCAGGCGGAGGCTCAGGCGTTGGTTCCTCCAAGAAGACGACCGAGATGGCGACGGTGACCCGGGGTTTGTCGAGAGCGCAGTCAAAGGAAAAGAGTGCAGTGTGAGATTGAGCTGGAAGAGCATCGCCAGAGGGCGAGTCCAGACGACGACCTGAGCGTAGCAGACGCCCATGAAGGAGACGGGGCAAGCTGTCCGAAGTCACAGAGGAGTTAGACGGAGAGGAAGTGAGGGAAGGCGAGTGCCTTCTGGCGGCCCGCGAGGAGCCCCTACGGGTCCGCATCCTCTGTCTGACTCTGGGCATGTTTGCAGCAGAATGGGAGCTAGTGAGCCAGAGAGAATTGGTGGAATTCCTCGCAGGAGGCGAGCCAAGAGTTTCAGTGGCAGAAACACAAGAACCTGTAATGGAAATGTGGGAATTCTCCGCAAGCACCAGACAGCAAGTGTTGCAACAACGCAACCCGGTGAAGGTGCGGACAAAGGCCTTGTCCAGAGCAGGATTGCAGCTCGATGACAAAGGCGAGGGGGCGGACGACTCCATGCTAAATAGCAAACCCAGACTGCAAACCAAGACTGCATTGAATAACTAAGCATGGCGGTCGAATGTATAACACAATTACAGCATTCGAGGCTGCCTCGAGAAGCTGGAGCAATGAAGAGGATCGACTCCATATCTGAGTCATTAAGAACAAGCGCCGGGAATTAAATGAAATCAGGTGGGCGCGAAGGATGCAAGCGGGTAGGCAGGTGGCCTCCCGTCCTTGCGCCATGCGTCCCGTCAGTCCGACCAACTCCAATAGCACCCGCATCCGGGGACACCTTTAACATCATTACTAAAGAAAGATGAATTTTATTGGACTCCAGAAGAAACTAATGCCTTTGAACATCTTAAAGAGGAAATGTGCCAATAACCGGTCTTAGCTACGCTAGACTTCACAAAAACCTTTATTGTGGAATGTGATGCCTCAGGAAATGGAATTGGCACAATTTTAATACAAGAAGGAAGACCCATTTCTTTTGAAAGTCTTCCAATCCAAGGAAAGTATTTACTGAAACATATTTATGAGAAGGAAATGTTGGCAATACTACATGCACTAAAGCAATGGCGACCTTACCTAATGGGAAGACACTTCAAGGTAAAAATAGATTATGATAGTATTAAATAATTTTTGGAACAAATATTATCTTTAGAAGAACAAATAAAATGGGTCACAAAGATGTTAGGTTATGACTTTGAAATCATCTACAAAAATGGAAGAAAAATGTTGTCGTAGATGCACTCTCAAGAAAGGATGAGGATGTGGAAGCATTTCTTTGTGCCATTTCTATTATCTAACATGAGTGGATAACCGAGGCAAGGGATGAATGGAAGAATGATGAAGAGGTGTGGACACTCATTCAAAGGTTGCAACAAGATCCCAGTACATATGAAACATTTAGCTGGGAAAATTATTCATTATGGTACAAATATCGCTTATATCTTTGTAAGAATTCCCAACTCAAACTAAATATTCTTTTTGAATTGCACACCTCTGCCTTAGGAGGGAACTTAGAATTTTTAAAGGCTTACCACATGGTCAAGAAGGATTTTTTTTGGGATGGCCTTAAATCTGATATTCAAAAGTTTGTGGCAGAATTTTCGGTTTGCCAACAAAATAAAGTTGAGACAATTAAGGTCCAAGGTCTGCTACAACATTTATCCATTCCAAGTCAACGTACGGAGAAGGTTTCAATGGATTTTATCGCAGGTTTATGCAAGTATGAAGGAAATACTGTCATCATGGTGGTAGTTGATAGAAGCACACTTTTGTGCATTATCTCATCCATTTAAAGCTAGTACAATTGCTACTGCATTAATGGAAACAGTTCAAAAGCTACATGGAAACCCATAGATTATTGTAAGCGACACAAATCCCATTTTTATAGGAAATTTTTGGAGGGAATTATTTTCTTGTTTCATCCTCAATCTGATGGGAAAATTGAGATAGTGAAAAAATGTTTGGAAGGATATATTAGTTGCTTTATATATGATAAATATACATAATGGGTTAAGTGGTTACCTCTAGCTGAATGGTGGTATAACACTTCCTTCCATACTGCAGCAAAAATGACCCCATTTATGGCACTTTATGGGTATCATCCACCCTCCATCACATCATATTTAATAGAAAATTATAAGGTTCAAGTAGTGGAATGTCACATCGAGCATCAACAACAAGTTCTCCAACTCTTAAAGGATAACCTCACGTTGGCGTAAAATCAAATGAAACAACAGGAAAATCAACATCGCAGCAAAAGAAGTTTCAATGTAGGTGGTTGGGTATTTTTTTTTTCTAAGTAAGTCTAATTCTATTAATATAGAATATGGTACATGGAGTGTCTGGCCTTTGGAATTTTTGAACTAGCCAATTCCAAAGGCATTGTAAGTCAAAAAATCAAAATAGTGACTGCCCCAGATGGGGAAACCAGTCAAACCAGTCTTACTGCAGCTTCCCACATAGAGGAAACCAACTTCATACAAAAAATAGTTGAGAACAGTCAAACCAGTCTTACTGCAGCTGCCCACGTAGGGGAAACCAACTTCATACAAGAAATAGTAGAGAATTATGAAAATATTCATGAGAGACATAGTGACCTAGAAAAAATAAAACCAGACTGAGTAAAAACCTGTAGAAGCTAGGTGTCATTGTGTGGAGGAGGTAGCTCCTCCACAATTTAACCACCTGTACTCATCAGAGGATTTGTTTGCATTCTTAGTTTGAGTCACAACCTGTTTAGGAGTAGTGGCGGTGTGTGCACTACCTTTGCAACCTTCATCACCAGACAAATCACTGCCATTGCTATCGTTGCCGCTGCTGCCCTTACCTTTGTTGCTGGAGGAGGGGGCGCCCTAAATGACTGGAAGGGATTCAAAATTTTGCGAGGACGGAAGAGGCACCAAGTCAATGGTGGATTTTATAGGCTTTTTACTAGGGCCATGGCTAGCAGCAAGGGACACTTCCTCCTTGAAGCTGATGGATATTGTGGCTATTATGTGAGGGCGGCCCAAAGCATAGGTGTAGTGGAAGTGAGCAGTGTGCACAATGGATGGAGATGGCAACATCTCCAAATGGGGAAAAGACAGGGAAGAGTGACTGGTAGGGTGGCACAACATTGAAATACCCACTAGAGTGATAGAGTGAAACCGCCTTGAATCAAGACCTAGGCCTCTACCACTGCGAGTTGCTGGATAATGACCAAAAGAATCAGTAGGAGATGGAGAAGAAGACTCAAAGTGAATGGGATGCGGAAGACGGGTCGCCCACCCAAGCTCAATGCCTCGGTGGCAGCACATATGGTGACGGCTGGGCATAATGAAGCTGTTGGAGGAGTTGGAGATGGGTGGAGAGGGCAGAGTAGGAGCAGATGGCTGAAGAGTCGAAGGCTCAGAAGAAAAATTGAGGCTGTGGGAAAAGTGGTGACCAGGGTCGAGAACAATGCAACAAAAGAGGCTGCACTGCCTCCCTGTGGGCATGCAGCTTGAAGGCGATGGAGGAATGTTGTAGCGTGGAGGCATTTTGAAAGGGTGGTGGATGCATCGACGTTCGAGCAAGTTAATGTTGTAGCATTGAGAGTAGTTGGCAGCTATTAATGCCCAAGGATTGAGCCCATGCGTGACCATGTGGCTGAGCCATGTGTCACGTGCTGGGCTCGCTCTCCACCTGCCATTAATGGTCGCCCACATCCGAGAGTATAGTTTCCATGTGCACCAACTTAGTGCATTCTTGTTTGAGAGAGACATCATTAAGATTATTGAGAGGACCTGAGTAGAGTGCATGTTCATAGTCCACTCCTTTATTTTCCAGCAGATCCGCAATTTTATTGCCTGAGCGTTTGACATGCTTGAAGGAGATTTCTCAATGGTGCTTTAGCCACTGTTCTATGAGATCAAATATTGCAGCAAGACACCAGCTCTTGGCGACCTTTGAAGCAGAGGCTCCCATGAGGATATGAGTAGTTGCATTAATGAGAATTTGTGAGTCTCCTTCTACCTCTATGGGGAAGTAGTTGTGATTCTGAGCCATACAGAGCCCCTGCCATAAACCTTCCAGTTTAGATGAGTTATTGGAATCCCATCCTATGGATCTAAAGAATATCATAAGGGGGGTACCAACAGAATCGCGAAAAATACCATCGAATCCTACTTCTCCCAGATTTCCTTTGGAGGCGCCATCAAAATTCAACTTGATCAACCCAGCCGGAGGGGGAATCCATGTGATGGGTGACTCCTAAAGGTTGGAAGGAGTGCTAGTACTAGAAGGGAGGAATGGAAATGATAGTTTCCAGTTCACCCAAATGAGACTCTCTGGAGCTTGAGTGGGAATATCAAAATCCTGCTATTGGTGTAGAGCTAGTGTTTCTTGGAGATTGATTCATAGATTAGTCCAAATGGTATCCAAAGGGGTAATCTGATTCTTAAATATTCCTTTATCTATTTCCTTCCAGACTGACCACATGAGAATGCCCAGGAGAAGAGCCCAGAGAGTGTTTAATAACTTGCTATTATAAGGTTCTGGGGCTAATTTCGAATAGTGCTAACAACATCACCATTTATACGACTAGATCTCCTACTCCTGAAAATGATTTTTTCCCACAGTTTGTTGGATAAGGTGCATGTATCCATTAGATGTTGGATAGTTTATATTTCTGTTAAACAATTGGGGCACCTTGAGGGTCCTACAAATCCTTTTTTTAGGAGATTGTACCACGTGAGGATGCATTTGTTGCATAGGAGCCAAAGGAAGGTGGAAACCTTGGGCTAGATGCCAGGTCACCATATTTGGATCTAGATTGGATCTTTAGGTTCCTGGGTAGGATACATCAAGTTGTATGCTTCCTTGGTAGTAAACGTGCCCTATGGAGTGTAGCCCCACCTGAGTAGATCTTCCTTCTCAGAATATCTGATTCTTCGGCTGTTGAGATCTTTATCAATCTCCTTATATGTTTCCCCTACCAATTCTTGTGTGCTGAGCTGTTGGTGTCCATTGATGGTAGCCTTGCAGAGTAGTGGTTTCCCATAAGTTTTTGAATTTGTTGTCCCGTTGGTCAAAGTGATTCATGTGCCGCTGAGGCCGATGAATAAGATCTGATAATTTAGGCATTTTTTGCGAAGAATCTTCCCAGAAATGGGCTGTACCTCCGTCTCTGACCTCCCAAATGCTATGGTCTTGAATAAGGGCTCTGTGTTGTTTGGCAGAATTCCATATAAGAGAGCCCGTGTCAACTATGGCCAGTCTGATAAGATCTTCGGTTGGTCTTTTGTTGGCATATTTGACATTCCAAAGATGTGCCCAAGGAGTATGTGGCTTGGATAACCATTTCCACTAGATACAGGCACCCATGACTGCGTTGCTATGATGCAGATATCTTAGGCCTAGACTGCCATCCTTTTTTGGAGTGAAAACTGTTGACCATTTTACTAGATCCCACTTGCAATTTTGTCCAGAAGAGCCCCAAAGGAAATTGCGTTTAAAGTTCTCGAGCTGCTTTAGCACCCATTTTGGTGCTGTTAGAACAGAGAAGAGATAAAGGGGCATGGGTTGCAAGACTGCTTTGATGAGGATAATTCGACTAGAAATATTGAGGGATTTGTAAGTCCAAGAGGAGAGGCGAGCTTCAAGTTTCTCTAAGAGCTCTTGCTAGGAAGAGTGTCTAATCGCAGAATAAATTAACGGTGCTCCAAGGTATTTGGAAGGTATAGAAGCTATGGAAAAGTCAATAATTTTGGAAATATTACATTGGGTAATAAATAGGGTATTGAAGAAGAAGATCTGAGATTTTCCAACATTGATGGAGGCGCCTGAAGCATCCGAGAAGATATCAAGCAAAGATTTAAAGGTTTGGGCTTCTTGAATAGAAGGATGACCGAATAACATATTATCGTCAACAAAATGTTGATGAGTGGTTGGATGGGAGCCATGAATGGAGATTCCATGAAGGTTATGATTGTGGACAAAATTTTGAATAAGACGTCCAAGCCCTTCTGCCATTAGGACAAAGAGGAAAGGTGAGAGGGGATCACCTTGGCGAATCCCTCTGGAGGGAGAAAAGGGGTGGGAGAGGACACCATTGATAAGAATAGAGTAGAAGGGGGAGGATATGAGGTTCATAATCCAACTATTCTAGGAGGGGCTGAAACCAAAGGCAATGAGCACCTGCTTGATATAATCCCAACTTAATTTATCAAAATCTTTGGAGAGATCAATTTTTAAGAGAATACCTGCCTTCTTGGTGTGTTTCAAGGAGTGAATGACTTCATGAGTGAGTATTATCCCATCCAGAATCTGTCGTCCTTCAACATAGCCTATTTTTTCTGGAAATATAAGCAGAGGAAGCAGGGTTTTAAGCCTGTTATCAATGACCTTGGAAATCACCTTGTAGATGACATTACATAAATCAATGGGTCCGTATTTTTCTGGGGTGTTAGAGTGTTCCTCTTCTGGAATGAGGGCTAGAAAGGTAGCATTGAGAGTTGGTAGAATCCAATGCATTTCTCTATATTACTCCACCAAATTCCTAACTTCCAATTTGATGAGATCCCAGAAGTGATGAAATAAGCTGGAGGTGAAACCATTCGGGCCAGGAGCCTTACCTTCTTTGAATTGAGCCATTTCTTGTTCAACCTCCTGAAGGGAGACTGGGCGGAGGAGCATCCTGTTATGTTCTTTAGTGATAATCTTAGGGATATGCTGTGTAACCTTGTTGATAACTTGCTGTTTGCTTCCATAGGGTTCTTGTAAAACTTGTTTGAAGTGTCTGAGAAGCTCCTTCTCTATGTCCTCATGCTCCTCTAACCTTTCTCCTTGCTGATTATGCAGCTGTGCAATCCGATTGTGCATGCGTCTTTGAGTGGTTGAGCAATGAAAGAATTTGGTGTTCTTCTTCCCTTCCTTTAACCATATGATTCTTGATTTCTGCTTCCATAGGATTTCCTCTTGCCATCTTATTTCTTCCAGTTTAGAAAGTAGACTGTGTTCCTGGGAAACTAGGGAATTTTTTCTTCCTTCAGTGATGATGCGTTGCTGAAGTTCAGACATAGTTTGTTCCAGAACCCTTTGTTGTCTAAAGATGTTCCCGAAGGTGGAGTGGTTCCATTGCTTGATCTGAATCTTGAGATTTTTGAGCTTTTGTTGGAATTGATACATTTTGGTTCCTGTCGGTGGTATGAAACTGCTCCAGCTGTTTATGACCATGCTTTTAAATTCAGGGTGAGTAAGCCAAAAAGCTTCAAACCTGAAGGGGCACTTAGAGGAGGCTCCAAGATGCAGCCATTGCAAGAGATTATTCCAGTGATCAGAACCAGTTAGGGGGAGAATCGAAGAGTGTATGTCTCCCCCTAAGTGAATGGCATTATCCGAGATTAGGAAGCGGTCTAGTTTTGAGGCGATTTGCTGGGAGCCCGTGCGTTTATTGTTCCATGTATGCATACCATTGGAAAAAGGAAGGTAAATTAACCAATTTATTTTAATGAATTCCTTGAAGTGGTTGATGTCCATATCAATTTTTTCTTGGCCTCCCCGTTTTTCTTCTAACTTGGTGATCATATTGAAGTCTCCCCCAACAATCTAGAGTGGATGACGTCTCGTAGCATTAAGGATTTCCATGGTGTCAAGCAGAGTAATTTTGTGCATCAGATCTTGTGGGAAGTAGACGTTGGAGAGGTGTCCATGGATGTTGGATCAGATCAGATGGAAGGATGCTTGTATGAGATTTTGTGAAGCATGAAATTCAGTGAGAGAAATGATCTGGGGATCCCATGTGATTGCCAGGCCTCTAGAGGCTCCTGAGGCATCAACTGCTATTGTGTTGCACCCAAACCAAAATTTGGAGATAATGGAGCTGAGAGTATGGCTATTGCACTTAGTTTCCTGCATGAAGAAAAAATATGGTCTTTCTTGCTGAATCATTTTTTTAATCATTCGACGTTTCATGGGGCTGTTGAGCCCTCGAATATTCCATGATGTGAGTTTTATTGGGAACTATTGGAGATCGGCTGATAGTACTTAGTCAGCTTGGGATATCTCCGCGATTCAACCAAAATTTCTCCTACAATGATGGTTCTTTGCAGATTTTTTCTTCGTCCTCGTTTTTTTGTTTCTTTGAATAATTTTTTTCCATCCCAATGACTTCCTGGTTGTATGCCTAGTGATATTTGCTGCTGCACGCGAAAAAGAATCACCTCTAGGCTGTCAATCTGTCTTTTAGGGATTTTGTCATACTCTTTTTTCTTACAAGCTTGCTCCAGGCCTAGAATGTCCAGATCTCCTAGGTCAATGCTTTCTGGTTCCTCTTCCATATGAATGGGTTGGCTTCCTTCTATCACAGATTCAACTTTGAGGGAGGTCACTTGAGATTGGCCATCTATATCCATATAATTGGGTTTCCAAATTATCATATCTGAGTCATTGTTGAGAATGGGAATGAAGATTTGAGGGTCTTGTTGAGATTTAGGTGGAGGCGGAGGGATCAAGGGGTCAACAGATGGTACAGAGATGGTGGGTTTGGATATTTCAGCAGCTTGGCGCGAGGATTCTTCTTCTGCCAGAGGTTGTTTAGTTAAGATATCAAAGCTGTTACTGGTAGGAGGGGTAGGGGATGCATGAGGTGGAACTTTGGGGGTGGAGGGAGGTTTCTTATTATGATTTTTGCGATTGGGGACTTTGGTGAACCCCTCATCATCAGTGTTTTCAGGGGTAGCAGTGGTTTTGGGAGGCTGATTTAGTGGGCAATCTCAGAAGAGATGGCCATGTTCATGGAATTTTCTGCCTCGAAAGGGGACATGCTCATAATATATGGTTTGCACCCATTCAAAATCATCATGATAGAGACTTACCGAGTCTGTGAGAGCTTTGGCCAGATGCATGTAGACACAGATTCTTGCGTATGAAGTATATCTTCCGAGTTTGGTTTCCTATGCAACCTTGATGAAATCTCCTAGTCCACTGCCTATGTCCTTTAGGGATCCCTTGTCCCAATATTCCAGAGGTAGAGAGTACATTCTTATCCAAACAGGAGCCCAATTGAAGTCTTCTTTGTCTAGGTTGAATCTTTCTACCCAGTCCCTGAGATAGAGTCCTGCAGAGTTGAAAAAATAGGGGCCTCCATCCAAGATACGGTTCCTATCTTCAATGGAGTTAAAGATGGCATTAAAGAAGCATTTTGGCCCTAGATGGAGGGTGACATGTTCCTTTGGCTTCCATTTGGAGGCAATCCAACCATGAAGGGCTTTCTCAGTAGGCCAAAACCCGACAAATTTTCCAATAAGTGCATTACCTTTCATGTACTATATTTGAGCGCTGATACAATGGCTTGGAAGGTCAATTTTTGGATGTTTGACAGCGATGGGAAGAAAAATATCTGATGTTTCCTTCTGCTGCTCCGTAATCCTTGGATGATCCATAGACTTGTCGTTTTGTACTGCGGTGGGTTCCATCTACATCCCTACAGAGTCAGAGGACGAGATCTGGGTAGAAGAGTCCAGATTGACAACATCATTGTTGCCAGAGTGGGGAGGGGTGGATTCCCCTCCCAAAGGGGTAGCCATTGATTGTGTACAGAGACAATATAATGAGATTTGTAGCAAGAAGTTCTTGAAGCTGCAGTGAGGGTAGGCGACGCCTTGGTCAGTGCTGTTGTAGGGTTTTCAAAACCCTAGGTTTCCATGGGGGAAGCTTCGAACCTCTTCCGCCGCGATATTTAAAAAAAAATAGGCGGTTGGGTATTTTTACGGCTACAAACATATAGACAAATGTCCCTCAAGCAAGCTAAGAAGGATAATAAATTATCACCAAAGTATTATGGTGCTTATAAAGTGTTGAAAAATATTGGTACTATGGCATACAAATTGGAGCTTCCTGCATCTTCCCGAGTGCACCCAGTTTCCATATTTCATGCTTAAAGAATTTTATAGGTGACATGCTCCCAGTTCAAACAATATTGCCAGAACTTGACGAAAAGGGAAAATCATATTGGAACCTAAAGTAGTCACAAAAACAAGAACTCTAAAGCTACGAAATCGATCAATTTCAGAGTATCTCATCAAGTGGAAGAACTTACCCACTGAAGATTCGACATGGGAGGATGATAATTTTATACAGAAGCATCCAAACTACACAAGCATTGAGGACAACAATTTATTTAAGGAAATGATCATGCTAGATACCTATAATACTAGTATATCCCCTTATTGTTATTGTTAGTGTAGCCCCCTTATTTTTATTTTTTTCCCCATGTAGTCCCCATATTGTTATTATTGTGCCCCATAGAAGCACACTATTGTTATTGTTGTGCCCTTACATTGTTATTTTTATGTCGACTAGGATTATATTTTGGCCCCCTTGGACTCCTATATATAGAAAGGAGGTTTTATAATTTGTATCATCCAAGAATTTTTCATTTATGTAATGTAAATGAGGTTTCCCCCTCGAAGAGGCTAATTTATAAGTTGTTGATCTATCTTTTCTTCTATTTTGTGAGCTGGTTTCCTAACAAAGTGAGCCAACTCTTGATAATATTCATAGTTATAACACTCTTGATGATCTTTGTGCTCCTTTTCCTTCTTGGAGACATTGAAACTTGCCTCCTTTGGTTTAGTCTTCTCCTTTCCTATTCTCATCTCATAATATGTAAGAGTACCAAGTAGTTGGTCCATTGTGAGACTTTTTAGATCAATCATCTCCTCAATGGATGGAATTTCAGCATTAAATATCATAGGAAGATATCTTAAAGCCCTTTGAACAATTCCATATTCTTTGATAGTTTCACCAAGTCCTCTAATCATGTTGGTAACTTCATCAAATCTGAGGAAATACTCTGCTATACTCTCTTCTTCACTCATTCTCAAGCTCTTAAACCTCATTCTAAAGGTTTGATTTTTGGCTTGCTTAATTTTCTCATATCCTTCATTTCTTTGAAGCTTATCCAAAATTTCCTTGGCTGACTTATAGTGCATAACATTTACAAGTTCAAATTGACTAATATCGAAGAGAATGACATTCTTGGCCTTTGCATTATTTCCATACACCTTTTTACCATTTTCATTTGTATGAGGGACTGCAGGGATAACATAGTCTACCAACACAGAGCTCCAAACATCTACTCATAGGGACATAAGATAGACTTCCATCCTAAATTTCCAAAATCATAGTTTGTCCCATCAAATATTGTTATCTTACTTGAGTAAGCATCCAAACTCTCTTGTCTAGACATAATTCCTTATAGGTCTACCTTCCAGTGGTTAAACTGTTACTAAAGGAAACTTGGCTTTGATACCAATTGTTGAAATAATGAATTACTAAGAGGAGGGGGGGGGGGGTGAATCAGTAACTAGTGAGGTTCTTAAACTTTAAGCTCAATTCTTAATTTAATTTCACTTTTTCGAGTTACTTATGAGATCATTATTAATAATATATATATACAACAAAGTGAACCATTCACATGAACACACAATCCATTAATTTAGAAACACACACATATTGACACCGATATTTTTACATGGAAACCCAAAGGGAGAAAAACACACATTTGTTTATTATTATGATGTAATTTATGCTCCTACTTAATTACTTCAAGTTTTTTGTGAGCAACCACTCACAATAGGTCCTGACCCCCTTAATATAACAAGCCACTACTTTCCAAGAGGCACCAACCTTCTCTAGCCACCTATTTTTCTTTTCATACAATTTTCAAAGTGAGAACATAGGCATATACAAAGGCACAATAGTATAAAACCTGGTCGACTGTTACACACAACACCTTATCCTCGGAATAGTTATTCTCGTTTTACCCGCTCAATTTAGTGTGCACTCAACTATGATCTTGACCCACTCTTACTCTGTTTCACAGTCAACTCTTGGGTTTGAACCCCCTTATACTCACTTCCTCACATACAAATCCTCACACTCTTCACACAACCCTCCACACTCCCATTCATAACAATGTTGCCTCCCCCCAAATTTCACAACTACAATCCTAAATTTTATTCTACTGTCACACAGTGAATGATGTAGTCCTTGCTATCAATTTCACTACCTGAGAGTGTACTCAAATGCATGGATGCCCATGTTTTTGTTACTTCAAATTTGTTGGGTTTCTCCACACTGACACTCAATTTTCAGTTCATCTGAGTACCACAGTAAGGTTCTCCATTCATCTTAATTGCTTCAAAGAGATCAACATGTACCTTAGGCATGGTTTTTTGAGCTATGGTTAAATCCCTAAGAATTTTTCCTCATTTAATTCTTCTTAGAATGTGAGTAAGAAAAGAGATGGATTGTTTCTATTCAAGACATACTCCATTAATTATTCTACACAATTATGGTCCTTGTTGCCTTGACTCAGTGTTTCTTGACAATTGCCATTTCCACCAGCTTCCAAAGATTTAGTTGTTGACCCATTTCATGCTCCATTATCCACAATTCTAGTGTAATGCCCCATATGGTGCACTGCCAAAGAACTATTGACTCATCCATGCTTTTGAAATCTAGATCCCAAGCTCATAGCACTATGTATATAACCTGAAGGCCCCTTTTTGCACATGACCCTTGGTCACCAGAACATGCGAAAATTCTGCTTAGAAGCTCACTGGGCCCCACTCATATACATATGATGCTACGTTATATATAGATATACTCTTATTGAGTTGGAGCTCGGATGCCCCACTAGAAATGCCCACTTATAATTAAACAATCCTGTTCCTTTAAGGTTTTAATGCAAGTTCCAAGCTTGGCCCACTCCATGATCTTGCGCTCTTTAAATGGTTTCACTTTCCAGTCTCTTCTAGACCACTCTGATCTCTACCCGTCAGTCCCACTTATCCCTGGTTCTGACTTACAAAGAACTTTTGTCAATTTCTGTTTCGGTTTTCATCAATAGTTGTTCCCTTGAGCAGCCCCACTTTCCACATGTCGGCCTCTTGTAATGAAGATCTACGCCTGTTGACCCCATTGGAAATTCTCGATTCTCAATTAAAGTTTCTTTTGGTCTTTCAACCTTTCGAGCTTTCAACCTTCTGTGATTTCGACTAACAATTCCTCACCCTCAATTAAAATTTATTTTGGTATTTTGGGCTTCCAAGCAATCTCCGCTAAGGAGCTCCTCCATAGTTAGAAAAGATTCCAAACAAATATGCCACTAAAGAGTCTCTTAGATACTTTTGGCATTGCAAATATGACTTTGGAGATCTTGACTTTGACTATAAAAAAATTTCGATCTAGGAGATCATTTTCAGATTTCCACATACCGTTGGAAATATTTTTCCGATAACAATACAACTATGCCATTTATAAGAGCGTTTGAGCTAAAATATAGAGGTAGAAATTAATTCAAGGCATGTGACTCCATAACCCTCATAATAATCTTATTATGGATTCTCCACTAATCTTTCCACTATGATGATTCTCTACAAGACACTGCATCAAAAATGGGATCCCTGTGAGGTCGACATGCCATGCACACCAATGCTGGCATGGTTGACATCAATGCCAACATACTAAATGTCACCAACCATTCTGAAAATTGCCAAACAACATGTTGGTATTGTTTGAAAACTATAGATGCAATATTTACCTTTTGTAAAGATGCCACTTTGTGTAGATCAGAGTAAAATTTTAACACAATAATTTACAATGTAAGTAACTTAGCATCTCCTATCTTTTATTATTAGCATTATTTTAATGATCCAATTTTCATTGAGTGGAGAGGCTCATTCTACAACCAAGTATGATGTGTAATCAAAATTGAAAATATGATCATGTCTGCCAAAATAAAATTTTTAAAATTTTGAAAATAAAAAAATTAAATAACTATACAAAACATTTAAATAATGTTAACTAATAAAAAATTTGCACGTGAAAAAATGGATCCCTCTAGACTCATATTAGATCCATATTTAAGATGGATCTACGCTGCTTTAAGCACAATAGAAAAATAGTTTTTTATTAAACATAATTAAAATAAATTTGTTTTATCTACAAAATTAGAATTAAAAAAATATACGATAAATTTTCAACAACCTATAGTTTTCAATATCTAAAACCTAGGTGTATTAAGCAATTATAAGATAATAATTAAATAAATTACGAAAAAAAATGACCTTAACCCTTGCCCCTTTTTTAAAATATAGATAAAATTCATTGAATTTGATTGCTCAATTGTAAATATTTTAATCTCAATCCATTCCCAAACACAATAATGCAATAATTCACTCATTAGATACTATGAAAATTCATTTTTTCACTTCTAAAATATTTGTTAATATAATTTTTTTTAGCTGAATGAGCTTTAATGATTACAGTACTAAAGAATTTTGAAAAATAATTCAATACGAGAGTAATCACTGTAAAGTAGCATAGTTCCTATTTATATCGTTAATTAATTGATTAAGGTAGTGTGGTTTTTTTGTTTTGTTTTTTTATTCAGAAATAAAAAACACTCTATATATATTCTATAAACACTACATGATCATAGTACATGTATGACTGTATGAGCCCATGAAAACATAAACTGTAATCTCTAGCCCCTTGGCCTGTTCATGAAGAGGCAAGTAGGCTTCATCATATATAAGGTAGTGTATGTCTACATCAATCATATGATCCAACTACATTTATAACTGGCGTAGCATCATAGGATATCAACATGTCTAAAATGATTTATAAATAGTAGAAAACCAGAGCATTGTATTCCCTGTTACCTAGTCAAAAGAGCCAAATCTCATTCTGCCGATTGAATCCATAACTGACATCATACACCTTGGAAAACATGTTAAGAAAATAACAGTCCATCAGGAAAAAAAGATATAGGATATATCCCTTTCTCTTGGATGAACTAGCTCGCTTGCAGTAGGATATATTTAACTCAGGGTACAAGGACCTCGAAGTTTAGAAAACATTGGGATGCCTTAAAATGGGAAATATTCAAACAACTGAAAGGTAAACAAAGGCCTTTTTTGGATAATACATCGACGCGAGTATTATTTTCCCTGTATATGTGGTGCCAAGACAATTAGTGAACCTTATATTTTAGATGATGCACATGGTCAATCCATCCATGTGCACCCTGCAGACAAAGGCGAGCTTCGCTAGAGAAACCATCAATAATGATCCTAGAGTCCCCATACACATGAGCAGAATGCAGGTTGATATTTGAAGCTATCCAGAGCTTGCTCCAAAGGGCCAATGATTATGCCTTGTTGTTAGACTCATTCCCACCATTCCATAAAATGTGATACCTATCCAATACATTAAGCTTAATCCATGCTCTGCATCCACAAGTCTGTCCTTGGAAAGCATCATAAAAAAAAATTACTGGAAGGGCAATGGGATGAGGCCTGATGCGCACAGAAAAGTAGTTTACAGGATGAATTTGAGGAGGTAGACCAACTAGCCAAGTCATGATATGGCCATGGATCAAAGATGCGTTGGAAGGAATACTCTAAAAAATTAGCCGGTTATGGGCACACCAGATCTCACAGAACAAGTAAAAAGGCAGGGCTTTATACATACCCTTACATGCACCCCAAACCTGGATGGGTCGATGAAGTTGACTGGGTGCCAATCCTATCTCAATAAGAAGTCAGAGAATAAAGCCCATATCTCTAAGATAAAAGGGAATGTAAAAAATAGATGAGAAGCTATCTCCTCCCACATGAGACAGAAGGGACATCTCCCAGGGCCATAATATCCACGTTTTTTAAGACCATCCCAAGTAAGAATTTTATTGCGTAACAAAAACCATCCAAATAGGAGAATATTCAGGGGAATGTTCCAACCCCACACATGTCGAAAAGGGGAAGGAGAATGATCGGTCAATTTCCAAGTGATGGAGAAATTGTATATGTTTTTTACCAGCAATTCCCCACCATTTAAAACCCCCATCCCAAATTATTTGGTCACCTTCGCCATGATAACATAGTCCCACCAACCAGAGGACCTTTACAATTCTATTCCATTCCTTCGCATCCCTGTTCTGTAGGCTTATTTGTTCCGCAAACTTCCAAATTGGAGAGCCCATATTCCAACATAAAATAACCTGTGACAAGAAGAAAATCCTCCGATGTGCATAGTGATGAATGAACCGCATATCAGTGATCTATAATACCTCAACACCCTGGACCCGGTCACCTCCAAAATTAATGTCAAGTCCATTACCAAATCACCAAACTAAATGAGCCTTTACCAAAAGCATGATTTTGTTGAAGCTCCGCCATATTTGAGATGCCGAATCCGCTTGATATATGATGTCTCGATACAAGTCTTTCATGAAATTCCCATCAATATATTTAGTCCGTATGATGATGGACCACATCCCCCTCCCATTTAGAGCACTCTAGAATGATTTATTAAGAAAATATTTTGTGAAGGTTCGGATATTTAGAAGGCCCCATCCTGCAAATTATTTTGGGATGGCGATACTCTCCAGTTTGCACAGATGAATCTTTTTCACATTAAGAGAGCCAGACCAGATGAAATGGGCGATGATGGAGTTTATTTTTCCAACAATGTGCTCAAGAATATAATAGAGGTGTGCGCAGTACACCACAAACTGTGTTAGAACCGCTTGAACCATTATATATCTTCCTCCAAGTGATAGCCATTTGTTTTTCCATTTTAGAATTCTGTTTCTGAATCTATCAACCAGCCACGTCCAATCCATCACCCTGTATGCAGTAGATTTCAATCTGAAACCCAAATAGGTGAATCCATACCCCATTTTTCTCGTTTTTACCCCCATAAATTCAGTAATATAATTGATTTCCTCAGGATCCCCATTTTCATCAATCAGAAGGGAATTTTCATTGTTTGTATGAAGACCCATTGCTGCTCCAAAGCGAATCAGGATATAGTGGAGATAGAACCAAGAATTTCTAAGGAGCTTTCCAAATACAAGCAAATCATCTACAAAAAGGGAGTGAGTAATACAAACAGAAGGGGAGAAAGATAGGCCTGCAAAATAACCCGCTTCATTAGCCATCTTCGTAATTTTGGTGAAACTTTCCATAATGAGAATAAATATGAGAGGGGAGAGTGCACATCCCTGTCTAATACCACGACCAACAACAAAATTTTTTGTGGGCAACCCTTTAATAATTACAGCATATGTGATTGAAGTGATGCATGCCATGATCCATTTGATATTTTCCAATGATAAACCCACCTTTAGGAGTATGAGTCTGATGAAGGAATAATCAACAGAATCATAAGCCTTGAAAATGTCAATATTCATTATGAGCACCCATATTCTAGCATAAAATAACCCGTGACAAGAAGAAAATCCTCCAATGCTCAAAGCGATGAATTAACCGCATATTAGTGATCAGTAATACCTCAACACCCTGGACCCGGTCACCTCCTAAAGTAATGTCAAGTCCATTACCAAATCGCCAAACTAAACGAGCCCTTACCAAAGGCATGATTTTGTTTCAGCTTCACCATATTTGAGATGCCGAATTCGCTTGATATATGATGCCTCGATACAAGTCTTTCATGAAATTCCCATCAATATATTTAGTCTGTATGATGATGGACCATGTCCCCCTCCCATTTAGAGCACACCAGAATGATCTAGTAAGAAAATATTTTGTGAAGGTTCAGATATTTAGAAGGCCCCATCCTCCAAAGTATTTTAGGATGGAGATACTCTCCAGTCTACACAGATGAATCTTTTTCACATTAAGCGAGCCAGACCAGATGAAATGGGCAATGATGGAGTTTATTTTTCCAACAATGTGCTCAGGAATATAATAGAGGTGTGCCCAGTATACCACAAACTATGTTAGAACCGCTTAAACCATTATATATCTTCCTCCAAGTGATAGCCATTTTTTTGTCCATTTTAGAATTTTGTTTCTGAATTTATCAAACAACCACGTCCAATCCAGCACCCTGTATGTAGTAGATTTCAATCTGAAACCCAAATAGGTGAATACATCCCCCAGTTTTCTCGTTTTTACCCCCATAAATTCAACAATATAATTGATTTCCTCAGGACCCCTGTTTTCATAAATCAAAAGAGATTTTTCATTGTTTCTTCAAAGACCCATTGTTGCTCCAAAGCGAAGGAGGATATATTGGAGATAGAACCAAGAATTCCTAAGCCTGCCAAATACCAACAAATCATCTACAAACAAGGAGTGAGTAATACAAACAGAAGGGGATAAAGATAGGCCTGCAAAATAACCTGCTTCATTAGCCATCTTCATAATTTTGCTGAAACTGTCCATAATGAGAATAAATATGAGAGGGGAGAGTGCACATCCCTGTCTAAGACCATGACCAACAATTTTTTTTTTTTTTTTTTTTTTGTGGGCAGCCCATTTATAATTACAGCATATCTGACTGAAGTGATGCATCCCATGATCCATCTGATATTTTCCAATGATAAACCCACCTTTAGGATTATGAGTGTGATGAAGGACCAATCAACATAATCATAAGCCTTGAAAATGTCAAGATTCATTATGAGCGCCTCCATTTTATATGTGTGAATGGAGTGCATCGCTTCTTGCTCTATAGCAACAACATCATGTATCAATTGACCCTTTAAGAAACCAAATTGCTCCTCCGAGATGTAGGAAGCCAAAAACCCTCTGATCCTGTTTGCAAATTTTTTTGAGGATATCTTATAAATAACATTGCATAGGGAAATTGGTTGGTAGTCAGAGAAAAATTTAGGTGCCTATGATTTTAGGATCAGGGCCAAAAGGTAGAATTCATATCACCGGGAATACATCCAGACCTCTGAGCCTGCTCAATGATTAATACCAATTCGTCCGCCAATAACTTATAGAAAAATATAAAAAATTCGGCGGGCCAACCATCCATTCCTGGGCTCTTGTCATGGGAAAAATATTTTAAAACATCTTCAATCTCAGCTTTTGTGACCTATTTCCCTAGATAGTCATTTTCCGCCTTATCAAACATTATAGGCATGTGTTGCAGAAACCAATTCTGCGAATGATGATCAATCTCCCCATCTGCTTTATAGAAATTCGAGAAGTACTGAAAAGCCTCCAGTTGTATCTCAGTAGTAGAAAACTTCCTAGATCCATTTGGAGCCTCAATATGCCATATGGAGTTCTCGTTCTTTCTACCATTTGTAGGTTTGTGAAAGAATTTTGTATTAAGATCCCCTTCCTTAAGCCACTGTATTCTACTTTTTATTTTCCACGTTGTTTCATGTACTTTTTAGTGTGGGGTTCACATTTTATTGTTATTTGAGATTTTTTTGTTTTCCCAATCATCTCTGCAATATGTTCTTATTCTTGTTTTTGCGCATGCTACTTCTGTACAATGAAATCCAACTCTACATAACTTCCTCTGTTAATCCTCAATGCTCTACATAAGTCCTCGACAAGAAACTTAGATTGATATCATCCATTCCACCTTGAGAATAACGATCAATGACACTCACACAAGTCCTCGACAAGAAACTTAGATTAATATCATCCATTCCACCTTAAGGATAAAGATAAATAAATCTCACAATTTAGATATACTAAATGCAAAATATGGAGTTTTAGGAGAAAGTTCATTGTGTTGAGTGTAAAGGACCTCCACACTCCCCACAATAAACATCCATCCTCCACACTCGAAATTAGAAATTGAACTAATGCTTATCAACACTTTTAAAGTACCTCATCTAAAAAACATATATCATTAATTAATTAATAATTTATTTAAATAATTAATGTATTTGTGAAACTGTTATAGTATATGCACATTGACTCTTAAGAAATAACTAACATACAAAAATCATGTACTTTGAATTAAATAATTTTTTGATTAGAGATAATAAGGTGTGAATAAATTTATGGTGTGGAGTAGAATCTTAACTCCGAAAATTTGTTGGTGCGGAGCTCCGCATACCTACAAAAGCTCCGTACTACTTCACCTATTTTATATATAATTATAATTATTTGAAAATTTAAAATTACAAGTTTTGAAGTAATATGAAGTTGGAGTAGGTATAATATGGATTTATATGTTTCAATAGCTACGTACTTCTTCACCTATTTTATTTTATATATAATTATAATTATTTGGAATTTAAAAAATACAAGTTTTGAAGTAATATGAAGTTGGAGTAAAGTGTAATATGGACTTATATGTTTCAATGTTATATATGGTATTAAGTTTTACTTAGTAAGTTATCTTTGTGTGGAGCTTTTATATATGTTGAAGAAGTTTATTTTCATTGTAAGATTTATTAGTTCGCAAAATGAAATCTATGTAAAAAACAATTTGGTGTATAATAAAATTTTCATGCAATAAAACATAATAATATTAAACAATTAATACAGTATATTATTAAATAAATTAAATTTGATTATAAAATTAAATAAATATAATTTATATTTATGATTTTTAATTTTATAAGTTTTTTAATGAATGATATTATTATATAAAGGAAAATTGCTGGAAAACTTTTATTGAAAGCTGTGCAACTATAGTAATTTAGTATTGACTATTGCAGTTTTTCACATCCTCTTATGGATGTGCTTCAACAACAACCTAAACAATGAGAGTGTGATATCTATGTAGAGTGTCATGCGGGAGTTTCTCCAGACTAGTGGAGTTATGGACGAAGCCTTAGCGATTGCAGAAAATGAATTGGCATGTACACACTAAATGAATTTAACACGAAATTTGTATGAAACACATCCAATGGGATTCACATGTTACTCCTTTTTTTTTTTCTTTCTGAATTTAACTGATATTTATATGAACCACATGCAATGGGATTTGTAGGTTGCTTTTTTTCTGGTAATTTTGGGAATTTTCTAAGTCACTTCTTCGTTTTAGTGGGACTTCCATACAATTGTGGCACATCGTTTTGGGTATGGATGTGTTGTATTGTACAACAACCCTCCCCATTTCAAAAATTTAGAATAAATTTCATTTAGAAATGGGTCCCCTTCATAGAAATAAAAAAATTGAGGAAATCCGATCATCATAAAATAAAACAATAAAAAAATTCATTGATTAAGAAGCATGTATCACATATCGCATATCTCAAGTGCAAATAAACAAATGTAACATTAAATTTATTCCGACCTGATCAACTATAAAGCTTATATCGCATCGGCACAAAGTATAAAATTTTTCATATTAAAAAGTCTGATGCGATAAAGTAAATCGCAATTGCAAATCGGTAGAGTGTTATGTTTTCATATTTTCTTTGCAAAACTCCGATGAGATGTGACTTATCGCAATCGCATTTCGAATAAGTTGTATTTCATTCGGGTCTATTTGATAAACTCCAATGCGATGTCATAATCGCAATCTCATTTCAAAAAAGCAACATCACGACTACTTGTTTTATAAAAGATCCGATGCGATGGACCCCACCATCATCGCAATCGCATTTCGGCGAAAATCATGTACAACTCAATTCCTTTGAAAATACCCAATGCGATATGACTTTATCGCAAATCGTAAATCGGGAAAACATGAGATGTCTTTTTTTTATTCCTTTCGAAAACTCCGATGTGATGAATCATCAATCTTCACTAATCACTATTTTCACTTCACATATATCATTTATTGGCCTATCACAATCGGAAGCTTCAAAATGACATTTTTACATTAAGATTTCAATATCGCTGATCTCCGATTATACGAGCATCATTAATTCAAAAATCAAATGAATTATGGTAATCAATTCTGTTATGAATGCGTGAGTCTGACTTTCCTTTAAGGCATTCAATTTTAATACGGAGTTAATCAATTTGGTATCATTAATAAAATATTTTCGCATGGTTGTTCTTCTAACTCCATTTCTTCCTGCTTTTGAAAGGTTTTTTTCTCATTTGCAGAGCTGTAGAACATCAAACCCTCTCATTCGTCGAATTAGTGAAACGATACCAGATGAAGAAAATGTCCAAGAATCTTAAGAAATCAAGAGCTGCTGCCGCCTCAAAGACCGCTACACTACCACAATTCCAAAAGAAAAGCCAGCCAAGATAAAGCTAGCTATAGATACTACATGCCAAGGTATCAGAAATATTTCATGGGAAGAAGTCTATAACTTGCTTGAAGCAGAAAATCCTACAGTTATAGAAGTAAAGGCGACGGTGCCAGATGAAGAATCAGATTCAGATGATAGTCCTCTCAAAGAACTTGCAAATTCTTTTCTTCATATAATTGCAGCTCGGGCGAATGTATTCCTATATTATCACATAATACGATGGGTGATAGAAAACACTACCATCACAAACAGAACATTCGTAACAGTTGGGGGAAAGATGTTTGGGTCCTTTAGAGCAGAAGACATCAAAGCAATGTACCATCTGCTAGATCCTCAAAAGACCTACAACAAAGCCTTCATAGAATATTTCACCTCAAGCAATAAAATTGAATCAGACCCAATTAAATAATGGAGACGAGCTCCAGAAAAACATAAGCATGAGACCTCAGGTATGTGTTCTGTAGAGTCTCTCGCACCTCCGCATTGCTATGTTGCTGCCATGATGTGTAGACTTTTTGGGAATAATAATTCTGCAAGGTTTCTATTCAAATGGTACCCCTGATTGAGGCCGTTGTTGGTTCTGTTATTGTGGATTGGTTAGTTATTTTATCTGAAAAAATAGAAAATAAGATTCTGGATTATAGAAGAAATAAGCATACTAGAAATGTTCCCCATTTCATTTCTGTGCTTATATTTTAGATGCCTTGTGTTTTAATTCTGAATTTCCTATTTTGGGTTGGAAATGGACTCCTCAAGATCCTATCCCTATACACATCTACCATAAGCATTTGTGGAAAGCCCATTTCAAGAACCATGTATACAGAATTTTCCATGGCTATATGTTGCCTATTTACCAGACAATTTTTAACCAACCCTCTCCTCGACTCTCTGATAAGGAAAAACTTGACATATCCCAAATCAGAAATTGGTTCGGTGAAGAGAAGTTCACCTATATTAGAGTATTTGGAAGCATTTTTGAGCCTCATTTCTTACCTCTATATGTCCTTGATAAACTTTTAGCCCAAGATATTCCTTACCAGTTGACAGAAAAAGGGATGTCCAGGTGTTTAAAGAATTCCAAAAAATTGATGTGGCCTACATTTCCTTTCCATTGTGGAACCTATACACTTAATGATTTTAAGCATGCTAAAAAAGAAGTCCTTAAGATACAAGATCTTAAGCTTGCAACCGTTCCAGGAAGATAATATGATCCAAATAAAGTAGCTTTTTATTTCACAACTTTGGTCCAAATTGCTAAGTTTGAGCATGAGCTTGATGACTTTGATGATTTATTTGTCTCAATTGAGAAATTTTCCCAAGTTTATGATCTAGCTAAATCTAAGTTTCAAGCAGAAGATATGAATAAATTTATGTAGTTCAGAAGCCAGAGATTACTTAAAGTTCCCCTTAACCAGCTGAGGATTCCTTTACAAGAAAATAAAAGTATTGAAATAGAACAAAAGGAAAAGGAAGATACAACCAGCAAAACAGAGAAAGAAGTGACAACCAGCAAAATTGATGTGCAGTCAGAGAAGGAGAATATAGGTAGTAAGCCTGATGTGCAGTCTGAAAAAGAAGATATAGGTAATAAGCCCGATGATCAACTTGAAAGAGAAAAGGCCTCACAGAAAGAGGGAAATTCTGCTGAAATGATTATTACTCCCCATTTGCTAAAACAGTATGAAAAATTCGCTCAGCAAATAGGAGAACAAAACAATCCTCAAGTTGATAATATGAACAATCAGGATATTGAGATCATTCCTGAAAATCAATCTGAAGAAATTGTGCTGAGAGTTGAAGACATACCTCCTTTGGATATATTTTACAGCCCTAAGCATAGGGCTGTTGTCAGAAAACAAAGAAAGAGAAGGAGGATTGATCAAGGACCACTTGCAACTCCACAAGTTGAATCAATGAATGTTGTTTAAAAGAACATTGAAGCAAATCCTTCAGAGGATCTTACCAAACTATCACAATATGTAGGTGCCTATAGTGTAGCTACTATAGATAAAGCTACTGAAGTCACTCAATTGGTAAAAAAAAAATACTTACAGATAGAATTATTAGAAGAAAGAACAACAGGTGATCAACAAAAGATATTACAGTTAGAACAACAGTTGGAAGAAGAAAGACTCAGAGTCAAACAATTAGAAGAACAATTGAGTATTGAAAAGAAGAAGCTTGATCAACAAGCTTTAAATAAACAAAAACAGTTGTCTCAAGAAGTATCCAAATTGCAGACATTGCTGCAAAATGAAAAGACTGCCAAAGAAGAGTAAGGTAAAAAAATTTCAAGCAAGATTGGATAAATTCAAGGATTGTCCTAAAATTAACCAATTCAAAACAGAAGCTCTAGACACAAGTAAGCTGTTATCTCAACAGTTGGATGATCTATGTCGAAAAATTGCACAAGCAGAACCTCTATGTGAAATAACATCATCTCCTATCGATGAAGCAGTCAACATAAGAATAGAATTTGAAAATGCAGATGATAAGGTTTTAGAATTTATTTCATGGCAGGACTCAAAACAGGGAAAAATTGCAAATCTTCCTAGAATTGAAGAAAAGAATAATGAAATTTTATTTGCAGAATGGGAAACACAGCTGATTAAAGAAGAATGTGCTACATCAAGAGCAAGAGCCATAATGAACAATCTGACACAATTGGTTAATGATAGTCTATATGAAGCTAATTTAATTTCAGATTGTACTCCAGGAAAGTTGCCAAGGGTAAGAGAAACTGATACTAGGTGGAAGCAAGAATCAATCAATTAGAATAAAAAAATCAGTAAAATACATGAAATTACATGGGATGTCCTATGGACATATTTGATTAAACCACATAGTCAGCAGATGGCAATCAAATGCCTTTCTAATGCCATCAATTTCATCATTCCAGAGCTCTCCGATGCCACATACACTAGTTAGTTTCATTTGAGGCTGAGCCATCCAACCGAAGTTAAGGGTATGCTTAAAATCTGCCAGCTTAGCACATTGGATGTTGAAGAAATTTAATGAATCTGTTTTATTGGATATCGCAAGTCTATTCTCGGATCTCCAATGATCGTTTCTAGCATAAGTTTTAGTTGATTTGTTTTTGAATTTCCTATTTAAATCCCTTTCAAGCATTTTAGAAAGGGTCCTGAATTTGTAATATTTTGGGCTTGGACAATACATTTCTGTACTCTTTGACTATCTTATTTTTATAAAGGATCATATCTTTTGATTTCATGGTGAATTATTTTTGAGAGTTGCATTTCTGTACCTTGAAGATTGTTCTAAGTTAAAGCGCAAGATTCCTGTGATTTCATGGTGAATTATTTTTGAGAATTTCATTTCTGTACCTTGAATATTGTTCTAAGTTAAAGCGCAGGATCAGAATATCAAATTGCATCAAGAAGATATCAAATGTATCTGGTATTTCTATTGATTTCGTTTTATTTTCTTTATGTGATGAAATATTCTCATTAAAATTTTTTGTTGCTTATATATACTTGTTTCTCAAATATTTCTTTATCATATCATTTCTGAAGATAGAGGGATATCATCTTTCATAGTGTGTGTAAACGATATAAATTTATGAATGCGATGTGCTATTATAACTCTGTTTAATTTCTTAAACAGAGTTATCATTATATGATATTGCATCTTTCTTTTAAGTAAATAATACACTTTCATGGTTATTTGTTAATTGAAACAATCTTTAAGTCGTATTCATATTTAATACCTGGGTTAGTTTTAGAATTATTTGCAAGTCATAGATTAAGTTAGACAAATGAGCTCAGTTAGTTAGTTCCACTATTCACTTGCACAAACACCCCATCACCAATCTTTTTCATTACTAGGAAACTGGTCCTATAAATCCAGTCGGAGCCACATCCAAAACGGAGAAGGAGCTGTTCTAAGGTTCGGATCGGGTGGTTTTCCCCCAATGTTTGAAGCAATGATTTTCGAGGCTTCAACATGATGTAAGGCCGTATTCTGTGCAATAAAGAACATTTTTCTGTATATAATTATAAAGTCAAGGGGAAACACGCCCACTTCCACGATCCAACTCATTTCATTTGAATGAATGGATGGAAAAGTTAGTGAAATTCCTTTGAAGGAACGTGATCTTTGCATTTTTATTTCAACACGAATAAACGATATGCACGAACTCCAAATTTAAAATATCATAAGTGAATTGAAATAAACAAATTATTTTGAAGTTGCAAATAGGAGTTGTCTACTCACCCAACATAATAGTCTGGAGGGTGTTTTTTTGCCGGAATCTAAATTAGAAAAATGAAGTAGTTGGAGTGTTTGAATTGCATTTTTGATGGTGGAAATGGATTCAACACCATCAAAAACCCTTAGAGTACCCAAAATACTAAAATTTAACAATTGTAAACAAGATTTTCAAAAATATTTTCCGAAATTTTTCATAATCTTATCGAAATTTCTGAGTTATTCTGTGAGTCTTTTTAGACTACGACTTGCAAATAGATGTACTTGGAATGTGTGGAAGCTTTTGTAATTTTGAAATTAAATATATATAAACAAATACTTTATTTAATATATGTATAAGTGAAATGATCTTCCACTTAGTTTATAATGATAATGCTTTGCTTATGTAATATATGTATATCTTTGTGTCTTTGTAGGTTGTGGCTTTCATTGTGAGGAGTTTGAAGCCACCTTTATGTGAAAAATTGTGGTTTCCATGGTGCAGAGCTATGTGCACACACATGGTTTCCATGGTGTAGAGCTCTGCAATCCACATCACTAAAAAAAAATCAATTATGAACATAGAAGAGATATAAAAAAGTAGTAATCCAAGAATGTGAATGAAATATCAAACCATTAATCCCAAATTGAATAATACTAAGAACATACTTTGTTTATCTAATTATTATGGGTATTTAATGTTTCAATAGCCTCTAATTAAAATTGTAAACACTAGATAATCTGTCTTTAGGGGTGACACACACATGCAGTCTCAGTGAGACCTATGGGCCATTTGTTGTGTGTGCATGGAAGGCTATGCAACATGTATAAAACCCAAGTAACCAAAGACATGAAAACCGGATATGGATATCTGAATGAGGGGTTAAAATTCAAGGAATACTCAGTGATTGGCTATAACCATCTCATGCAGACTTCCTTCGGATGCCAGAGCAATCCCAACAATGCTTCATGCCTACCCACCACCTCATCGCCTTCCAACCCTAGTAAATGGTGATAAGTATGCTTCCTATAATGAAGGCATGAAAGCATTCACTGTGTCTGACTTGAGATGAGAGCTTGGACAATGCTATTGATTCCCGAGCTTGGACAATGCTATTAATTTCCAACCCTTCAAGGCCACAACTGATACTATTGATACCCTAATATTATTGCTTTGCTCAATGATTTCATGTAATCTCCCAAGTATTTAGATGTTTAATTTGTCTTATCCCCAACGTATTCATGGCACTAAGTCTTAAAATTTTGTTTACAACATGATAGTGCCTCTTAACACTTGAGTAATGAAAAGTAATGCTTAGAATTACATCTAGTATGTATGATGTTCACTTTGCCTTATCCCTAATATACTCATAGCAGTAAGTACTAAAGTTTTGTTTAGGACATGATACCAACTCTTAACACTTGAGTAATGAAAAGTAATGCTTAGACTTACATCTAGTATGTATGTTGTGGTACGAGGAGACCTCTCCAAAAGGAAGTGATAGATTATTTTTGTGATGCCTTCGATATTAGAATAGTTAAAGACATTTAAATAATTTTCATGAAACACTTATTGTTGGACACTTTGTAGGAGATATTATGATACTATTTTCCCATGTCATTTAAATATTATATTATTTGGCTAATGTTATTTAAAGATTGTCATTCCTATATGCGAAAAATACAATATTCTTGAAATATTTTCTAGAAAATAGAGAGATCCCTTCCTTCCTCTAAATTTACTTACTATTTATTAGTCTTTTAATTAATAGGGTATTGAGTTTATTGGTATGCTAAATCCCAATTTTTTTTTATAGAGAATTAATAGATTTAGCAAACATTGATTACTTGATTGGTGGACTAAGGGCATTCTTATGAAAACCACTCCAATGAAGGTGGTTAACCATTTTCTTGAAATGAACACCATAACCAGATTCAAGGCCCATGTAGCATCAATGTTTGACAAAGATAAAATTTTAAGTCTTATGAGTTAACAAAATTTTCCATGGCCAATGTGAACATTCTAAATCATTCATTTGTTCATTATCCCTAGGGAATTGACTAAGCAAGTCTACCAATAAAAACATGGTTTGTATAATTATGAATGCTACATAAAATCAACCTACAAGTTGCATAATACTTTCTTGATTTATAAGAAAGAAATCATCCTCCCTCTTAATATATTTCTACTATATTTTTAGTTGTTTAATAATGTCCTATAAGCGATTCTTACATAGAGATTCTGATTATTATGGGTATTTAATGGTTTGATAACCTCTAATTAAAATTGTAAACTCTAGATAATTTGGCTTTCGGGTGACACACACATGCGGTCTCAGCGAGACCTATGGGTCATTTTTCGTGTGCGCATGGAAGGCTCTGCAACATGTCTAAAACCCAAGTAACCAAAGACATGCAAACCGGAAATGGATATCTGAATGACGGGTTACCATTCAAGGGATACTCAGTGATTGGTTATAACCATCTCATGCAGAATTCCTTCGGATGCCAGAGAAATCCCAACAATGCTTCATGCCTAACCACCACCTCATCGCCTTCCAACCCTAGTAAACAGTGATAAGTATGCTTCCTATAATGAAGGCATGAAAGCATTCACTGTGTGTGACTTGAGATGAGAGCTTGGAAAATGCTATTGATTCCCAAGCTTGGACAATGTTATTGTTTCTTGGAAACCCTTCAAGGCCACAACTGATACTATTGATACCCTTATATTATTGCTTCTCTCAATGATTTCATGTAATCTCCAAAGTATTTAGATGTTTAATTTGTCTTATCCCCAATATATTCATGGCACTAAGTCTTAATTTTTTTTTTACAATATGATACGGCCTCTTAACACTTGAGTAATGAAAAGTAATGCTTATAATTACATCTAGTATGTATGATGTTCACTTTGTATTATCCCTAATATACTCATAGCACTAAGTACTAAAGTTTTGTTTAGGACATGATACCAACTCTCAACACTTGAGTAATGAAAAGTAATGCTTAGACTTACATCTAGTATGTATGCTGTGGTACGAGGAGACCTCTCTAAAAGGAAGTGATAGATTATTTTTTTGTGATGCCTTCGATATTAGAATGGTTAAAGACATCTAAATGATTTTCATGAAAAACTTATTGTTAGGCACTTTGTAGGAGATATTATGATACTATTTTCCCCATGTTATTTAAAGATGATATTATTTGGCTAATGTTATTTAAAGATGGTAATTATTCCTATATGCAAAAAATACAATATTCTTGAAATATTTTCTAGAAAATAGAGAGATCGCTTCCTTCCTCTAAATTTACTTACTATTTACTAGTCTTTTAATTAATGGGGTATTGAGTTTATTGGTATGCTAAATCCCAATGTTTTTTATAGGGAATTAATAGATTTAGCAAACACTGATTACTTGATTGGTGGACTAAGGACATTCTTATAAAAACCACTCCAATGAAGGTGGTTAACCATTTTCTTGAAATGAACACCATAACCAGATTCAAGGCCCATGTAGCATCAATGTTTGACAAAGATAAAATTTTAAGTCTTATGAGTTAACAACATTTTCCATGGCCAATTTGAACATCCTAAATCATTCATTTTTTCATTATCCCTAGGAAATTGACTAAGCAAGTCTACCAATAAAAACATGGTTTGTATAATTATGAATGCTACATAAAATCAACCTACAAGTTGCATAATACTTTCTTGATTTATGAGAAAGAAATCATCCTCCCTCTTAATATCTTTCTACTATCTTTTTAGTTGTTTAATAATGTCCTATAAGAGATTCTTACATAGAGAATAAATCAAATAAACTACTAGAGTTAATGGAAGAGAGAGAAAGGTAGAACTTTATTTCCTACCAGGTCTCAAGTAAAACATGTTTTGATCACTCATCCTCTCATAAATAATTTGAAGTAACTAACGTATATTCTTTTTCACAATTAATTCCATGAAGCTAAAGAAAAGCATCGTAAGTTTTCAACTTTTGTTTTGTTTTTGCTTTGCTTTGTTTTTTTTAAGTGGGTTACAGAATGTTTTTCAAACCTCAAAGATTGGTGACCACTATGTTCATGGAATATTTGTACTAGGAAATTCCGCCCAGCGGGATTACTTCATGCTGGCTCAACCATGGAGCTTAACCCTGAGAGTGTCGAGAGAGTTGCCTTGAGAGTGTCGAGAGAGTTGAGCCTATGACCTTTCAATAGAAAAAATGCTTTTAACGACGAAGACTCAACCAATTAAACTAACCCGCAAGGTCTCTTTATATTTTAAAGAGAGTTAAACCATTTTATCACCAATTCCTCGCATCTAAAGAGATATTCACATTATTTCTATTTCTCTTTATAAAGTGGATTATTGCATATAAAGTAGACAATCTATTTATCTTATGTAATAACTTTCTTAATAAACAATCTATTTATCTTATGTAATAACTTTCTTAGGGAGATAGTTTCATTGGTTAATTTTTTTATTTCAATATACTTTAATTCTTTTCATCCATCTTTATACTTTAATTCTTTTCGTCCATCGTTTAACGAAAGTCCCAATGTGGGAGAAAGAAAGTGACCATTCCAATGGGTTTCTAAAAGGTTTCTAGCTCATTGATAATTATAATAAGATAATTATTATACACAAGGTAATACTCTACCTGACCTTAGGCCAAAAAATTTACACCCAATATAAGGTGACACCCCTTATTAATAGGGTTATTGAGAGCTTTTCTTCTCCACCGTTACTAATTAAAATTTACCTATCCTCATATCTAAAGAAAAGGAAAAACACCGAAATGGGTGAAAGCAATGAGGGATATGAAAACGACCTCTTATGGGGATATGGACACATAAGATATGGACATAGTAAAGACTTATTAGCTCATTGTGGTGATTACATTGTAGATATCGATACTCATTAATGGTGGAATGATACTTTTAAAAATCCTTGAGTTATATTTAAAAATATATATTACCTTGAGATGTATCTAACATCTAAATCTATTGGATAAAAAACCAAACCTAAAGTGAAAGTGATGAAATTCATATTTTTAAAAGTAGATGGTCTTTATGGATAAATTAATATTACAGAAAAGCATTTCTTAATCCTCCAAATAAAAAGCTTTGAATGTTAATGGCATATACCTAACCTCTCTTGAATTCCTAATAAAGTTCGGTAAGAACATATTATTGTATGATGGCTATCATCTTATTGTTAAAGCATTTTAAATCTTTTAGACTTATCCATTATGCTTCCATAAATTGACAACACACTCACATATAAGAAATTTTCTACTATTTCCATTATCTTATGCCTTAGTTTGTTTCAGAGAAATCTTCTTAATTAAGATAAAAACCATAGTCTCCATCAAAAATATATTGACAAGGATGACACCAAACTTAACCACCTCCTTGTTTGAATGATTATGAACTAAAGTTTCACTTTTGATACACCATAATCCATATATTAGTTACAACTGACACTGAAAGTCCATATAACCCCATGGGGACACCATAATCTATCTTAAAGCTCTGTTAAGATAGAAAAAATCGCTAAGATTACGTGTCGGCTTATAGAATGGTATTAAACGCCAAAGGTATATGAATAGTTTCTAGCGTTGTATGTGAATAGTAAAAGGGCCAATTTCTGCAGCGTGTTTTGTTTATGGACCTAATTGCAGATACAAGAATATTCCTAAAACTAGTTGTTGAGAAGTTCAGAAGCTAATGAATAAGCCTGAGCACCAAATTAGTGGATTTGGATTGCATGGGTGCGAGATTTTTCAATGGATACCTACCCAAATCATAATGCGACTGAAAACAAAAATAGATTAAAATCCTTGTAATGATTTCAAAACAAATATAATGTAAAATGGAACATTAAAATCCTTGTAATGATTTCACAAATATAATGTAAAATGGAGCCCCTTAGTTCAAGAGGAGTCAAATCGTCTCTTTGCACAACTTGGTGCTCGAAAAAGGAGGCTAAAGTTTCAAAAAACGATTAAATACAACTAGGTGCTAAAAAAAAGAGGCTGAGGTTTAAAAAGCAGATTAAATATAGTGGGAGTGGCCACATGACAAAGTTGGAATTAGTTCTTTGTTTCCACCAACCAACGAAACCATCATATATATATATATAACCAAATAGAGACACAAAAACCTAGAATTCTTAATCATGGTTAAATATTTTGGTTTGAACATAGTTTTGGCACACTCCACGAATTGTCATAATTCAGGAAAACTGTTAGTGTAAATAAAATAAAATGTTTTTTCAAAAAGAAAAAAAAGTGTCAATTAGAGAAAAGTCACCGGAAAGGCATGATACAACTTGTGATACATAAGGATTTTACTAATTATTGTTGCATCTTTTCATTTTTACACCTATTTATGATAAAAGAATGAAAAATATATCGAAACATGTACCAATTATATGAAGATCAAGAATATAGCACCTGTGACAATATAATATAAGTCAATTTATGCCGAAGTGAGAGGGTGTCACAGTTCGTGGTGGCGGAGAAAAAAACCAAGAAGTGGGAAGAGAAATCGAGAGAGGGAGCGAGGAATGGAAATCTATTTTTAATGTTCGATACTCATCGCATGATAACCGCTGAGAGACATCACAACGTTTACTAGTACATAACGATCGCGCTCTGGTAACGCTTGACCGCTTCTCTGCTTCTCTGTTGTGCTCTACTATTTCACGCGGAGGAAAAACCATAGGGTTCCTTCTAACCATAATATTTGCAATTTTTGCAAAGCCCCAATCAAACTAGGAAAAATGGAAATCTGGTTGTAACTCACCCCTAACTCCATCAGCTACTCCAGACAACTTATTGATTCTGATATATCCAGACAACTTATTGATTCTGATATATCCATCATATGGTGAGATTTCTTTCTCGTACTCAGGGTGTTGGTGTACAAGCACTTAGACTAGCTGTGTCCGTGTACATGCACCTAGATTAGCTTTAGTTAAATTAATGCTTGCATGTGATGTGCACTTGCTTAGTTAAGTTAACTTATTGCATGGGGTACATGTGCACATTAACATAACATAAAACACACTTAGCTTCAGTTGTTGCATGTACAACTAAAATTAAATTAGTTGCTTTTATGTATTTATTCCAAAATTAATATTGAAAAATCAATTTCATTCTTTTCTCAATACTTGCTCACTTCCTTCCTTCTCTTGCAAGTTTGTTCATTGTTTTGCAGATCTAGATCTTTGTATGTCAAAATCTTACATGGTATCAGAGCGAGGGATTTGTAATTAGTGCACAAGCAATTTTTATTTGCAGGTTCAGAAGATTGAAGCAACAACAAAGAATGGAGTCTAAATTGGAGTTTCCACAATCAACAATTCTTACTCCATATAATTACTTCGAATGGAAGCCAAAGATTCTACTTCATCTCAGAAGTAGAGGCTTATTTCGAATAACCATGGAAACAGAAGTTGAACCAACATCGGCAATGGAGAAAACAAGATATTTCAATCGCATGGACGAGGCCTTCGGCATCCTATGTTTATCTATCTCTCCAGAACTGCTATTTCATGTTGAATCATGTTCAACTCCAAATGAAGTATGGAAAACTTTGGAAGGATTGTTTGGAAAACAGGATGAAATGCAAGGTCACATTCTCGAAAATGAGTTAAATTCATTAGATTCGAGAAATTTTGAGAACATTCAAGATTTTCTCACAAGGTATAAAGCCTTGTTGCTTCAACTGAAAGGATGCGAGATCAACAAATCCAAGCAAGAAAATCAGTTTATTCTTTCCATTTTATCAAAACTTGGTCCAAAGTATGTAGTATTCGTCTCTACATTCCACACAGTAAGATCTGCAACCGGTGCAGCTTGGAAGATGCCCTCACTGGATTCTTTTATTCAGTCTTTGATGCATGAGCAAGATAAGCTCATCAAAATGGGCACACTTAAAAATTCCAAAGCGCATGCACTTACTGTGCATGCAAAAGGAAAGACAAATTCCAAAGACCATTATAAAGGAAAAGGGAAGAAGGATCCTGATCCAAGAAAGCAAGGAAATCCCAAACCCCCTGATGGATCATTCGACTCAAAGGAAAGGAAAGGAACGAAAGGGCAATCAATGTGCAATTATTGCCACCGTGGTTTTCATCCTGAATCTGCATGCATGAAGAAGACTATAGATCTTATGGCGCAGACACTCCAGCAACACAATCTTGGAGACCACATTCCTAAGAATGCCAAGAATAAGTCTAGAGAAAAAACACTAGATCCAAGAGGTAATGGGCATGCTTTGATTGCTCTTCATTCTACACCGCAAGAATGGATCATCGATTCAGGAGCTTCACATCCTATGGCTTCTTCAAAGGAATCCTTTTCTTCTCTACATGCATACTCAAGTCCTCCTATTCTCATGGGGGATAATTCTGTAGTAGCATCAACTGGACAAGGAAGAGTGGAGTTCGAAGATGGAAGTTTTGAGAATGTCTTTCATATTCCAAGGCTTTCTGTGAATCTTCTCTCAGTGTATTAGATGACACACATAGGCAACGGAAGGAAAGTGGAATTTACCCCAGATTCCGTGATCATTTATGACATGAAAACCAACTTGAAGATTGCATATGGAAAGGTAAATGATCAATCTCATCTATATACATTTTCTGATTTTGTTCCTCAATCAGATTCCATTTTGCTACTTATGCATGCAAATGAAGAAAGTAGGATTTGACATTGGAGATTTGGGCACTTGAATTTCAGATATATGCAACAGCTTAACAAGCAAGGGATGGTCAAAGGATTGCCAACCATTGAATTTTCAAATGGTGTTTGTAATGGATGTACTCTTGGAAAGCATCCACAAGACAAATTCGAGAAGGGGCATGCATGGAGAGCCTCTTCACCTTTGGATCTTGTACACATCGATCTCATGGGTCCATTTCCAGTGCTTTCAATGAGCAAAGCAAGATATGTGTTGTCATTCATAGATGATTACACGAGATTCACTTGGGGTTTACTTCTTGAAACTCAAGTCTGAAGTTTTTCAACATTTAAAGCTTTTCAAAGCGCATGTGGAAAATCAGTCTGGAAAACACATCAAGATCCTCCACACAGATAATGAGACAGAATATGTCAACAAAGATATCAAGAATCTTTGTAATGAAGCAGGCATACAGTTGCAACATACAATTCCTTACACTCCACAGCAAAATGGCATGGCTGAAAGGAAAAATCGATCATTGAAAGAGATGGATAATTGCATGTTGCATGCAAGATCTCTTCCGTCGAAATTGTGGGCTGAAGCTATCAATTGTGCCTCATACATCCGGAACATATCTCCTCATAAATCTGTTACTGGAAAAACACCTTTTGAGGCTTGGACTAGCATGCAACCTGAAGTTAGTCATTTCCGCATTTTTGGATCTCGAGCATGGGTCTGCATTCCTACAGAGTAGAGAAAGACTTTGGAGCCTCGAAGTAAAGCATGCATGTTTGTTGGATATTCTGATGAAGTCAAATGGTACATATTGCTTGATATCCACACTGAAGAGCTCTTTATTGAAAGGAGTGTAAAGTTTGACGAAGATATTTTTCATGCACCAGGGATAAACTTGTTACCAAGTTTCCATCACCACTTGTTGATGAGTATGCAGATGAAACTTCAGATCAAAATTCTGATGAAGATGAGTCTTTTCCTGTGACGCCTGTTGGACCACCACTTGTTGAACATCGAGATCATACTTCTGCATGTATTTCAAAAGATTCTCGACCACCTTCAACACAAAAATGGTGCAACATGAGTGATATCCTTGATGATCCTGCCTCTATCCCTCTGTTTGAGGAAGATCCGCAAGCACTCTTTGCTATGGAGCCATCCATGCCCATGCATGCTTATATGATGCATGGATCTAATCCATAAACTTATGCAGAAGCAAGTGGGCATCCTGAATGGGAAGTCACAATGGATGAGGAATATAACTCTCTCATTGAGAACCAGACTTGGAATTTGGTTCCACTACCTTCCAATCGCAAACTTGTGAGGTGCAAGTGGGTTTACTGGACCAAGAAAGCATCAAATGGCCAAGTTAGTCGATATAAGGCACGATTGGTAGCAAAACGTTTTCAGAAAGTACGTGGTGTTGACTATGATGAGACTTTTGCTCCAGTGGAAAAAATGGATTCCATTCGGCTAGCTCTCTCCATTGCAGCAGCAAGAGGATGGGAGGTGCATCATATGGAGCAGCCATTGGGATACATGCATGATTAATCTCTGATATGCAAACTAAAGAAGTCTCTCTATGGCCTCAAGCAGGCACATGGAGCATGGTATACAAAGATGGATTCTTATTTGTTATCTCAAAATTCTGTACGATGCAAATCCGATTCCAATGTTTATTTTTGAAGAAAATTGACTCCTTGTTGATCATAGTACTCTACGTAGATGATATTTTGATAACAGGTAGTTCAGCTTCTGTCATTACTAAGATTAAAACTGCATTGCATAAGTGGTTTTCTATGACAGACATGGGCTTTCTAAATTTCTTCCTTGGACTAAAGATCAATCAGAGTGATTATGGGATTACCATTTCTCAACCAAAGTATGCTAGAGATATTTTGGCATGATTTCACATGAGTGACTGCAAGCCAACAACCACACCTTTCTTATCAGGGATAAAGCCTGAGAATGACAAACAAACACCATTGGTTGATTGCACATTGTACCGCCAGCTTGTGGGAAGTCTTCTTTATCTCACTCACTCCCGTCTTGATCTCCCCTATGCTGTTGGAGCAGTTTCCAGATACATGCAAGAGCCACATGAGTTACACTGAAATGCTGCAAAGCGCATCCTTCTATATGTCCAGGGGACAATCACCTATGGGATTCATTATGCAGCCAATTGTTCTTTGAATCTCATTGGGTTCACAAATTCAAACTGGGCTGGCGACGCCATTGATCGCAAGTCCACCTTCGGTTATGTACTTAGTTTGGGATCTGGCCCAATTTGTTGGTCAAGTAAGAAGCAGGGTGCCATTGCCTTAACATCAGCAGAGGCCGAGTATAGAGGAGCAGTCAATGCCACTATTCAGGCAATTTGGCTACAACATTTCATATCTGAGCTTGGCGTTAGTGTCCATCATCCCACTGTCATCTAGTGCGATAATAAAAGTACGCTAAAGTTTTGCAGAGATCCAATGCAGCAACAGCGGACCAAACACATCGAGATCCACATGCACTTCATTAGAGAACTCATTTATGATGGGATCATCGATCTTCAATACCGTACTAGTTCCGAGCAGATTGCTGATATCTTCACCAAGACTTTCACTGAGTAGAAGTTTCGATTCCTGCGAGATCGTCTCGGCGTGAAGGACACGACTTCCTTGCAGTTGTCTTTTCTCTACTTTTGCATTATATTTTCAGGGGGGGTTTTCTTCCCACTAGGTTTTCCCTCTTTCCTCATTTTTTATGCATTGTATATGGGTACCTAAAATGGTCGTGTTACCAGGACTCATTCATTTTGCATCACATTCACTTGAGTTATGCTTAAGGGGGGGTGTTGGTGTACATGCACTTAGATTAGCTGTGTTGGTGTACATGCACCTATATTAGCTTTAGTTAACTCACTGCTTGCATGTGATACATGTGCACATTAACATAACATAAAGCACACTTAGCTTCAGTTATTGCATATACAACTAAGCTTAAATTATTTATTTTTATGTATTTATTCCAAAACTAATATTGAAGAATCAATTTCATTCTTTTCTCAATTCTTGCTCGCTTCCTTCTTTCTCTTGCAAGTTTGTTCATTGTTTGAAGATCTAGATCTTTGTATCTCAAAATCTTATACACGGACTTCTAGATTTTTAAAATGAGGGATATCTTCATGGAGATGTCTGAGTTTTTTCAAATGGACATCCAGTCCACAGAGATCTCATGTAAGATCAATGGTGGAGGAGAAGTTATATTATTTGAATGTATAGATAACTTCCTCAGATTATTCCTCCAAATGATTGAGTATGTATGTGGTTGGGAATATTTGAAACGAGAGAGGAGGCGGCCATGGCCTATGATTAGGCCACCTTCTCCATGAGAGGCTCCAACGCCTTCCCAACTTCCCCCTTGAAATTGAAATTGTTGGCAGGTCCTTGAAGCGTAGCCACAGTCACTCCGGTGTATCTAATCCACTTACTTCCAACCTCAACTTTTCCTCTGAAATCTCCTCAGGCGTGACCACATCCAGTAACCAAAAATACTACATCAAGTAGCCAACTTTCTGACTGCCATAGCTGGATCTAGCAACTCGGCTAATATCATTCCAACACTGCTACCTCAGCGCTTGAAAGGTATGCCATTGAGAGGCTCGATTCACCCAGAGAAAGAAGGGAGTCACCGAAAACTTCTACCGGTGCTTCTAGCCAGACTGATAATAACCAAGACATCCACAAATGTAGCAAAATATTACCAATGGAGATATTTGAGGTGATTTGAAGCAACATCCAAAAGTTAAATTGTAAATTTTTACTCCCATAAAAGTGTAAACTTTTTGCATATCCATAACCAAAAAAGAACTAAGAAATTAAAAATCAGATAAAAAACTTCGAACCTACTTGCAACCAAAATGGAACTAAAAAATTAAAAATCAGATAAAAAGCTCTGAACCTACTTGCAACTTTATATACTCTGTGGGAAAGTAACAAGCACGCTCTCATAAACAATTAAGGTTTTAATGTTCAGAAGTCTGCCGATAGAATTGGGGAGAGATTTGAGTTGATTCGAAGCAACATACAAACTTCTAAGATTCACCAGGCGTGATTTGAAGCAACTTCCAGACTTCTAAGGTTCACCAGGAGAGTCACGCATTTGGAAAAGCACTACAATGGCCATGAACCTATTCCATTCCATATTGAATTAGTGTCTGGTTGAATCCATCCGTTCCAGATCATTGCAACCTATAGCCAAATTTTGGTTTGCACCTCAGGTTGAATACAAATCTTCGGAATTTTTAGTTTTTACCATGAGAGAATTTGTTTTTGGAGGAAGACATGGTGGTGTGATATAGGAAAAAGTGACATGTGGATAACAAAGAGGGCGGTGTGATATAGGAAAAAGTAACGCGTGGATGATAAAAACAAGTGGCAGTCCTAATGAAATTTTTTAAACTCCTGTATAAGAATTCAATACAAAACTTTACCTCAACGCACAAAGTTTGGATAAAATGATATCGCGGTTATATTTAAACTTTGCCACAATCACTAGACTTTGGATAAAACATACTGCCGCAATATTTTTGTATTGGGCTGCGAATCTTAATGAAATTTATTAAGCTTGTTTATAAGAATTTGATACAAAACTTTGCCTCGACCACCCGACCTTGGATAAAATGATATAACTGTGATATTTAAACTTGGCCTCAATCACTAGAGTCTGGATAAAATATACTGCGGCAATATTTCTGCATTGGGTTATGTGAAGCCTATAATAAGACCTCAAATCTTTTCCGACCAAAAAATTTGCTAAAATTTTTTGTGAATGAAATTGGGAGCAATAAACTTTGACTAAAATTCGAGAGAGCTAAAAATAAAAATAAAAAGAGTCAAAAAGTGAATTAATGGGCAGTCAACGATCAAGCGATCGCTATAGTCCTGCAGGAGGCAGGGACTAATAACCAGTCGCCCATGACATCGAAACATACATTATGCTGCTAAGGATTTTATTGCTTTGTAGCTCCTGTAATTTAAAACTTTAATGCAGTTACATTGTTTGGATTTTAACCGTTTGGATTTACATGGATGTTCCGGTGCTTCTGTCCTCATTTTCCATTTATTATGACGAGAGGCATATTTCTTATTGGAAGTCGTCCATTGATAGATTAATGTTTTTTTTTTTTTAATTTTTAATTTTATTTTATAATTAATTATTAAAATATTAATATATTTTATTATGTGTTTTAATGGATGGCTATTTAAATATGAAAGAGCATAATTATATTAATTATTAATAAATATGGTCGATAAAAGATAGATTTTGTAGAATAAAATTTAAAATTAATAATTTTTTTTTTGATAACATATATTCACATGATGTTATTTGTTATTTGATAATTTGCATGGTAATTTCATAAGTGGTAAGTGAAATGGTATCTACATAATAGTGAAATAACCATATAAATAGGAGGCCACACAAACCATTGGCTCACAATAAATAGGATGTGTGTTAGACACACATGGAATGTGAAGAAACATGAATGATAAAACAATGAATTTTATTTTCTATTAACACAGATGTGCATTTATAATACATTATTGTGATTGTTTGATTCATATTCCAATGTCTCTTCGACTCTTTAATCCTTATGGGAGTAGATTGTGGGAGGTCATATTTTCCATAGGACACTCAAGCACAAAAGTACATGACTAGCTATACTAGTGAAGTTACCTTCTAGCGTTACCAAATTTGATGGTAAACCTAGAGAAGATCCTACAACACACGTTACAACATATCAACTATGGTGCTTATTTAACTTTTTCATGGATGATAATGTCCATCTATAGCCTTTAAATTTGTAGAATTAATTGCTACAAATAGACCATTGACTTGCTAGGGAGTTGAAGGGTTTGTAAGGAACTCATGTGTGAGTAAGGATTGTATTAGGTTTTAGGTTCCTCGATTCATGATTCAAAGATTTATTTTCTTTATTTTTAGCTCTAGGTTGTTAATGATACTTCAAGGTATGGATTAAATTGAATTCACCTTATAGGTTTGAACAAATTCATTAGGAATGTGGGTTGCCAGTGCAAAAAGAAATGAATTAGAAGTGATATTTCATTATCCCATATGTGCAACTATTTAGCCTACATTTCCATAGGACATGAAACTAACCATGCCATTGGCATGGGATCTTGTCTTAGATTTTAGCTCCTTGTTTTAGATTATATGATTGTGATACAAACATTGGTGCATTCAAGTCCTTGCACCAATATTTGTATTAATAAATTTAATTTATTTTTATTTACCATTTATAAAAGTTTCATGAAGTTTTGGGAAGAGACTTGAAACTTAACCTTGAAACACGATATATAGAAACAAGATGGTATTAACCTTGAATTGGATATATTTCAGAGAGGATGGTATTATAGAAACAAGATGGTGCTAAAAAGTGATGATGAAGTTCGGCCAACAAGATTCGTGCTCAATGAGGAGGGAAGTGCTCTTTGCAAATGAAGAGCAACGCTTGAAATAGAATTATGCCCTGTAAAATTGACAGGAAAGGCAATTAACACTGGACTTATTTATCCACACCAACATGAGAAAATGGTCACAAATAAAGTGAAAGAGATAAGAAAAGTTAAGGGAGTTCCTGAGTGGCTCAATTGCTCAGTGTGGTCTTCTGGGCCTTCGAATATTGGTTTCAATTGAATGTCTAAGGAGAACGACACCAATAATGTTGGGGGAGAAAGCCGGTTATAGGAAAGTGCGGGTGCTATTATTGATGATCCACTTCAGGGAAATATTTTTCTTGTCAGTGATGGTAGTAGTTCCGAAGATGGTAAGAATAATGTCACAGATATACATAAGCCCAATTTTATCTGGCTCTGATACTGGCGTGAGAATGAAAGATGAACATGGTTGAGCCAAGAATGCGGAGTGAAAATATTTTATACTGGAGGAAATGCATCTATTACGGAAGAAGATGAAGAAGAAACAAATCTAAGATCGTGTGAAGATATTTTTTTTCATCTTCTACACTGTTGGATTCATCTTTCAACGTCTCTTGGACTCCTTTTAACTATTTAACTTCCACACCATAACCCTTAGCAAATTAGGTGTCCAACAATGATTTGATGATTTATATGGTAATTTCATAAATGGTAAGTGAAATAGTATTTACATAATAATGAAGTTACTATACAAATTATCAAATATCAAATAGCATCACCTGAATACTTAGATTTATAAAATTAATAGTTTACAAAATCAATAGTTGTGTTAAAGCCATTAATTTTGAAATGAGAAAATAATCTCCATTTATTTATATCAACCATATTTACTAATATAATCATACATCAATTACTTATTTAGAAAAATAATAAATAATAAATAATTTTAAAGTAAATATAATTAAATTTAGATGTAAAGTAAATATGGTTGGACTTAATTTGAAAATGCTGAAACTCCACGTAAGTAATGCTATGTTGAATTTGACATATTATTCTATATAAATATTATTGTTCTTGAAACAATTAAACAATGTTGTGCAAGTATATGTTAGTAGGCCAATAAAATTAGGTTGATTTCAAATAAATGATAATAATATGATGATCTAGTCATAAATGTTCATGTTAGAAGGTAATAGAATCATCTTCATCCTTAACATGTTTATTATAATATTTATGTTTATTATTTATTTATTTTATATAAATATTTACATAATGAATCTTCACTTTTATATAAGAAGATGGGATCTAGTAAGTTAAATAACTTTATTTTTAATAGATTTTTATTTTTAAATTATATATATATATAAAATTAATATTTTTAAACTAATATTTTGTTAAGATATTTTATAGTGTACAAAGTAATATGATATATAATTAATTTTATTCACTTAAAGTAAAAAATTATTTTTCACTATGGTTAAATTCAATTAATGTTATTCTCATATATAAAAAGGCTTTCTTGCTAATGTTGAGGATTCACCTCATTGTAGATGTAGGTTTGACTCCACAACTTAAAAATACTTAGACTCACCCATTTCTAAGGATATTGTGATTGGGCCTTATGAACATATAGTGAAAGAAGTGGTTAATAGGAGTTTTCCACCTCACTCTCATCCTTCCTTTACTTGACTCTTACATCCCATATTCTTGGGTGGGAATGTAGACTTGACTTAATCGTTTTCATAGTTTAATGGTCTTTACTAATATTTGATTGTAGCTAGTGTACACTAGATGGATGAACATAGGGTGTCAAATCCTCGTGTCCCTAAAGGCGACCCTGAGACAACTTCCAAATCATCAACTAGTATTATAAGTCTCGTCCCCACCATTTTTGCACCCTATATTTTATCTTACTAGGAGACTAAGTTGGGTTCATTGTTTCCTTCTTGTCATGCATCTACTGTGAGTATCACTACCAAAAGGACATTGGTTGCTCCATTCACCTTTGGTGGAGGATCTAGTACACCTACGAGTAACATATTGACATAAAATATCAAATTTATCCTCATCCAGTCTTGGGGTTCCCTCCCTTCGTCCTTTTATATTGGTAGGAAGTTTTTTTACACCTAATATTGGGTTTTCTTTTCGATGGAGCTCACTATTAACACTAGGGGCATAATGTTGTTGGAGGTTTTCATAATCCTTGGGAGAGTCAAGCTATGGGAGGTTATATTTTCCATAGGGAACTCAAGTTCCTTTGAATGTTGAAACATTTAGGGTTAACATTCCTATTAATGGATTTTACCCTTGGGGTGCCAATATTTATGGTAACCTTATAGTCTAGGATGTTTCCCTCTTGGTGCACCATTTTTTCACGAAAATAATTAACCTTTTATGACTCCCTTTTCCACTAGGGAGCCACATCTTAGGGGAAATAACCCTTGGTTGTTGCCATGGGTCTTGGAGCTAACCCCTTGGGAAAGAAAACTTCCATAAGAGGCTCCTCAACTTATGGAAACCAAGCTATATGTGGATCATAAAATTCATTTGGGTTATATGGATCAACACCTCAACTCATTCAACTTACCCTTCTTGGTGAAACTTACGTTGATTCATTTATCAAGGTTGATTAATGATCCCATCAAGCACAAAAGTACATGGCTAGTTATACCAGTGAATTTATCTGCTAGCATTACCAAATTTGATGGTGAACCTAGAGAAGATCCTACAACACACATTACAACATATCGAATATGATGCTTATCTCAAATTTTCATTGATTATAACATCCATCTATAGCCTTTAAATTTGTAAAATTAATTGCTACAAATAGACGTAGTAAAATAGGAAAGGCTGATGATGCATACACACACATTAACATAGATATTTTAGCTTAGAAACACAAACATAGTAAATAATTAAGGATATTTAGTATGCGTTTTCTTTATATTATTATAATAATATGTATATTTCCCACAACGTCCACGGGTTCTTGGATAGACGGTGATAAGGTGCGTTATTAAGTCACTCCTTGATGTCAAGTCACTGGTTCAATTCCTCACCCCGATCGAGGTGATTTATTTGGACATGATGATGAAGATGTAGTCCTACCCAGCTTACAAAAAAAAATGTATATAGTCGACAATATCCACAAACCTCCAATCCATTTCCATTCAGTTATATTAGTTATTTGGAAATAAAAAATCGTGGGTTGAACACCATGTGACAAAAAACCACTGAAAATGAAAACCATGTGTTGAAAACCACAAAAAATGAATTCAAAAAATCACCCATTTTTTTTGGGGGGTTACTTCCGTTGGCCCCCCATTACCCGCCAAACGGAATACACTCAACGCATTGTACAACTTGTGTTGGTAGTCATGAAAAGAATATAACACATATCTGAAACTTCCTATAACTATTATATTAACCTCTTATCAATAATATCACAAAATTATGCATCATTCTTGAAAGAATTATCATGCATGGGGAAAGAACTGACACATTAACAAGATTTCATCTAGATACTTCCAATCACATATTTGACTATATCCATTGGTGGAGACAATGAAATTTTTTTTTTTTGATGAAGTAGTTTGAGATTGGTTCATTATGTCTATATTTCCTAGAATCACCAAAGATGTCTCTAAGATAAGAGCTCAAACTGAATAACAAGTGATAGGAATCTTAGAGGAACATATTTCCTCTAAGGAGTTGAAGGGTTTGTAACCATATCAAGTTCCCATTGTAAAGGACCACTATCATAGGGATGTTGTAATTATGTGATTCTAGTGGCTACATGGATGGGTAGCTATAATAGGAAAATATCATGAATGGATGATGTTACCTATACCATTGACTTGCTAAGGAGTTGAAGGGTTTGTAACCATATGTTGTTGTTGGGTTATAAATGGATTAGGCAATTTAAAAATTGAGTCAGTAAGGTTTTTCTAGGAAAAATACTTATGATTTTTTTCCATGTGAGGGAACTCATGCCAACCCTATCATTGTATTGGGTTTGAGGTTCCTCGATTCATTATTCAAAGATATTTTTTTTTCTTTTTTCTTATTTTTGGTTATAGGTTGTTAAGGATACTTCAAGGGCATAGATTAAATTTATTTCACCTTATAGGTTTGAACAAATTAATTAGGAATTTTGGTGGTGAGTGCAACAAGCAATGAATTAGAAGTGATATTCCATTATCCCTTATGTGTAACTAGTTAGCCTACATTTCCATAGGACATGAAACTAACCATGCCATTGGCATGGGATCTTGGCTTAGGTTTTGTAATGTCATTCAATGACTAGGGATAATTTGATATGATCTCATACATTGTTTACACTTTATAGAAATCTTCCCATCCCAATGATCCTTTGCAGATAGATAATACATAGTTTGGCGTAATGCTTCACCCTCCAAAGTGTGTTATTCAAAATTAGAAACATAATCCCAATGCAATGTATACTAACAATTACAATATTCTTGAGGATATTTCCTAGGAAGAAATTGACATGTCAATTCTTGAATTTTTACAAAGATGAACCATGTAGAAAAAATATCTCTTGACTACTCTCAGTGGTATAGATTCATTCGACACTAACATCATCACTATCAACCCAACTTAAATTCCCTTTTTCTCTTTTTGATCATATGGAATTTTTTTATTATGGTGCATGTTTTTTCCAAGAACACCAACCATAAGATAGTCATGGATGAAGGAGCATAACTTGTATCATGTTGTCCAAGTGTTAGTATTTTCTTGGATCACCCCCTAGTTATAGTCTTAAACCACATTGAAAGCCTTTGATGGGCATACTTTTCAACCCTAGTAAATATTTCCTATTTTTCTTATTGATTTAGGGGGTAAAGTGCTTTAGGTCAAAGTTGAATTCATTAACACCCCATTGGAACATAGTCTCTTACTTGGGATAAGTTGGCTCTATATTATGAAAGTTTTCATTTCCTTAGTCTTCAAAATTTTAAAGTTCCCTCATCTTGGGAATATTGTCACTAGACGACAATTGTAATATTGTAACTTCGACTTGCACATTAATGATAGGCTATTGGCATAATTTATTGTATATATCCCTAATGTCATACAAAGTGTTGGAGTGGGATGTTCAAAGACTCCTCATCAATGGTTACTTTCCCCTTTCCTCCACCAGTTTGATCTCATTTTATTGAAACCAATAATATGATCTTGTCAATTACTTATGGATACTAAGGATCACATGATACTTGAGTGACATCTTCTTCATTTGATGTAGATATGTATAGATATTATATTCAATTGAGCCTTGTGAAAATTATTTGTTAATAAATTCAATCTCTAACTACAAAATCTAAATCAAATCTTCCGATAGGATGTGGAGCTTGATAAATATAATTTTCAAGTCTTTAATTATGAAATTAGGTGAAGCCATCTTGGAGGCCATAATTATCTCCATTTGACTTTGGAAAGAATCACATCATCATTCATATTTTCTCCCTTGCTAAGAACAATTGAATGACAAGTTGAAAAACTTAGTTTCTTTTTGGAATGTTGCATGTTTACAAGCTCCCATTGTGATTCACAATTTTTTATTATAATGGAATTTATCCAACATTTTAAAAACCATTCCAGCTAACATTTTGGTCAAATTAGGTGTCATGGAACATGTAAACACACCCCCTTACCATTGGGAGTGTGCTCATTATGATAACCCAACTTCCTTGGTGCAGTTGGAGAAATGTTTTTTTTTTTCTTCCAAGTTTCCCTAGAACTCAATTTGGATATCGTCGTCACATTTGTCTCAATGAAACCTTTCCAGTGATGTGAAGTTTGTCTAATTTGGACATTAGGATTTAAAATTGTGTCCCTTTAAATTTTTATTGACTTACATGTATCTCCACTCTTTCCCTGCCACATGGGATCCACATGGTGACCATGTCGTAGATCTCATTACCTTATTCTGTGTTCTAATCCCCACAACCTCATGTGGGTGTATATATATATATATATATATATATATATATATATATATAACCATCACATAAATATATCGTCCTTCAGTATCTGCCAACCTACAATAACCCATTCAATCAGTGAATGATATTTAATAGCTTCCCCCCTTACTGACATCATGGGGGAGGGGGGTTCTATCATCTTGGTTTCACCTCGAGGTTACATGGTATCATTCCAATGGGCTCCACTTGTATGATAGATCCAATGTATCATACTCAATAATGTACCCCCCCCCCCCTCATTGATGTCACAAAGGGGGGTATTATTTTGGTTCCAAATAATGGTTCTTGGGCCATGATCCGAAGAAACACCATTAATACAATAATCCAATGGTTTGTAATGCCTCTCCCTCCCCTCAATGATATCACAGGGGGAAGGCCCCATCAAATCCCTGGCTATTGACCTACCACAACACAATTAATTACCACAATTGTAACAAACACAGTTAAAAATTCATGTAATTTTTTTTATATGACCAAGGTCATGGGGCACACATTCCAAGCTAAATGTTGTGAAAAACATCCTATTGTGTGTGTTCATTTGGTTTATTATGGATAAGAGAAAATTGGCAAAGACAATGGCATAGGCTTTGGAAAGGCAAGAGGCATTATTTGGAATTTTATTTATGAAAGCAAAGGAAAATAGGAGAAATGGAAGGTGAAAGGTCACATGTTGCATGTGAGGAGGAAATGGAATGAAAATAATGGAAAATGAAGAAATTAGAGGGCTCAATGATAAAAGGCTTATGAGGTTCAATTGGTATCTTTAGTCAATGTAACCTTTTTCCAGTTTAGTTTTGGATCTCTCTCAATTATATCTACTCTCTCATACTCTTGGATACTTAGAGTATTCTTGGAGCACTCTATCATTCAAGGAAGAAAATAAAATAAAGGACAAAGCAGAAAAAGTAACGAAAATATAAATAAAGGAAGATTTGGATCCAGAGGCTACAATGAGTTTACTTTATGGTATCGAGTTGCATGTATGATTTCCTTGCTATTCTTGACATGAATGGTACATGTATGTGCTTATTTTTTTCTCTTGCTATCATTGGCATGGATTTTTCCAGGTGTGACACTGGTTTTCAACCTTTCCTTTCCATTTATGGATAGCGATAATGTGATGGGGTTCTATCTTACTTGGTTGAGTTGGATTTCCAGATGGTTTTGAAATTGAGTGGGGTGGTCTTAAGAGGAAATACAAGGCTTATGAATCCTTGGAATGGTGAAGGTGGGATTGAGGTAATGATTGATTTTGTATTCCCTTGTTTGGCCAGGTTCCTAATTGCAAATAAACTGACTTGCGAGGAAGGCTTACCTGGAATCCAACGCTGTCGTTTGTAGAAGAGGTGGTGCTCCCGTTCCTTTGCTCTGGCAGATCACAATCCTCACGATCTCCGTGATCAGACACCTACACATGCAAGAAACAACACAAACGCAAGCATAAAATCCAGTACATACAACTATATGTCAGTCGAAGAGGACATAACTCGTGAACATGATCAAGAACAAGAGTGGAACCATAACCGATAGTCGCTTATCATTAATGAGTCAAAAGAAGAATACAACCATAGCTTCGACATAATATCCTCCTTTAGCGGGTCGTCAGCAAAACATGTCTCAATAAAGCCTGTCAAGGATGGGACAAGCTTCTCTCTCCGGATACTTGGAAATAGTCTCCTTGCTTAGATTTGGCCTTGAGGGAATCAAGAAGGCTCTTGCAGCATAAGGATGTGAAAGCTCTTGGGAACTCTTTGGAACTAGCTTGCAAAGGAGTTGAGCAAGATTTTATAGATGGAGGAAGGGGAGTTGGGATCCCTATAATTATGGGATTGGCCCTATCATCAAGGAAGCTTCCATGAGAGGTGGCAAACCACTTCCTCTCTATAGAAATCCGTAGCCAACTCAAAATAGATATCAGTCCAGGAATTTGTTAGGACGAAACTTCCGCCATTTATTTCTAAAAAACACCTCTTAATATGGTTGGCGCGGGTGCGACTCTATGACAGAGCGCCAATTGGCGCGAGGGCTGAACTGTGGAACTGCACCAATGGAAAAAGAGCTATTTTTAGGGTTTTTTGCAGGGAGATGTCTTCAGAGCAATGAAAGCTCATCTTCAGAGGGATGCAATGAAAGTATTTTCAAGTCTTGTCTCTGCTCACAAGTCACGAAATGAGCCCTCCAATGTGTGGGATGGGGAATGGCAGGGACAGTGACAAATTGCTGTGTAACAGATGCCCCATAAAGCATGAGGCCCGAGAGAGAGAGAGGGGTGAAATGCTTTATGAGAACATGCCGACTGAAAAAACTGCCATCGGAAAACCTGCGGAGCGAAGTACAACTGACGTCTCAGATACATGAAATATATGCGTGGTATGGGCACAACCATCCATAAAGGAGTATACAATAATCAAGATCCAAGGTATGGACGCAGCCATCCATAACGGAGTATACAATAATCAAGATCCAAGGTATGGACGCAACCATCCAGAGAGGATCGATAAATAGACTCAGGTATGGTCGCAGCCATCCAATCAGTGAGTCATGTAAATAATCATAACAATCCACAAAATCGCAGCCCGGATTACAACAGACACAATCCAGGGTCTTGTGCTCCATCTCAACCCGAACAGAGTACAAGTTCAAGCATGCGAATATGTAAGCTGAAGTCGAACATGCAAGAACATTTTCTGATTACCAGCCAATGATGAAAGCTATTAACAAACGCGAGAGGAACCACCAATAATGACAATGGCCCTCAAGGTACTACAGGTAAAATCTATGGCATGTGAATCAATGAGCTGACGTCGAACACCCGTAGAATCACTCGATCGAAGGCCAATGATGAAAACCTCGCGTCGAATTCGAAGAACCTGCCATTGAGGCATGCAGGCTCCAAGGTACCACAAAAGAGTCTTTAGATCAGCTTCCCAGATAATGAACTGAAGTCGACGGGAAGTGACCTTGATCGAAGGTGGGCCATAATGTTTCCCACATCATCGACACGAGACAGAGTAACATGATGTTTTTTGTGAATTAGGATCATATGAGAATCAGAGGAAGGTTGATACTTTGCAGAGGTCAACATCTCTTGAACATATAACGGCACAATAGTGGATTTGGCAGTATTTGACATCAATGGATCAGAGGTCATGGTGATGAGGCAACGAGTAGATGAGAGGTCAAAAGAGATTATCCAAACCCACGGAGGCAAGTGAAGAACGAGATGAGATGTCGCCAACCTGACACGAATGCAGACAAGTGCCATGTTCAAGAGCGACATACTGCCGACACAACAATGATGTTGGTTCCATTTTTACCCCACCATTTCTGGCGAGTACCCCAATTATTTTTGATAACAAGCTTGAAGGGGATAGCATATGCTTGTAATATAAGTCCGCCCTTCGGGCGAATCCATCCTAGTACATTTAACGAGCCCTAGGAAGGAGCGACTCCCGAATAACGTCATTTTGGTAGGACCAGTGTCATCGAAGGTTTAACGAGTCTGAAAGGAAGAACTGTCTTTTCATATTTAGGGGTTTGAAAAGACGAGCGGAAAAATGAAACTCACGGCGGTCTTTCGTAGATAGTTCCTCGGACCCGAAAAGGTAGAAAACAATATCCGAGAAAACCTCCTAGTCGCGATAGGCTAGGGTATTCCTTTTTCGTAAATAATCTATCCCAGCCCGAAAAAGGGGTAAACATATATTGGGTAGATTTCGTTTCACAACCATTTAACGAGTTCAAAACGAAAAGAGTCTCGGAAATATTTTCATGTTTAGGGAGTCAGAAAAGAGCTAAAATTTGACTCCTCCTGAAGGAATGAGTGGTATAAAGGGTAGCAACTGGTTCTGGTAATGGCGAAACTGCTCAAAACAAGTAAAGGTCAAGAAGCCGGCTAACAAGACCACTCATCGCAGCGGTTCCTCAGGAACGGGTAAAACAACCAAGTGAAGGCATATGATTGGCCAAGCAGATGGGGACGATGGAATGAGAAAACCAAGGTTCATCTGGCAAAAACAGGCTGATAAAATGGCAATCACAAGGGGTAAAATGGGAATGGTTTCATTTTTACACAAGCTTGAAATCAGAAAACTCTGCTTGAAGTTGGTTTCATTTTTACACAAGCTTGAAACAAAGATAAACTATGCTTGAAACCGGTTTCATTTTTACACAAGCTTGAAACGGAAACAAACTATGCTTGAAAAGTAAGCATGCCCCCAGCATGGTGACTCAATTCGAGGTACATGCCCCCCAAGCTTCAATCCATATGAAAGGCAGATGGAGTGAAGGTTCAAATTACGAGATCAAGAGAAAGACTCGACTGGTATTTTACGAGATCTTATCAAAGACTCGAATTGAACGGGAACATGTTTCATTGTTTTAATGAGGTTGACACAATAAAATAACTATCCTTAGGACACCTTGTTTCATGGTTTAAGGAGCTTGACACAAGACAAGGAACTCTGCTCCGACAACCTGGTTTCATTTTTTAAGGAGCTTGACACAGGAAAAGAACCATGCTCCGACCAGACCTCATCATAATGAATAAGAAGTCATGGCATCCAAGAGTTCCACTCCTGATGGAAGGAAAACATCCTGGAAGTCAGGACCCAATGCCCCCAGCACATTATGCATGACGGCATTATCACTGAGTACAGGCACGGGGTAGGTAGCCACATAGTTGACCTGCGGTGGGGCAGATACAACGGGTGGATAAAAACCAGGAAGGGATGATGGCGGACCAGTTGCCACATCAGGACCAAAGAACGAAAGCTGATCAATGGTCACGATCCATCCTTCATGTGGAAAACAGACCACACGAAAGAGGGAGGAGACAAGCACTCCCATGGCATAGGTGTAATCGCGCCCCAAAAGCAGATTAAAATCTAAGGGGCCTGGAACAACCATCACGTCCATATGGACGGTTTTACCTCCCAAAGTAACAGGTAACCTTGGAAGGATCCCTAACGGTTGACTCATTCTTCTGTTAAATGCCAACAGATTCTGCGTAACAGGCGCAAGCGGCGGCGAGCCAAAAGCTTGCCAGGTAGTTGAGGATAAAATACTAACAGACGCGCCTTCATCTATAATGGTGCTGGGTACGACCAGACTAAAAGCCTGTACTGTGATCTCGAAAGGCACATAAGACGGAAGGCGGTATCTTGCGAATCGATTCCAATCAAAGGAAGTGACCAAACTACTTGGAGGGGCTACCATCGAATCAAGATGGTCTTCCCTCGGTGTTACGGAAGAAGAAGGAGCATCCTCCACGACCTCCATCTCTAAGGTGGGAGGAGTAAATTCTTGAGATATAGAGACAGGAGAATCTTTCTTCAAGTTTGAGGAATCTGAAGAAACAAGAAGAAATTGAGGGGTGTGAGATCCACTCTCCACGGAAAAGACCTGGTGCACCGCAGATGGGGCCAGTTCAACCGATCCCATGACCAATGGTTGGTTGGGAATGGATTCCTGAATTTGAATTTCCGGAGGAGCGGGATCGACCAAGGATGAATCTTGACCGATGGTAGGATCAGTTGGTGGAGGACTCAAAGAAAGCCGATTATAACCAGCTGGAGAGCATGGTGTAGAACCGGTTGGGTTGTCCAAAACTCACTTGGCTTCATCCATATATGGACAAAGGTGAATGGCATGGTGCCCTTCACACAACTTGCAGGGATTGGTAATCTTACCCTGCTTCTTAGGAGCCTTACCAACGTTAGCTAAAGATGTGCCCCCAACTTGACTCTCGGAGGCCAAAGGCAACAGCGGGCGACCATTGGACCATGCTTCAAGCACCTTGGGAATGCCAGGGCAGTCTCGAAGAAGAAGGTCTCCCATGCACAACATGCAAGGGAACTTGACTTTCCGTGGAGGGTTGGGAGGTTTATCAAGAGGAGACTTCTTAGGCGAAAAAGCCGCAGAGCTAGCCTCTCCTTTATCTGACTTCTTCTTCTTTGTCTTCTTCTTCTTCTTCTTATCCACCTGGTTACTCGAATCTAGACTTTCACTAGGCAAAGTAGAAGACGAAGACGCAGAAACAGGCGAAGAAGGGGAGAGGTCCACCTTGGAATCAACATGATGTTGCTCAGGCGGAGGAATTGATTGAACAGTAGCCGGGACATTCGGGACCACAGAGGTTGAGAACAACCAAACAGGCAACCCAACAGTTAACCCAGGAAGGGACAACGTTGCCATGTAAGGAGCACCAACATTTCCAAAAGGAGGAAAAGGACCAAGATTCCCTTAAGAGGGGATTCCTTGGTTGGTGAACTCCGGAAAAGTTGCCATCAACAATTGAAAACCGCACAATCAAGGAATCCCCTCTGAAGGGAATATTGGTCCTTTTCCTCCTTTTATGCTTGCATTTGTGTTGTATGTACTGGATTTTATGCTTGTGTTTGTGTTGTTTCAATTGAGGAAATTTTATGGTTGATCTTCAATTATGTTTCGGTTTCAAGGCCCTACCATATGTCATATGACAATCTCCTGTATGCAGCTATATGAGAAAATAAAACTTTTCAATTCAATGAATGCTATCTAGTAAAGGGAAGAGCTTAAAAAAATGATGCAACAAACAACAACACTGCAAACGAAATCTTTCCAAACTAGATGAATTTCACTATCCAAAAGTAATTTCAAACATTCAACGATGCGAATAATGCAATGTAATCTATGCAAAATCCTCTTTTTCGAAAACTATGCAATTGTAATCTATGCACAATTTCCTTTTCCTTTTCAAATAATAAGAATGCACTAAATGCATTTTTCGATGAAATGAGAATCTACTCAATGCATGCTTTCAATGAAAGAGAATGCACTCAAAACGATTTCTAGTTTTCAATCATTAAACAATGTAATCTAAGTTCAATGATGGATCTCAAAAAATACTTTTCAATGCAATGTGATCTAATGCATTTTAACAAAAAGAACACTTTGAGACGAAAACTAAATAAACGCAAATATTCTTAATGAAGGATGAATGCAAAAGAGATGTAAACAAACACTAAGAATGTAATCATTGTTTCAAACACTTTGTAACGAAATCCCTCAAAAGGCGACAAGACATATAAGGTCAAACACAAAGGGGACTTCCAAAGCAAGAGATCAAAACAAGGCATTCATTCCCTTTTAAATCAAGCAATCATGGAGAGAAGACATTTCAAACAATGAGCAATGTAATCTATGCTCATACAGTGAAAAGACCGGAAGGGAAAGACACACTAGTGAAGGATTTAGGGAAAAAGTATCAATTTTCATACACCCTGAAATTGGCTCGACTTGTACATTGATAACTAGCACCAAATGGCGCGACTTGCACATTGACAACTAGCGCCAATGGCCAATTGGCGCGGGTTACTAACTGACAACAAGCGCCAATGCCTGAAAATGAAAAAAACAAAGAATTTCTCCCAACCAAGACCAGACTTACCACTTCAAGCAGAATCTCCAAGACTCAAATGAACCATGTGATCTAGGCTCAAAGCGAGACAAACACAGATCAAGCTCAGAAAGCTCAAAATAGAGTAAACCCTAGTACCTTATAGGATTGGCGCGACTGTAAGGCTGCAACTAGCGCCAGAATAGAATTGGCGCGGGTAATACACTAGCAACCTGCGCCAATGGGCGCGACTGTCAAGTTGAAAAGCACGCCAGTCGAGTTTACCAGTCAAAAATTAAAAAGAGAAATCCAACAAGCAGACCAGTGATAATCAAGCTATCCAAAAGCCAAATTCACAGAAAGAACCAGCCCAAAAGAGCTGATTAAGCAAGCAGAATCAAGAATCAACCGAAGAGACAAGACAATGCTCCAAGTGTTTAGTTTACAAACTAAACCGGAGATTGACTGAAGCAGCTTTGATCTACTTCGCAATTGCAGAGAAAAATCATTTCAAAGGCTATCTGGCCAACTTCAGGGTCCGTCTATAGCTCATAAAACGAATGACAACAAGCTAACGATACCCAGCGGAGTCGCCAAATTGTTGAAGAGGTAAATCCCCTCTGCGGACAGAGGCGATCCCTACTAGCCCAGATCGGGTCTAGCAACAATAAAACACGCTACAGTGCAGGTTCCTAATTGCAAATAAATTGACTTGCGAGGAAGGATTACCTAGAATCCAACGTTGTCGTTTGTAGAAGAGGTGGTGCTCCTGTTCCTTTGCTCTGGCAGATCACAATCCTCACGATATCCGTGATCAGACACCTGCACATGCAAGAAACAACACAAACGCAAGCATAAAATCCAGTACATACAACTATATGTCAGTCGAAGAGGACATAACTCGTGAACATGATCAAGAACAAGAGTGGAACCATAACCGATAGTCGCTTATCATTAATGAGTCAAAAGAAGAATACAACCATAGCTTCGACACAATATCCTCCTTTAGCGGGTCGTCAGCAAAACGTGTCTCAATAAAGCTTGTCAAGGATGGGACAAGCCTCTCTCTCCGGATACTTGGCAATAGTATCCTTGCTTGGATTTGGCCTTGAGGGAATCAAGAAGGCTCTTGCAGCATAAGGATGTGAAAGCTCTTGGGAACTCTTTGGAACTAGCTTGCAAAGGAGATGAGCAAGCTTTTATAGATGGAGGAAGGGGAGTTGGGATCCCTATAATTATGGGATTGGCCCTATCATCAAGGAAGCTTCCATGAGAGGTGGAAAACCACTTCCTCTCTATGGAAATCCGTAGCCAACTCAAAATAGATATCAGTCCAGGAATTTGTTAGGATGAAACTTCCGCCATTTATTTTTAAAAAACACCTCTTAATATGGTTGGCGCGGGTGCGGCTCTATGACAGAGCGCCAATTGGTGCACCCTCTTTGGAGGATTTTCCCCCTTGGCGCGAGGGCTGAACTGTGGAACCGCGCCAATGGAAAAAGAGCTATTTTTAGGGTTTTTTGCAGGGAGATGTCTTCAGGGAAATGAAAGCTCATCTTTAAAGGGATGCAATGAAAGTATTTTCAAGTCTTGTCTCTACTCACAGGTCACGAAATGAGCCCTCCAATGTGCGGGATGGGGAATGGCAGGGACAGTGACAAATTGCTGTGTAACAGGCGCCCTGAATGACTGGAAGGGCTTCGCCGAGTCAATGGTGGATTTTCTAGGCTTTTTACTAGGGCCATGGCTAGCAGCAAGGGACGCTTCCTCCTTGAAGCTGATGGAGATTGTGACTGTGATGTGAGGGTGGCCCAAAGCGTAGATGTAGTGGAAGTGAGTAGTGTGCACAATGGATGGAGATGGCAACGTCTCCAAATGGGGCAAAGGCAGGGAAGAGTGACTGGTAGGGTGGCACAAAATTGAAATACCCACTGGAGTGATAGAGTGAAACTTCCTTTAATCAAGACCTCGGCCTCTACCACTGTGAGTTTCTGGATAATGACCAAAAGAATCAGTAGGAGATGGAGGAGAAGACTCAGAGTGACTGGGATGCGGAGGACGGGTCGCCCACCCAAGCTCACTGCCTCGGCGACAACGCATATGGTGACGACTGAGCATAATGAAGCTATTGGAGGAGTTGGAGATGGGTGGAGAGGGCAGAGCAGGAGCAGATGGCTGAAGAGTTGAAGGCTAAGAAGAAAAATTGAGGCTGCAATGGAGGCTGTGGGAAATGTGGTGACCAGGGCCGAGAATAATGCAACAAAAGAGGCTGCACTGCCTCCCTGTGGGCATGCAGCTTGAAGGCGATGGAGGAATTCTGTAGCGTGGAGGCATTTTGAAAGGGTGGTGGATGCATCGACGTTCGAGCAAGTTAATGTTGCAACGTTGAGAGTAGTTGGAAGCTATTAATGCGCACGGATTGAGCCCATACGTGACCATGTGGCTGAGCCATGTGTCACGTGCTGGGCTCGCTCTCCACCTGCCATTAATGGTCACCCACATCCGAGAGTATAGTTTCCATGTGCACCAGCTTAGTGCATTCCTGTTTGAGAGAGAAATCATTAAGATTATTGAGAGGACCTGAGTAGAGTGCATGTTCATAGTCCACTCCTTTATTTTCCAGCAGATCCACAATTTTATTGCCTGAGCGTTTGACATGCTTGAAGAAGATTGCCCGATGGTGCTTTAGCCACTGTTCTATGAGATCAAATATTGAAGCAAGACACCAGCTCTTGGCGACCTTTGAAGCAGAGGCTCCCATGAGGATATGAGTAGTTGCATTAATGAGAATTTGTGAGTCTCCTTCTACCTCTATGGGGAAGTAGTTGTGATTCTGAGCCATACAGAGCCCCTGCCATAAACCTTCCAGTTTAGATGAGTTATTGGAATCCCATCCTATGGATCTAAAGAATATCATAAGGGGGGTATCAACAGAATCGCGAAAAATACCACCGAATCCTACTTCTCCCAGATTTCCTTTGGAGGCGCCATCAAAATTCAACTTGATCAGCCCAGCCGGAGAGGGAATCCATGTGATGGGTGACTCCTAAAGGTTGGAAGGAGTGCTAGTACTAGAAGGGAGGAATGGAAATGATAGTTTCCAGTTCGCCCAAATGAGACTCTCTGGAGCTTGAGTGGGAATATCAGAATCCTGCTATTGGTGTAGAGCTAGTGTTTCTTGGAGATTGATGCATAGATTAGTCCAAATGGTATCCAGAGGGGTAATCTGATTCTTAAATATTCCTTTATCTCTTTCCTTCCAGACTGACCACATGAGAAGGCCCAGGAGAAGAGCCCAGAGAGTGTTTACTAACTTTCTATTATAAGGTTCTGAGGGCTAATTTCGAATAGTGCTAACAACATCACCATTTATACGACTAGATCTCCTACACCTAAAAATGATTTTTCCCACAGTTTGTTGGATAAGGTGCATATATCCATTAGATGTTGGATAGTTTATATTTCTGTTAAACAATTGGGGCACCTTGAGGGTCCTATAAATCCTTTTTTTAGGAGATTGTACCACGTGAGGATGCATTTGTTGCATAGGAGCCAAAGGAAGGTGGAAACCTTGGGCCAGATGCCAGGTCACCATATTTGGATCCAGATTGAATCTTTAGGTTCCTTGGTAGGATACATAAAGTTGTATGCTTCCTTGGTAGTAAACGTGCCCTGTGGAGTGTAGCCCCACCTGAGTAGATATTTCTTCTCAGAATATCTGATTCTTCGGCTGTTGAGATCTTTATTAATCTCCTTATATGTTTCCCCTGCCAATTCTCGTGTGTCTGAGCTGCTGGTGTCCATTGACGGTAGCCTTGCATAGTAGTGGTTTCCCAGAAGTGTTTGAATTTGTTGTCCAGTTGGTCAAAGTGATTCATGTGCCGCTGAGGCCGATGAATAAGATCTAATAATTTAGGCATTTTTTGCCAAGAATCTTCCCAGAAATGGGCTATACCTCCGTCTCTGACCTCCCAAATGCTGTGGTCTTGAATAAGGGCTCTGTGTTGTTTGGCAGCATTCCATATAAGAGAGCCCGTGTCAACTATGGCCAGTCTAATAAGATCTTCAGGTGGTCTTTTGTTGGCATATTTGACATTCCAAAGATGTGCCCAAGGAGTATGTGGCTTGGATAACCATTTCCACTAGATACAGGCACCCATGACTGCGTTGTTATGATGCGGATATCTTAGGCCTAGACCACCATCCTTTTTTGGAGTGCAAACTATTGACCATTTTACTAGATCCCACTTGCGATTTTGTCCAGAAGAGCCCCAAAGGAAATTGCGTTGAAAGTTCTCGAGTTGCTTTAGCACCCATTTTGGTGCTGCTAGAACAGAGAAGAGATAAAGGGGCATGGGTTGCAAGACTGCTTTGATGAGGATAAGTCGACTAGAAATATTGAGGGATTTGTAAGTCCAAGAGGAGAGGCGAGCTTCAAGTTTCTCTAAGAGCTCTTGCCAGGAAGAGTGTCTAATCGTAGAATAAATTAACGGTGCTCCAAGGTATTTGGAAGGTAGAGAAGCTATGGAAAAGTCAATAATTTTGGAAATATTACATTGGGTAATAGATATGGTATTGAAGAAGAATATCTGAGATTTGCCAACATTGATGGAGGCGCCTGAAGCATCCGAGAAGATATCAAGCAAATATTTGAAGGTTTGGGCTTCTTGAATAGAAGGATGACCGAATAACATATTATCGTCAACAAAATGTTGATGAGTGGTTGGCTGGGAGCCATGAATGGAGATTCCATGAAGGTTATGATTGCAGATTTTTTTTTGAATAAGACGTCCAAGCCCTTCTGCCATTAGGACAAAGAGGAAAGGTGAGAGGGGATCACCTTGGCGAATCCCTCTGGAGGAAGAAAAGGGGTGGGAGAGGACACCATTGATAAGAATAGAGTAGAAGGGGGAGGATATGAGGTTCATAATCCATCTAGTTCAGGAGGGGCTGAAACCAAAGGCAATGAGCACCTGCTTGATATAATCCCAACTTAATTTATCAAAATATTTGGAGAGATCAATTTTTAAGAGCATACCTGCCTTCTTGGTGTGTTTCAAGGAGTGAATGACTTCATGAGTGAGTATTATCCCATCCAGAATCTGTCGTCCTTCAACATAGCCTATTTGTTCTGGAAAGATAAGCAGAGGAAGCAGGGTTTTAAGCCTGTTAGCAATGACCTTGGAAATCAACTTGTAGATGACATTACATAAATCAATGGGTCTGTATTTTTCTGGGTTGTTAGAGTGTTCCTCTTTTGGAATGAGGGCTAGAAAGGTAGCATTGAGAGTTGGTAGAATCCAATGCATTTCTCTAGATTCCTCCACCAGATTCCAAACTTGCAATTTGATGAGATCCCAGAAGTGATGAAATAAGCTGGAGGTGAAACCATCCGGGCCAGGAGCCTTACCTTCTTTGAATTGAGCCATTTCTTGTTCAACCTCCTGAAGGGAGACTGGGCGGAGGAGCATCCTATTATGTTCTTCAGTGATAATATTAGGGATATGCTGTGTAACCTTGTTGATCACTTGCTGTCTGCTTCCATAGGATTCTTGTAAAACTATTTTGAAGTGTCTGAGAAGCTCCTTCTCTATGTCCTCATGCTCCTCTAACCTTTCTCCTTGCTGATTATGCAGCTGTGCAATCCGATTGTGCATGCGTCTTTGAGTGGTTGAGCGATGAAAGAATTTGGTGTTCTTATTCCCTTCCTTTAACCATCTGATTCTTGATTTCTGCTTCCATAGGATTTCCTCTTGCCATCTTATTTCTTCCGGTTTAGAAAGTAGACTGTGTTCCTGGGAAGCTAGGGACTTTTTTCTTCCTTCAGTGATGATGCGTTGCTGAAGTTCAGACATAGTTTGTTCCAGAACCCTCTGTTGTCTAAAGATGTTCCCGAAGGTGGAGTGGTTCCATTGCTTGATCTGAATCTTGAGATTTTTGAGCTATTGTTGGAATTGATACATTTTGGTTCCTGTCGGTGGTATGAAACTGCTCCAGCTGTTTATGACCATGCTTTTAAAATCAGGGTGAGTAAGCCAAAAAGCTTCAAACCTGAAGGGGCACTTAGAGGAGGCTCCAAGATGCAGCCATTGCAAGAGATTATTCCAGTGATCAGAACCAGTTAGGGGGAGAATTGAAGAGGGTATGTGTCCCCCTAAGTGAATGGCATTATCCAAGATTAGGAAGCGGTCTAGTTTTTAGGTGATTTGCTGGGAGCCCGTGCGTTTGTTGTTCCATGTATGCATACCATTGGAAAAAGGAAGGTAAATTAACCAATTTATTTGAATGAATTCCTTGAAGTGGTTGTTTTCCATATCAATTTTTTCTCGGCCTCCCCGTTTTTCTTCTAACTTGGTGATCATATTGAAGTCTACCCCAACAATCCAGAGTGGATGACGTCTAGTAGCATTAAGGATTTCCATGGTGTCAAGCAGAGAAATTTTGTGCATCGGATCTTGTGGGAAGTAGACGTTGGAGAGGTGTCCATGGATGTTGGATCCGATCAGATGGAAGGATGCTTGTATGAGATTTTGTGAAGCGTGAAATTCAGTGAGAGAAATGATCTGGGGATCTCATGCGATTTCCAGGCCTCCAGAGGCTCCTGAGGCATCAACTGCTATTATGTTGCACCCAAACCAAACTTTGGAGATAATGGAGCTGAGAGTATGGCTATTGCACTTAGTTTCCTGCATGAAGAAAAAATATGGTCTTTCTTGCTGAATCATTTTTTTAATCATTCGACGTTTCGTGGGGCTGTTGAGCCCTCGAATATTCCGTGATGTGAGTTTTATTGGGAACTATTGGAGATTGGCTGATAGTACTTAGTCAGCTTAGGATATCTCCACGATTCAACCAAAATTTCTCCTACAGTGATGGTTCTTTGCAGATTTGTTCTTCGTCCTCATTTTTTTGTTTCTTTGAATAAATTTTTTCCATCCCAATGACTTCCTGGTTGTATGCCTAGTGATCTTTGCTGCTGCGCACGAAAAAGAATCACCTCTAGGCTGTCAATATGTCTTTCAGGGATTTTTTCATACTCTTTTTTCTTACAAGCTTGCTCCATGTCTAGAATGTCCAGATCTCCTAGGTCAATGCTTTCTGGTTCCTCTTCCATATGAATGGGTTGGCTTCCTTCTATCACAGATTCGACTTTGAGGGAGGTCGCTTGAGATTGGCCATCTATATCCATATAATTGGGTTTCCATATTATCATATCTGAGTCATTATTGAGAATGGGGATGAAGATTTGAGGGTCTTGTTGAGATTTAGGTGGAGGTGGAGGGATCAAGGGGTCAAAAGATGGTACAAATATGGTGGGCTTGGATATTTCAGCAGCTTGGCGTGAGGATTCTCCTCCTGTCAGAGGTTGTTTAGCTAAGATATCAAAGTTGTTACTGGTAGGAGGGGTAAGGGATGCGTGAGGTGGAACTTTGGGGGTGGAGGGAGGTTTCTTATTATGCTTTTTGTGGTTGGGGACTTTGGTGAACCCCTCATCATCAGTGTTTTTAGGGGTAGCAGTGGTTTTGGGAGGCTGATTTAGTGGGAAATCTCGGAAGATATGGCCATGTTCATGGAATTTTCTGCCTTGAAAGGGGACATGCTCATAATATATGGTTTGCACCCATTCAAAATCATCATGATAGAGACTTACCGAGTCTGTGAGAGCTTTGGCCAGATGCATGTAGACACAGATTCTTGCGTATGAAGTATATCTTCCGAGTTTGGTTTCCTATGCAACCTTGATGAAATCTCATAGTCCATTGCCTATGTCCTTTAGGGATTCCTTTTCCCAATATTCCAGAGGTAGAGAGTACATTCTTATCCAAACAGGAGCCCAATTGAAGTCTTCTTTGTTTGGGTTGAATATTTCTACCCAGTCCCTGAGATACAGTCCTGCAGAGTTGAAAAAATAGGGGCCTCCATCCAAGATATGGTTCCTATCTTCAATGGAGTTAAAGATGGCGTTAAAGAAGCCTTTTGGCCCTAGCTAGAGGGTGACATGTCCCTTTGGCTTCCATTTGGAGGCAATCCAACCATGAAGGGCTTTCTCAGTAGGCCAAAACCCGACAAATTTTCCAATAAGTGCATTACCTTTCATGTACTATATTTGAGCGCAGATACAATGGCTTGGAAGGTCAATTTTTGGACGTTTGACAGCGATGGGAAGACAAATATCTGATTTTTCCTTCTTCTGCTCTGTAATCCCTGGATGCTCCATAGACTTGTCGTTTTTTACTGCGGTGGGTTCCATCTGTATCCCTATAGAGTCAGAGGACGGGATCTGGGTAGAAGAGTCCAGATTGACAACATCATTGTTGCCAGAGTGGGGAGGGGTGGATTCCCCTCCCAAAGGGGTAGTCATTGATTGTGTACAGAGACAATATAATGAGATTTGTAGCAAGAGGTTCTTGAAGCTGCAGTGAGGGTAGGCGACGCCCTGGTCAGTGCCGTTGTAGGGTTTTCAAAACCCTAGGTTTCCATGGGGGAAGCTTCGAACCTCTTCTGCCGCGATATTTAAAAAAAAAAGGCGGTTGGGTATTTTTACGGCTACAAACATATAGACAAATGTCCCTCAAGCAAGCTAAGAAGGATAATAAATTATCACCAAAGTATTATGGTGCTTATAAAGTGTTGCAAAATATTAGTACTATGGCATACAAATTGGAGCTTCCTGCATCTTCCCGAGTGCACCCAGTTTCCATGTTTCATGCTTAAAGAATTTTATAGGTGACATGCTCCCAGTTCAAACAATATTGCCGGTGCCAGAACTTGACGAAAAGAGAAAATCATATTGGAACCTAAAGTAGTCACAAAAACAAGAACTCTAAAGCTACGAAATCAATCAATTTCAGAGTATCTCATCAAGTGGAAGAACTTACCCACTGAAGATTCGACATGGGAGGATGATAATTTTATACGGAAGCATCCAAAACTACACATGCGTTGAGGACAACACTTTATTTAAGGAAATGATCATGCTAGATACCTATAATACTAGTATATCCCCTTATTGTTATTGGTAGTGTAGCCCCCTTATTTTTATTTTTTTCCCCATGTAGTCCCCATATTGTTATTATTGTGCCCCTTAGAAGCACACTATTGTTATTGTTGTGCCCTTACATTGTTATTTTTATGTCGACTAGGATTATATTTTGGCCCCTTGGACTCCTATATATAGAAAGGAGGTTTTATAATTTGTATCATCCAAGAATTTTTCATTTATGTAATGTAAAGGAGGTTTCCCCCTCGAAGAGGCTGATTTCTAAGTTGTTGATCTATCTTTTCTTCTATTTTGTGAGCTGGTTTCCTAACAAAGTGAGCCAACTCTTGATAATATTCATAGTTATAACACTCTTTATGATCTTTGTGCTCCTTTTCCTTCTTGGAGACATTGAAAGATGCCTCCTTTGGTTTAGTCTTCTCCTTTCCTATTCTCATCTCATAATATGTGAGAGTACCAAGTAGTTGGTCCATTGTGAGACTTTTTAGATCAATCATCTCTTCAATGGATGGAATTTCGGCATTAAATATCATAGGAAGATATCTTAAAGCCTTTTGAACAATTCCATATTCTTTGATAGTTTCACCAAGTCCTCTAATCATGTTGGTAACTTCATCAAATCTGAGGAAATACTCTGATATACTCTCTTCTTCACTCATTCTCAAGCTCTTAAACCTCATTCTAAAGGTTTTTTTTTTGGCTTGCTTAATTTTCTCATATCCTTCATTTCTTTGAAGCTTATCCAAAATTTCCTTGGCTGACTTATAGTGCATAACATTTACAAGTTCAAATTGACTAATATCGAAGAGAATGACATTCTTGGCCTTTGCATTATTTCCATACACCTTTTTACCATTTTGATTTGTATGAGGGACTGTAGGGATAACATAGTCTACCAACACAGAGCTCCAAACATATACTCATAGGGACATAAGATAGACTTCCATCCTAAATTTCCAAAATCATAGTTTGTCCCATAAAATATTGTTATCTTACTTGAGTAAGCATCCAAACTCTCTTGTCTAGACATAATTCCTTATAGATCTACCTTCCAGTGGTTAAACTGTTACTAAAGGAAACTTGGCTTTGATACCAATTGTTGAAATAATGAATTACTGAGAGGAGGGGGGGGGGGTGAATCAGTAACTAGTGAGGTTCTTAAACTTTAAGCTCAATTCTTAATTTACTTTCACTTTTTCGAGTTACTTATGAGATCATTATTAATAAAATATATATACAACAAAGTGAACCATTCACATGAACACACAATCCATTAATTGAGAAACACACACATATTGACACCGATATTTTTACATGGAAACCCAAAGGGAGAAAAACACACATTTGTTTATTGTTATGATGTAATTTATGCTCCTACTTAATTACATCAAGTTTTTTGTGAGCAACCACTCACAATAGGTCCTGACCCCCTTAATATAACAAGCCACTACTTTCCAAGAGGCACCAACCTTCTCTAGCCACCTATTTTTATTTTCATACAATTTTCAAAGTGAGAACATAGGCATATACAAAGGCACAATAGTATAAAACCTGGTCGACTGTTACACACAACACCTTATCCTCGGAATAGTTGTTCTCGTTTTACCTGCTCAATTTAGTGTGCACTCAACTATGATCTTGACCCACTCTTACTCTGTTTCACAGTCAACTCTTGGGTTTGAACCCCCTTATACTCACTTCCTCACATACAAATCCTCACACTCTTCACACAACTCTCCACACTCCCATTCATAAAATGTTGCCTCCCCCCAAATTTCACAACTACAATCCTAAATTTTATTCTACTGTCATACAGTGAATGATGCAGTCCTTGCTATCAATTTCACTGCCTAAGAGTGTACTTAAATGCATGTATGCCCATGTTTTTGTTACTTCAAATTTGTTGGGTTTCTCCACACTGACAATCAATTTTCAGTTCATCTGAGTACCACAGTAAGGTTCTCCATTCATCTTAATTGCTTCAAAGAGATCAACATGTACCTTAGGCATGGTTTTTTGAGCTATGGTTAAATCCCTGAGAAATTTTCCTCATTTAATTCTTCTTAGAATGTGAGTAAGAAAAGAGATGGATTGTTTCTATTCAAGACATACTCCATTAATTATTCTACACAATTATGGTCCTTGCTGCCTTGACTCAGTGTTTCTTGACAATCGCCATTTCCACCAGCTTCCAAAGATTTAGTTGTTGACCCATTTCGTGCTCCATTATCCACAATTCTAGTGTAATGCCCCATATGGTGCACTGCCAAAGAACTATTGACTCATCCATGCTTTTGAAATCTAGATCCCAAGCTCATAGCACTATGTATATAACCTGAAGGCCCCTTTTTGCACATGACCCTTGGTCACCAAAACATGCGAAACTTCTGCTTAGAAGCTCACTGGGCCCCACTCATATACATATGCTGCTACGTTATATATAGATATACTCTTATTGAGTTGGAGCTTAGATGCCCCACTAGAAATGCCCACTTATAATTAAACAATCCTGTTCCTTTAAGGTTTTAATGGAAGTTCCAAGCTTGGCCCACTCCATGATATTGCACTCTTTAAATGATTTCACTTTCCAGTCTCTTCTAGACCACTATGATCTCTACCCGTCAGTCCCACTTATCCCTGGTTCTGACTTACAAAGAACTTTTGTCAATTTCTATTTTGGTTTTCGTCAATAGTTGTTCCCTTGAGCAGCCCCACTTTCCACATGTCGGCCTCTTGTAATGAAGATCTACGCCTGTTGACCCCATTGGAAATTCTCGATTCTCAATTAAAGTTTCTTTTGGTCTTTCAACCTTTCGAGCTTTCGACCTTCTATGATTCTGACTAACAATGCCTCACCCTCAATTAAAATTTCTTTTGGGATTTTGGACTTCCAAGCAATCTCCGCTAAGGAGCTCCTCCATAGTTAGAAAAGCTTCCAAACAAATATGCCACTAAAGAGTCTCTTAGATACTTTTGGCACTGCAAATATGACTTTGGAGATCTTGACTTTGACTATAAAAAAATTTCGATCCAGGAGATCATTTTCAGATTTCCACATACCGTTGGAAATATTTTTCCGATAACAATCCAACTATGCCATTTATAAGAGAGTTTGAGCTAAAATATAGAGGTAGGAATTAATTCAAGGCATGTGAATCCCTAACCCTCATAATAATCTTATTATGGATTCTCCACTAATCTTGCCACTATGATGATTCTCTACAAGACACTGCATCAAAAATGGGATCCCTGTGAGCTCGACATGCCATGCACACCAATGCTGGCATGGTTGACATCAATGCCAACATACTAAATGTCACCAACCATTCTTAAAATTTCCAAACAACATGTTGGTATTGTTTGAAAACTATAGATGCAATATTTACCTTTTGAAAGATGCCACTTTGTGTAGATCAGAGTAAAATTTTAACACAATAATTTACAATGTAAGTAACTTAGCATCTCCTATCTTTTATTATTAGCATTATTTTAATGATCCAATTTTCATTGAGTGGAGAGGCTCATTCTACAACCAAGTATGATGTGTAATCAAAATTGAAAATTTGATCATGTCTGCCAAAATAAAATTTTTAAAATTTTGAAAATTAAAAAAATTAAATAACTATACAAAACATTTAAATAATGTTAACTAATAAAAAATTTGCACGTGAAAAAATTGGATCCCTCTAGACTCATATTAGATCCATATTTAAGATGGATCTATGCTGATTTAAGCGCAATAGAAAAATAATTTTTTATTAAACATAATTAAAATAAATTTATTTTATCTACAAAATTAGAATTAAAAAAATATATGATAAATTTTCAACAACCTATAGTTTTCAATATCTAAAACCTAGGTGTATTAAGCGATTATAAGATAATAATTAAATAAATTACGAAAAAAAATGACCTTAACCCTTGCCCCTTTTTTAAAATATAGATAAAATTCATTGAATTTGATTGCTCAATTGTAAATCTTTTAATCTCAATCCATTCCCAAACACAATAATGCAATAATTCACTCATTAGATACTATGAAAATTCATTTTTTCACTTCTAAAATATTTGTTAATAGATTTTTTTTTAGCTGAATGAGCTTTAATGATTACAGTACTAAAGAATTTTAAAAAATAATTCAATACGAGAGTAATCACTGTAAAGTAGCATAGTTCCTATTTATACCGTTAATTAATTGATTAAGGTAGTGTGGTTTTTTTTTTGTTTTTTTATTCAGAAAGAAAAAACACTGTATATATATTCTATAAACACTACATGATCATAGTATATGTATGACTGCATGAGCCCATGAAAACATAAGCTGTAATCTCTAGCCCCTTGGCCTGTTCATGAAGAGGCAAGTAGGCTTCATCATATATAAGGTAGTGTATGTCTACATCAATCATATGATCCAATTACATTTATAACTGGCGTAGCATCATAGGATATCAACATGTCTAAAATGATTTATAAACAGTAGAAAACCAGAGCATTGTATTCCTTGTTACCTAGTCAAAAGAGCCAAATCTCATTCTGCCGATTGAATCCATAACTGACATCATACACATTGGAAAACATGTTAAGAAAATAACAATCCATAAGGAAAAAAAGATATAGGATATATCCCTTTCTCTTGGATGAACTGGCTCGCTTTCAGTAGGATATATTTAACTCAGGGTACAAGGACCTCAAAGTTTAGAAAACATTGGGATGCCTTAAAATGGGAAATATTCAAACAACCGAAAGGTAAACATAGGCCTTTTTTGGATAATACATCGACGCGAGTATTATTTTCCCTGTATATGTGGTGCCAAGACAGTTAGTGAAGCTTATATATTAGATGATGCACATGGTCAATCCATCCATGTGCACCCTGTAGACAAAGGTGATCTTTGCTAGAGAAACCATCAATAATGATCCTAGAGTCCCCATACACATGAGCAGAATGCAGGTTGATATTTGAAGCTATCCAGAGCCTGCTCCAAAGGGCCAATAATTATGCCTTGTTGTTAGACCCATTCCCACCATTCCATCAAATGTGATACCTATCCAATACATTAAGCTTAATCCATGCTCTGCATCCACAAGTCTGTCCTTGGAAAGCATCATAAAAAAAATTTACTGGAAGGGTAATGGGATGAGGCCTGATGCGCACAGAAAAGTAGTTTACAGGATGAATTTGAGGAGGTCGACCAACTAGCCAAGTCATGATATGGCCATGGATCAGAGATGCGTTGGAAGGAATACTCTAAAAAATTAGCCGGTTACGGGCACACCAGATCTCATAGAACAAGTAAAAAGGCAGGGCTTTATACATACCCTTACATGCACCCCAAACCTGGATGAGTCGATGAAGTTGACTGGGTGCAATCCTATCTCAATAAGAAGTCAGAGAATAAAGCCCATATCTCTAAGATAAAAGGGCTGTAAAAAATAGATGACAAGCTATCTCCTCCCACATGAGACAGAAGGGACATCTCCCAGGGCCATAATATCCACGTTTTTTAAGACCATCCCAAGTAAGAATTTTATTGCGTAACAAAAACCATCCAAATAGGAGAATATTCAGGGGAATGTTCCAACCCCACACATGTCGAAAAGGGGAAGGAGAATGATCGGTCAATTGCCAGGTGATGGAGAAATGGTATATGTTTTTTACCAGCAATTCCCCACCATTTAAAACCCCCATCCCAAATGATTTGGTCACCTTCGCCATGATAACATAGTCCCACCAACCAGAGGACCTTTAAAATTCTATTCCATTCCTTCGCATCCCTGTTCTGTAGGCTTATTTGTTCCGCAAACTTCCAAATTGTAGAGCCCATATTCCAACATAAAATAACCTGTGACAAGAAGAAAATCCTCCGATGTGCATAGTGATGAATTAATCGCATATCAGTGATCTGTAATACCTGAACACCCTGGACCCGGTCACCTCCAAAATTAATGTCAAGTCCATTACCAAATCACCAAACTAAATGAGCCTTTACCAAAAGCATGATTTATTTGAAGCTCCGCCATATTTGAGATGCTGAATCTGCTTGATATATGATGCCTCGATACAAGTCTTTCATGAAATTCCCATCAATATATTTAGTCCGTATGATGATGGACCACATCCCCCTCCCATTTAGAGCACTCTAGAATGATTTATTAAGAAAATATTTTGTGAAGGTTCGGATATTTAGAAGGCCCCATCCTCCAAATTATTTTGGGATGGCGATACTCTCCAGTCTGCACAGATGAATCTATTTCACATTAAGAGAGCCAGACCAGATGAAATGGGCGATGATGGAGTTTATTTTTCCAACAGTGTGCTCAGGAATATAATAGAGGTGTGCGCAGTACACCACAAACTGTGTTAGAACCGCTTGAACCATTATATATCTTCCTCCAAGTGATAGCCATTTGTTTGTCCATTTTATAATTCTGTTTCTGAATCTATCAACCAGCCACGTCCAATCCATCACCCTGTATGCAGTAGATTTCAATCTGAAATCCAAATAGGTGAATCCATACCCCAGTTTTCTCTTTTTTACCCCCATAAATTCAGCAATATAATTTATTTCCTTAGGATCCCCATTTTCATCAATCAGAAGGGAATTTTCATTGTTTGTACGAAGACCCATTGCTGCTCCAAAGCGAATCAGGATATAGTGGAGATAGAACCAAGAATTTCTAAGGAGCTTGCTAAATACAAGCAAATCATCTACAAAAAAGGAGTGAGTAATACAAACAGAAGGGGAGAAAGATAGGCCTGCAAAATAACCCGCTTCATTAGCCATCTTCCTAATTTTGGTGAAACTGTCCATAATGAGAATAAATATGAGAGGGGAGAGTGCACATCCCTGTCTAATACCACGACCAACAACAAAATTTTTTGTGGGCAACCCTTTAATAATTACAGGATATGTGACTGAAGTGATGCATGCCATGATCCATTTGATATTTTCCAATGATAAACCCACCTTTAGGAGTATCAGTCTGATGAAGGAATAATCAACAGAATCATAAGCCTTGAAAATGTCAATATTCATTATGAGCACCCATATTCTAGCATAAAATAACCTGTGACAAGAAGAAAATCCTCCAATGCGCAAAGCGATGAATTAACCGCATATTAGTGATCAGTAATACCTCAACACCCTGGATCCGGTCACCTCCCAAAGTAATGTCAAGTCCATTACCAAATCGCCAAACTAAACGAGCCCTTACCAAAGGCATGATTTTGTTGCAGCTTCACCATATTTGAGATGCCGAATTCTCTTGATATATGATGCCTCGATACAAGTCTTTCATGAAATTCCCATCAATATATTTAGTCTGTATGATGATGGACCATGTCCCCCTGCCATTTAGAGCACACCAGAATGATCTAGTAAGAAAATATTTTGTGAAGGTTTAGATATTTAGAAGGCCCCATCCTCCAAAGTATTTTAGGATGGAGATACTCTCCAGCCTGCACAGATGAATCCTTTTCACATTAAGCGAGCCAGACTAGATGAAATGGGCAATGATGGAGTTTATTTTTCCAACAATGTGCTCAGGAATATAATAGAGGTGTGCCCAGTATACCACAAACTATGTTAGAACTGCTTAACCCATTATATATCTTCCTCCAAGTGATAGCCATTTTTTTGTCCATTTTAGAATTTTGTTTCTGAATTTATCAAACAACCACGTCCAATCCAGCACCCTGTATGTAGTAGATTTCAATCTGAAACCCAAATAGGTGAATACATCCCCCAATTTTCTCGTTTTTACCCCCATAAATTCAACAATATAATTGATTTCCTCAGGATCCCTGTTTTCGTAAATCAAAAGATATTTTTCATTGTTTCTTCAAAGACCCATTGCTGCTCCAAAGCGAAGGAGGATATATTGGAGATAGAACCAAGAATTCATAAGCCTGCCAAATACCAACAAATCATCTACAAACAAGGAGTGAGTAATACAAACAGAAGGGGATAAAGATAGGCCTGCAAAATAACATGCTTCATTAACCATCTTCATAATTTTGCTGAAACTGTCCATAATGAGAATAAATATGAGAGGGGAGAGTGCACATCCCTGTCTAAGACCATGACCAACAATTTTTTTTTTTTTTTTGTGGGCAGACCATTTATAATTACAACATATCTAACTGAAGTGATGCATCCCATGATCCATCTGATATTTTCCAATGATAAACCCACCTTTAGGATTATGAGTGTGATGAAGGACCAATCAACATAATCATAAGCCTTGAAAATGTCAAGATTCATTATGAGCGCCTCCATTTTATATGTGTGAATGGAGTGCATCGCTTCTTGCTCTATAGCAACAACATCATGTATCAATTGACCCTTTAAGAAACCAAATTGCTCCTCCGAGATGTAGGAAGCCAAAAACCCTCTGATCCTGTTTGCAAATTTTTTTGAGGATATCTTATAAATAACATTGCATAGGGAAATTGGTTGGTAGTCAGAGAAAAATTTAGGTGCCTATGATTTTAGGATCAGGGCCAAGAAGGTATAATTCATATCACCGGGAATACATCCAGTCCTCCGAGCCTGCTCAATGATTAATGCCAATTCATCCGCCAATAACTTATAGAAAAATATAAAAAATTCGGCGGGCCAACTGTCCATTCCTGGGCTCTTGTCATGGGAAAAATATTTTAAAACATCTTCAATCTCAGCTTTTGTGACCTATTTCCCCAGATAGTCATTTTCTGCCTTATCAAACATTATAGGCATGTGTTGCAGAAACCAATTCTACGAATGATGATCAATCTCCCCATCTGCTTTATAGAAATCCGAGAAGTACTGAAAAGCCTCCAGTTGTATCTCAGCAGTAGAAAACTTCCTAGATCCATTTGGAGCCTCAATATGCCATATGGAGTTCTCGTTCTTTCTACCATTTGTAGGTTTGTGAAAGAATTTTGTATTAAGATTCCCTTCCTTAAGCCACCGTATTCTACTTTTTATTTTCCACGTTGTTTCATGTACTTTTTAGTGTGGGGTTCACATTTTATTGTTATTTGAGATTTTTTTTGTTTTCCCAATCATCTCTGCAATATGTTCTTATTCTTGTTTTTGCACATGCTACTTCTGCACAATGAAATCCAACTCTACATAACTTCCTCCATTAATCCTCAATGCTCTACAGAAGTCCTCGACAAGAAACTTAGATTGATATCATCCATTCCACCTTGAGGATAAAGATCAATGACACTCACACAAGTCCTCGACAAGAAACTTAGATTAATATCATCCATTCCACCTTAAGGATAAAGATAAATAAATCTCACAATTTAGATATACTAAATGCAAAATATGGAGTTTTAGGAGAAAGTTCATTGTGTTGAGTGTAAAGGACCTCCACACTCCCCACAATAAACATCCATCCTCCACACTCGAAATTAGAAATTGAACTAATGCTTATCAACACTTTTAAAGTACCTCATCTAAAAAACATATATCATTAATTAATTAATAATTTATTTAAATAATTAATGTATTTGTGAAACTGTTATAGAATATGCACATTGAGTGTTAAGAAATAACTAATATACAAAAATCATGTTCTTTGAATTAAGTAAGTTATTGATTAGAGATAATAAGGTGTGAAGAAATTTATGGTGTGGAGTAGAATCTTAACTCCGAAAATTTGTTGGTGCGGAGCTCCGCATACATACAAAAGCTCCGTACTTCTTCACCTATTTTATATATAATTATAATTATTTGAAATTTTAAAATTACAAGTTTTGAAGTAATATGAAGTTGGAGTAGGTATAATATGGATTTATATGTTTCAATAGCTACGTACTTCTTCACCTATTTTATTTTATATATAATTATAATTATTTGGAATTTAAAAAATACAAGTTTTGAAGTAATATGAAGTTGGAGTAAAGTGTAATATGGACTTATATGTTTCAATGTTATATATGGTATTAAGTTTTACTTAGTAAGTTATCTTTGTGTGGAGCTTTTATATATGTTGAAGAAGTTTATTTTCATTGTAAGATTTATTAGTTCGCAAAATGAAATCTATGTAAAAAACAATTTGGTGTATAATAAAATTTTCATGCAATAAAACATAATAATATTAAACAATTAATACAGTATATTATTAAATAAATTAAATTTGATTATAAAATTAAATAAATATAATTTATATTTATGATTTTTAATTTTATAAGTTTTTTAATGAATGATATTATTATATAAAGGAAAATTGCTGGAAAACTTTTATTGAAAGCTGTGCAACTATAGTAATTTAGTATTGACTATTGCAGTTTTTCACATCCTCTTATGGATGTGCTTCAACAACAACCTAAACAATGAGAGTGTGATATCTATGTAGAGTGTCATGCGGGAGTTTCTCCAGACTAGTGGAGTTATGGACGAAGCCTTAGCGATTGCAGAAAATGAATTGGCATGTACACACTAAATGAATTTAACACGAAATTTGTATGAAACACATCCAATGGGATTCACATGTTACTCCTTTTTTTTTTTCTTTCTGAATTTAACTGATATTTATATGAACCACATGCAATGGGATTTGTAGGTTGCTTTTTTTCTGGTAATTTTGGGAATTTTCTAAGTCACTTCTTCGTTTTAGTGGGACTTCCATACAATTGTGGCACATCGTTTTGGGTATGGATGTGTTGTATTGTACAACAACCCTCCCCATTTCAAAAATTTAGAATAAATTTCATTTAGAAATGGGTCCCCTTCATAGAAATAAAAAAATTGAGGAAATCCGATCATCATAAAATAAAACAATAAAAAAATTCATTGATTAAGAAGCATGTATCACATATCGCATATCTCAAGTGCAAATAAACAAATGTAACATTAAATTTATTCCGACCTGATCAACTATAAAGCTTATATCGCATCGGCACAAAGTATAAAATTTTTCATATTAAAAAGTCTGATGCGATAAAGTAAATCGCAATTGCAAATCGGTAGAGTGTTATGTTTTCATATTTTCTTTGCAAAACTCCGATGAGATGTGACTTATCGCAATCGCATTTCGAATAAGTTGTATTTCATTCGGGTCTATTTGATAAACTCCAATGCGATGTCATAATCGCAATCTCATTTCAAAAAAGCAACATCACGACTACTTGTTTTATAAAAGATCCGATGCGATGGACCCCACCATCATCGCAATCGCATTTCGGCGAAAATCATGTACAACTCAATTCCTTTGAAAATACCCAATGCGATATGACTTTATCGCAAATCGTAAATCGGGAAAACATGAGATGTCTTTTTTTTATTCCTTTCGAAAACTCCGATGTGATGAATCATCAATCTTCACTAATCACTATTTTCACTTCACATATATCATTTATTGGCCTATCACAATCGGAAGCTTCAAAATGACATTTTTACATTAAGATTTCAATATCGCTGATCTCCGATTATACGAGCATCATTAATTCAAAAATCAAATGAATTATGGTAATCAATTCTGTTATGAATGCGTGAGTCTGACTTTCCTTTAAGGCATTCAATTTTAATATGGAGTTAATCAATTTGGTATCATTAATAAAATATTTTCGCATGGTTGTTCTTCTAACTCCATTTCTTCCCGCTTCTGAAAGGTTTTTTTCTCATTTGCAGAGCTGTAGAACATCGAACCCTCTCATTCGTCAAATTAGTGAAACGATACCAGATGAAGAAAATGTCCAAGAAACTTAAGAAATCAAGAGCTGCTGCCGCCTCAAAGACCGCTACCACTACCACAATGCCAAAAGAAAAGCCAGCCAAGATAAAGCTAGATATAGATACTACATGCCAAGGTCTTGGAAATATTTCCTGGGAAGAAGTCTATAACTTGCTTGAAGCAGAAAATCCTACAGTTATAGAAGTAAAGGCGACGGTGCCAGATGAAGAATCAGATTCAGATGATAGTCCTCTCAAAGAACTTGCAAATTCTTTTCTTCATATAATTGCAGCTCGGGCGAATGTATTCCTATATTATCACATAATACGATGGGTGATAGAAAACACTACCATCACAAACAGAACATTCGTAACAGTTGGGGGAAAGATGTTTGGGTCCTTTAGAGCAGAAGACATCAAAGCAATGTACCATCTGCTAGATCCTCAAAAGACCTACAACAAAGCCTTCATAGAATATTTCACCTCAAGCAATAAAATTGAATCAGACCCAATTAAATAATGGAGACGAGCTCCAGAAAAACATAAGCATGAGACCTCAGGTATGTGTTCTGTAGAGTCTCTCGCACCTCCGCATTGCTATGTTGCTGCCATGATGTGTAGACTTTTTGGGAATAATAATTCTGCAAGGTTTCTATTCAAATGGTACCCCTGATTGAGGCCGTTGTTGGTTCTGTTATTGTGGATTGGTTAGTTATTTTATCTGAAAAAATAGAAAATAAGATTCTGGATTATAGAAGAAATAAGCATACTAGAAATGTTCCCCATTTCATTTCTGTGCTTATATTTTAGATGCCTTGTGTTTTAATTCTGAATTTCCTATTTTGGGTTGGAAATGGACTCCTCAAGATCCTATCCCTATACACATCTACCATAAGCATTTGTGGAAAGCCCATTTCAAGAACCATGTATACAGAATTTTCCATGGCTATATGTTGCCTATTTACCAGACAATTTTTAACCAACCCTCTCCTCGACTCTCTGATAAGGAAAAACTTGACATATCCCAAATCAGAAATTGGTTCGGTGAAGAGAAGTTCACCTATATTAGAGTATTTGGAAGCATTTTTGAGCCTCATTTCTTACCTCTATATGTCCTTGATAAACTTTTAGCCCAAGATATTCCTTACCAGTTGACAGAAAAAGGGATGTCCAGGTGTTTAAATAATTCCAAAAAATTGATGTGGCCTACATTTCCTTTCCATTGTGGAACCTATACACTTAATGATTTTAAGCATGCTGAAAAATAAGTCCTTAAGATACAAGATCTTAAGCTTGCAATCGTTCCAGGAAGATAATATGATCCAAATAAAGTAGCTTTTTATTTCACAACTTTGGTCCAAATTGCTAAGTTTGAGCATGAGCTTGATGACTTTGATGATTTATTTGTCTCAATTGAGAAATTTTCCCAAGTTTATGATCTAGCTAAATCTAAGTTTCAAGCAGAAGATATGAATAAATTTATGTAGTTCAGAAGCCAGAGATTACTTAAAGTTCCCCTTAACCAGCTGAGGATTCCTTTACAAGAAAATAAAAGTATTGAAATAGAACAAAAGGAAAAGGAAGATACAACCAGCAAAACAGAGAAAGAAGTGACAACCAGCAAAATTGATGTGCAGTCAGAGAAGGAGAATATAGGTAGTAAGCCTGATGTGCAGTCTGAAAAAGAAGATATAGGTAATAAGCCCGATGATCAACTTGAAAGAGAAAAGGCCTCACAGAAAGAGGGAAATTCTGCTGAAATGATTATTACTCCCCATTTGCTAAAACAGTATGAAAAATTCGCTCAGCAAATAGGAGAACAAAACAATCCTCAAGTTGATAATATGAACAATCAGGATATTGAGATCATTCCTGAAAATCAATCTGAAGAAATTGTGCTGAGAGTTGAAGACATACCTCCTTTGGATATATTTTACAGCCCTAAGCATAGGGCTGTTGTTAGAAAACAAAGAAAGAGAAGGAGGATTGATCAAGGACCACTTGCAACTACACAAGTTGAATCAATGAATGTTGTTTGGAAGAAAATTGAAGCAAATCCTTCAGAGGATCTTACCAAACTATCACAATATGTAGGTGCCTATAGTGCAGCTACTATAGATAAAGCTACTGAAGTCACTCAATTGGTAAAACAAAAATACTTACAGATAGAATTATTAGAAGAAAGAACAACAGGTGATCAACAAAAGATATTACAGTTAGAACAACAGTTGGAAGAAGAAAGACTCAGAGTCAAACAATTAGAAGAACAATTGAGTATTGAAAAGAAGAAGCTTGATCAACAAGCTTTAAATAAACAAAAACAGTTGTCTCAAGAAGTATCCAAATTGCAGACATTGCTGCAAAATGAAAAGACTGCCAAAGAAGAGTAAGGTAAAAAAATTTCAAGCAAGATTGGATAAATTCAAGGATTGTCCTAAAATTAACCAATTCAAAACAGAAGCTCTAGACACAAGTAAGCTGTTATCTCAACAGTTGGATGATCTATGTCGAAAAATTGCACAAGCAGAACCTCTATGTGAAATAACATCATCTCCTATCGATGAAGCAGTCAACATAAGAATAGAATTTGAAAATGCAGATGATAAGGTTTTAGAATTTATTTCATGGCAGGACTCAAAACAGGGAAAAATTGCAAATCTTCCTAGAATTGAAGAAAAGAATAATGAAATTTTATTTGCAGAATGGGAAACACAGCTGATTAAAGAAGAATGTGCTACATCAAGAGCAAGAGCCATAATGAACAATCTGACACAATTGGTTAATGATAGTCTATATGAAGCTAATTTAATTTCAGATTGTACTCCAGGAAAGTTGCCAAGGGTAAGAGAAACTGATACTAGGTGGAAGCAAGAATCAATCAATTAGAATAAAAAAATCAGTAAAATACATGAAATTACATGGGATGTCCTATGGACATATTTGATTAAACCACATAGTCAGCAGATGGCAATCAAATGCCTTTCTAATGCCATCAATTTCATCATTCCAGAGCTCTCCGATGCCACATACACTAGTTAGTTTCATTTGAGGCTGAGCCATCCAACCGAAGTTAAGGGTATGCTTAAAATCTGCCAGCTTAGCACATTGGATGTTGAAGAAATTTAATGAATCTGTTTTATTGGATATCGCAAGTCTATTCTCGGATCTCCAATGATCGTTTCTAGCATAAGTTTTAGTTGATTTGTTTTTGAATTTCCTATTTAAATCCCTTTCAAGCATTTTAGAAAGGGTCCTGAATTTGTAATATTTTGGGCTTGGACAATACATTTCTGTACTCTTTGACTATCTTATTTTTATAAAGGATCATATCTTTTGATTTCATGGTGAATTATTTTTGAGAGTTGCATTTCTGTACCTTGAAGATTGTTCTAAGTTAAAGCGCAAGATTCCTGTGATTTCATGGTGAATTATTTTTGAGAATTTCATTTCTGTACCTTGAATATTGTTCTAAGTTAAAGCGCAGGATCAGAATATCAAATTGCATCAAGAAGATATCAAATGTATCTGGTATTTCTATTGATTTCGTTTTATTTTCTTTATGTGATGAAATATTCTCATTAAAATTTTTTGTTGCTTATATATACTTGTTTCTCAAATATTTCTTTATCATATCATTTCTGAAGATAGAGGGATATCATCTTTCATAGTGTGTGTAAACGATATAAATTTATGAATGCGATGTGCTATTATAACTCTGTTTAATTTCTTAAACAGAGTTATCATTATATGATATTGCATCTTTCTTTTAAGTAAATAATACACTTTCATGGTTATTTGTTAATTGAAACAATCTTTAAGTCGTATTCATATTTAATACCTGGGTTAGTTTTAGAATTATTTGCAAGTCATAGATTAAGTTAGACAAATGAGCTCAGTTAGTTAGTTCCACTATTCACTTGCACAAACACCCCATCACCAATCTTTTTCATTACTAGGAAACTGGTCCTATAAATCCAGTCGGAGCCACCATCCAAAACGGAGAAGGAGCTGTTCTAAGGTTTAGATCGGGTGGTTTTCCCCCAATGTTTGAAGAAATGATTTTCGAGGCTTCAACATGATGTAAGGCCGTATTCTATGCAATAAAGAACATTTTCTGTATATAATTATAAATTCAAGGGGAAACACGCCCACTTCCATGATCCAACTCATTTCATTTGAATGAATGGATGGAAAAGTTAGTGAAATTCCTTTGAAGGCACGTGATCTTTGCATTTTTATTTCAACACGAATAAACGATATGCACGAACTCCAAATTTAAAATATCATAAGTGAATTGAAATAAACAAATTATTTTGAAGTTGCAAATAGGAGTTGTCTACTCACCCAACATAATAGTCTGGAGGGTGTTTTTTTGCCGGAATCTAAATTAGAAAAATGAAGTAGTTGGAGTGTTTGAATTGCATCAGCGAGACCTATGGGCCATTTGTTGTGTGTGCATGGAAGGCTCTGCAACATGTATAAAACCCAAGTAACCAAATACATGAAAACCGGATATGGATATCTGAATGACGGGTTAACATTCAAGGAATACTCGGTGATTGGCTATAATCATCTCATGCAGACTTCCTTCGGATTCTAGAGCAATCCCAACAATGCTTCACGCCTACCCACCACCTCATCGCCTTCCAACCCTAGTAAATGTTGATAAGTATGCTTCCTATAATGAAGGCATGAAAGCATTCACTGTGTCTGACTTGAGATGAGAGCTTGGACAATGCTATTGATTCCCGAGCTTGGACAATGCTATTAATTTCCAACCCTTCAAGGCCACAACTGATACTATTGATACCCTAATATTATTGCTTTGCTCAATGATTTCATGTAATCTCCCAAGTATTTAGATTTTTAATTTGTCTTATCCCCAACGTATTCATGGAACTAAGTCTTAAAATTTTGTTTACAACATGATAGTGCCTCTTAACACTTGAGTAATGAAAAGTAATGCTTAGAATTACATCTAGTATGTATGATGTTCACTTTGTCTTATCCCTAATATACTCATAGCACTAAATACTAAAGTTTTGTTTAGGACATGATACCAACTCTTAACACTTGAGTAATGAAAAGTAATGCTTAGACTTACATCTAGTATGTATGTTGTGGTACGAGGAGACCTCTCCAAAAGGAAGTGATAGATTATTTTTGTGATGCCTTCAATATTAGAATGGTTAAAGACATTTAAATAATTTTCATGAAAAACTTATTGTTGGACACTTTGTAGGAGATATTATGATACTATTTTCCCATGTCATTTAAATATTATATTATTTGGCTAATGTTATTTAAAGATTTTCATTCCTATATGCGAAAAATACAATATTCTTGAAATATTTTCTAGAAAATAGAGAGATCCCTTCCTTCCTCTAAATTTACTTACTATTTATTAGTCTTTTAATTAATAGGGTATTGAGTTTATTGGTATGCTAAATCCCAATTTTTTTTATAGAGAATTAATAAATTTAGCAAACATTGATTACTTGATTGGTGGACTAGGACATTCTTATGAAAACCACTCCAATGAAGGTGGTTAACCATTTTCTTGAAATGAACACCATAACCAGATTCAACGCCCATGTAGCATTAATGTTTGACAAAGATAAAATTTTAAGTCTTATGAGTTAACAACATTTTCCATGGCCAATTTGAACATCCTAAATCATTCATTTTTTCATTATCCCTAGGGAATTGACTAAGCAAGTCTACCAATAAAAACATGGTTTGTATAATTATGAATGCTACATAAAATCAACCTACAAGTTGCATAATACTTTCTTGATTTATGAGAAAGAAATCATCCTCCCTCTTAATATATTTCTACTATATTTTTAGTTGTTTAATAATGTCCTATAAGAGATTCTTACATAGAGAATAAATAAAATAAACTACTAGAGTTAATGGAAGAGAGAGAAAGGTAGAACTTTATTTCCTACCAGGTCTCAAGTAAAACATGTTTTGATCACCCATCCTCTCATAAATAATTTGAAGTAACTAACGTATATTCTTTTTCACAATTAATTCCATGAATCTAAAGAAAAGCATCATAAGTTTTCAACTTTTGTTTTGTTTTTGCGTTGTTTTGTTTTTTTTAAGTGGGTTATAGAATTTTTTTCAAACCTCAAAGATTGGTGACCACTACGTTCATGGAATATTTGTACTAGGCAATTCCGCCCAGAGGGATTACTTCATGCTGGCTCAACCATGGAGCTTAACCCTGAGAGTGTCGAGAGAGTTGCCTTGAGAGTGTCGAGAGAGTTGAGCCTATGACCTTTCAATAGAAAAAATGCTTTTAACGACGAAGACTCAACCAATTAAACTAACCCGCAAGGTCTCTTTATATTTTAAAGAGAGTTAAACCATTTTATCACCAATTCCTCACATCTAAAGAGATATTCACATTATTTCTATTTCTCTTTATAAAGTGGATTATTGCATATAAAGTAGACAATCTATTCATCTTATGTAATAACTTTCTTAATAAACAATCTATTTATCTTATGTAATAACTTTCTTAGGGAGATAGTTTCATTGGTTATTTTTTTTTATTTCAATATACTTTAATTCTTTTCATCCATCGTTTAACGAAAGTCCCAATGTGGGAGAAAGAAAGTGACCATTCCAATGGGTTTCTAGCTCATTGATAATTATAATAAGATAATTATTATACACAAGGTAATACTCTACCTGACCTTAGGCCAAAAAATTTACACCCAATATAAGGTGACACCCCTTATTAATATGGTTATTGAGAGCTTTTCTTCTCCACCGTTACTAATTAAAATTTACCTATCCTCATATCTAAAGAAAAGGAAAAACACCGAAATGGGTGAAAGCAATGAGGGATATGAAAACGACCTCTTATGGGGATATGGACATAGTAAAGATTTATTAGCTCATTGTGGTGATTACATTGTAGATATCGATACTCATTAATGGTGGAATGATACTTTTAAAAATCCTTGAGTTATATTTAAAAATATATATTACCTTGAGATGTATCTAACATCTAAATCTATTGGATAAAAAACCAAACCTAAAGTGAAAGTAATGAAATTCATATTTTTAAAAGTAGATGGTCTTTATGGATAAATTAATATTACAGAAAAGCATTTCTTAATCCTCCAAATAAAAAGCTTTGAATGTTAATGGCATATACCTAACCTCTCTTGAATTCCTAATAAAGTTGGGTAAGAACATATTATTGTATGATGGCTATCATCTTATTGTTAACGCATTTTAAAACTTTTAGACTTATCCATTATGCTTCCATAAATTGACAACACACTCACATATAAGAAATTTTCTACTATTTCCATTATCTTATGCCTTAGTTTGTTTTAGAGAAATCTTCTTAATTAAGATAAAAACCATAGTCTCCATCAAAAATATATTGACAAGGATGACACCAAACTTAACCACCTCCTTGTTTGAATGATTATGAACTAAAGTTTCACTTTTGATACACCATAATCCATATATTAGTTACAACTGACACTGAAAGTCCATATAACCCCATGGGGACACCATAATCTATCTTAAAGCTCTGTTAAGATAGAAAAAATCGCTAAGATTACGTGTCGGCTTATAGAATGGTATTAAACGCCAAAGGTATATGAATAGTTTCTAGCGTTGTATATGAATAGTAAAAGGGCCAATTTCTGCAGCGTGTTTTGTTTATGGACCTAATTGCAGATACAAGAATATTCCTAAAACTAGTTGTTGAGAAGTTCAGAAGTTAATTAATAAGCCTGAGCACCAAATTAGTGGATTTGGATTGCATGGGTGCGAGGTTTTTCAATGGATACCTACCCAAATCATAATGCTACTGAAAACAAAAATAGATTAAAATCCTTGTAATGATTTCAAAACAAATATAATGTAAAATGGAGCATTAAAATCCTTGTAATGATTTCACAAATATAATGTAAAATGGAGCCCCTTAGTTCAAGAGGAGTCAAATCGTCTCTTTGCACAACTTGGTGCTCGAAAAAGGAGGCTAAAGTTTCAGAAAACGATTAAATACAACTTGGTGCTAAAAAATAGAGAGGCTGAAGTTTAAAAAGCAGATTAAATATAGTGGAAGTGGCCGCACGACAAAGTTGGAATTAGTTCTTTGTTTCCACCAACCAACGAAACTATCATATATATATATAACCAAATAGAGACACAAAAACCTAGAATTCTTAATCATGGTTAAATATTTTGGTTTGAACATAGTTTTGGCACACTCCACGAATTGTCATAATTAAGGAAAACTGTTAATGTAAATAAAATAAAATGTTTTTTCAAAAAGAAAAAAAAGTGTCAATTAGAGAAAAGTCACCGGAAAGGTATGATACAACATGTGATTCATAAGGATTTTACTAATTATTGTTGCATCTTTTCATTTTTACACCTATTTATGATAAAAGAATGAAAAATATATCGAAACATGTACCAATTATATGAACATCAAGAATATAGCACCTGTGACAATATAATATGGAAAAAGGGTGTCACAGTTCGTGAGAGGGTGTCACAGTTCGTGGTGGCGGAGAAAAAAGCCAAGAAGTGGGAAGAGAAATCGAGAGAGGGAGCGAGGAATGGAAATCCATTTTTAATGTTCGATACTCATCGCATGATAACCGCCGAGAGACATCACAACGTTTACTAGTACATAACGATCGGGCTCTGGTAACGCTTGACCGCTTCTCTGCTTCTCTTTTGTGCTCTACTATTTCAGGCGGAGGAAAAACCATAGGGTTCCTTCTAACAATAATATTTGCAATTTTTGCAAAGCCCCAATCAAACTAGGAAAAATGGAAATCTGGTTGTAACTCACCCCTAACTCCATCAGCCACTCACAACTTATTGATTCTGATACATCCATGCGATGGTAAGATTTCTTTCTCGTACTCAGGGTGTTGGTGTACATGCACTTAGACTAGCTGTGTCGGTGTACATGCACCTAGACTAGCTTTAGTTAAATTACTACTTGCATGTGATGTGCACTTGCTTAGTTAAGTTAACTTATTGCATGCGGTACATGTGCACATTAACATAACATAAAGCACACTTAGCTTCAGTTATTGCATGTACAACTAAACTTAAATTAGTTGCTTTTATGTATTTATTCCAAAACTAATATTGAAGAATCAATTTCATTCTTTTCTCAATACTTGCTTGCTTCCTTCCTTCTCTTGCAAGTTTGTTCATTGTTTTGCAGATCTAGATCTTTGTATCTCAAAATCTTACATGGTATGAGAGCGCAGGGATTTGTAATTAGTACACGAGCAATTTTTATTTGCAGGTTTAGAAGATTGAAGCAACAACAAAGAATGGAGTCTAAATTGGAGTTTCCACAATTAACAATTCTTACTCCATATAATTACTTCGAATGGAAGCCAAAGATTCTACTTTATCTCAGAAGTAGAGGCTTATTTCGAATAACCATGGAAACAGAAGTTGAACCAACATCGACAATGGAGAAAACAAGATATTTCAATCACATGGACAAGGCCTTCGGCATCCTATGTTTATCTATCTCTCCAGAACTGCTATTTCATGTTGAATCATGTTCAACTCCAAATGAAGTATGGAAAACTTTGGAAGGATTGTTTGGAAAACAGGATGAAATGCAAGGTCACATTCTCGAAAATGAGTTAACTCATTAGATTCGAGAAATTTTGAGAACATTCAAGATTTTCTCACAAGGTATAAAGCCTTGTTGCTTCTGCTGAAATGATGCGGGATCAACAAATCCAAGCAAGAAAATCAGTTTATTCTTTCCATTTTATCAAAACTTGGTCCAGAGTATGCAGTATTCGTCTCTACATTCCACACAGTAAGATTTGCAACCGGTGCAGCTTGGAAGATGCCCTCAATGAATTCTTTTATTCAATCTTTGATGCATGAGCAAGATAAGCTCATCAAAATGGGCACACTTAAAAATTCCAAAGCGCATGCACTTACTGTGCATGCAAAAGGAAAGACAAATTCCAAAGACCATTAGAAAGGAAAAGGGAAGAAGGATCTTGATCCAAGAAAGCGAGGAAATTCTAAACCCCCTGATGGATCATCCGGCTCAAAGGAAAGGAAAGGAACGAAAGGGCAATCAATGTGCAATTATTGCCACCGTGGTTTTCATCTTGAATCTGCATGCATGAAGAAGACTATAGATCTTATGGCCCAGACACTCCAGCAACACAATCTTGGAGACCACATTTATGAGAATGCCAAGAATAAGTCTAGAGAAAAAGCACTAGATCCAAGAGGTAATGGGCATGCTTTGATTGCTCTTCATTCTGCACCGCAAGAATGGATCATTGATTCAGGAGCTTCACATCATATGGCTTCTTCAAAGGAATCATTTTCTTCTCTACATGCATACTCAAGTCCTCCTATTCTCATGGGGGATAATTCTGTAGTTGCATCAACTAGACAAGGAAGAGTGGAGTTCGAAGATGGAAGTTTTGAGAATGTCTTTCATATTCCAATGCTTTCTGTGAATCTTCTCTCAGTGTATCAGATGACACACATAGGCAATGAAAGGAAAGTGGAATTTACCCCAGATTCCGTGATCATTTATGACATGAAAACCAACTTGAAGATTGCATATGGCAAGGTAAATGATCAATCTCATCTGTATACATTTTCTGATTTTGTTCCTTAATCAGATTCCATTTTGCTACTTATGCATGCAAATGAAGAAAGTAGGATTTGGCATGAGAGATTTGGGCACTTGAATTTCAGATATATGCAACAGCTTAACAAGCAAGGGATGGTCAAAGGATTGCCAACCATTGAATTTTCAAATGGTGTTTGTAATGGATGTGCTCTTGGAAAGCATCCACAAGACAAATTCGAGAAGGGGCATGCATGGAGAGCCTCTTCACCTTTGGATCTTGTACACAACGATCTCATGGGTACATTTCCAGTGCTTTCAATGAGCGAAGCAAGATATGTGTTGTCATTCATAGATGATTACAGAAGATTCACTTGGGGTTTACTTCTTGAAACTCAATTCTGAAGTTTTTCAACATCTAAAGCTTTTCAAAGCGCATGCGGAAAATCAGTCTGGAAAATGCATCAAGATCCTCCGCACAGATAATGGGACAGAACATATCAACAAAGATATCAAGAATCTTTGTAATGAAGCAGGCATACAGTTGCAACATACAATTCCTTACACTCCACAGCAAAATGGTGTGGATGAAAGGAAAAATCGATCTTTGAAAGAGATGGCTAATTGCATGTTGCATGCAAGATCTCTTCCGTCGAAATTGTGGGCTGAAGCTATCAATTGTGCCTCATACATCCGGAACATATCTCCTCATAAATCTGTTACTGGAAAAACACCTTTTGAGGCTTGGACTAGCATGCAACCTGAAGTTAGTCATTTCCACATTTTTGGATCTCGAGCATGGGCTTGCATTCCTACAGAGAAGAGAAAGACTTTGGAGCCTCAAAGTAAAGCATGCATGTTTGTTGGATATTCTGATGAAGTCAAAGGGTACATATTGCTTATCCACACTGAAGAGCTCTTTATTGAAAGGAGTGTAAAGTTTGACAAAGATATTTTTCATGCACCAGGGATGAACTTGTTACCAAGTTTCCATCACCACTTGTTGATGAGTATGCAGATGAAACTTCAGATCAGAATTCTGATGAAGATGAGTCTTTTCCTGTGACGCCTGTTGGACCACCACTTGTTGAACATCGAGATCATACTTCTGCATGTATTTCGGAAGATTCTCGACCACCTTCAACACAAAAATGGTGCAACATGAGTGATATCCTTGATGATCCTGCCTCTATCCCTCTGTTTGAGGAAGATCCGCAAGCAGTCTTTGCTATGGAGCCATCCATGCCCATGCATGCTTATATGATGCATGGATATAATCCACAAACTTATGCAGAAGCAAGTGGGCATCCTGAATGGGAAGTCGCAATGGATGAGGAATATAACTCTCTCATTGAGAACCAGACTTGGAATTTGGTTCCGCTACCTTCCAATCGCAAACTTGTGAGGTGCAAGTGGGTTTACTAGAGCAAGAAAGCATCGAATGGCCAAGTTAGTCGATATAAGGCACGATTGGTAGCAAAAGGTTTTCAGCAAGTACATGGTGTTGACTATGATGAGACTTTTGCTCCAGTGGCAAAAATGGATTCCATTCGGCTAGCTCTCTCCATTGCAGCAGCAAGAGGATGGGAGGTGCATCATATGGAGCAGCCATTGGGATACATGCATAATTAATCTCTGGTATGCAAACTAAAGAAGTCTCTCTATGGCCTCAAGTAGGCATCTAGAGCATGGTATACAAAGATGGATTCTTATTTGTTATCTCAAAATTCTGTACGCTGCAAATCTAATTCCAATGTTTATTTTTTGAAGAAAATTGACTCCTTGTTGATCATAGTACTCTACGTAGATGATATTTTGATAACAGGTAGTTCAGCTTCTGTCATTACTAAGATTAAAACTGCATTGCATAAGTGGTTTTCTATGACAGACATGGGCTTGCTAAATTTCTTTCTTGGACTAAAGATCAATAAGAGTGATTCTGGGATTACCATTTCTCAACCAAAGTATCCTAGAGATATTTTGACACGATTTCACATGAGCGACTGCAAGCCAGCAACCACACCTTTCTTATCAGGGATAAAGCTTGAGAATGACAAACAAACACCATTGGTTGATTGCACATTGTACTGCCAACTTGTGGGAAGTCTTCTTTATCTCACTCACTCTCGTCTTGATCTCTCCTATGCTGTTGGAGCAGTTTCCACATACATGCAAGAGCCACATGAGTTACACTGGAACGCTGCAAAGCGCATCTTTTGATATGTTCAGGGGACAATCACCTATGGGATTCATTATGCAGCCAATTGTCTTTGAATCTCATTGGGCTCACAAATTCAAACTGGGCTGGCGACACCATTGATCGCAAGTCCACCTTCGGTTATGTACTTAGTTTGGGATCTGGCCCAATTTGTTGGTCAAGTAAGAAGCACGCTGCCATTGCCTTATCATCAGCAGAGGCCGAGTATAGAGCAGCAGTCAATGCCACTATTCAGGCAATTTGGCTATAACATTTTATATCTGAGCTTGGCATCAGTGTCCATCGTCCAACTGTCATCTAGTGCGATAATAAAAGTATGCTAAAGTTTTGCAGAAATCCAGTGCAGTGACAACGGACCAAACACATCGAGATCCACATGCACTTCATTAGAGAACTCATTTATGATGGGATCATTGATCTTCAATACTGTACTAGTTCCGAGCAGACTGCTGATATCTTCACCAAGACTTTCACTGAGCAGAAGTTTCGATTCCTGCGAGATCGTCTCGGCGTGAAGGACACGACTTCCTAGCAGTTGTCTTTTCTCTACTTTTGCATTATATTTTCAGGGGGGGTTTTCTTCCCATTGGGTTTTCCCTCTTTCCTCCTTTTTTATGCATTGTATATGGGTAGCTAAAATGGCCGTGCTGCCGGGACTCATTCATTTTGCATCACACTCACCTAAGTTATGCTTAAGGAGGGGTGTTGGTGTACATGCACTTAGATTAGCCGTGTTGGTGTACATGCACCTAGATTAGCTTTAGTTAATTTACTGCTTGCATGTGATGTGCACTTGCTTAGTTAAGTTAACTTAATGCTTGCATGTGATACATGTGCACTTTAACATAACATAAAACACACTTAGCTTCAGTTATTGCGTGTACAACTAAGCTTAAATTAGTTACTTTTATGTATTTATTCCAAAACTAATATTGAAGGATCAATTTCATTCTTTTCTCAATTCTTTGTCGCTTCCTTCCTTTTCTTGCAACTTTGTTCATTGTTTTGCAGATCTAGATCTTTGTATCTCATCAAAATCTTACACACAGACTTCTAGATTTTTAAAATGATGGATATTTTCATGGAGACGTGTAAGTTTTTTCAAATGGACATCCAGTCCTGTAAGAGATCAATGGTGGAGGAGAAGCTATATTATTTGAATGTATAGAATACTTCCTCAGATTATTCCTCCAAATGATTGAAACTCACAATCATCTCTTCCCACACGGCAGAGATAGGGGATTCGAAGAGGCATTGAGTATGTATGTGGTTGGGAATATTTGAAACGAGAGAGGAGGCGGCCATGGCCTATGATTAGGCCACCTTCTCCATGAGAGGCTCCAACGCCATTCCCAACTTCCCCCTTGAAATTGTTGGCAGGTCCTTGAAGCGTCGCCAGTCACTCCGGTGTATCTAATCCACTTACTTCCAACCTCAACTTTTCCAGCGGCTCCTCTGAAATCTCCTCAGGCGTGACCACATCCAGTAACCAAAAATACCACATCAAGTAGCCAACTTTCTGACTGCCATGGCTGGATCTAGCAACTCGGCTAATATCATTCCAACACTGCTACCTCAGCGCTTGAAAGGTATGCCATTGAGAGGCTCGATTCACCCAGAGAAAGAAGGGAGTCACCGAAAACTTCTACCGCTGCTTCTAGCGAGACTGATAATAACCAACCCATCCACAAATGTAGCAAAATATTACCAATGGAGATATTTGAGGTGATTTGAAGCAACATCCAAAAGTTAAATTGTAAATTTTTACTCCCATAAAAGTGTAAACTTTTTGCATATCCATAACCAAAAAGGAACTAAGAAATTAAAAATCAGATAAAAAACTTTGAACCTACTTGCAACCAAAATGGAACTAAAAAATTAAAAATCAGATAAAAAGCTCTGAACCTACTTGCAACTTTATATACTCTGTGGGAAAGTAACAAGCACGCTGTCATAAACAATTAAGGTTTTAATGTTCAAAAGTCTGCCGATAGAATTGGGGAGAGATTTGAGTTGAGTCGAAGCAACATACAAACTTCTAAGATTCACCAGGCGTGATTTGAAGCAACTTCCAGACTTCTAAGGTTCACCAGGAGAGTCACGCATTTGGAAAAGCACTACAATGGCCATGAACCTATTCCATTCCATATTGAATTAGTGTCTGGTTGAATCCATCCGTTTCAGATCATTGCAACCTATAGCCAAATTTTGGTTTGCACCTCAGGTTGAATACCAATCTTCGGAATTTTTAGTTGTTACCATGAGAGAATTTGTTTCTGGAGGAAGACATGGTGGTGTGATATAGGAAAAAGTGACATGTGGATGACAAAGAGGGCGGTGTGATATAGGAAAAAGTAACGCGTGGATGATAAAAACAAGTGGCAGTCTTAATGAAATTTATTAACTCCTGTATAAGAATTCAATACAAAACTTTACCTCAACGCACAAACTTTGGATAAAATGATATCGCGGTTATATTTAAACTTTGCCTCAATCACTAGACTTTAGATAAAACATACTGCCGCAATATTTTTGTATTGGGCTGCGAATCTTAATGAAATTTAATAAGCTTGTTTATAAGAATTTGATACAAAACTTTGCCTCGACCACCCGACCTTGGATAAAATGATATAACTGTGATATTTAAACTTGGCCTCAATCACTAGAGTGTGGATAAAATATACTGCGGCAATATTTCTGCATTGGGTTGCATTGGGTTATGTGAAGCCTATAATAAAACCTCAAATCTTTTCCGACCAAAAAATTTGCTTAAATTTTTTGTGAATAAAATTGGGAGCAATAAACTTTGATTAAAATTCGAGAGAGCTATATATATATATAAAAAAAAAAAAAAAAAATCAAAAACTGAATTAATGGGCAGTCAACGATCAAGCGATCGCTATAGTCCTGCAGGAGGCAGGGACTAATAACCAGTCGCCCATGACATCGAAACATACATTATGCTGCTAAAGATTTTATTGCTTTGTAGCTCCTGTAATTTAAAACTTTAATGCAGTTACATTGTTTGGATTTTAACCGTTTGGATTTACATGGATGTTCCGGTGCTTCTGTCCTCATTTTCCATTTTTTATGACGAGAGGCATATTTCTTATTGGAAGTCGTCCATTGATAGATTAATGTTTTTTTTTTTTTTTTTTTTTAATTTTTAAATTTTAAATTTTATTTTATAATTAATTATTAAAATATTAATATATTTTACTATGTGTTTTAATGGATGGCTCTTTAAATATGAAAGAGCATAATCATATTAATTATTAATAAATATGGTCGATAAAAGATAGATTTTGTAGTATAAAATTTAAAATTAATAATTTTTTTTTGATAACATATATTCACATGATGTTATTTGTTATTTGATAATTTGCGTGGTAATTTCATAAGTGGTAAGTGAAATGGTATCTACATAATAGTGAAATAACCATATAAATAGGAGGCCACACAAACCATTGGCTCACAATAAATAGGTTCTGTGTTAGACACACATGGAATGTGAACAAACATGAATGATAAAACAATGAATTTCATTTTCTATTAACACAGATGTGCATTTATAATACATTATTGTGATTGTTTGATTCATATTCCAATGTCTCTTCGACTCTTTAATCCTTATGGGAGTAGATTGTGGGAGGTCATATTTTCCATAGGACACTCAAGCACAAAAGTACATGACTAGCTATACTAGTGAAGTTACCTTCTAGCGTTACCAAATTTGATGGTAAACCTAGAGAAGATCCTACAACACACGTTACAACATATCAACTATGGTGCTTATTTAACTTTTTCATGGATGATAATGTCCATCTATAGCCTTTAAATTTGTAGAATTAATTGCTACAAATAGACCATTGACTTGCTAGGGAGTTGAAGGGTTTGTAAGGAATTCATGTGTGAGTAAGGATTGTATTAGGTTTTAGGTTCCTCGATTCATGATTCAAAGATTTATTTTCTTTATTTTTATCTCTAGGTTGTTAATGATACTTCAAGATATGGATTAAATTGAATTCACCTTATAGGTTTGAACAAATTCATTAGGAATGTGGGTTGCGAGTGCAAAAAGAAATGAATTAGAAGTGATATTTCATTATCCCATATGTGCAACTATTTAGCCTACATTTCCATAGGACATGAAACTAACCATGCCATTGGCATGGGATCTTGTCTTAGATTTTAGCTCCTTGTTTTAGAATATATGATTGTGATACAAACATTGGTGCATTCAAGTCCTTGCACCAATATTTGTATTAATAAATTTAATTTATTTTTATTTACCATTTATAAAAGTTTCATGAAGTTTTGGGAAGAGACTTGAAACTTAACCTTGAAAAAGTGACACAAAATCCAAGATCCCTAGTTCATAGCTTCCTAAAAATTTTCCATCTGCCGTCAAGTGAAATGTATCATAAACCCTTGAGTTTGAAACTATTTTAATTAGAGTCTCTTGGTTAGCAACCTCAATAGTGCTTACTCGGGTGGTGAAATCTGGGATGATTTCATTAAATCCATGAGACAATTGATGTGCATGCCTTTGAATTGGATATATTTCAGAGAGGATGGTATTATAGAAACAAGATGGTGCTAAAAAGTGATGATGAAGTTTGGCCAACAAGATTCGTGCTCAATGAGGAGGGAAGTGCTCTTTGCAAATGAAGAGCAATGCTTGAAATAGAATTATGCCTTGTAAAATTGACAGGAAAGGCAATTAACACTGGACTTATTTATCCACACCAACATGAGAAAATGGTCACAAATAAAGTGAAAGAGATAAGAAAATTTAAGGGAGTTCCTGAGTGGATCAATTGCTCAGTGTGGTCTTCTGGGCCTTCGAATATTGGTTTCAATTGAATGTATAAGGAGAACGACACCAATAATGTTGGGGGAGAAAGCTGGTTATATGAAAGTGCGGGTGCTATTATTGATGATCCACTTCAGGGAAATATTTTTCTTGTCAGTGAGGGTAGCAGTTCCGAAGATGGTAAGAATAATGTCACAAATATACATAAGCCCAATTTTATCTGGCTCTGATACTGGCGTGAGAATGAAAGATGAACATGGTTGAGCCAAGAATGCGTAGTGAAAATATTTTATACTGGAGAAAATGCATCTGTTACGGAAGAAGATGAAGAAGAAACAAATCTAAGATCGTGTGAAGATATTTTTTTTCATCTTCTACACTGCTGGATTCATCTTTCAACGTCTCTTGGACTCCTTTTGACTATTTAACTTCCACACCATAACCCTTAGCAAATTAGGTGTCCAACAATGATTTGATAATTTATATGGTAATTTCATAAATGATAAGTGAAATAGTATTTACATAATAATGAAGTTACTATACAAATTATCAAATATCAAATAGCATCATGTGAATACTTAGATTTATAAAACTAATGGTTTACAAAATCAATAGTTGTGTTAAAGCCATTAATTTTGAAATGAGAAAATAATCTCTATTTATTTATATTAACCATATTTACTAATATAATCATGCATCAATTACTTATTTAGAAAAATAATAAATAATAAATATTTTTAAAATAAATATAATTAAATTTAGATGTAAAGTAAATATGGTTGGACTTAATTTGAAAATGCTGAAACTCCACGTAAGTAATGCTATGTTGAATTTGACATATTATTCTATATAAATATTATTGTTCTTGAAACAATGAAACAATGTTGTGCAAGTATATGTTAGTAAGCCAATAAAATTAGGTTGATTTCAAATAAATGATAATAATATGATGATCTAGTCATAAATGTTCATGTCAGAAGGTAATAGACTCATCTTCATTCTTAACATGTTTATTATAATATTTATGTTTATTATTTATTTATTTTATATAAATATTTACATGTTTATTATAATATTTATGTTTATTATTTATTTATTTTATATAAATATTTACATAATGAATCTTCAAGAAGATGGGATATAGTAAGTTAAATAACTTTCTAATTTATATAATAATTTTTAATAGATTTTTATTTTTATTTTTATTTTTAAATTATATATATATATATATAAAATTAATATTTTGTTAAGATATTTTATAGTGTACAAAGTAATATGATATATAATTAATATTTTATAGTGTACAAAGTAATATGATATATAATTAATTTTATTCACTTAAAGTAAAAAATTATTTTTCATTATGGTTAAGTTTAATTAATTTTATTCTCATATATAAAAAGGCTTTCTTGCTAATGTTGAGGATTCACTTCATTGTAGATGTAGGTTTGACTCCACAACTTAAAAATAGTTAGACTCACCCATTTCTAAGGATATTGTGATTGGGCCTTATGAACATATAGTGAAAGAAGTGGTTAATAGGAGTTTTCCACCTCACTCTCATCCTTCCTTTACTTGACTCTTACATCCCATATTCTTGGGTGGGAATGTAGACTTGACTTAATTGTTTTCATAGTTTAATGGTCTTTACTAATATTTGATTGTAGCTAGTGTACACTAGATGAATGAAAATAGGGTGTCAAATCCTAGTGTCCCTAAAGGCGACCCTGAGACAACTTCCAAATCATCAACTAGTATTATAAGTCTCGTCCCCACCATTTTTGTACCCTATATTTTATCTTACTAGGAGACTAAGTTGGGTTCATTGTTTCCTTCTTGTCATGTATCTACTGTGAGTATCACTACCAAAAGGACATTGGTTGCTCCATTCACCTTTGGTGGAGGATCTAGTACACCTACGAGTAACATATTGACATAAACTATCAAATTTATCCTCATCTAGTCTTGGGGTTCCCTCCCTTCGTCCTTTTATATTGGTAGGAAGTTTTTTTACACCTAATGTTGGGTTTTCTTTTGGATGGAGCTCACTATTAACACTAGGGGCATAATTTTGTTGGAGGTTTTCATAATCCTTGGGGGAGTCAAGCTTGGGAGGTTATATTTTCCATAGGGAACTCAAGTTCCTTTGAATGTTGAAACATTTAGGGTTAACATTCCTATTAATGGATTTTACCCTTGGGGTGCCAATATTTATGGTAACCTTATAGTCTAGGATGTTTCCCTCTTGGTGCACCATTTTTTCATTAAAGTAATTAACCTTTTAGGAGTCCCTTTTCCACTAGGGAGCCACATCTTAGGGGAAATAACCCTTAGTTGTTGCCATGGGTCTTGGAGCTAACCCCTTGGGAAAGAAAACTTCCATAAGAGGCTCCCCAACTTATGGAAACCAAGCTATATGTGGATCATAAAATTCATTTGGGTTATATGGATCAACACCTCAACTCATTCAACTTACCCTTCTTGGTGAAACTTACATTGATTCATTTATCAAGGTTGATTAATGATCCCATCAAGCACAAAAGTACATGGCTAGTTATACCAGTGAAGTTATTTGCTAGCATTACCAAATTTGATGGTAAACCTAGAGAAGATCCTACAACACACATTACAACATATCAAATATGATGCTTATCTCAAATTTTCACTGATTATAACGTCCATCTATAGCCTTTAAATTTGTAAAATTAATTGCTACAAATAGACGTAGTAAAATAGGAAAGGCTGATGATGCATACACACACATTAACATAGATATTTTAGCTTAGAAACCCAAACTAAGTAAATAATTAAGGATATTTAGTATGAGTTTTCTTTATATTATTATAATAATATGTATATTTCCCACAACGTCCACGGGTTCTTGGATAGACGGTGATCAGGTGCGCTGTTAAGTCACTCCTTGTTGTCAAGTCACTGGTTCAATTCCTCACCCCGATTGAGGTGATGTATTTGGACATGATGATGACTATGTAGTCCTACCCAGCTTACAAAAAAAAATGTATATAGTCGACAATATCCACAAACCTCCAATCCATTTCCATTCAGTTATATTAGTTATTTGGAAATAAAAAATCGTGGGTTGAACCACCATGTGACAAAAAACCACTGAAAATGAAAACCATGTGTTGAAAACCACAAAAAATGAATTCAAAAAATCACCCAGTTTTTTTGGGGGGTGACTTCCCTTGGCCCCCCATTACCCCCCAAACGGAATACACTCAACGCATTGTACAACTTGTGTTGGTAGTCATGAAAAGAATATAACACATATCTGACACTTCCTATAACTATTATATTAACCTCTTATCAATAATATCACAAAATGATGCATCATTCTTGAAAGAATTATCATGCATGGGGAAAGAACTGACACATTAACAAGATTTCATCTAGATACTTCCAATCACATATTTGACTATATCCATTGGTGGAGACAATGGTTTTCTTTTTTTTTGATGAAGTAGTTTGAGAGTGGTTCATTATGTCTATATTTCCTAGAATCACCAAAGATGTCTCTAAGATAAGAGCTCAAACTGAATAACAAGTGATAGGCATCCTAGAGGAACATATTTCCTCTAAGGAGTTGAAGGGTTTGTAACCATATCAAGTTCTCATTGTAAAGGACCACTATCTTAGGGATGTTGTAATTATGTGATTCTAGTGGCTACATGGATGGGTAGCTATAATAGGAAAATATCATGAATGGATGATGTTACCTATACCATTGATTTCCTAAGGAGTTGAAGGGTTTGTAACCATATGTTGTTGTTGGGTTATAAATGGATTAGGCAATTTAAAAATTGAGTTAGTAAGGTTTTTCTAGGAAAAATACTTATGATTTTTTTCCATGTGAGGGAACTCATGCCAACCCTATCATTGTATTGGGTTTGAGGTTCCTCGATTCATTATTCAAAGAATTTTTTTCTTTTTCTTTTTTCTTATTTTTGGTTATAGGTTGTTATGGATACTTCAAGGGCACAGATTAAATTTATTTCACCTTATAGGTTTGAAAAAATTAATTAGGAATTTTGGTGGTGAGTGAAACAAGCAATGAATTAGAAGTGATATTCCATTATCCCTTATGTGTAACTAGTTAGCCTACATTTCCATAGGACATGAAACTAACCATGCCATTGGCATGGGATCTTGGCTTAGGTTTTGTAATGTCATTTAATGACTAAGGATAATTTGATATGATCTCATACATTGTTTACACTTTATGGAAATGTTCCCATCCCAATGATCCTTTGCAGATAGATAATACATAGTTTGGCGTAATGCTTCACCCTCCAAAGTGTGTTATTCAAAATTAGAAACATAATCCCAATGCAATGTATACTAACAATTACAATATTCTTGAGGATCTTTCCTAGGAAGAAATTGACATGTCAATTCTTGAATTTTTACAAAGATGAACCATGTAGAAAAAATATCTCTTGACTACTCTCAGTGGTATAGATTCATTCGACACTAACATCATCACTTTCAACCCAACTTAAATTCCCTTTTTCTCTTTTTGATCATATGGAATTTTTTATTATGGTGCATGTTTTTTCCAAGAACACCGACCATAAGATAGTCATGGATGAAGGATCATAACTTGTATCATTTCGTCCAAGTGTTGGTATTTTCTTGGATCACCCCCTAGTTATAGTCTTAAACCACATTGAAGGCCTTTGATGGGCATACTTTTCAACCCTAGTAAATATTTTCTATTTTTCTTATTGAGTTAGGGGGTAAAGTGATTTAGGTCGAAGTTGAATTCATTAACACCCCATTGGAACATAGTCTCTTACTTGGGATAAGTTGGCTCTATATTATGAAAGTTTTCATTTCCTTAGTCTTCAACATTTTAAAGTTCCCTCATCTTGGGAATATTGTCACTAGACGCCAATTGTAATATTGTAACTTCGACTTGCACATTAATGATAGGCTATTGGCATAATTTATTGTATATATCCCTAATGTCATACAAAGTGTTGGAGTGGGGATGTTCAAAGACTCCTCATTAATGGTTACTTTCCCCTTTCCTCCACTAGTTTGATCTCATTTTATTGAAACCAATAATATGATCTTGTCAATTACTTGTGGATACTAAGGATCACATGATACTTGAGTGACATCTTCTTCATTTGATGTAGATATGTATAGATATTATATTAAATTGAGCCTTGTGAAAATTAGTTGTTAATAAATTCAATATCTAACTACAAAATCTAAATCAAATCTTCCGATAGGATGTGGAGCTTGATAAATATAATTTTCAAGTCTTTAATTATGAAATTAGGTGAAGCCATCTTGGAGGCCATAATTATCTCCATTTGAATTTGGAAAGAATCACATCATCATTCATATTTTCTCCCTTGCTAAGAACAATTGAATGACAAGTTGAAAAACTTAGTTTCTTTTTGGAATGTTGCATGTTTACAAGCTCCCATTGTGATTCACAATGTTTTATTATAATGGAATTTATCCAACATTTTTAAAACCATTCCAGCTAACATTTTGGTCAAATTAGGTGTCATGGAACATGTAAATACACCCCCTTACCGTTGGGAGTGTGCTCATTATGATAACCCAACTTCCTTGGTGTAGTTGGAGAAATGTTTTTTTTTTCTTCCAAGTTTCCCTAGAACTCAATTTGGATATCCTCGTCACATTTGTCTCAATGAAACCTTTCTAGTGATGTGAAGTTTGTCTAATTTGGACATTAGGATTGAAAATTGTGTCCCTTTAAATTTTTATTGACTTACATGTATCTCCACTCTTTCCCTGCCACATGGGATCCACATGGTGACCACGTGGTAGATCTCATTACCTTATTCCATGTTCTAATCCCCACAAACTCATGTGGGTGTATATATATATATATATATATATATCATCACATAAATATATCGTCCTTCACCATCTACCAACCTACAATAACCCATTCAATCAGTGAATGATATTTAATAGCTTCCCCCCTTACTGAAATCATGGGGGAGGGGGGTTCTACCATCTTGGTTTCACCTTGAGGTTACAAGGTATCATTCCAATGGGCTCCACTTGTATGATAGATCCAATGTCTCATACTCATTAATGTACCCCCCCCCCCCCCCACTGATGTCACAAAGGGGGGTATTATTTTGGTTCCAAATAATGGTTCTTGGGCCATGATCCGATGAAACACCATTAATACAATAATAAAATGGTTTGTAATGCCTTGCCCTCCCCTCACTGATATCACAGGGGGAAGGCCCCACCGAATCCCTGGCTATTGACCTACCACAACACAATTAATTACCACAATTGTAACAAACACGGTTAAAAATTCATGTAATTTTTTTGATATGACCAAGGTCATGGGACACACATTCCAAGCTAAATGTTGTGAAAACATCCTATTGTGTGTGTTCATTTGGTTTATTATGGATAAGAGAAAATTGGCAAAGACAATGGCATAGGCTTTGGAAAGGCAAGAGGCATTATTTGGAATTTTATTTATGAAAGCAAAGGAAAATAGGAGAAATGGAAGGTGAAAGGTCACATTTTGCATGTGAGGAGGAAATGGAATGAAAATAATGGAAAATGAAGAAATTAGAGGGCTCAATGATAAAAGGCTTCTGAGGTTCAATTGGTAGCTTTAGTCAATGTAACCTTTTTCCAGTTTAGTTTTGGATCTCTCTCAATTATATCTACTCTCTCATACTCTTGGATACTTAGAGTATTCTTGGAGCACTCTATCATTCAAGGAAGAAAATAAAATAAAGGACAAAGCAGAAAAAGTAACGAAAATATAAATAAAGGAAGATTTGGATCCAGAGGCTACAATGAGTTTACTTTATGGTATCGAGTTGCATGTATGATTTCCTTGCTATTCTTGACATGAATGGTACATGAATGTGCGTATTTTTTTCTCTTTCTATCATTGGCATGGATTTGTCCAGGTGTGACACTGGTTTTCAACCTCTCCTTTCCATTTATGGATAGCGATAATGTGATGGGGTTCTCTCTTACTTGGTTGAGTTGGATTTCCAGATGGTTTTGAAATTGAGTGGGGTGGTCTTAGGAGGAAATACAAGGCTTATGAATCCTTGGAATGGTGAAGGTGGGATTGAGGTAATGATTGATTTTGTATTCCCTTGTTTGGCCTAGGAATCCTCAACCAATTACTAGCAGGATACATGATAAAGCCTAGAGGGTGGAGCCTCTTTGTGCCAAGGAATCATCGACAAGTAAATGGAAGGATATATGGTAAAAAACTAGAGGTGGAGATACAAAAATTCGTCATTGTTTAGGTGGGGAGACTGGGAGGCATCCATGCTTGTATAGGCCTAGTGTTCCTTAGACCAGTATATAGTGGGATTGCATTAAAACTTGGTAGTGTATGTTTCTTGTTTGGGCCTAGGAATACCTTGTCGGGATTGTGGTAAAGCGTGGTTGTATAAATGAGGGCTTAGGCCTAGAAATCCCTTGGTGGATTGTGATAAAGCTTGAGGAAGCCCTATTTGTTTTGTTGTAAGTCCCATATTCATGCATGGAATATGGCACAGGGGTGATTATCTGAAAGAGAGATTTGGTTCAACCCAATATTTGGTCGGGTGGTACATGGAAGTCCCTGAGTTGGTTGGATTTTTCATATAAATAATAAGAATCTTTCCTCTTTATTTTTATGAGAAAGTGTGCTTGTTATTATGTGATTTTAATGGTTGTTCTATCATTGTTAATCTGTTGGTTATATGTTACTTATAAGCATGGTTTTATGACATAATTTAGTTATGGATCTCATCGTGTTTTAATGAGTAAATGAATGATTAATGAATGTATGACCTAATAGATGATAATGCAATTATTATGATAAGGCATCAATTATTCTTGACGAATCTCAGATAAGTATGAGACTCCTCTGCTCATATTTGTGGTTATGACCTGTAGATTACATGTTTTTGATATGTTTGATGAAATTATTGTCATGGCTAGTAGGTGTAAGGTCAATTTCTTGTACTAATGTTTTCATTAATGGATTTAATTCATTTTTATTTATCATCTCTAGGAGTTTCATGAAGTTATGGGTAGAGGCATAAGACCTAGCCCTGAAAAATTGGCACAAAATCTAGGGTCGTTGGCTTAAAAATACTTGAAAAAGGCCACAATCGCATGCATTTCTTGTTGTGGCAGCAACTGGAGGATCTTTCATGTTGCATGCATGGCTTTTCATGGGAATGACTAGGGGTCTAGCGCAACAAAATGACAAGTTGCCTCAGAGGTTGGGCACATGGAAGGGTTGGTTGTCTCTAGAAGGTTCTATATGTAACACCCTCCTCCCATATCTACCCAAGTAACCAACCAACACATATTTTAAGTTAAGAGATTCAGATCTAGCTACTTTATTTTTCTGAATTATTTCAATGTTTTTAAATCTCTAGCAATTTTAAGATCTTAAAATGCATGATGTAATTTCAAGGGTTATATCAAAATTTTTAATTCTTGATATTTAAACAATGTTTTTAAATGCATAAGGTAACTTCAAGGGTTACATCAATTAAATTACATCATTTTTCTGAATTCTTGATATTTTTAAATAACAATTTTAAAAAGAATTGTAAATGCATGAGGTAAATTTTTAAAATCATGACATATCTATATATCTATAGATATAAATATCACAGATGAGCATTTGCCACATGATTCTTTGAGGCGAGCATCAATCGAGTATCATGCATCTACTAGAAGGGGAGGTCATGGATCAAAGGGAATATCAAATGAATCAGGGGAGGTCCATCATGATCATGGTACATATATGTTTATGTGCAAGTTTTTAAATGCTATTTAAATATAATCATATGTACTTGTGTGCACATATGGAATTGATTTTTTTATCAATTTAGATTTAAATTAATTTATAATAAATTTCATTTTTTAGGAGCATCTCAAACTAGGTCGAAAATAGCTACTCAATCAATGGAGGGCCATTGTGTTGGGTGTGGAGCCTGATTATCTTGTTTATTTTGTATCACAGTGTCGGACCCCTGTACCTTAATGGGGGCAGCAACGCCGCCCGTAATTAAACGCTGCCTGGGGGGTCCAGGGGGGTGGCTGTGACTTCATGGAGCGGGGGCAGTGCCCCCGAAGCTAAAAACATATGTAAAATTGCCTTGTAAAAGTATAGTAATTTCTAGTCAATTTGGGCCGTTCATTAGGCGGATGATCTGACGGTAGAAGTTATGTTTAGTTTAGGGTTTTTTTTTTGCCCTAGAAGGCACCCCCTCTCTTGTATGAGGGTATTGTATTGCGGTTGTGTATGGTATTTGTAGTCTCGGAGTGATAAATAGAGAGGGAGTTTGTGAGAGAGAACATAAGATATTATAGCGGATCTGTTGTAGGTTGTGTCTCTTCATTTTACTGGATAATAGAAAGGAAGGACTGGCTGTTTGGGGTGGACGTAGCGCAAACTGGGTGAACCACGTATATATGTGTCTCTCTGGTTTTATGTGTTTTGTGTGCTTGTGTTTTCCGCATATTTTATGTGTTTCATTGCTCTGTAATATTTAATTTTCTAACACATTGTTCACACCATCATGGTATGGTATATATATGTATATATATGTTTATGTGCATTTACTTAAATGATAAATAGGTAGAATCATATGTATGTATACATATATATTGAATTTATTAAATTCTATTTTTTTTAGAAGCTTTTCTCATTATGTCGTCATGTGAGGGTGGTCAAAATTCTCCCAGTGGTCAAAAAACTCAATCTCTGGGTGGTTATGATAGTGCTCAATCATCTACGAGTGGGCATGATGGTGCTCAACCATCTCTGGGTGGTCATCAATCTCAATCAGATGATCATGATCCTCATCATTTTTGTAAATTATATAATGTTTTTCACGTGAAAAAAAATTTGTACATGTAAATGAATTGTATTTACATATGCATGTACATGTCTATCTTGCATGTGTATGAATAATTTTTTTCAAATGTTTTTTATATTTATGTAATTTTATATATTGATGTAGAGGGTGAAAATGTTACTTGAAATAGACGTAAGTGAATCCAAGAAATTAAAGAAGAAGGTTGTACACCAACTACCACTTATATGATATTCCTAATGACCTTCCTTGAGAAACAAACCTCCAACAATGTACATTAAAGAGGTACACAAGTTATTATTCAAAATTGAGGAAAGATCTTGGGAGTTTGGAGCTCTCTTCAGAGAGTCAAGAAAGCTTAGAAATAGTTGTGCACTCTCTAAGCTCATTTCTTGATGTTTATGAGAAGCTTGGGCCAACCAAAGATTTATTTTTAGATATGATGAGGAGTAGAAAGGAAGTAGTAATGGGTCCCGATCAATGGGTCAAGGTTAGTAAAAGGTTACAAAAGCAATGGAAAAATATATGTTTAATTTCAAAGAAGGGTTGAAAAGAAAGATGATTAAGGTGCCATATTCCAAGCACCCTAATATAGCCAACCATTTGTATGATAGGTTCCTTGAATCGTATGGAAAGATGCCATGGAATGATGATTTTCCAATTTATTTTGAAAAATGATTTCTGCATAATTATTTTTGGGTATGAAAACCCGATTATAATGACCTTCCATCTGAATATTATGGTATGGGAAGAGGTCGGTTATGTGATCGTAAGGGAACATTACATGATATTAGATTGCCTTGCCCTCCACCAACTTTGGTACATCAACCTCCTTGTGTGGTGACTTTCCGGTTAGAGATGGATGCCAATTCTCAAATTGGCCAAGAAGGAAGGGATGCCATCATAGACAACATCCAGAGTGCATTCAATGGAATTGATATTGGTCTAAATCGAAAAAGATCACGAGCTAATGCATGTGCTAATTTTGTATATAAAATAGATGAGGAGATAGATAATATTAATATTAAGGAGCTTAAAGCATATGCAAAGGGTTGTCGTAATGGTTGGCAAGACCTAATCGTTCATGAGGAAGAGGGAGTAGGATTGGTATGTGTTAATGGTTAGGTCATCCAGATTTATGCAGGAGCCCAATAATATACAGAAATAAACATAAACATAGAGATGCAACAGAAATAATACTTCATTTCATTTATACCAAATAAAAAAAATATGCTTACAAACATAATGGAAATAAACTAGCTAGGGCGCTGGTAGCTTATCTCTGAGAAGAGATGTGGCGGTTACAGGCCTCTAAACTATGTTAAAATAAGGCTCGAAGGCCTATTTATTATTGAGAAACAATAGAAAACCCTAAAAATCCAAAAACCTAACCCTAGGAGATGAAGTGCCAAAACTGTGGGTCTTGTTTGGGTAAATTGGTACATCAATCTTCCCCGGGACATAAATTTGGCATAAGATCTCCATTTGACGCGATCAATACCTCGTTAGAAATATCTACTTGACTACAAATTTTGGTGTGTGCAACATCGGTCTATGGATACATGTTGCTCGCGGTTTTCCCAAAAAACGTCGTTTAGGGCCTCAAAATGGCTCCAGAATTTCAGGACCTGAAAAACTGCTAAAAATAGTAAGTTGTGTTGAAACTGAAAAAACTGAAAGAAATGATGGTGAAGTTTCAAATGGAATAGGTAGGTGGCCACCAATATCTACCTGGATCATTAGGGCCCCAAAACAGCTCCGGAAGTTCAGGACCAGAAAACCTGCTAAAAGAGTAAGATGTGCTGAAAGCGAAAAAATGAAAGAACCGATGGTGGGGGTCCAAATGGAATAGGTGGGTGGCCACCACTATCCACCTGGATCATTAGGGTTGATATTTTGATGTAATTTTTAATTTGTATGTGTTAATGTCAATTCACATACATTAAATTTTTTATTTTTTCCAATAAAATTTTGATATTATCATGATCCAAGGTTTAGGTTCCAATCAAGATGATATTTTAGGAAATTTAGTTTTTTTTGAAGAGTTCATGTTGAAACAATTATTATTATACTTTTATTATATCGGTATCATGATGACACATTTTTAAAAGAAATAATTACGTACATGTATACAATTAAATGTTAACAGATTTTGGTTATGCCTGACATTTTCGATATGGCGCCACCCTCTTCTTCCCTATTAGGAGATTTGTCAAATATTCCATTGTCACAAGTATTGAATATTTCACTTATGTTTGATTATAAATTTAAGTTCAAATTTCATTAAAAATGAGATAGATTTGTCTTATAGTTTCAAATTTTTTGAATTTTAGGGTTGTGGAGATGATTTCTATTCTCTAGATATTTTAGCGATGGAGTTGATGATGGGGATAGGATCATCAAAACAATTTGAAAAGGTTGTCTAACAAATTTTTTAATAAATTGCGATTTTATGCATTTTCATGTGCAATTTTAACTTTTTATTATATATACATGTACATGTATTGTACAAGGAATCGAGGTGGGACAAATGCAGGGGGAACACCACGATATATTTCATGGAATTTGAAATTTTATTTAGTTACATCGATTGAATCATCTAGACAATTTGAAAAAAGTTGATACTTGATTTTTTAAAAATTGATCTAGTTTATGCATTTTCATTTGCAATTTTACAATTTTAATATATATACATGCACATATATTGTACAGTTTATCCACGAGGGTGCAATGCATGGCGAACACCAAAAAGGCGTAGTGGATGGGGAACACCATGAGGTATTGCATGGAATTTGAAACTCTTTTTGATTTTTCTTTTATGAGTACATTCTCATTTAATTTTAAAACATTAAAATTTAATTTTAAAGTAAGAATATTATGTATATATGCAATTGCACATGTTGTGCAGGTCCCCCATGATTCAAATGAGAGCACGAGGAGGTTGATGGATCATATATTTTAACCACATTCTCTAAATTGATGCAAATTTTTATTTGACAATATTTTTATGTTATATTTAGTTTATCAAATTTTAGACATATTTAAAGTAAAAATATTTATCATGAATTGATGCATATTTATATTTTACAACTTTTTATTATAAATTTACTTTCATAAAAGTTGACACTTAATCCTAAGGGATTGATAGAAATTGTACATAAGTGTAAAATAGGAAATAAGGAAGAAAAAGAGACATTGGGAAAGGAATCCCAACAATCTCACCTCCATGTATATATTCATGAGCACCATGAATCAATTCTCACGGTTCATTTTGTGGAGTTACTTCCTGGCCTGACATGATATCAAAGCTATCTCTATTTTTGGCTTCCTTGCCCTTGTAACTCCCTCCATTCTCAAAAAATGTCTCTGCTCATTTTGCAGACTGACACCTATGTCATATTCCTGCAAAATCCTATGCATTGTTGATGTGTTGAGGAATTGTTTTGTTGCGTTGAGGAACTATTTTGTTACCTCCTAGAGTAGTGTATCCCATTCTTTGGAGTAGGCTTGTGACACACTTACCTTCATCCATACCTGTCATATCCTCCTCCGATCCTCCCATCACAGCTCCCATAGTGATCCTCCCGTCACTTTCATCTCCCTCTATGCAACACAACTCGTTGGCTCTCGTCAATGCTCTCCTCTTGATGCTCCCTCCTCCCTCCTCCCTCTCGCAACACTACTCTCTCCTCCCTCCTGTCGCTACTCCCTCCCTCCTGCAATGCTCTCCTCCACACTCCCTGCTCCCACCTCGCACAACCCCATCCACATGCTCCCACAGTGCTCTGCCAGATTATGCTGGGCTTCCGTCCCTCCGCTGGCCTACAAGATCCCCTCCTTCGCTCTCACCACGCTCCCTCCTCTGCCCTCCCTCCGTCATCACCTCCCCCTATTCGACCTCCTCAGGTCCAAACTCCCCCAGGTCCGACCTCCCTCAGTTACAACCTCCCCTAGATAAAACCTCTGCAAAAAAGAATATATATATATATATTTATATTTACAAATTTTTTTTTTACACTAGAATTGAATTTTTTGTAGAAAAATACATTTTTTTACACCAAAATTGAGTCTTTTTATAGTATACTAAATTTTTTACAATACATATTTACAATGCATTCTCTCATATCTATTGTGGGAGTACTTCTCTCTGGAAAGGAGAACTATCCTGAGTGCTCTTGGAAAATCAAGCACACTCTCATTTTTAATGAGTTGTGGAGAGGAATTTGTGAAGGGGAAGGAGACAATGCACCGAAAAATCCCACCTCAGACAAGGATATCGCCATTTGGGGAAAAAATAATTGCAAGGCATATGCCTTGATTGCAGCTTCTGTAAATGAATAGGTGAGTCACCATATTACACCATTTTCAAATTCCTGTGAAGCCCTGAGGAAATTAGAATAAATCTATGACTCACATTCAGAACTTGAAATTGTTCAATTAATGATTAAGCTATTCAGCTTTGAATTGAAAAACGATGACCCTCTTGCTTTAGCATCATAAGTAAGATATATCATGCATGAAATCAATAATACTGGTGTAGAAGTTGACATACCTCTCATAGCTTATGTTAAGGCATTGTATCCCACTTACTCACACTACCTTAAGTCATTTCAAGTAAGTGGAAACCTCATGAAGATCACCTTTGATTCCCTTGAGAAAATGTTTTGAGAAAGAGAGGAGGCTTTTGGAAAGAATAAATCCCCTTTGTCTTCTAAAAAAGCTATATGTTTCACACATAGAGAGAAGAATCATGCTCAAGATTCTTCAAAAGGAAGAAGTGTTCAAAGAGGAAGAGGAAGAGGAAGAAGAAATTTTAGAAGAAGGGGGGGGGGGGGGGGAGACAAACTCAAAGTGAAAAATCTGATCTTCTTTGCATATATGTTGCAATAAATATTCGCATGATGCATCTACATGTAAGATGCCTTGGGATAGAATTGAGCAGCAAAGAAATAAAGAAAAAGGTAAAGCACTTGAATCCACTCATTATGTTGTAGCACATTGTAACATTGGAGTAACTGAAGACTTGTTTAAAACTTCACTTACTTATTGGAGAAACGATTGGTTGCTAGATTCAGGAGAAATAATTCACATAATTTTAGAATTTTTTTTTTTTTTTTGAATAATTCACTGACAAGGTTGATGGAGCAGTATACTTTGCAGAAAAATCTAAACTCAAGCCATCAGGGCTTGGCACAATCAAGCTTAAGTTGCTTGGTCTTCCATACCATCTTCTACATGAGGTTCTATACCCCCATGAGTTGATGAGAAAATTGTTGTCCTTGGTCCACATCCACCAGCAAGGACACTCTGTTCACATGTTTGATGGAAAGTTTTAGGTTAGAAAAGCATCAAATCACTCAGTTGTCATGAAAGGAATAGAAGAAGGAAGACTTCTAAAGATGCAAGGTACCTCTGCTCATGCAAAAATATTTGCATTTAGTTCTCACTATGATGACTATACATTACCATCAAGTATTTTATGGTATGCTAGATTTGGACACTTATAATATGATAGCCTTCGATTGTTGAAGAAAAATGGTGTTACTGGATTGCCTACAATTCCTAGGAAACTTAAGAAATGTGATGCTTGTATTCTAGGAAAGCATAGCAAGAAGTCCTTTCATGATTCACATTCCAGAGAACATAGAAAAAGTGAGATTATTCATTCAGATTTATGTGGCCCCATGCTTGTTGCTTCTGCAAATGGAAATAAATATATGATGACATTTATTGAAGAAAAAACTTGATGCTTTTCAAACATTTAAGAATTTTCATGCATGGATTGAAAATGACACACAAACTCATATTGGATCTTGGGGCACTGATAATGGAAAATAATACACTTCAAACGAATTTGGAAACTATCTTTGCCAACATGGTATCAAACATAAAAAAACTGTGCCCTATAATCCCTAACAGAACGATGTAACTGAAAGAATGAACATGGCAATTTTAAATATGGTTCGATCCATGATGTTTTTTAAGAACGTAAAATTGATGTTTTGTGCTGATGCAGTTCTATGTGCCGTGTACATAAATAATATGTGTCCTTCTAATACAATCAGAAATAAAATTGCTTATGAAATGTCGCATGGACACATTCCTTCGGTAAAGAATTTCAGGGTCTTTGGTTCCACCTGTTATGCTTTGATACCTAAGGTACAAAGAAATAAAATTGGTGCTATAAGTCTAAAATGTATCTTCTTGGGGTATTCCAATACCTCCAAAGGATATCGTCTCTATGATGAAGTCAATAAGAAGTTTGTAGTATATAGAGATGTCATATTCCTTGAATCTTCCAAGACTGATGATGTTGTTGAGAGACAACTTGATCGCTTGGATAGATTCACACATACAAAGTAATTTCAAGAATTTGATAATCAGATTCCACATATTGAAGGGGGGATTCCTATACTGAATCAATCTATGGAATCATCTTCTGAAGCTCTCTCTCTCCCACATGAAGAACCAACCATAGATGACACCTTGAATGATGTGATTTACAAAATTGGGAGATTGAATCTTGATTCAATCTCAACTCAGTAAAATGAGCAACCTCGACCATCTTAGAAAGGTACCCTAAAATTCCTGACAAAGACACTGGAAAATATTCGTCCCAATGAGGTTGGAAAGACAAGGAAAGAAGTTCCACCAGGAAAAATGGAGGTGATGTAGATGATTCTGAGTCACCTATTGATATGGATGTTTCTTATTATTGTGAATTGAATTTTTCTACATATCATGATCCAAATTCCTTCAAAGAATCCACTTCTAATTATGAATGGAATGAAGCAATGCAAAAGGAGTATGATGCCTTGATAAAGAATGACACTTGGAAGCTGGTTGATCCTCCACTGGGAACCAAACCAATTGGCTGTAAGTAGGTCTACAAGAAAAAGTACAAAGTGAATGGCTCACTTGACAAGCACAAAGCCATAGGCTTGTGGCAAAAGGTTTTTCACAGAAAGAAGGGGTCGATTATCAGGAAATTTTTTCCCCCACATCAAAATGGGCCACTATCCAGACACTGTTTGCCTTAAGTAGCAGCTTAAAATGGTTGGAAATTCCATCAGATGGACAGATAAAACTCCTTTTTTATTGGAGATCTAAAGGAGAAATTTTTTATGTCCAACCCAGAAGGATTTGTTGTGAAGGGCCAAGAACACAAAGTATGCAAGCTTAAAAAATCCTTGTGTGGCCTCAAGAAAGCACCATGAGCCTGGTATGAGAAATTAACTGAGCATATTCTGAAACTTAACTTCAAACATTTTGATGTTAATAATGCAACTTTGTTTGTTAAGAAAGTTGGAAAAAAATTGCATATATTGTGGTGTATGTAGATGATCTTTTGATGACAAGGAAAAATGAGAGTTATATTGCATCCATAGAGAAGGAATTTAAGAAAGGTTTTGAAATGACAGATTTGGGCTATGTTCACTACTATCTTGGTATTGAAGTAACTCAACATCCTAAATTTATATTCCTTTCTCAGAAGAAGTACATTGGAGATCTATTGAACAAGTTTGGCATGACTGAATGCGATCCTTTGACCACTCCAATGGAACAAAACTTGAAGCTCACATTCATTGAAGGGAAGGAATTTTAGGATGCAACAAAGTATAGAGAACTTGTAGGAAGTCTCATCTACCTGACTACTACCAGACTAGACATCTCATTTACTGCTGGAATCCTCTCCAGGTTTATGAAAAAACCTTGTGAAGGACATTGGTCTTCTGCAAAAAGAGTTCTAAAGTACTTGAAAGGGACTCAAGACTTTGGACACAAATATACACAAGTGGGTGACTTCAGCTTGAGTGGATACTCTCATTCAGACTTTGATGGAGACAAAGAAACCTGGGTATCTACTTTAGGTTATACTATGAATCTTGGATCAGGAGCTATCTCTTGGAGATCATGAAAACAATCAGTTCTAGTAGATTACACAACTGAGGCAGAATATGTGGCAGCAACTGAAGTGACAAAGGAAATTGTATGGATCAGGAAAATCCTAGAAGATTTGTAGACGAAACAAATGCATTCAACTCCACTCATGATCGATAACACTTCTGCAATAAAGTTGGCCAAGAACCCAAAGTTCCATGATTGAACGAAGCACATCAATACAAAATACCATCTTATTAAACATCATGTTCAGCCCCAAACCATCCATCTACGTCATTGTTCCACAAATGAGTAGACTACAGACATCTTCACTAAAGCACTTGGAAGAGAAAATTTTGAAAAATTCAGAATGGTGGTTGGACTCACCAACATCCCTTTAGATTAAGGGGGGAATGTTGACATCTAATCCTAAGGGATTGGGTGAAATTGTACATTAGTGTAAAATAAGAAATAAGGAAGACTAAGAGACATTGGGAAATGAATCCCAACTGTCTCACTCTATGTATATATTCATGAGCACCCTCAATCAATTCTCACGGTTCATTTTGTGGAGATATCTCCTAGCCTGAAAATAATAATATATATCTTGGACATATTTTAAATCTAGAACTCTTTATTATGATTTCATACATGCTAATTTTGTAGTTTATGTACATTTTAAATGGTACAATTTTCATGATGCATGGTTTGATGCTTAAAACTTGGTTTTACATATTTAAGTTCATGAATATGTAGTAATGAAAGAAAAATTGCGTTTAGTTGGTACATTTTGCATGATCATTGTTATAATGTTAGTAGATTATTCTTAGGTTTTGTTTAAAGTTGTTTTGTCACTTGTTATTTAAAACGAATCTATTAAAATTGAAAATTACAAAACATGGTACATTTTTCATTTAAATGAATATTATAATTAAGTGTAGATGTCTAAAACAACCATAAAAATAGAATTATAAAATATGGTATGTACATTTTTCATTCATGTATCTAGAAAGGCTACTATGGATGTGAGTTGATAGTTAAATTTTAATATAAAGTTTCTCATGCACAATCATACTACATATTTCATCACAAAACATAGTGCAATTTGCATGATGCATGGTTTGATGCTTAAAGGTTTTACGTACATTTAAGTTCATGAATATGTAGCAATGAAAGTAAATTTGCATTTCTAGTTGGTACAGTTTGCATTCAATCATTCTTATAATGTTAGTCTAGATGATTCTTAGCTTTTTTTTAAAGTTGTTTCAATGTCAAGTTATTTAAAATGAATCTATTAAAATTTCAAATTACAAAACATGGTACATTTTTCATTTGAATGAATCTTATAATTAGGTGTAGATGTATAAAATAATCATAACTTAAAGTTACATTATAAAATAAGGTACATGTAACTTTTGCATTTGTGTTTTGAAAGAAAAATATAGAGATGTCAGTTGATAGTTAATGTTTAATATAAAGTTGTTTGAATGCACAAGCATACTATAAAATTGAATTATAAAACATGGTACAATTTGCATGATGAATGGTTTGATGCTTGAAGGTTTTACATATTTAAGTTTATGAAGATGTAGCAATGAAAGTAAATTTGCACTTACTTGGTACATTTTGCATTCAATCATTCTTATAATGTTAGTATATTCTTAGGTTTTGTTTAAAGTTATTTCAATGTCAAGTTATTTAAAACGAATCTATTAAAATTGCAAATTACAAAACATGGTACATTTTGCATTTGAACATAACTCTTATAATTAAGTGTAGATATCTAAAACAATCATAAAGTTTTAAAATTGCGTTATGAAATATGGTATGGACGTTTTTCATTAATGTATAGAAAGACTACTATGGATGTTAGTTGATAGTTAACTTTTAATTTAAAGTTGTTTGAATGCACAAATATACTAGATAAAATTGCACTATAAAACATGGCCCACAATTTGCATGATGCATGGTTTGATGCTTTTAAAGGTTTTACTATTTAAGTTCATGAATACGTTGAAATGAAAGTAAATTTGCATTTAGTTGGTACATTTTGTATTCAATAATTCTTATAATGTTAGTAGATTCTTAGGTTTGTTTAAAGTTGTTTTGTCAATTGATTTAAAATGAATCTGGTAAAATTGCAAATTACAAAACATAGAACATTTGGCATTTGAATGAATTTTATAATTTGTTGTAGATGTCTAAAAAAATGTTAACTTAAAATTGCTTTATAAAATATGGTATGTACATTTTGAATTCAGGTATAGAAAAGCTACTATGAATGTTGGTTGATAGTTAACTTTTAATATAAAGTTGTTTGAATGCACAAACATACTAAATAAAATTGCATTATAAAACATGGCCCACAATTTTCATGATGCATGGTTTGATGTTTTTAAAGGTTTTACATATTTAAGTTCATGAATATGTAGCAATGAAAGTAAATTTATATTTAGTTGATACATTTTGCATTAAATCATTCTTATAATGTTAATATATGATTCTTAGGTTTTGTTTAAAGTTGTTTTTTCAATTTATTTAAAACGAATCTAGTAAAATTGCAAATTACAAAACATGGTACATTTTTCATTTGAATGAAATTTCTTATAATTTGATGTAGACGCCCAAAAAAATTATAACCTAAAATTGCATTATAAAATATGGTATGCACATTTTGCATTCATGTATAGAAAGGCTACTATTTATGTCGGTTGATAGTTACTTTTTAATATAAAGTTGTTTGAATGCACAAACATACTAGATAAAATTACATTATAAAACATGGCCCACAATTTGAATGATGCATGGTTTGATTCTTTTAAAGGTTTTAAATATTTAAGTTCATGAATATGTAGGAATGAAATGTAAATTTGCATTTAGTTGGTACATTTTGCATTCAATCATTCTTATAATGTTACTAGCTGATTCTTAGGTTTTGTTTAAAGTTGTTTTATCAATTTATTTAAAATGAATATAGTAAAATTGCAAATTACAAAACATAGTACATTTTGCATTTGAATGAATATTATATTTTTTTGTAGATGTCAAAAACAATCATAACTTAAAACTAAACTATAAAATATGGTATGTACATTTTGCATTCATGTATAGAAAGGCTAATACATTTTGCATTCATGTATGAAATCGTTTAATACCAAAGAATGTACACATATAAATTGCTTGTCCGAATGCATGAAAACATAATATCAATAGCATCAAATCCTCAATACACCTACATAATAGGCACTATACATATAACTTTGTAACTCAATACAAGACCCAATGGGCATTGATTTCACATCATAATTCTTAAGAATGTATAACTTAAGAGTGCACAAAGAGAAAGACTAACAATGTACTTGAACTCTAAGTTCTCAAAGATGAATCCAAGGAGAAAAAATTGTTGGGCAGATCAATTAAAAAAATTCTAATGGAATGCCATCCTCAATGATCCATTCATGGTGAGCTTTTGACATTCTCCATTTCTTAATTTTTTCTTTGATTGAACATATATCAACTTTATGCACATTGTGCACACCAAATGACTATATTGACAACTTATGACATTGGGTTGATAGTATTGAATGTCAACATTACTCTCAATTTGATGAGTCTTTTGGAAAAAATAAACTTTCAATATAATATACCATATTTTATATATAAAACCATTATCATCATAGTCTTCCAATAACTTCATCTTTTGTTCAGTGTGGTGCATCAAATAATACTTGACATTTTCTGTGTTGTTAATGGGTGAAACTACAACAAAAACATCTCCCGCATAATAAAACAAGTGTAAATTCAGATAATAATTAACATGAAATTAAATTTATAAACATGGACTTATTTTTATTATCTATTTCTAGATCTCTATATTTTGACTATTATCTAGATACTTATATGCAATTATTTTAAAAACATAAAACATATATATTTAATTTGAAAGTGATTGAAATGTTACATTCTCTAACAAGATTAGAAACTCGATCACCTTCAGATGATACTATAGTCTCCTTTGATTCCATATTTTCAAAGTTTGCAACTGAAATTTACCCCTTTGTATCTAGTTATGTATGTTTCCAAGCTTTTACATACATATTGTTTTCAAAACATCATTGGCTTGTGTGTCCTTTATGAAAATAAGACAAAAACAAGAATATTTTCTTTTATCAAATGCAAACACATTTCGTCACTCCTTTGTTTTAATTGAATGCAATTTTCAAGTCCCTTTTAATATTTCATATTCATATGTAATCGATTTATCTACATCTTGTACTCCAATATGCCAAGAAAACCTATATAGAAAATTCAAACAAGAATTTAAATATGTTATTTAAAATATAATTTATATATCAAAGATAATCATTCGTGATATTTTTTAAACTAGATAGAATTTATAAATGTTTAAAATTAGAAAATTAATAAAATTGATCATATATTAAGAACTATATATAAAACTTAATTTGTATATATTTACATACCTAGTTACTTCCCTTGATGGGTTCATCTCACAACTTAGTGCATCAATGTACCATTGAATAACTTGTTCAACTGAGACAAGTTGGTTTGTAGAGTAGTCCAATTTATATTTTTCAAAGTGCTCATTTTATACATGCCCCTGCACCATCATGTTCTCCTTTTCCATGTCGAGTCTCAAAGAAATTCCAACAATGTTTAATGTGGTTTTTCATATGAAGTCGACACAACCAAAAGAATGATCATGAACGTTTGAATTGACCCGCACATCCATCTCACTATATACAATGTTAATTGAATTTTATTCCATGGCCTTTCAATGAGTCATAAATCTTATCAAAAGAATGTTGTACAAAATATGTATCATGTGTGTTATCACTCAAAAATTGTAGCACATCATTGTGACAAGGTTACAAAGTTTCATGGTTCAAAATTGGGTTTAGAATTCAATTTAGGTTTGGTCAAGGGTAGGTTTTAGATTTTAATGGTTTAAAGCTCATCCTTAGGTTCAAATGAAGTCATTTTTAAACTTATTTCATGTCAAATATTCATTATTTTCATTTGTGGGTCATTTCCTAAAGTTTCGGGTCAAAACTGTTCAATTAGCCAAAAAACCCTGTTTTCATAGTGCCACCTGTTGAAAAAAGTTGTTTTGCGCTACGAAAAAACTGATAGTTTCATAGTGCAAACATGAAAAATTGCACTGCAGGTGCTACGAAAGCGCGGATTTATAACTGTCTTGTCAGTTGAGATGGAAAATGTCAGAAACCGTTGGGAAAGGGTAAGTTAATGGTATGATGAGTTAGGTAATGATGAAATTCAATGTAATCACCCACATTTGCAGTCATCATTGTCATTATAGGTTATGAATGAGGCATCATTTAGTTATGAGATGAAATTTTAAATTTCAAAATCTTTCCTAATTGGTCATTCTCGTTTTCCTTTTGCCTCCATTCGAAATGTCTGAGCTCTGAAGTGTCAAACCAAACCTATGTCCAGTTCATACAAAGGCTTTGTACATCTATATCAAGCGAGGCTGATACAAATTTATCAAGCGACGCTGATTTTACATATATTCAAGTGAGGCTGATACAATTTATCAAGCGAGGCTGACAAGTTTTCTGAAAAGTATGGCAGAAGATAAGAAAATACACAGAGGAGGAAAATGATTAAGGCATGAACCTGAAGATATGAGGTCAATAAATTAAGACCCAACAGTGATGGAGGCATTCAGAAAAGTAGGATGCTTACAGTTTTGTGAAAATTTGCAGGGCTCTCACACACAGGTATCCAAAGAATTTGCCATGAATTTTAATGGAACAACTACTAAAGTTGGGATGCTAAGTGTATCTGTTACACCAGAGACCATTGCTGCTATTACAGAGATGCCAAGAGGTCAAGAAACTTGGTTTAAAAGATTCAAATTTGATATGGAGCAATGCAAAGAGTTCATGAAGCCTAAATACACAGACATGGACCTTAACAATGCTATCCCTATAGGTTACATCAAAGACACTTATTCAAAGCTGCTACTCAACATACAGAAGTATTTTACATGTGAAGGCAGATATCAAAAGGTTTACTCATATCATTTCAAGCTGATTCTGCATTTCACTGGTAATATTTCACTCGATTTTCCATTTTATATGCATAGGAGTATTGCAAAGATGGCTGATAAGGTGCAAGCGAAGTCTGAAGGGAGTGAAACACCCTTGTTTCATCATGGTTTAATGAAGTTATTTATTTTAGATGAACTTCATAAGATAGGAAGGGATTGGTCATATTTATTGTTTATAAATGGTTTTGAGGTGGAAATCCTAACCCCTACAAGAAACCCTAAAGCTAAAGGAGTTCCATCACCACCAGCAGCAGAACCAAGTCAACCTGTGTCTGTAAAACCAAAAGAATCTGTAAAACTGGAGCCAAGGAAAAAAACTAAGAAAAGGGCAGAGCAGATACAAATGCTCGATACACCAACCCCATCACCTACAAAACAGAGGTCAAAGGTTGTCAAAGATGCAAAAAAGAAACAAGCTGTCAGTAAGAAGGAAATCAAAAGAGTAACTAGAAGCCAAGCAGTGGCATCAAAAGGAAAGACAGTTGCTACAAAGGACAACCCAGTAGTAAAGAGAAATATAGAGGACATTCTTCATGCTATTGACATAAAGGAGACACCCATTGTTCAAGCTGAGTTCATTGGGGAATATGAGCATAAAATGAAAAAGGCAAAGTCTGCCAAAAAGCTAGAGTTCATTGGAAAAGATGCAACTTTCATCTTTCAAGCAATAAAGCCTATGACTAAGCATGCTCAGAAACTGAAGGAAGGCAACAAGGAAGTTCAAAAAACCATTGAGACACCTGAAGCTCCTAAATAAGTTGTTGATATTTCATTAACTATAGTGAAGAATACAACCAACAAAAAAAAGAGGGGAAAAGAAGAAATGACAGAGAAAACAAATTTTCAACATCTTAAGGAAAATTTAAGGTTGGAAAACCAGGAAATTGCTGTCATGAGAAAGAGGGCTAGAAAGCATAGTGCTGAGAAAGCACAATTTAAAAGGATGAAGGCACTGTGGGAAGGACAAATTGATTCTATTTCTGAAACTCTAAGTAGTGCAGAGTAGTTTTTCAAATGGACAGTTCTAGCAATAAAGGAAGCCAATTTTTTCAGAATAATAAATACTCATTTGAGAGCTACTAACAAAAGACTTAAAAATCAAGTGGAGGACTTAGAGCAGTAGCTGAAGTTGATTCAGGATGAGTTAAAGAGCAGAGGCATTAAAATAACAGTCATTGAAGAGCTAATATCTAAATCAAGTACAAATGAAGAAGGAAACTCAAGTAAGCTATAATGACTGTGTTTTTACAGTTAATATTGTTTTTAGATGTTGTAGACAATTGTTGGCATAACTACAATTTTTGTTTTTGAATATTCTTGAAAAAACTGCACACTCAACAGTTTCATAGCGCAGACAGTGTAAAAAGGAAGAAAAGCGCTACGAAACTGCTGTAGCAACTTATCCTACTCATTTTAGTCAGTTTTTGAAAGGTTAAAAAATGATTTAAGGACTAGAATTGATATGGGAGATGTATTAAAGGGTAAATGAAATGATGCAAGTGGAAAGAATTCAGTTTTTGAAAGAATAAGTGTTAAAATGGAAATGTTACAAAGGTGCTATGAAACTACTGTGTTTTCATAGTGCAGCATATTACAGCTCATTTGAACAACTTTGGAGGTGGTTTTGGACAACTGGAGCCTAGGAAGGAGTTTTGGGATATGTTAAATCAACTTCAAACAGCTAAGGACTTCAAAATAAAGAGTACATGATGGTCAAAATGCTCAAATAATGCACAAAACTCTATGCCTATAAAACAGGGGACTATTTCCTAATTTGGTGGAGGTCAGCAATATGGTCATAAAGAGTTGAAGCCCATCATCCAGATTTGACCATGTGATGATACACTTGGAAATGATGTAATTTTTAATATGATGGATTGAGGCCTGTAGTGTGACTCCTGCCACCTTGCATAACCATAAGACATGGAATTTATTACAAAAAGACACCTAATCTGTTTAAACAGGCCTTATTCCAAAAAGGACTCAAAATACTTATTGCTATCTATAACAACCTTATCAAAATAACTTGTAAGAGGTCTATTAAAGGCCAGGAGGTTGGATTAGTACAGGTTGGAAATTTTTGGCAAAACTGCACTTATTGTAATTGACTGGTTTTCAGCTAATATATAAGATTTCTACTTAACCAACTTGAGATTCAGAAGGAGTTTTAGTGTGTTCTTATTCTATTTGCATCTCTTTATTATCCCATTGTAGTGGTGTTTATCTATATTACTCAGAATTCATATTTATATGCTCTGACTTCCTATATAAATGAACTGACTGTGTTTTTTACATTTTCACATGTGTTTATCTCTTGACTAAAACTCTGATATGCCTCAACTTCCATGCTAAGTAGATTCATTGGATTATTGAACTATTTTGACTCCATAAGACCAATGTGTACATGCGGATGTGATTCTCAACCTATATCTATCATTTATCTATTTATTACCCCACATAGAGTCATCCATCTATATGTTCATCCAAATCATTAACCCTTGAGAGAGCCCTCTGAGGTTGAGGAGGCTAAGACTCAGTCAAAATATTAGGTTTGAAATAGTTACATGAATTTGAATGATTAAGCAGCCTATTAGATCCAATTTTGTGATAACAATGTGTACTATCATCACTTATATAAAAGTGATATTCTATAATAACATGTCGATTCTCACTGGTGCTTTCTATATGATCAAAATTTTGTTCAACATGTCTATATAGAATATGGACAAGCATAGAGACTTGGTTAGAATGATAATATTCACGTTGTGAGAAAAAAATGTGTAATTCTCTACAAAATCAACAATTGACAAAATGGTCCCTCGTGGAAAAATTTCATGAGTTTTTTTGATTGCAAGTCCTACCATTGAGATCTATGTGAATGCTTGGTGTATTTATAAATTTCTGTCTTAAACTTCTTCAAAAACTCTATCATATAAATTTATTCTCCTTGTAAATTAATCCTTTTAGCACTTCCACAACTACTTGAACCATTAGATATATGGATATATTCATATCTCTTCCGTTTCACTTTTATGATGGACAATGATTGATCATTCAAATATCAATAGGATATTTGTTGTCAAATAAAGTCAAATTTCCACAATAATCACATTTTTTACCACCAACACATTTATTTTGGTAAAATAATTCATGACTTTCTCTTACACAGAATTTGGGATATGAAATCATGGATAGTGGAATGAAGAGGTGACTTTTTCCAAAATTCTTTACCAAGATTAAGGAAGGTTCCATAATATAACTAAATTTCCACATGATAACAACAAAAACAAGTGTAGCATAGAGTGATAGGTTTAACATACCATGGTTTTTTTTCACAAAAGTACCGATTGAGACAATAATTACACGATTCTCTTCTATGAACTTATTGAAAAAATCTGTTTGAGTGGTGTCCAAGATATGTTTTGCATGTTCCTCATATTGATTTTGTGTTATTCTTGGTCACATCACATCCCTTGCTTTTGGTGAAAAACGTGAATTTTTCATCCAATATTCATATATTATTTTTTTATCATCTTCTCCAAGTCTATATTTGTATGCTTTCCTACAAATAACTATCCAACAAGTGAGATCATCATCTACATCTATTTGCAATCGAAATTTCCTATGTTTGTGCAATTTTTTTCGTGAGGTCCCTAATTCTTTTGCCATAGATTTTACCAAATGATGTTCTTTAGTACTTAATGAAGCCATTTCCATTTGTATTGCTCTAACGTGCATTTATATCACTTTTATTTCTAGATATTCCATTTGATCTTAGAGCACTATTTATATTTTGAATCTCATTTTCCTTCACCTTTTTATCTTTCACTGATTTTCAAATACCCAATAAAGTTGTAGATTATTTTAATTTCTTTGATGTTAAGAGACCTCTCAAAATTTGGGCTTGAATTGTCACATTTTAATCTTCGAAGAAATTATTAATAATGAAATTAACATGATATCGTATAGCATGGTCAACTATTTTATCTCAATATGTGTTAGTGTCAACATTTTCTAACATCCAATCATCAATATTGTTATGAAACCAGCTCCAAAAATAGAAGAAAAGAGAGATCAATGCCTTATAAATGAGCCACTTCGAGGGGGCAACCTCCTTTACATTACATAAATGAACAATTATTGGATGATACAAATGATATAACCTCATTTATGTATATAGGAGTCCATGGGGTCACAATATAATCCTATCCAACCTAACAATAATAATTTAAGGGCACAATAATAACAATATGGGGGTTACCGGGATACAACAATGATAATAAGGGGGATACACTAACAACAATAAGGGACTAAACTAGTAATATAGGGACCTAACATTCCCCTCCCCTTCAAAAAAGTGTTGTCCACAACATTTTAGTAGCTTTGGATGCTTCTGTATAAAATTATCATCCTCCCATGTTGGGTCTTCAATGGGTGAGTTCTTCCACTTGATGAGATACTCTGAAATTGATCGATTCCATAGTTGTCGAGTTCTTGTTTCCGTGATTGCTTCAGGTTCCAATATTATTTTTCCTTCCTCATAAAGTTCTAGAAATATTGTTTGAACTGTAATTTTGTCAGCTATAACCTTCTTTAAGCATGAAGCATGGAAAACTGGATGCACTCGAGAAGAATCAGGAAGCTCCAATTTGTATGCCATAGTACCAATTTTTTACAACACCTTCTAAGGACTATAGTAATTTGGCGATAATTTATTATCCTTCTCAGTTTTCTTGAGGGACATTTGTTTGTATGGCTGTAGCCGTAAAAATACCCAGTCTCCTACATCAAAACTTCTCTCGCTGCGATGTTGATCTGCCTGTTGTTTCATTCGATTTTGTGTCAAATTTAGGTTATCCTTTAAGAGTTGGACAACTTGTTGTTGATGCTCGATGTGATATTCCATTGCTTGAACCTTAGAATTTCTCTTAAATATGATGTGATGGATGGTGGATGATATCCATAAAGTTCCATAAATGGGATCATTTTTGCTGCAGTATGGAAGGAAGTGTTATACCACCATTCAACCAGAGGTAACCACTTGACCCATTGTGTTTGTTTATCAGATACAAAACAACGAAGATATCCTTCCAAAAATTTGTTCACTATCTCAGTTTTCCCATCAGATTGAGGATGATAAGATGAGCTATGAGCTAGTTGAGTACCCAAATAAGAAAATAGTTTCGTCCAAAATTTTCTAGTAAAAATGGGATCTCTGTCACTTACAATAATATTTGGGTTTCCATGTAGCTTTTGAATTGTTTCCATAAATGTAGTAGCAACTATACTTGCTTTAAATGGATGAGATAATGCACAAAATTGTGCATACTTGGTAAGTATATCAACTACCACCATGATGACACTCTTTCCTTCGGACTTAGGTAAAACTTGTGATAAAATCCATTGAAATCTCCTCCCAACGTTGACTTGGAATGGATAAAGGCTTAAGAAGACTTGAGGTCTTAATTGTCTCAACTTTATTTTGTTGGCAAACCAAATATTCCATAACAAACTTTTGAATATCATATTTAAGGCCATCCCAAACAAATTCTTTCTTCACCCAGTGGTAAGTTTTTAAAAATCCCGAGTGTCCTCCTAAGGGAGATGTGTGCAATTCCAAAAGAATATTTTGTTTTAGTTGGTAATTCTTAAAAATAAATAAGCAGTCTTTGTACCATAAGGAATCATTTTTCTAACTAAATGTATCAAATGTACTAGGATCTTGCTGCAACTTTTGAATGAGTGGCAACACTTCTTCATCCTTCTTCCATTCATCCCTTGCTTCGGTTATCCAATCTATTTGGATAATAGAAATGGCACAAAGCAATGCTTCCACGTCTTCATCCTTTCTTGAGAGTGCATCTGCAACAACATTTAGCTTCCCTTCTTTGTATATGATTCTAAAGTTATAACCCAACATCCTTGCAACCTATTTTTGTTGCTCTTTTGAAGATAGTCTTTGTTCCATAAAGTGTTCAAGACTATCATGATCCGTTTTTACCTTGAAGTGTCTTCCCATTAGGTAAGGTCTCCATTTCTTTAGTGCATGTAGTATTGCCAACATTTACTTCTCATAAATAGCTTTCTGTTAATACTTTCCTTTGATTGGACGACTTTCAAAAGAAATGGGTCTTCCTTCTTGCATTAAAACTGCACCAATTCCATTTCTTGAGGCATCACATTCTACAATAAAGGTGTAGAAATTATATGCACTAAGCATGCATATGTCTAAGATCCACCTGATCTCACACTATTTAACTTTATGCAAGATACTGAACCTATTCCCTTGTTAATATTTTGCGGAAAAATTAATTGCACACACATGTGAAGCATAAACAAAAATTATCAATCGCACATAACACCGTTTTTAACTGGGAAAGCCTGAAGCTGAAAACCCCAAATATATATTATGTAACATAGAGATCATATGACAATCTCATACAAGCATACAAATCTTATCACAAGCTCTCAGTACAGTACAATCGTCATACACTAATTAGGAACAATCTTGAAAATCCACGCACCGATCTTTGCCCTTCTGCTAGCCTGCCTCCACTGCGCAATCCAAGCTGATTAAAAAGACCAATTCAATGCAATCCCACTCTCATCGATTGCATGATTATCATTGGAAAATCCAATGTATATGTAGATGCAATTCATGCATCACTAGTAGTCACAACAGATAGTCCATCTTTCCCTTTCACCTACCTCTCCACTGAAACTGCCATGCACTCTAGTTAACTGATGTATTGTTCAGTTGATTAATGAGTTATTATTTGTGAGTTAATTAAATAATTAATTCACTCCACTCTCACTAGTGTATCATTCAGTTAGATTAGATACAACTTGCTCAACTGAGTCTAACTAAGTTAAACTGAATACAACTCCATGAACTACTCTTCCAACTCTGTCATAACTTTGCCACTTTAGTTCTAACTAAGTCCTCCATGCATGAGCTCCAGTAAACCCTTGGGAATTGTGTAATTCCCTCAGTCCATTGATGTGCCACATCTGTGCACTGAACTGGAGTGATCCAAGAGAATAAGTTGCTGTTTAGTGTCTGATTATTATTAAGAGCTAATAATAATCAACATGCATCTATTTTTAGATCAATGCTCTATAAATAGACTTCGCCCAATATTCTAAAAATAGAATTTCATCTATTTTTCACATTTGACCAAACATCTACAAATAGCCTCCTGCTACATATAGAATATGCTCACCATGTCTAAAAATAGACATACACCTAAAAATAGCCTGTGTGGGCCCCACCTAGTTTAGGTGATTATTTTCCAACTAGGATCAAGGATGATGTTTCAGGATGTCTCCTTCACTGTTTCTTGTTGAAAAATTCAACACTCCCTCTCAAAAAGAAAGGACTGTCTTTGCATGCGACATGCAACTCCAAGCATTCGCCCTGCAACTTTTGCTACAACACTTTCGAAAATGAAAGGCTCCAAACAACTCAATCAGTCTAATGCATCTATCATCAAAGTCTTTGACTTTTGTTGGTACCAACTGCACATGTCTTCAAGAACCACTGTGCTGTTGAACTCTACACCCATGCACTCTGCACTTGCTGTCAACTCTTAAACGCACTCAAGTATCTGACACTATCACTTTGATCTGCCTGCATCAATCCAAATGATCATGCTACTGCTTCTCTGTGGGCACCTCGTAGCGAGGTTCAATTCATGAGATCCACACCATCTCAATGAATCTTGCCCAGAAATATCTTCTTGGGATTACTCATGCATGTTTCCCCACCTCTCACCTGGTGGTATAGCTGCATGCACTCCCTCTGCCCATCTGGCACGAAATTTCTCTGCATGATTGGTTGCACCCACTCCATGATCCTCATCTTGTGGCTGCTCCACATCCTGAGGTTCACTCTTACCTGCATGCAAATCTTGCTCCCTCTCAAGCTTCAATTGCATGTCTTTCTTGCACTTCCCAATAGTAGGAAGCTCCGTAGAAATCCCATCTACATCAAATCTATAAATATTATTCTCCATTTTTATTTTTCTAAGCTTGTCTTTAAGCGCCAACTTCCTCTGGTCGCTTATGCTTTGGAACAAATCTGTCAAAGCCTTCCACATAGCATATGGAGTGGCTTTCCCATGAAGGCTTCAGACAATATGGTCTCTCACAACTTCCAACATAATCCTCCTCATCCTTGCTACTTTCTTTTGCCATGCGTCAAGTACTGCAGCATCCACTGAAGTGGGCTTAGGAACATCTCTCTCGATGAATTCCTTCAAGCCATTATCTTCAAGCACTTCCTCCATCCCGTCCTTCCAGGATATGTAGTTAGAGTTTCCCTCGAGTGCATACTCCAACCGCAACCCATTGAAAGACATTTCAATGTATACTCAACTGTCGCACCAAGAAACTCCTGCAACAAATTCGAATTATTCACCAGCACAAACTCACTTCACAATTGCAATCTTCAATCAACAATGCTCTGATACCATGTAGAAATTATATGCACTAAGCATGCATATGTCCAAGATCCACCTGATCTCACACTATTTAACTTTATGAAAGATACTGAATCTATTCCACTTGTTAATCTTTTGCGGAAAAATTAATTTCACACACATGTGAAGCATAAACAAAAATTATCAATCGCACATAACACAGTTTTTAACCGGGAAAGCCTAAAGCTAAAAAAACCAACTATATATTATGTAACATAGAGATCATATGACAATCTCATACAAGCATACAAATATTATCACAAGCTCTCAATACAATACAATCGTCATACACTAATCAGGAACAATCTTGCAAAACCATGCACCGATCTTTGCCCTCCTGCTAGCCTGCCTCCACTATGCAATCCAAGATGATTACAAAGACCAATTCAATGAAATCCGACTCTCATTTACTATGTGATTATCATTGGAAACTCCAATGTATATGTAGATGCAATTCATGCATCATTAGTAGTCACAACAGATAGTCCATCTTGCCCTTTCACCTACCTCTCCACTGGGTCTCCACTGAAACTGCCATGCACTGTAGTTAACTGATGTATTGTTCAATTGATTAATGAGTTATTATTTTTGAATTAATTAACTAATTAATTCACTCCACTCTCACTAGTGTATCATTCAGTTAGATTAGATACAACTAGCTCAACTGAATCTAACTGAGTTAAATTGAATACAACTCCATGAACTACTCTTCCAAATCTGTCATAACTTTTCCACTTCAGTTCTAACTAAGTCCTCCATGCATGAGCTCCAGTAAACCCTTGGGAATTGTGTAATTCCCTCAGTCCAATGATGTGCCACATTTGTGCACTGAACTTAAGTGCTCCAAGAGAATAAGTTGTTGTTTAGTGTCTGATTATTATTAAGAGCTAATAATAATTGACATGCATCTATTTTTAGATCAGTGCTCTATAAATAGACTTCGCCCAATATTATAAAAATAGAATTTCATCTATTTTTCACATTTGACCAACCATCTACAAATAGCCTCATGCTACATATATAATATGCTCACCATGTCTAAAAATAGACATACACCTAAAAATAGCCTGTTTGGGCCCCACCTAGTTTAGGTGATTATTTTCCAACTAGGATCAAGGATGGTGTTTTATGATGCCTCCTTCACTATTTCTTGTTGCAAAATTCAACAAAAGATTTTTGTGAAGTCTAGCGTAGCTAAGGCTGGTGCTAGGCACATTGCCTCTTTAAGATGCTTAAAGGCCTTATTTTCTTCAGCAGTCCATGAAAATGCATCTTTATTCAATAATTTGTTAGAGGTGCTTCTATTCTCCCATAATTCTTAACCAACTTGTGATAATACCTTGTTAACCTGAGAAATCCTCGCAACTGCTTTATGGTTGTGGAGACTTTCCATTCCTTAATGGCTTTAATTTTTTTAGGGTCTACCTTAACACCCTCGTGAGATACAATATGACTCAGATATTCCACCTCTTGTACTCCAAAGAAACATTTTGAGGTTTTTTCATATAATTGTTTCTCTTCCAATAGTTTGAGCACCCTGTCAACATGTTGAACATGATCCTTCCAAGACCTGCTGTAGATTAGTATATCATCAAAAAATACTAGCACAAATTTTCTAAGGAAGGATTTGAAAATGGAATTCATCAACCCTTGAAATGTAGAAGGTGCATTGGTAAGGCCAAAAGGCATGACCAAAAATTCATAATGACCTCATGAGTTCGAAATGCTGTTTTCGGAATATCTTCAGTCTTCATTCTAATTTGATGATATCCTGAATGAAGATCCAACTTGGTAAAATATATTGCTCCATGTAATTCATCCAATAATTCATCAATCACAGGAATACCAATTGTTGCGGTGTCAACCTTGTAGGTTGTGGAGTCTAGGAGTACCAACACTTCCATATTTATAGATGTGAGTGCTAGGCTTCCTTGTTGCCATAATTTTACGTTCAATTTTTCTTGCCAACCTGAATGCCTTCTCCAATGAATCAGATTTCCAAACGTGAACCTAAATTTGGATGTTATCCTTTAAAGTATCTATGAAGACATCAATACTTTGTTCCTCTGGAATGTAATTTACCCTTATATTCAATTTTCGGAAGTCCTCAATTTGCTCCACCACTAAACCCTTTTATTTGAGATTTATCAATTGGCTAAAGAAGGTTTTGCTATTTGTATCCTCATAATGTGCTACCATTTCCTCCGTAAAAATTGACCAAGTGACAATTTTTTTACGAGAGAAAAGCCATCGATACCATACATATGCATTTTGTTCTAAATATAAAGTTGCAATGTGTACCTTTTGTGTGTTTTGCACATTATTGAGATCAAAATATTGCTCCATCTGTAGTATCCATGTTATGGGATCCTTGCCATCAAATTTCCTCATATCAATCTTTGGAATATGGTGGGTCTTCAATCCAACATTATATTTTATGAAATCATGATTAACATTTATTTTTTTCTCATCATGAGTTTCCTCTAATATATTTTTTCCATTAGGAATCATTTCTTGTATCAACTTTGTCAAATATTCCATGTCTGCATTTAGATCATTCTTCATGTCTTTCATTTTTTCTTCTATACCATCAATCTTAACTTCCATGTATTCCATGCCATTATTCAAAACATCCATATTAGCTTCCATTCCCTTCTTCAAACCATCCATATTAGCTTCCACACCTTTCTTCAAAATGTCCATTTCATTTTTTGTTGCTCTTTGCGAGAGCGAATTTTGGTGCACTTGCTCTTGTAATTTTGAGATATCATGTTGCAATTCTTCATCTTCATGAGTCATATTAGAGTATTTTGAGGGCTCAATGGGTGTTGAATTATTTTTAGGGAGAATTTTAGAACCCAATACCGATATCTATGTTTCAATATGCCCTTGGAATCACTTCAAACTGATTTTTCAAACAAGACATGTAATTTGAAAAAACAATACACAAATTTTTCTTGCTTTTAAGGAGCTTGATATTGTAATTGAGTTATCTCTATGATTTTGGATCTTAAATATCTGAAATTCTATCATGTAGTAGCCCTCTGAATCTTCTTTTGAATGCCACAAGTCTGACCTAATTTGGGTTCTTCAAGACACCGTTATGCCCAATCTCCCAGAATGACCTAATTATGGACTGGTTCAGTAGAGAAAAATTGTATAGTGTGCCACGTGTCACTGTTTCCTCCTTCGAATCTAAAGTTGATACATAGGAAACTACTGTTCGTGTAATTTTAGTCACTCTTTACAGAATCCCAATCTGATACACACAGAGAGATTTATGATGATTTTCCCATGGTCATATCTTTGAGATGAAATTCAGGAGCCTGAAAAAACCCTAGCTTCCATAGATCATATCTCTGAACATATTGCGAATCAAGATCTGAGATTTTTACATGATGTTCCTCAGGATTTTGCCTTTGTGTGATAAAAATTTTAGCCTCTGAGCCTGCGTAGAGAAAACATTATAGAGAAAATTCCAGGATGACTTGTTTGGAGTAGCGAAACCATAGAATCCAAAGCTCTGATACCAAATGTTATGAAACCAACTCCAATAATAGAATAAAAGAGAGATCAATGCCTTATAAATGAGCCATTTCGAGGGGGAAACCTCCTTTACATTATATAAATGAACAATTCTTGGATGATACAAATGAAAAAACCTCCTTTCTATATATAGGAGTCCATGGGGTCACAATATAATCCTAGTCGACCTAACAATGATAATGTAAGGGCACAATAATAACAATATGGGGGTTACAGGGGTACAACAATGCCAATAAGGGGGCTACACTAACAACAATAAGGGACTACATAAGTAATATAGGGACCTAACATATATTGATTTCCTATGTAATTATGAGAATTATATGTAAATGGGTATAAATATTCATTAAATTATTAAATTAAAAATAGAGCTTGAATGAAATCGAAATTAATAAATATGTATAATTTCAATAATACACATGACATATATATACATACTTGGTGATTCAAATTCTTCACTTGAATTTTTTTCAACATCTTCAACAACATCATCAATCATTGGTTCATTATATTTTTTACTTTATCTTTCAACATTTTCAATTTCATCATCAATGTTATGAGGAATATCTCTCTATGTTTACATTGCAAAATAATTTTCAAATTAGTTTATCAAATAAAAATTAAATTTCACAATACACTAGTTAAATTTTAAATATCATTTATAGTATTTATATTTACATACTTGCTTCAACTTCTAGTTGAGATTGATTTTCCCTTTCAATATTTAAGCGTTCTTCCTTCTTTCTTTTGTAATAGTTTCTCACGTATTCTCTATGAGCCTCAATGTCTCTTATTCGATCATGTTTTATCTTGCAATTTATTTTATTTCCCATGATAATTAAATATATGTTGATTTTTAAAATCCAACCCAAAAAAATCAATTTCAAAATCATGCAAAAAAAAAAAACTCGTTTTCAAAATTTAGACAAAAAAATTCACTTTCAAAATTTAGACAAAAAAACTCACTTTAAAAATTCAGCACAAAAGACTTAAAAAAAACTCACTTAAAAAATTGAGCCAAAAAAACTTACTTTAAAAAAAAATCATTTTAAAAATTCAACCCAAAACATTTACTTTAAGAATTAAGCCCAAAAAATTTCCTTTAAAAATTAAGCTAAAAAATTTTCCTTTAAAAATTTAGCCCAATAGATTTAGTTTAAAAGTTCAATCCAAATGAGGAAAGAATGCAAAAATAATGTTTTGGCTCCATTTTTATATATCATTTGGGTGAAATATTTTTTTTTTTCAGAGCATCGCAATGTTTCATTTTTGCAACCACCAAAACATATGACACATTTTTGGCCGAACTTTTCAAATAATTCAACTGAATTTTTAAAATAATTTGGACGAATTATTTTTCTGTTTATTTTAACAGGCCTTGACGATAGAAAAAAGTTCGATCGAATGTGTTTTTACTTTGGCCGAACTAATTTAACCTGCAACTCTGCAACAACTTGGCTCTTATCACCTTTCTCCAATTTCATAATGGTTAAACTCCATCAAATTTGGTGAATTTACTTTCGAAACCAATACCAACGTTTGCATAATTGAATCTAATTTTAGTAGATATAAATTTTATGTAATTTCATAGATAGTTGCTAATTTTAATTAATTTTCTAATAAAATGTGTTCTAAAAAATTGTGAAGGTCATTATGATTTAGTGAAATCAAAATTCGGTATCTTCCAAAATACACTATAAAAAATATGAAAAAATTATGGTTCTTTCCATTGGTTCGTCTTCTGTAATGGGTAGTGTTAGCTCCCCGTAATTTTCTAGATTGATTGAGATACAAATGGACATGGTAACATCAAACCAAGCTTTGGAATCCAAGGACCTAGCCTTCCTGGCTTCGGAGAGGGATATCTCTAGTAGGTGAAAAGATATGAACTTGTTTGCTGATTAGGGTTGATTTTAGGCTATATGTTAAGTGCCAGGTATTTTGATTGTTTTTGGTTGGGTATGATGCTCAGATAGATTTAGATAGAAAACAAGGAAGATTGTTAAGTCATTGGGCAAATGGAGTCTAACAAGGTCATGATAAGTTCAACAATGGTTTCAAGAGCATTTGCAGGGAAATTTTAACTTGGTTGGTGGATCTTTAAGGTTGTGAAGGATCATGAGATGGACATTAAACTTGAGAACAACAAGCTAATAAAGGGCAGAAATATAATCCTTTATATACTTGTAAACTGAGGGAGTTAGAAGATTTATAAGCATAGCAAGGGAATCAAAGGCTTAAGAAAAACCTAGTCCATTTGATTTTAGAATAAAAGCAGATAATCAACCAAGACAACATTTAGATAAAACATATAAAGGAAAAAAAATTATTTAATCTTTCATGGATTTTATCATCAAGAGCAGAAAAACATTTAAGATGCACAAGTAACTATAACCATAGAAGGAGAGAAAACCCTAACATCCACAGTTACAGCTATGAAAGTACCTTGAAACAAAATTAGCTAAGTAAAGTCAAAGAGCATGGTTAAGACAGATTTCTTTGACAAACTATAGGCAAAGCTGCTTCAAAAGATGATTCCAAGAACATAGTATCTTAGTGGTAACAATATGCAGGGCTAGCTATAAATCATAATTGATACTAACTAATCTAAATCATTCAAGAAATGGACAAGCCAAGAACTTCTTAGAGAGCAAGAGATGAATTCCCTAACATATCTCAGCAGAAGAAAACATTAAGGCATTGAAGGAAACAAACAGATCTAAGGTGCCATTAAAAAACATATCTTAGTCTAAATTTTTTGTCCTACTGCAAAATAGATGGGTGGAAACATATGAGAGACTTAGAAAACATTAAAAATAGAAAACCTTCACCATCAACCAGGCCTATGGATCCTGCAAACAGTCCTTCTCCATCAACAAGCAAATCAGATCATGCATAGGCTCCAAGACACCAATTTCTCATCAAAGGCTTCAAGGGACTATGTATTGCTTCAGCATAAGTCATCAACATCCAACGAATACATAAGAGCCTCATGCTCTATTTATGGAGAAAATGAGGGGGTAGAAACTCTAAGAGGCTTCCAGAAACCCTAATTTAGCCACAAATGTCATAAATGTGCTTAATGACCATGCATGGCCCAAGACACATAAGAGATAAGATAATAAATGAAAAACATCAAAACATAACTCCCAAATCAAATCAGGAGTGATTTTCCCAAGAAAATATTAAAAAATCATCTTGCCATAAATTTTTGTGTTTTGTTGACTTTTTGGCAAAAGACAGTCTAGGGGCGCAGCGCCACTTTTGCAGAAAATAGGCTATTTTTCAACAAAGTTTTGGACCACTTTTCGATGTAGGATTTGGCTCTGTGATGGCTCGTTGGAAAGCCTGAAGAGTATAATTTTCAAATATACCATATTTGTCTCAATATTTCCCCTAAAAGTTTCCCAAAAAATGGAAAAATCCAAGGCTTCCACGGGCGCAACACCCGTTCAAAAAAGGAGGCAGAAAGGTCAAATTTTGGGTGTTTTTTGACCTTTTGAGGGGGTAAAAATGCTCCAATTGACCTACAATTCTGTGGGTAGACTTCTGGTGACATGAAAAACCAAAAAATTTAAACTTTAGTAGCTGAGGATGCCCCAAAAAATAGCGTAGCACCTAGGGTGCTACTCTCCTAGGGCCTCAAAATTTCAAAACATAAAAAATTCTTCTATGTGCAACGCCATTTTTCAGAGGGCATTTGGAGGCCTTCCTAGTGTCAGAATGAGCTCCGTGATAGCTCATTGGAAATATTGACTTGTATAATTTTCAAATATATAATTTCTTTCTAGATTTAAGTTCATTTTCCTTGTCAAAAGTTTATTTTCCTATGACTGGTCAAAAAGTGTTGAGTGCTGGTGCAGAAATGCAAAGTGCTAGTGCAGACAATTGTTGGAGGCCTTCCACAACTCCAAATTGAGCTCATGATAGCTCATTGGAAATATGGTTGCATCTAATTTTCAAATATACAATTTTTTTCTTTATTGAGGTTCATTTCCCTGTCCAAAAGCAGATTCTCCAAACACTAGTCAAAAAGTGATGAGTGCTGGTGCAGACCAATTTTGGATGACTTCCTCAGTTCCAAATTGAGCTCATTATATCTCATTGGAAATATATTGAAGTATAGTTGTCATTTTATATATTAAGAAATTCATTTGGACACTCCAGCTATGAGAAAAACTGATTTTCTTAAGGTCACGCCAAAAGTGCAGAATTTCTCCCGTGACACCTATATTTTTGACATTGATCTCAAACCATGATACCTGTGTAAAACCCGAAGGAATTTTTTCTTCTTGGATCTTTTATGGACAAAATATTCTCTCACATTTTCCAAATTCATCTCTGTTTGGTCAGAAACATAATTTTAAGAAAAACTAGGCCTAGGTGTGACACATGGCTTGTCTCTTGGAATGAATTCTTGGAAAATGATGGAGACATGATTTTTATGAGCTGGTATAGAATTATTATTGCTTAAATGATCTATCAAATGAATCTTTTGCTCTTGTGCCTCCTTTTCATATCAAACCCTAGCTTAGTTGGAAGAGGAAATTAGGGTATGGTGTGAGGATTTAGGACTGCCTTGTAGAGGGAGGGAAATGAAGGGGTTAAGGGTTGTCTAAATTCTTGGGGAAATTTTGGGGGATAGGGATAGATGTTAGGGAGTAGGGGAAGTGGAATTTCAGGAATTTAGTGAAGGGAAGGGGTCCAAAAGGTCAAAACATAGGCCTAGTCTCAAAAAGTGTCAAATTGTGGCAATAGACTAGGTTTTGTAGAAAAATGATGATTTTGAGGGATAGGAGTGATGGGAAGTGTTTGTGAAGGTATATTAAGGATAGGAGGAGGTGTAAGAGCATCAAGATACAATCCTTGTGGATGATTTAATCATGGAGGTCATGAAACCAAGAGAAATTCCCTTAAAAACCCTAGATAGACAATGGAGGAGTTTAGGTAAAACAAAAATAGAGGGCTGAGGCCAAAGGTGGTGAAACATAGTGATAATCAGTGACATGAGCCCATGATGGGTCTTCTGGGATGGGTGAGTTGAGCTTGACACTACGGAATGATGAAATAGTGAAAATTTATCCTAAGGGTAATGAAGGCTGTGGGATTTCTAGAACTCACAATGTTCATGAACTTTGTTTCTAGAAATCTAGAACCGATACTTAGTCATCTTCAGATAGTGAAAATTATGGATGAGTAACAGTGGCTCCACTTGGGGAGGGCAGCTCCTTTTCAGGAGGTGTCCAGAACTTTCAGATCTCTTGGTTTATGAAGACTACTGCCTCATCCATTGGGTAGATTTTTACCTCTTTCACTTGCTGATGCTTGCTTGAAGCTGTGATCTTAGTAATCTAAAAAACATGATTAACATTAACACCATCTCTACCTACCCAACCTACTTGCCTAAAATTTTTTCTTCCTTGGGCGCACTTGAACTAGCAAACCCTCAACATTTTTCTTTTTGAAAACACAAATCAAACTATCTAATTGTACCCTTATTTCTTCCAAGAGTTCAGATTAGGCTAACGAACTCTCTTATTCTCTACCTAGTCTAATCATTTTTCAAGATTAAGCTGTTTGAAAAACTTCATTCTCTAAGCTATAAACATGAAATTAAAAGCATGGTTTAAATCAGGATTAGGCAATCTGACTTACCATGAGTTGTGGCATAAGAACAAGCTGCACACAAACATTATTTTGCATAAAAGTAAAATAGAAAGATAAGGGCTGTGATCTATCATTTGTTATGCATCCTCATCTTCCTCTTTGGTTCTGTTTTGAGCATGTGGAACCTGTATATTTTCATTCCTAATCTATTCTCTTTTGACAAGTCAATTTTACATGATTTTGACAAGTTTTTCTTTCACTAACCTATCAGAAAATAAATTGAAAACATGTTTAGCCATGATTAGGCTAGATGACTGAACAAGACTTATTTTTCAAAAACAAGTAGTGGCATTTAGGCTTGCACACTTTCAGTAAGACTATTTTTTGGGTATGGGGCTGTACCTCTTCTTTTCATCAGCCCTCTTTTTCATTTTTCTTTGTTTTTTAATTTTTCTCTCTTCTTGGTCAAAAAAATCTAAAACTAAAGGTAGAAAGATGCTCATAGTGCTGAGCTTATTTGCTTGCCTATCTATCCTAATCTAACCTATACATGATATACATTCAGTTGGTGAACTCTCTTTTCCAATACATCCAATCAAGTAGATGGTTCCATGAGGGATCTTGGTTTAGCTCTTTGAGGGTGATGACAAAATTAAAAAGTCACTCCCCCCACTTGTGTTTGAACAATAGTTTCTAAAATGTTCTTGAAATTCTGCATCAAACTGCCCTTGACATGTTTTACTCCCTCTTCAAGTGCCTCTAAAAAATCAGTAAAGGGATCTTGAAACAATACCTAGCTTGGAGGATTTGGGAGATAAGCTTGATCCATGACTGCTTCTTCCTTCACTTGGCTGAGCTTAGGACTCCTTTGGGAAAGGAACTCATCCTCTTCCTCATGATCATCTGAACTGGTAGACTCATCATAGATTGAAATGTTGTCTTCAAGAAGTCTTGGTATTCTCTGATTTAGTGGATTGAATTCTGTGTGAAGACCATCATGTTGATGAGAAAGAGCACTCTTAGGTAATAAATATTCTTGAGAAAGAGGTGTAGCAACTCTGATGTGATTGTAAATTTCCAAGCCTTCATCTACAATTTGAATTTCAATGGGACTTGGTGGCTGCAAATCTAAAGCTGAAGAAGGTTTCGTGTCCCAAATGATTTCATCAACCATTTCAGGAAAAGTTTTTTCACTTACAACTTGCTCAAGAAGTTATTTTTCTTTTCCAATTTCAACATCAAAACTGAAATACTGATGATTCCCAATCACATGAAAGTTATTGTTGATGGGCTGATATGAAGTGGAACAAAGGGTTAGAGATACTTTACTTACTTCTGAACTTTTAAGGCTTCCCCCATCAGTGGCATAGATGGCATGAATTGGCTTACTACTTTTTTGAAGTTGATGAGAATGATCTTCCTCCCACAAACCAATTACCGATTGCTCTGCAAAGTTAGTTTCTATTTGGAGGATATCATCATCAGATTTATCAAACTTTGGAAACTCATAAAAATAAGTAGTGTCATGAATCAAACATATTGGATTATTAGTTTGTTCTTCTTTGAATTGATCTATAAGTTCACTTTCTGATTTATGGTAGATGGTATTAGTAGTAGAAGGACCATAAATGTTTTGTTCACATGAAGTTTTAGAGGAGGGTTACATTTTTATAATCTGATTGATTTCATCTTTAGTCAAAAGGGGAGGCATTTTTCTCTTTTTTTGGATAGAAGCACAAGAGTTCTCTTTCTCTTGTGAAGGCTGATTTTGAGGCTGAATGTTTTCTTGAGCCTCACCTAGAAGAGATGGTGAATCATCACATGTGCCTTCAGAGAGATCCTGTGGGTTTTCTTCTATTTCTTGATTGGTTTCTTCCTCAACTAACTCCTCTAGGTTGTCATGGTATCTATCTTGAGAATGAAATGCATGAATGGATGTTAAGAGGTCTTCAGGATGAAAATTTTCCAAATCTTCATCAGTATCTAAAAGGTACTGTATGATATCCTGAGATTGATCACAACAATTTTCAGCCAATGATAAATATGGGGAATTTTGTTTATAATGCTCATAAAATGCCTTGTGTATATCCTTTAAGGAAAACAAGCTACCAAGTATTAGACTGTCATACCATTCCCTTGCCTTCCCTTCTAATGTTAGCATGAAAATATTCATAAGGCAGTCCTCATGCCATTCAGATTTTAACCCCCATACATGGATATGAAACTTGATGAAGTGTAACAAAGGGTCATCAGACTTTTCATCTTGAAACCTAGGGAGGTTTTTGTCCCACTCTATCTGAGGCAATTTGTGTGGGAACCCAGGGATGTGATCTCTATTCATTGGAGAATATCTCCTTTGTATCCTTGGATCCATGTTTTTAAATCAGAAAGTGTCACTGAATCTTTTCAACCAGTCTTAGAGTTCTCTACCAGTGGAGTCTTTAGGTATATTGAGATTTGTGGAGTCATCGGGTGGAAGGTTTCAATTCTGCTGTCCACCATCAACATGATTTGGATTTCTTAATGCATTCCCAGGGGAGTTTATGAGAACTAGTGGGGTCAACAGGGCTACTGAAGACCAGTGGAGTCGTTAGGTGGATGATGTTTAATTTTTTAAGGATGTTATTGTTGTCCACCATCAACAACTAAATACCAATATAAGGATGTTTGTGGGTTTTCTGAGATCTAAGGAATACTTAGTTTGTCACTAACTCAGAAGGTCCCACCGTGATCGCCAATATGTTGGTGTGAGCAGTGGGATAAATCCACAAGATAGTACTCTTAAGAGTTTTTTGAAAGGTTTATGGAAGTCTAAGTTTGTTTATCACTCAAATTCCCACCGTGATCGCCATTATGTTGGTGTGAGCGGTGGGATAAATCCACAAGATAGTACTCTTAAGGGTTTTTTGAAAGGTTTAGGGAAGTCTAAGTTTATTTATCACTCAGGGTCCCACCGTGATCACCATTATGTTAGCTCCCCGTAATTTGCTAGATTGATTGAGATACAAATGGACAGGGTAACATCAAACCAAGCTTTGAAATCCAAGGACCTAGCCTTCCTGGTTTTGGAGAGGGATCTCTCTAGTAGGTGCAAAGATATGAACTTGTTTGCTTATTAGGGTTGATTTTAGGCTAGATGTTAAGTGTAGGATATTTTGATTGTTTTTGGTTGAGTATGATGCTAAGATAGATTTAGATAGAAAACAAAGAAGATTGTTATGTCATTCCGAAAATGGAGTCTAACAAGGTCATGATAAGTTCATCAATGGTTTCAAGATCATTTTAAGGGAAATTTTAACTTGGTTGGTGGATCTTTAAGGTTGTGAAGGATCATGAGATCGACATTAAACTTGAGAAAAACAAGCTAATAAAGGGCAGAAACAAAATCCTTTATATACTTGTAAACTGAGGGAGTTATAAGATTTATAAGCATAGCAAGGGAATCAAAGGCTTAAGAAAAACCTAGTCCATTTGATTTCAGATTGAAAGCAGATAATCAACCAAGACAACATTCAGATAAAACATAGAAAGGAAAAAAACTTATTTAATCTTTCATGGATTTTATCATCAAGAGTAGAAAAACATTTAATATGCACAAGTTACTATAACCATAGAAGGAAGGAAAAACCTAACATCCACAGTTACCTCTATGAAAGTTCCTAGAAACAAATTTAGCTAAGTAAAGGCAAAGATTATGGTTAAGAAAGACTTCTTTGACAAACTATAGGCAAATCTGCTTCAAAAGATGTTTCCAAGAACATATTATCTCAGTGGTAACAATATGCAGGGCTAACCATAAATCATAATTGATAATAAATGATCTAAATAATTCAAGAAATGGACAAGCCAAGAACTTCTTAGAGAGCAAAAGATGAATTCCTTAACATATCTTAGCAGAAGAAAACATTAAGGCAGTGAAGGAAACAAACAGATATAAGGTGCCATTAACAAACATATCTTAGTCTAAAATTTTTGTCCTACTGCAACATAGATGGGTGGAAACATATGAGAAAATTAGAAAAAATTAACAAGAGAAAAAATTCACCATCAACCAGGCCTATGGATCCTGCAAACAGTCTTTCTCCATCAACAAGCAAATCAGATCATGCATAAGCTCCAAGACAACAATTTCTCATCAAAGGCTTCAAGGGACTATGTATTGCTTCAGCATAAGTCATCAACATTCAACTAATACATAAGAGCCTCATGCTCTATTTATGGAGCAAATGAGGAGGTGGAAACCCTAAGAGGCTTTCAGAAACCCTAATTTAGCCATAAATGTCATAAATGTGCTTAATGACCATGCAAGGCACAAGACACATAAGAGATAAGATAATAAATGAAAAATATCAAAACATAACTCCCAAATCAAATCAGGAATGATTTTCCTAAGAAAATATTAAAAAATCATCTTGCCATAAATTTGTGTGTTTTGTTGACTTTTTGGCAAAAGACAGTCCATGGGCGCAACGCCACTTTTGCAAAAAATAGGTTGTTTTGCAACTAAGTTTTGGACCACTTCCTGATGTCAGATTTGGCTCTGTGATGGCTCGTTGGAAAGAATGAAGAGTCTACTTTTCAAATATACATTTTTTTCTCAATATGACCTCTACAAGTTGCCCAAAAAATGGAAAAATACAAGGCTTCCAGGGGCGCAGCACCTGTTCAAAAAAGGAGGCAGAAAGGTCAAATTTTGGGTGTTTTTTGACCTTTGGAGGGGGTAAAAATGCTCCAATTAACCTAAAATTTTATGGGTAGACTGCTGGTGACATGAAAAACCTAAAAATGTAAACTTTCGAAACTGAGGATGCCCCAAAAAAGAGCGTAGCTCCTAGGGTGCTGCGCTCCTAGGGCCTCATTTCAAAAACATAAAAACTTCTCCTATGCGCAACACCATTTTTCAGAGGGAATTTGGAGGCCTTCCCAGTGTATGAATAATCTCCATGATAGCTTGTTGGAAATATTGACTTGTCTACTTCCAAATATACAATTTTTTTCTTGATTGAAGTTGATTTGCCTTGTCAAAAGTTTATTTTCCCATGAATGGTCAAAAAGTGTTGAGTGCTGGTGCAAAAATGTAGAGTGTTGGCACAGACAACGTTTGGAGGCCTTCCAAAACTCCAAATTGAGCTCCTGATAGCTCATTGGAAAGCTAGTTGATTAGTATTTCCAAATATACAATTTGTGTCTTGATTGAAGTTCATTTACCTGTCCAAAAACCGATTCTCCCAACACTGGTCAAAAAGTATTGAATGCTAGTGCAGAAATGCAGAGTTCTGGTGCAGACCACTTTTGGATGACTTTTGAAATTACAAATTGAGCTCATGATAACTCATTGGAAATATCTTGAAGTATAGTTATCATTTGATGTATTAAGAAAGTCATTTGGACACTCCAGCTATGATAAAAACAGAGTTTCTTAAGGTCACTCCTGAAGTGTAGAATTTCTCCCGTGACACTTGTATTTTTGACATTGATCTCAAACCATGATACTTGTGTAAAACGTGAAGGAGGTTTTTCTTCTTGGCCCTATTATGGACAAAAATGTCTCTCACTTTTTCCAAATTCATCTCTGTTTGGTCAGAAACACAATTTGAAGCAAAACTAGCCCTAGGTGTGACACAAGGCTTGTCTCTTGGAATGAATTCTTGGAAAATGATGGAGACATGATTTTTATGAGTTGGTATAGAATTATTATTGCTTATATGATCTATCATATGAATCCTTTTCTCTTGTGCCTCCTTTTAATATCAAACCATAGCTTAGTTGGAAGAGGAAATTAGGGTTTGATGTGAGGATTTAGGACTGTCTTGAAGAGGAAGGGGAATGAAGGGGTTAATGGTTTTCTAAATTCTTGGGGAAATTTTTGGGGATAGAGATAGATGTTAGGGAGTAAGGGAAAGTGGAATTTCAGGAATTGAGTGAGGGGAAGGGGTCCAAAAGGTCAAAACACAAGCCTAGTCTCAAAAAGTGTCAAATTGTGGCAATAGACTAGGTTTTGTAGAAAAATGATGATTTTGAGGGATAGGAGTGATGGGAAGTGTTTGTGAAGGTATATTAAGGATAGGAGGAGGTGTAAGAGCATCAAGATGCAAGCCTTGTGGATGATTTAATCATGGAGGTCATGAAACCAAGAGAAATGCCCTTAAAAATCCTAGATAGACAATGGAGGAGTTTAGGAAAAACTAAAATAGAGGGCTGAGGCCAAAGGTGGCGAAAAATAGTGATAATCAGTGACATGAGCCCATGATGGGTCTTCTGGGATGGGTGAGCTGAGCTTGGCACAACGAAATTATGAAATAGTGAAAATTTATCCTAAGGGTAATGAAGGCCGTGAGATTTCTAGAACTCACAATGTTCATGAACTTTGTTTCTAGAAATCTAGAACCAATACTTAGTCATCTTCAGATAGTGAAAATTATGGATGACTAACAGGTAGTTTTTAGATTTTTAGTTTTTAACCAATATGTTGAGAAGCTAGTGCCAAAAAAAACATTACTTTTAATGAATCCATTGATTTTTAAAGAATACACTGTCAAACAATTGCTAAGTTAACATATCGAAGGTATATACAAAAATTTCAAAATATAAGTAATAGAAAACTAAAATGAAAATTAAAATGGTTTTTTATTATTAATATATTTTTACATCAATATTATTTAATTTTAAAATAATTTATTGATAACCCACAACAAATACTTTTTTATATATAACATTAAAATAATTTAATTTAACATTTTTATTCTATATATAGATATATATGGAGTTGATATCAACATAAATTAATTAATATATATTTCAAATAGTTTATTTAAAACACCTCTTGAAATATTTTTGAAAACTATAAGATTTAAACATTTTACTCACAATTTTTCTCTTACATTACATGTACACATTACATGTACACATTACCCCTATACTGGGCTATAGAATGAACCTCTGGACTCAATAATATCTCAAAGTATTATTAAGAAAGACTTTATAACACAGTATATGGATAATGTGTAGATGTAATGTAAGAAAGTTTGTAAACATTTTTATATTTCGGATTAATATGTTGAACTTATATTAAAATTATTATAGAGCCCAATAAAAATGTTGTAATGTATGTAAAAAGTTAAAAGTAATAAAAAAAGTTTTTATTAATAAAATTACCAATAATATTACATTAAAATATCTCTCATTTCAGACTCAAAATATTTTATTTGAATTTAATTTTATAATTTTTTTTATTAAATTTAAAAGAAAAAATATTATAATTACTTTTGAGAGGCGTAGTTTAACTTATAGACAAAATGATCTTTAATCCACAAAGATTTTTAAAATCTCTAGTTCAAATTGTTTAATGTGCATAATTAAAATGCCCAAGAGATTTTTCAAGGTGTTGAATCCATTAATGCATTCAAAAATGTATTTTAAATAACACCAAAATCTTGAAATTTAAGTGAAAAAGGCTATTTTCTAACATTACACCCATGTGAGAGATATCTACACCTCTATCACATGAAAATATATAAGATATAAATAGTAGCTATAAATAGAGATCCATTTAACCATATAAATTAAAATAATAATTTTGTAATCATATTTAAATTTCAATAAGAAGTACAAAAAAAATTAATACTTACAATATAACAAGTTTTTAAACCATGAATCTTCACCACCACTTTACTATGGATATTATTAACCATACCACACCATGGGCCAATATGATGGCTCATGAATACCGCATGCTCAAAACCATCCCTCATTTCACAATCAAAATAATACTTACAATTAACAAGACTTTTAACCATGGATACTCATCCCACTTTACCATGGATATTATTAATCATACCATACCATGAGCCAATATCATGTCTCATCAATAACATATACCCAAAATCTATCTTTCATTTCACAATCAAAATATTTTATAAATATTTTTTGCAATTTAATTTTATTACATTTTTGGTCCAAGAGAGATTCTCCATCCCAATATGGAAAAGTTGTTGTAATATCTAGTTATATTATTTTATGTAAACATTTTGACCATAATCAAATTACATAAAAATAAATTGCTACCTAGGTGTACCCACTGCTTTCACAAGGTCTGCATTGATTCATAGTTGCGTTTGAAGGCGACGTGCCCTCTCTGTAATTCTTCAGTGCTCCCTGAAAATCATTCCAACGTTAATGAAGACCAGAACGAAACCATTCATGTAGTGATTAACGACACCCCCACTACTCTGCCTGCTGCTCAGGAGAACGTGCGGGTCACCATCACGGTTAACGCCGACGATCATAACGCCACAGAAGCATACATTATGCTGCTAAAGATTTAGCTCCTGTAATTCAAAACGTTGATGCAGTTACATTGTTTGGGTTTTAACTGTTTGGATTTTCCTTTAATTACGACGATATGCATGTTTCTTACAGGAAGTCCCTAGATTAACGTGGGTAGATATTGAAGATTGATAGATTAATGGTTTTTTATTTTAATTTTAATTTTATAGTTATTTATTAAAATGTTAATATATTTTACCATGTGGTTTAATGATGAAATTTTTAATATGAAATCGCACAATTATATTAATAAATATGGTTGATAAAGATAGATTTGGTATTTTAAAATTTAAAATTATTAATTTATTCATTTGATAGCTTATATTCACATGATGTTATTTGTTATTTGATAATTTGTATTGGTAAGTGAAATGGTATTTACATAATAATGAAATTACCATATAACTTGTGATGGTAGTCATGAAAAAAATATAACACATTCCTGACACTATCTATAACTATTCTAGTAACCTCTTATTGATAATATCACAAAATAATACATCATTCTTGAAAAAATTATCATGCATGGGAAAGAACTCACACATTAACAAACTTTTATCTAGATACTCAAACTGAAGAACAAATAATATACATCTTAGAGGAACATATTTCCTCCCAGGATTTGAAGCGTTTTGTAACGATATCAAGTTCCTATTGTGAAGGACCACTCTTAGGGAAGTTGTAATTATGTGATTCCACTGGCAACATGGATGGGTAGCTAATGATCACATGATACTTGAGTGACGCCTTCTTTATTTGATGTAGATATGTATAAAGATTAGATGCCATTGAGCCTTGTGGAAATTATTTGTCAAGAAATCCAAGCTTTAACTATAAAATCTAAATCAAATCTTCAATAGGATACGGATCTTGATAAATATACTTTTCAAGTATTCAATTATGAAATTAGGTGAAGCCATATTGGAGGCCATAATTATCTCCATTTGACCTTGGGTAGAATCACATCATAATTCATATTTTATCCCTTGCTCAGAACAATCGAATGAAAATTTGAAAAACTTAGTTTCTGGAATGTTGCATGTTTACAAGAACCCATTGCGATTCACAATATTTTATTAGAATGGAATTCATCCAACATTTTGAAAACCATTCCGATTAAAATTTTAGTCAAATTAGGTGTCACACCCCCTTACACTTGGGAGTGTGTTCACTATGATAACAAAACTTCTTTGGTGCCGTCAGAGAAATGGGCATTTTTTTCTGCCTAGTTTCCCTAGAACTCAATTTGGATATCCTCCTCACATTTTTCTCAATGAGACTTTTCCAATAATGTGAATTTTGTCCAATTTAGACATTAGGATTGAAAATTATGTCCCTTTAAAGTTTTATTGACTTACATGTGTCTCCTCTCTTTCCCTACCACATGGGGCCCATGTGGTAGGTCTCATTACCTTATTTCATGTTTTAATCCCCACCACCTTATATATATATATATATATATATATATATATATATATATCCTTCACCATTTGACAACCTGCAATCAACGAATTATATTTAATAGATAACCCCATTAATGACATCACGTGTGGGAGGCGGGGGGGAGGCGGGGGGGGGTGGTGGGATTCTGCCATCTTGGTTTCACCTCCCGCTCAATAATGCACCCTCCTTCCTCACTGATGTCACAAGGGGGGCATTATTTTGGTTCTAAATCATGGTTCTTGGGCCACAATATGATGACCGACCATTAATCCACTAATCTAATGGTTTGCAAGGCCTCACCCTCCCCTAACTGATGTCAAATGGGGAAGGCCCCATTGACACCCTCGCTATTAATCTACCATAAAGAAATTAACGAACACGATTGTAACAACCTTGGTTAAAAATATGATGCCTTATCATAAATTGGTAGCTTTAGTTAGTGTAACCTTTTGCCAATTTAGTTTTGGAGCTCTCTCAATTCTCTCTACTCTCTAATAATCTTGGATACTCAGAGTATTATTGGAGCACTATAGCATTGGAGGAAGAAAAGAAAAGAAAGGAAAAATAAGTCAAAGTAAAGAAAATATAAAGAAAGGAAGAGTTGGATCCATAGGCTACAATGAATTTACTTGCAGGTATTGAGCTGCATGTATGATTTCCTTGCTAGTTTTGGAATGCATGGTACATGCATGTCTATGTTTGTTTCTCTTGTTGTTAGTGGCATGGGTTTTTCCCAGTGTGAGAGTAGTATCCGACTTTCCTTTCCATTTCCATATAGCCATGGTGTGATGGGGGTTCTCTCTTACTTTGTTGACTTTGATTTCTATATGGTTTTGAAACTGAGTGGGGTGGTTTTAGGAGGAAACAAAAGGCATGTGAATCCTTGGACTGGTGAAGGTGGGATTAAGGTAAAGCTTGATGGTGTATGCCCTTGTTAGGCCTAGGAATCCTCAACCAGTGAATGACGAGATATATGATAAAGCCTAGAGGGTGGAGCCTCATTGTGCTAAGGAATCCTCGATCGATAAATGGAAGTATATATGGTAAGGCCTAGAGGTGGAGACATAAAAATTCCTCATGGTTTAACTGGGGATATCGGGAGGCATCCATGCTTGTATAGGCCTAGTGTTCCCTAGACCTACATGGTGGGATTGCGTTAAAAATGGGTAGTGTATGTATCTTGGTGGGGCCTAGGAATACCTTGGCAGGATTGTGGTAAAACATGGTTGTATATATGAGGGATTAGTCCTAGGAATCCCTTACTATATTGTGATAAATTCTGAGGACGCCCTAGTTGTTTTGTTGTAAGTCCCATATTCATGCTTGGAATACGGCATATGAGTGATTGGTTGAAAGAGATATTTGGTTCAAGCCAATCTATGGTTAGCTGGTACGTGGAAGTCCCTAACTTGGTTTTATTTTTCATATAAATAATAAGAATCTTTCCTCTTGAGTTTTATGAGAAAGTGTGCTTGTTATTATGTGATTTTAATGTTTGTTCTATTTTTTTAATCTGTTGGTTATATGCTGCTTATAAGCATGGTTTTATGACATAATTTATTTATGGATCTCATCATGTTTTAATTACTAAATGAATCGTTAATTAATTTATGACCTAATAAATGATAATGCAACTATTATGATAAGGCATCAGTTCTTCTCGACGACTCTCAAATAAGTATGAGACCCCTATGCTCAAATATGTGGTTATGACCTGTAGATTACATGTTTTTGATATGTTTGATGAAATTACTATCATGGCTAGTAGGGGTTAGGTCAATTACTTGTACCAATGTTTGCATTAATGGATTTAATTCATTGTTATTTATCATCTCTAGAAATTTCATGAATTTATGGGCAGAGGCTTGAGACCTAGCCTTGAAAAAGTGGCATAGAATCTAGGGTTGCTGGCTCAAAAATACTTGAAAAAGTTCACAGTCGCATGCATTTTTTGTTGTGGGACGCATGCATGACTTTCCATGGGAATAACTAGGGATCTAGCTCAACAAAATGACAAGTTGTCTTAGAGGTTGGGCACATGGAGGGGTTGGTTGTCTCTTGAAGGTTCTGTATGTAACACTCTCCTCCCATATCTACCCAAGTAACCAACCAACTTATATTTTAAATGAAGAGCTTCAGATCCAGTTACTTTAATTTTTTGAATTCTTTCAATGTTTTTGAATCTCTAGAAATTTCAAGATCTTAAAATTCATGATGTAATTTCAAGGGTTACATCAATTTTTTGAATTCTTGATCTTTTTAAATAAAAATTCCAAGATTTTTAAATGCATAAGGTAACTTCAAGGGTTACATCAATTATTCTTGATATTTTTAAATACTAATTTTAAAAATAATTGTAAATGCATGAGGTAAATTTTTAAAGATCGTGACATATCTATATATCTATAGATATCCATATCAGGATGAGAATTTTCCACATGATTCTTTGAGGCGAGCATTAATCGAGTATCATGCATCTACTAGAGGGGGAGGTCAACATTCTCTCGATGGTCAATAAGCTCAATATCTGGGTGGTCATGATGGTGCTCAATCATCTCCGAGTGGGCATGATGGTGCTTAACCATCTCTGTGTGGTCACCAATCTCAATGGGATCATCATGATCCTCGTCATTTTGGTAAATTATATAATTTTTTTTTCATGTTAAAACAAATTTGTACATGTAAATGAATTATATGTACATATGCGCGTACCTATCTATCTTGCATGTGTATGAATAATTTTGTTCACATGTTTTTGTATTTATGTAATTTTATATATTGATACAGATAGTGAAAATGTTGCTCAAAACAAATGTAAGTGAAGCCAGACAATTCAAGAAGAAGGTTGTACACCAACTACCACTTATCCATATGATATTACTGATGACCTTCCTTGGGAAAAAAACCTCCAACAATGTACATAAAAGAGGTGCAAAAGTTATTATTCAAAATTGAGGAAAGATCTTCGGATTTTGGAGCTCGCTGCAGAGAGTCGACAAAGCTTAGAAATAGTTGTGCACTCTATAAGAAAATTTATTGATGTTTAAAAGAAGCTTGGTCCAACCAAAGGATCCTTTTTAGATATGATGAAGCATAGAAAGGAAGTAGTGATGGGTCCCGATAAATGGGCCTAGGTTAGTAAAAGGGTTACAAAAGCAATGGAAAAATATATGTTTAATTTAAAATAAGGGACGAAAGAAAGATGTTTAAGGTGCCATATTTCAAGAACCGTGTTATAGCCAACCATTTGTATGATAGGCTCCTTGCAGCGTATTGAAACTGCCATGGAATAACAATGTTCCAATTTATTTTGAAAAAAATAGTTTCTGCAGAATTATTTTTGGGTATGAAACATGATTACAATGATCTTCCATCTGAATATTATGGTATTGGGAGAGGTCAGTTATGTGATCGTAAGGGACCATTACGTGATATTGAATTACCTCGCCCTCCGCCACCTTTGGTACATAAACCTCGTGTGGTAACTTTCCAGTTAGAGATGGATGCCACTTCTCAAATTGGTCGAGAAGGAAGGGATGCCATCATAAAAAACATCTAGAGTGCATTCAATAGAATTGATATCAATCTAAATCCACAAATATCATGAGCTAATGCATGTGCTAATTTTGTATATACAACAGATGAGGAGATAGATAATATGAATATTGAGGAGCTTAAAGCATTTGCAAAGGGTTGTCGTAATGGTTGGCAAGACCTAATTGTTCATGAGGAAGAGGGAATTTGATTGTTATGTGTTAATGGTTAGGGTTGATATTTTAATGTAATTTGTAATTTGTATGTGTTAATGTCGATTCAAATACATTAAATTGTTATTTTTTTCAAATATAATCTAACACAAATTTACCATACGTTCACCGTTTGTAGTTAAATCGTTTGTTGAACGGAATTTTTGATAATATCATGGTCCAAGTTTCAGGTTCCAATCAAGATGATATTTTGACAAATGTTAGTTTTTTTTGAAGAGTTCATGTTGATAGAGTTATTATTCTACTTTTGTTATATCGATATCATGAGGAAATATTTTTAATAGAAATAATTATGTACATGTACTATTTAATTAAATGCTAACAGATTCTTATTTCGATATCATATATTTCGATTCTTCCCTATTAGGATATTTTTCAAATATTGCATTGTCACAAGTATTGACTATTTCACTTATGTTTTGTTATAAATTGATGTGCAAGTTTCATTAAAAAATGAGATAGATTTATCTTACAATTTTAAAACTTTCGAATTTTAGGGTTGTAGAGATGATTTCCGTTCTTTAGGGACTTTGGCAATGGATTCAATGATGGGGATAGGGTCATCCAAACAATTTGAAAAATTCATCTAATAAATTTTTTAATAAATTGTGAGTTTATGCATTTTCATGTGCAGTTTTAATTTTTTATTATATATACATGTACATTTATTGTACAAGGCATCTAGGTGGGACAAATGCAAGGGGAACACCACGAGGTATTTCATGGAATTTGAAACTTTAGTGAGTTACATGGATTGAAGCGTCTAGACAATTTGAAAAAGTCGATACTTGATTTTTTTAATATTGATATAGTTAATGCATTTTCATTTGCAATTTTAAAATTTTCATATATATACATGCACATATATTGCACAATTTATCCACATGGGTACAATGAATGTTGAACACCAAAAAGACACAATGGAGGGGGAACACCATGAGGTATTGCATGAAATTTGAATAATTTTTTTGATTTTTCTTTTATGATTACATTCTCATTTAATCTTAAAACATTAAAATTTAATTTTAAAGTAAATAATATTATGTATATATGCAGTTACACATGTTGTGCAGGGCCCCTATGATTCAAATGAGAGCATGAGGGGGTTGATGGATCATATATTTCAGCCAGAATCTATAAATTTATGCAACTTTTTATTTGACAATATTTTTATGTTATATTTACTTTTATCATGATATAAATTTTGGACATATTCAAAGTAAAAATATTTATCATGAATTGGTGCATATTTATATTTTACAACTTTTTATTATACATTTACTTTGATAATAATATAAATTTTGGAGATATTTTAAATCTAGAAATATTTATTATGATTTAGTACATGCTAATTTTGTAGTTTATGTACATTTTCAATGGTACAATTTGCATGATGCATGGTTTGATGCTTAAAACTTGGTTTTACATATTTAAGTTCATGAATATATAGAAATGAAAGTAAAATTGCATTTAGTTGCTACATTTTGCATGATCATTGTTATAATATTAGTATATGATTCTTAGGTTTTGTTTAAATTTGTTTTGTCACATGTTATTTAAAATGCATCTATTAAAATTGCAAGTTACAAAACATGGTACATTTTGCATTTAAATGAAATATCTTATAATTAGGTGCAGATGTATAAAACAATCATAAAAATTTCATTATAAAATATGGTATGTACATTTTGCATTCATATATCTAGAAAGGCTACTATGGATGTCACTCAATAGTTAAATTTTAATATAAAGATTCTCATGCACAAACATACTATATATTGCATCACAAAACATGGTTCAATTTGCATGATGCATGGTTTGATGCTTAAAGGTTTTACGTACATTTAAGTTCATGAATATGTAGTAATGAAAGTTTGCATTCAATCATTCTTATAATGTTAGTATATATGATTCTTAGCTTTTGTTTAAAGTTGTTTCAATGTCGAGTTATTTAAAATGAATCTATTAAAATTTCAAATTACAAAACATGGTACATTTTGCATTTGAATGAATCTTATAAAAAGGTGTAGATGTATAAAACAATCATAACTTAAAATTACCTTATAAAATATGGTACATGTACATTTTACATTCATGTATAGAAAGACTTATATGGACATGTCGGTCGATAGTTAATGTTTAATATAAATTTGTTTGAATGCAAAATACTATAAAATTGCATTATAAAACATGGTACAATTTGCATGATGAATGGTTTGATGCTTGAAGATTTTACATATTTAAGTTTATGAATATGTAGCAATGAAATTAAATTTTCATTTAGTTGGTACATTTTGCATTCAATGATTCTTACAATGTTAGTAGATTCTTAGGTCTTGTTTAAAGTTATTTAAATGTCAAGTTATTTAAAACGAATCTATTAAAATTGCAAATTACAAAACACGGTACATTTTGCATTTGAACATGAATATTATAATTAAGTGTAGATGTCTAAAACATTCATAAAATTTTAAAATTTCATTATAAATATAGTATGTACATTTTGCATTAATGTATTGAAACACCATTATGAATGTCAGTTGATAGTTAACTTTTAATTAAAGTTGTTTGAATGAATAAACATACTAGATAAAATTTCATTATAAAACATGGCCCACAATTTGCATGATGATGCTTTTAAAGGTTTTACATATTTAAGTTCATGAATATGTAGAAATAAAAGTAAATTTTCATTTAGTTGGTACATTTTGTATTCAATAATTCTTATATTGTTAGTATATTCTTAGGTTGATAGTTAACCTTTAATGTAAATTTGTTTGAATGTAGAAACATACTAAATAAAATTTCATTATAAAACATGGCCCACAATTTGCATGATGCATGATTTGATGCTTTTAACGGTTTTACATATTTAAGTTCATGAATATGTAGCAATGAAAGTAAATTTATATTTAGTTGATACATTTTTCATTCATTCATTCTTATAATGTTAGTAGATGATTCTTAGTTTTTATTTAAAGTTGTTTTTTGAATTCATTTAAATTGAATCTAGTAAAATTGCAAATTACAAAACATGGTACATTTTGCATTTGAATGAATCTTATAATTTGATGTAGATGTATAAAACAATAATAACAAAAAAATGCATTATAAAATATGGTACGTACATTTCGAATTCATGTATAGAAATGTTACTATGGATGTCAGTTGATATTTAACTTTTAATATAAAGTTTTCTTGAATGCACAAACATACTAGATAAAATTGCATTATAAAGCATGGCCCACAATTTGAATGATGCATGGTTTGATGCTTTTAAAGGTTTTACTTATTTAAGTTCATGAATATATAAAAATGAAAGTAAATTTGCATTTAACCGGTACATCTTGCATTCAATCATTCGTATAATGTTAGTAGATGATTCTTAGGTTTTGTTTAAAGTTTTTTTATCATTTTATTTAAAATGAATCTAGTAAAATTGTAAATTACAAAACATGGTGCATTTTGCATTTGAATGATTCTTATAATTTGCTGTAGATGTATAAAACAATCATAACTTAAAATTAAATTATAAAATATGGTATGTACATTTTGCATTCATGTATGAAATTGTTTAAGACCAGAGAATGTACACATATAAATTACTTGTCATGCATGAAAGCATAATATCAATAGCATCAAATCCTCAATACACCAACATGACATTCCGTATACATATAAATTTGTAACTCAATACAAAACCCAATGAGCATCTCTTTCACATCATAATTCTCAAGAATGTATAACTTAAGAGTGCATAAAAATAAAGGCTAACAATATAATTGAACTCTAAGTTCTAAAAGATGAATTCAAGGAGAAAAGAATGTTGGGAAGTTCAATTAAATAAATTATAATGGAAGGCCATCCTCAATGATCCATTCATGGTGAGATTTTGACATTCTCCATTTCTTAACTTTTACATTTTTCTTTGATTGAACTTCTCTCAACTTTATGCGCGGTGTACACACCAAATGACTATATTGATAACTTATGACATCGGGTTGATAGTCTTGAAAGTAAAAATTACTCTCAGTATGATGAGTCTTATGGAAAAAATAAACTTTCAGTATACTAGACCCTCTTATATATATAAAAAACCATTATCATCATAGTCTTCCAATAACTCCATCTTTCGTTCAGTGCACCTCATCAAATAATACTTGACATTTTGTGTTGTTAATGGGTTAAACTACAAAAAAACATCTTCTGCAAAATAAAACAAGTGTAAATTCATATCATAATTAACATGAAGCTAACTTTATCAACATGGACTTGATTTTATTATCTATTTCTAGATCTCTATATTTTAACTATTATCTAGATACTTATATGCAATGATTTTAAAAACATAAAACACACACACACACACATATATATGAAAGAAATTGAAATGTTACCTTCTCTAACAAGATCATAGACTCGATCACCTTCAGAAGATACTACAGTATCCTCTAATTTCGTATTTTCAAAGCGTGCAAATGACATTTACCCCTTCATATCTAGTTATGTATGTTGTCAAACTTTTACATACATAATTTTTTCCAGAAACATCATTGGATTGTGTGTCCAGTATGCAAACAAGACAAAAATATGAATATTTTCTTTTATCAAAGGAAAACACATTTTGGTACTTCTTTGTTTTAATTGAATGCAATTTTTGAGTCCCTTTTACTATTTCATCTTCATATGTAATCGATCTATCTACATCTTGGACTCCAATATGCCAAAAAAACCTATATAGAAAATTCAAAGAAGAATTTAAATATGCTATTTAAAATACAATTTATATATCAAAGATAATCATTCATGATATTTGTTAAACTAGTTATAATTTATAAATGTTGAAAATTAGAAAATTAATAAAAATGACAATATATTAAAACTATATATACAAGTTATTTTGTATATATATACATACCTACATACTTCCCTTGATGGGTTAGTCTCATGACTTAGTGCATCAATGTACCATTTAAAAATTTGTTCAGCTGAGACAAGTCGGTTTGCAGAGTGGTCCATTTTACATTTTTGAAGTGCTCATTTTATACATGCCCCTGCACCATCATGTTCTCTTTTTCCATGACTAGTCTCAAAGAAATTCCAACAATGTTTAATGTGGGTTTTCATATGAAGATGACACAACCAAAAGAATGATCATGCATGTTTTAATTGAGATACACATCCATCTGACTATATCCAATTTTCATTGAATTTTATTCCACGACCTTTCAATGTGTCATAAATCTTATCAAAACAATGTTGTACAAAATGTGTATCATATGTACGATCATCGCTGATATAAAAACGATATTCTTTAATAACATGTCGATTTTCACTAGTGCTTTCTATATGATCAACATTTTGTTCAACATATATATATATATATATATATATATATATATATATATATATATATGGACAAGCATAGAGACTTGGTCAGAATGATAATATTCACTCTATATTTCATTTTGTGCAACAAATGTGTAATTATCTGAAAAATCAACTATTGACAAAATGGTCCCTGGTGGAAAATTTTCACGGAATTTTTTTAATTGCAAGTCATACCATCGAGCTCTATGCGAATGCTTGGTGTATTTATAAATTTATGTCTCAAAATCCTTCAAAAAATATATCATGTATAAATTTCTTCTTCTTGTAAATCAATCCTTTTAGCACTTGTACTACTAATTTAACCAATCGATGTATTGAGATATTCATATATCTTCCATTTCACTTTTATGTTGGACACTAATTGATCATTTATATGAATAGGATATTTGTTGTGAAATAAAGTCAAATTTCCACAATTATCACATTTTTTACCACCAACACATTTCTTTTGGTAAAATAATGCATGACTTTCTCTTGCACATAGAATTTGGGATATGAAATCATGGATAGTGGAAGGAGGAGATGATTTTTTCCAAAATGTTTTAGAAAAATTAATGAGGTTTTATAATATAACTAAAATTCCACATGATAACGACAATAACAAGTGTCGTGTATAGTGATAGGTTTAACAAATCATGGTTTTTGTTGCACAAAAGTACTGATTGAAAAATTAATTACACAATTCTATTCTATGAACTCATTGAAAAACTCTATCTAAGTGGTGTCCAAGATATGTTTTTCATGTTATTCATATTGATTTTGTGTTATTCTTCACCGAATCACATCCCTTGCTTTTGGTGAAACACATGAATTTTTCATCCAATATTCATATATTATTTTTTAAAATATTTTACAAGTCTATTTTTGTATGTTTGCCTACAAATGACTGTCCAACAAGCGAGCTAATCATTTACATATATTTGCAATCGAAATTTCCTATGTTTGTGCAATGTTTTTTTGTGAGGTCCCTAATGGTTTTGCCATAAATTTTACTAAACGATGTTCTTTAGTACTTGATAAAACCATTTCCATTTGTATTTCTCTGCTTGCATCTATATCACTTTTCTTAAAAGATCTTCCATTTTATTTTAGAGTACTATTTATATTTTGAATCACATTTTCCTTTACCTTTTTGAGTTTTAGTTGATTTTCGAATACCCTATAAAGTTGTAGCTTCTTTTAATTTCTTTGATGTTAAGATACCTCTCAAAATTTGGGCTTGAAGTGTCACAGTTTCATCTTTAAAGAACTTATTAATAATGACCCTAACACGATATCGTATAACATGGTCAAATTTTTTATCTCCATATGTGTCAGTGTCAATATTTTCTAACATTTAATCATTGATATTGATTTCATCTGTACATATGAGAATTAAATGTAAATGCGTATAAATATTAATTAAATAATTAAATTAAAAAATAGAGTTTCAATGAAATTGAAATTAATAAATATGTATAAATAATACACATGACATATATATACATACTTGGCAATTCAACTTCTTCACTTGAATTTCTTTCAACTTCTTCAACAACACCATCAATCATTGGTTTGTTATCTCTTTTACTTTTTTCTTTCAAAATTTTCAATCTCATCATAAATGTTATGAGAAATATCTCTTTCTCTTTACATTGCAAAATATTTTTCAAATTAGTTCATCAAAAAATAAATAAATTTCACAATAAACTAGTTAAATTTTATATATCATTTATAATATTTAAATTTACATACCTGCTTCAACTTCTAGTTGAGATTGATTTTCCATTTCAATATTTAAGCGTTCATCCTTTTTTCTTTTGTAATAGTTTCTTGCGTATTCTCTATGAGCTTCAATGTCTCTTATTTGATCATATTTTCTATTGCAATTTATTTGGTTTCCTATGATAATTCAATCTATGCTGATTTTTAAAATCCAACCCAAAAAATTCAATTTCAAAATCATGCAAAAAAAACTCATTTTCAAAATTTAGACAAAAAAACTCACTTTAAAAATTCAACACAAAATAATTACTTTAAAAAAGGTCACTTTAAAAATTTAGCCCAAAAAATTTACTTTAAAAAAAAATCATTTTAAAAATTCAGCCCAAAACATTTACTTTAAGAATTAAGCCCAAAAAATTTCCTTTAAAAATTAAGCTAAAAAACATTTCCTTTAAAAATTCAGCCCAAAATATTTAGTTTAAAAGTTCAGTCCAAATGAGGAAATAGTGCAAAAATAATGTTTAAGCTCGATTTATGTATATTTTTTGGGTGTAACATTTCTTTTCGGAGTGTCGCGTCATTTCATTTTTGCGACCGATGAAAAATATTTATACCTTTTCGGCCGAAATTTGCAAATAATTCAACTGAGCTTTTGAAATAATTAGGCCGAATTAATTTTTTGTTTATTTTAATGGGCCTTGACAACAAACAAAAGTTCGATCGAATGTGTTTTTAGTTTGGCCGAATTACTTTAACCTGCAACTCCGCAACAACTTGGCTCTGATCACCTTTCTCCAATTTTAGAATGGTTGAACTCCATGAAATTTGGTGAATTTACTTTCAGAACCAATACCAACTTTTGCTTGATTGAATCTAATTTGAGTAGATATGAATTTTATGGAATTTCGTAGATATTTGCTAATTTTAATTAATTTTCTAATAAAATGTGTGCAAAAATATTTTGAAGGTCATTATGATTTAGTGAAATCAAGATTTTGTATCTTCCAAAATACACTATAAAAAATATGAAAAATTTATGGTTCATTACATTGGTCCGTCTTCTTTTGTAATAGGTATTTTTATATTTTTAGTTTTTTACTAATATGTTGAGAAGCTTGACGCTATACTAAAAATATTCCAAATCTATAATTTTTTCATATTGGTTCAATTTAAAATATTCTAGTAATTATAATATGCGTCAGTTGGTTTTGTAAATATAAGGATATCAAAGTAGAGTCTATCTAGGTTGTTACAACACATTTTTTTCTTCAAACACACACAGTTAACAAAGAATACGCTAGTGCCAAAAAACATGACTTTTTTTGAATCCCTTGATTTTTAAAGAACACACAATCAAACAATTGCTAACTTGACATATCAAATGTGAATACAAAAATTCCAAAAAAATAAGTAATATAAAATTAATAAAATTTCTAACAAGTTTTTATTTTTTATTTTTTATTGTAGCATGAAATTCTAAATAGAAAAATTGCAAAAAGTGTATCCCAACTTCACAGTTTTAAAATGATATATAATGTATACGTAATTGACATTAAAGGGCAAAAAGTGTAACCCAACTTCACAATTTTAAAATGATATATAATATATACATAATTGACATTAAAATATTTTACGTAACATGTACATCGAGGGATTTTATAGTGCAAATTAAAGTGGTTTTTTATTATTAATATATTTTTACATCAATATTAATTCTTTTTAAAATAATTTATTGATAATCCACATTGAATATTTTTTCATATACAACATTAAAATAATTTATTTTAACATTTTTATTTTATATATAGATATATATGGAGTTGATATCAACATAAATTAGTTAATATATATTTTCAAATAGTTTATTTAAAACTCCTCTTGAAATATTTTTGAAAACTATAAGAGTTGAACATTTTACTCACACTTTTATCTCTTACATTACATCTACACATTACCCCTATAATGGGATATAGAATGAGTCAATAATATCTCTACTCAATAATATCTCTAAGTCGTATTAAGAAATCACATAAGCCATTTTTTTTGTGCCGAGAGAGCCTCACAACTAGTATAGGGATAATGTGTATATGTAATGTAAGAAAGTTTGTAAAATTTTTTGTGCCACATTAATGTTGAATTTATATTAATATGTCCCTAGGTTGTTAAACATTTATATGTGGATTAAAATTAATATAGAGCCTAAAGGAGATGTTGTAACGAATAACTTTTTAAACTAAAAAAAATCATAATATACATATTACATTAAAATATACAAGTAGTAACAAGAAGTTAAGATCTATGCCCAAAAACCATCTCTCATTTCACTGTCAAAAGATTTTATAAATATTTTATTTGAATTTAAGTTTATAATTTATTTATTGATTTATTTATTTTTTAATTTAAAGAATAAATTTCAAATTACTTTTGAGAGTTGTAGGTTAACTTATAGACGAAGAGGAAATGATCTTTATAGACGAAACTATATTTTTGGTTAATTTAATTGACAAAGATTTTTAAAAACTTGAGTTTAAATTGTTTAATCTACATAATTAGAGTGCCCAAGGGATTTTTCAAGGTGATGAATCCATTAATGCATTCAAAAATGTATTTTAAACAATACAAAAATCTTGAAATTGTATTTCCAGAATTTGGTGAATTTATGTGAAATAGCACACTACACCCTTTTGAGATATATCTACACCTCTATCACATGAAAATATATAAGATATAAATAGTAGCTATAAATAAAGATCCATTTCACCATATAACTTAAAATAATACCATGGATATTATTAACCATACCATACCATGAGCCAATATGTTGGCTCATCAACACCACATGCTCGAAAACCATGCTATGATTTCGCAATCAAAATAATACTTACAATTAACAGTGAATTTTAACCATAAATACTCACCCCACTTTACCATGGATATTATTCACCATACCATACCATGGGTCAATATGATGGCTCATCAATACCACATGCTCAAAAACCATCCCTCATTTCACAATCAAAATAATACTTAGAATTAACACGAGTTTCAACCATGGATACTCACCCTACTTTACCATGGATATTATTAACCATACCATACCATGAACCAATACCATATACCCAAAATCCATCTCTCATTTCACAATAAAAATATTAATTTAATTTAATTTTATTACATTTTTGGGCCAACAGAAACTCTTCATCCCAAGATGGAAGAGTTGCTATAATAATTAAGCTAGTCTAATTCATGGTAAGTCTAGGTCTACCAAGTTCTGAGAGAGATCAAATTTCTTGAGGTACAAACTTTTCTTCAAGTTTACCAGAGGAAAAAAAAGTTTTCACCTTGAGAGATTTAATCCCTCAAAAACTTTATAGAACTAGAATTAAGATAAATCTAAAAATCATATAAACTCTTTTCCCATAAAATTTAAAAACAAAACATTGAATTTTCTCAATATATATTGAGTGAGTAATCTTCAAAATGAAAGCATCCTTCATAAGATATTTTCTTCAAGAATAAAAAAAATTATAAACCTATTTAGTCATTCATGGTGTTATGTCCTTTGGTATGAGGCCCCACACTTCAAACTTGAATATTTCATGCTCCGAATGGAATTCTGCTACCGATTTAGAATATTCGACTTTTGACTCTGCAAATAAAAAAAATTTGTCATCGTGCCTTCTTTCTCCCAATGGTATTGGACAACATTTTTTTTATAAATCACCGTAATGTGAGGCCGCGTAAGAGAAAATTAATGTGAATTTTTTTTCCCAAGAAAAATTCGTAATTTTATTAGTGAAAACAAAATTACATGTTACATGTGCTGGTAATTTCAATCAAGACAAACTAAGAGGTTGCAAGTAAAAAAGAAAACAATGTTACATGGGAAGATAAAAAAATTTAAAATTTTCTTCCCTTCTTCTTTTCGACCTTCCACCAAGCACCTTGTGTTGGCGTAGCCGAGATAAGGGTGAGATGATTCTCTTCAGTGATTGCTCCAATGTCCTTATCTAAATTTGAAGTATCTGAGGTGTGTTGTCTTTTATTCCCACCTGTGTTCTGTGCCCCATGGTCTTTTGCTAGCTGAGTGCTGGTGGTGAGATCAAAAGGGTCTTGCATCTCTTGTTCTTTTGTCTCTGGTTTTGTAGTTGTCTGGTCGTCTGCCTTTGGGATGTGGATGTCATATTATCCTTTTGTCTTCTGTTTTGGTTCACTTGAGGGAAATTTCCAACCTTTTGGATTTTTCCCTGTATTATTATTTTTCTGTTATCTATTTTTGCTTTCGGGCATGTGTTTTGCAGGTGACCAGTGTTTCTGCAAATTCGACATCTGAATGCAATGTTCTTGAAGTCAAGATGCCGCGTCCATTTCTGTTTTTTGTGATTCAGTTGTATACATTCTGGCAGCCCTTTACTGAGGTACACTTACACACATATACGTGAAAAAGTGTAGAAACATTCCTCCAAACGTAGTGTGTCTGATTTGGTGTATCTCTGAATGATGTTTCCTATGCCCACCAAAACTGCTTCATTCCAAAAATGAAGAGGGAGGTTGTATAGTTGGACCTAGACCGACATTCTGGTCACCTCCATGGTGTTTGCATCGAAATCTGGGAACCAAGGAGTGATGAAAAGCCTAGTGGATCCCCAAAACCATGGTACCTCCCTCATGATGATATCTCTGGTCTCCGAGGTTGTGAACTTGACAATGCAAAACCCCTTAGAACAGAGGTGGATTTCACAATCCATAGTCCAATTTGAGAAAATCCAATGAAAGAGCTCCATGGGTTTAGGCCAGAAGCTGTTAAATATGCATATTATCGCTTGTGATTCAAAATAAGTTCGATGTTCATCTATCTCTGGGATTTCTATGTTCAGTTCTGGAACAAAGTTCAGTTGCTCCACAATATATGGTTTAGGTGCATTTTTTGCTGCTACAGATGGAATATCATCTTTGTTTCCCCCTTACAATATATTCCTGTATGATGGGCCTTTCTGGTGATCTGGTTTTTGTGGTATTTGAGTGCTGGTTCCCTGAGAAAAACCTCAAGTTTTGTGTAATTCAGTAGTGCCACTCCTCAATATCAGATTGAGAAAGATAATGGAACAAGAAGAGATGGAGTGATCTTTAATTATGTAGGAGTCTTGCAGAGATCTCCCGCAATGTATTAAATATTGCAAGTGGGTGGGATAGCTTATAACTTGACTGATATTTTATTTCAGGCTTGCAATCCCCTTTGTTCCCCATAGGGTTTTTAATGAAAATATAAAAAAGAACATGGCTTACCTCATTGACATTATTGTCTGTGCATTTTCCCATTCGATTCGGCACAGGTAGCAGAGTCCTAGTCCATAGAGATCCATAAATGTTATCTAATCCGTAAGGAAACGAGGAGTTCAGTGAGCAGAAGGCATGTACTATGCACTGCAATGCGCTACCAAACCCCAGTGGGTAGCAGTAATCTTTGACACCCCAGAAAACCGCCATCCCCTGCAGCGTCCAAATCTCTTGCAATGTGAGGCAAATAAGCTGAAGAAAACCACTACACCTGAGAAATGACTGACCACTGGTAGTGCCGTGTCTGAGAAAAAAATATAGGCGAGAGCATGCGAGCATGTCCAGCCACAAGGTGTATCTGAGGAAGTCACAGAGGAAACGGGAAGCAGCTAAAGTGCCTACCGCGACATCTACAATCTGGTCCTGAGGTAATGGAGCATGTATGGGGAGATCCCCAATCCAAAACCCACTTGTAAGACTTCCAAATGAGGGCACCGACGAGTATTCATGGAGCCCTATGATTGAAAACCTAGCCGCCATAGTATTTTCTATGTTCCTCCCCTCTTCAGAGAAAATTAATGTGACTACTGCGACGGTAGGGTGTGTTTTTAACGCAGGTCCATAAACTTTTAGGATGCATTACCTTCGTTGATTTCAAAAAATAAAAAAAATCTGTCTTGCCTTGATCTCTTGGTCTTTCATCATTAGGTACGTAGCATTTGATTTCTTTACAAGATCGTCTTCTTCAAAGTTGGTTTCGTTTTTTCTTTTATTTATTTTTTTATCTCTGTTGTTCTGAAGGAGTCTGTTCTGATATCACATTAAGAAATGAAAATTGTGGATCAGAAGTGTTGTTTATTAATATTATTAATCAATTAAATAGAATTATATGAGAAACATCAATGATAAATGATTGTAGTGAAACTAAATTATAATTCAACCCTATAATTTACTAACATTTAGATGGACACTTATAAGACCTAACAGATGGTTGAAATTAGATTATCCAACGTGCTATTCTAATCACACCTAGTTGAATATTATCGACTTATCCTCCTTCTAATGCATGTTATTCTAAATTGAATACAACAATCCTACATTCAACATAACACATTCTTTCTTTTTCATCCTTTCTACCTTGCTATTTTTTTCATAACAACTTTTTCTAGAAAGAAAAAATGTTGATTCTATTAGAAACAGTTCATGTGTATATACATCCATCCCAACTATCATATGATAGTAAGGAGGAAAACCAAAAGCATATCAAATCAGTCATCCTATAGCAAGAGGGAACAATAAGCATATGACCATATCAAATGAGACCGAAAGATAAGGAAAGCCATATGAATCTCTAAATTAGCCACAGTACCAGGATCAATGCTATAGATCCATCACTGATAGAGCCCCCATACCAAAATGTAAAATGAAAGGGAAAATACTAAATAAATCCAGCATAGGATGCTTTTAAGGATGCGTCATCCCCAAACGAAAATCAAAATAGTTATATATACAGTAGCTAAATGAAAAACAAATCATCATGAAACTAAGGGATCTAAGAAAGGAGCACAAAATATAAAAAATGAAGATATAAATAGAACAGAGCTAGCTCGCTTGATATATTAGGCTCGCTTGGAGTCGCTGATACGACTGAAATATGGAACCGGGAAATGAAAAGAGCTAATAAGCATAGAATCCTTGTAATAGGATATGAAGATGTCGCCGGAGGGCAGTGACGGGCCTTTTTTGGATAAGATGTCTGCTCGAGAATTGTTTTCTCTGTACAAATGATTGAAAGACACTTCTTGAAACTTTGAAAATATGTAATTAGTCCTATCAATCCATCCTTGTAAACCATGAATGTGGAGGGAAGAAGTACCAGAGATACCATTTATGATGATCTCAGAATCCCCATATACATGGATATTAGGAAAATTAAGGTTATGTGCCACCAAAAGCCCACTCCAAAATCCAAGAGATTAGCTTATTGTTCGAACCACTACCACCATTCCTCCATATGTGATATCTTTTTGCTGCCAGAAGCTTGATCCAAGCTCCACATTCGCAAACACCATCATGATGTGCCCCATCAAAATAAATTTCCGGAATGACAATCGAATGAGGCCTGATATGCTTGGATAAATCAGACTTGAGACTGAGAGAAGATGGTTGGACGTCAAGCCATGACATGATGGAGCTATGAATTAGAGATCTATTAGTAGGAATACCTTCAAAGATAATGCAATTCCTAGCTCGCCAAATCTACCAAAATATGAAAAATGACAACGCTCTATATTTTCCATTTGTAGCCCCCCAAGTCCTAATAGAGATGATATAGTCATTTGGCCGCCAAGTAGGACCCAACATAATACATGAGAAGAGTGACCAAATAATGGTAGCAAAAGAGCATGAGAAGAATAAGCGAGGTACAGATTCCTCGTGGGTAAGACAAAAAGGGCACCTCCCCGGTCCCTGGAAACCACGTTTCATGAGACAGTCTCATGTTAATATTTTGCACTTCCACAACAGCCACACAAAACGCTGAATCTTAGAGGGAATATTCCAACTCCATGATTGATAAAAAGGAGAAAGACAAGAAGTTGAATAATGTTGATTTATAATAAAAATATATGTCTCCCTAACCTGAACTACTTCACTAACCATGTGGCTCACTACCATGCCATGACAAACCTGTCGATTTTAGCCTACACAATACAGATTGCCATTCGAATTCATCTTGCCCAGACAGACCCAACATATTAGCCATTTTCCAGATCAGAGATCCAAGGATCCAACAATGGATTAGTTGTGCAAAGGTGAAGATGCCCCGGTGATTCAGTCTGTGTACTAACCTTGGATCAATATGAATAATGTCCACTATGCCTAAAATCATGTCAATCCCAAAAACGATGATTTTTCCATTAGAAAATTTCCACACAAGTCTATGTGACATATAAGGCATAATTTTAATGAAACTTCACCAAATCTGTGACTATAATCTCTGAGAAGGAAAGACACCGCGATAAATAGAGGAGATAGGGTCATCCACTGTGTATTTACATTCAATGATTTGGGGCCATATCCCTCTGCCCTTTAATTCCCGCCACAGCGACTTGATAAGGAAGGCATTAGAGAAAAAGCAAAGATTTAAAAGACCCCAGCTGCCATATTTTTTGGGGATCAAGATGTAGTCCAATCTACAAAGATGAATTTTTATTTTGTTTTTTTCTCCAGATCAAATACAATATGAAATTACAGATTTGATTTTTTCAACCGTATATGCAGGAAGGTAAAAAAAATGTGTCCAATATACTACGAACTGTGACAAAGTAGTCTGCACCATAATATATCGGCCTCCCAATGATAGATACTTGTTAGACAATTTCATGATTCTATTCCTGAACTTGTCTACCAGCTAGGTTCAGTCCTTAAACCTGTATGCACATGGCTTCAAGCGAAAGCCCAAATAGGCGAATCCCATCGAAATATGTGATTTTTGTACCCCCAATAAGTCTACACTAAAGTTGATTTTGTCTATATTTCTAGAATTATATATTAGAAAGGATTTGTCTTTATTGATGTAAAGACCAGTTGTAGCTCCAAAACCTTTTAACATAAAATGGAGATAAAACCATTGATTTATGAGTAACCTTCCTAAAACCAATAAATCATAAACAAATAAAGAGTGGGAAGTGAAAATCCTCTGAGAGAAAGATAGCCCCTCGAAATATCCAGCATTTTTGGCCATTTTCATTAGATTTCTGAATCCATCCATTATAAGGATGAAGATGAGGGGAGACAACGCACATCCTTGTCTGAGACCCCTCTTATTAGTGAAAAAGTGTTAAGGAAGACCATTTATTAAGACTGCATATCGAACGGATGATACACAAGCCATGATCCAACGAATATTAGGCATTAATAGACCGACTTTTAGAAGAATAAGCCTAATAAAAGACCAATCAGTAGTGTCATAAGCCTTATGAATATATATCTTCATAATCATCGCCTCCCATTTGTTCACATAAACCAAGTTAATCGCCTCTTGAGCTATGGCCACAGCATCATGAATAGACATTCCCTTCAAGAATCCATACTGTTCCACAGATATGTAAGATGATAAAACACCCTTGATCCTATTAGCAATACTTTTGGATGAAATCTTGTATACAACATTACATAATCCTATAGGTCAAAAATCAGAAAAAAAATCTAGGATCAAATGACTTGGGGATAAGGTTCATGAATGTGGAATTCATATCTCCCGGCACATAGCCCATAATCTGAACTTGTTCAACCACAGAAAGCAATTCCTCCCCCAATTGATCCAAAAAATGGATAAATAATTCGACAGACCATCCATCTGGGCGAGGGCTTTTATCATGGTCGAATGATTTAAGCACTTCTACAACTTCATATCTAGTCACCACTTTTCATAAAATATCATTTGCATTTTGGTCAAACATGATAGGCATTTGTTCAAGTACCCAAGTATGGCATCGATGATCAATCTCCTTATCAGTTGCGTAGAAATCCGAGAAGTGTTTGATAGCATCATGTTGTATTTCATCGATATTATGCTTCATATCTCCTCCCGGGGTGTCAATATGCTTGCATATTGAATTTTTGTTTTTTCCCGCTGTTGGCACATTTGTGAAAAAAAATTGTATTTAGATCACCCTCCTTTAACCATTGTAATCTTCTTTTGAGTTTCCATGTTATCTCATGAATTTTTAAGATCTCCAGTTTCCGTTTTTCAAGACCATCCAAAGTATTATGTATCATCTGATCTAGGGAGTGCACCATTATGTCCTTGTATATATAAGAAATATTAAATTCAATCTCGATCAGCTCCCTATGCAGTGCCTCCTTTTTTTCCCTTTCCCACTGTTTCATTATGGGATTTAAGCGACTGAGATTCCATGCTAACTTTTCCCAACCACCCAAACTGCCATTTGGTTCATCCTTGCTCCAAAATTTTAGTGCAATGCTATTAAATTCAGGAACATCCAGCCAGACCTGGTTAAACTTAAAAGTCAACCCCCTAAGCCTAGGTTCACTCCTCCATAATAAAACCACAGACATATGATCCGAAATAGTAGATGAGATCACTTGGGACCTCCAATTTCCCATGAGCATAAAAAGAGATTCCTTGACCATAGCCCGATCTAGTCGTTTACCAATGAACTCATGAAGCTGATGCCTATTCATCCAGGTCAGGACCATAGGAAAGGGTTTTACATCCACCATACCCGCATCATGAAAAATGCCCCTAATTTTATTAGCAAGCAGATCGATCCACTCTTTCGATCCCGATGATTCATCAACATACAAGGTAGAATTAAAGTCACCAAATACAATACGATTTTAGAATTGAGAACCCCAGAAGAATTCATATGATCCAAAAAACTCCCACGGTTATAACAGGGCACATAAAGATTAATGATATAGATATTTTCAGAATATTCTCTAATAGACCCATATAAAAAAATTCCACCAAAAAATTTGTATGCTTGGAAATTAACCAATAGTGGGTTCCATACAGCTAACATACCTCTCACCCATTCGATTGAGTCCACACCAGTAACATGCCAACCCAATCTAATGTTCAATAAAATAGAGATGGCTTGTGAACGATTGCACGTAGTTTCTTTGAATAAAACGACACATGACTGAATCGTAGAAAACATATCACGCAAGTGAAAATGCTTTGAGGGGTCTCCCATCCCCTTGATATTCATCGATAAGATAGAGTTCATTTGAGAACCCCGCCTAGGCCCCATGCTATAAGGGCACAAAAATCATCATTGGTTGAAATAGGAACCTCTCGCAGATCACATAATTCCCCCTGGAATAATGATTTTGACTTGAGACGCCCCCTGAAATGTCTTGAGCCAGATTTGGATTTCTTCTTAACTGTAATATTAGATGCTGACATAGGGGAAATGGAGGGTTGGGAGTCTGGTGGAAGTTTATCAAAGTCAATCAAGGCGGCGAGGTCAAGATGTGGATTACCAAGTAAGGAATCTAAATCACTATCAACAATTTTTTTGGGGGATTCCAGAATGTCGGCCTGCTCATGTTCATCGGAGGAATGTGGAGATTCCCATCCAAGAGGAGGCATGGACGAAGAAACATTTGGAGGCTCATTTTCACATGGAATGATAGGAGGATCGTCATTATCAACCTCTCTAATATTATATTTTCCTTTAAAAGAGTCATCAACTGTCGTGGGAGTAGTATTGGCTAGAGAGGGAGGACCGACAGGATCAAGACTAGGTGCTAGAGGGATATTTGCGGCAGTATGACAGAAAGAGGGAGGATCGTGGCTCAGATACATTTTAGAAAAAGTAGACCTATCACTATCATATGATGGGATTATAGACTTACCCGAAAAATCCATGCCGAGTGAACCATTTGGAGCATTCCATCATTTGTTACCATGTGAACCCTTGCCTCGCCACCTCGTATGATTGTTCCGATAAGGGCATCTGCTATGTAAGTGTCCAGTTTGATGACATAGTAAGCATCAGAACGACATGCCCCAGTGGTCCACCCGCTATCGGTGTTTGCGCTGTCCCCATATCGATCAACGTCACTTGACAAACCATCAACAAAAGAAACCTCCACCAATATCCAAGTGATACGCTTATAATTGGTACCCAGAATTCTAGGGTCTATATGATTCGTACAACCAATACTATTCCCAATTGCACGAAGAGCCTTGAGGGTCCAGAATTCCAATGGTAATCCAAGCAGCTTCACCCACACCAACTTGTTTTTTGGAGCCTCAATCACTGGATTAAACCCGAGAAACCAAGGCATAAACTGCATAAAGCTATGTCCTCTAACCCATGTTCCGCCCAAATTTTTTTTACAGTCATCTTCGTGCATGAAGTGCACACTGAACCAACTTACCATCATTCTGCTAACTTTTGGGTTATAGCCCAATAAAGGGCACTAGTATATCTTAACCCATTCAACCATATCCACCTCCCCCATGTCTGAGAAGAGCCATCAACCCATCAAAGCACGTTTTTGAAGGCTTGCAACATGACCCCATAAATCATCATATTCTAAAACAACTTATTTTACCTCCGATGCATGTCTGTATACAACTTATTTTGTTCATGTATTGCTCCGCAAATGCCCTTGTGTGGTTCTCGGATGAACCCCATTCACATGATATTCACTGTGTTTTACAGACTGATGATGATCCGAGTTCTGTGCTTGTACATAAGGCTGTGCAATTAGGAGGGCATCCACATCATCCAGCCATGTAGGCGCATTACCCGCCGCGCATCCATTTTTAGGAACCATTGTGGTAGCGATAAATGCCCATGTGCAGATGTATCAGAGGAGAGGATATCATATGCATCCGTCATTGTCCGAGAAGACCAATGGGACCAGAAGCCACAAGATATAAAGGTAGTGATACTCCACCTTAGCAGATGATTACTAGGATGAATGATCCACCTCCCACCTAACAATACCCAATCTGTCCATAATAAAGCCTATGACGTACTTCCCACCCATTCAAATTAAAGCACAGTGATAGAACTCAAGCCAACATTGTCCATATCGAGGATATTGTCAGAAAAGATAATAACCATAAATGTGTATCACCCACCAGATCTTACAAATACCGAGGACAATTAGTGATCATGAGTAATGTAGCCAGGAGACCTTATAACCATATACCATATATGGCCTCTTCGAAGGATATTTCAGGATAGATATAATATCCATAAAGAGAAAGCACCAACCGGTACGAGAACTTGATTTAATTAAAGCCGCACATATATGATCCAAGGAATAATGTACGATAGACGTCACAGTACATGAGACAACCCACTTCCACACCTCCCGATAGATTTAAATCAGATACTTGGCAGATGATCCAGAAAAGCAGTAATGATCAACCAAAGAGGGAAAATTTGAAGCCAACTTCGGCACCCGAAAATGCCAAATCACCGAGAATGTAGAAGTATAGAGACAAAAATACTGGATAAACCAGTCATGGATGAAGGTTCCAAATATTCAAACCTAACAACAACAACAACAACATCATTCATATTCCCACCACCTGAAGAAAAACAGTGTTTGAATGCTTATCTGTGAGAAGTCTATTCCTGCTGTTTTGCATTGGACACCTTCATCAAAAGTCTCATATGCAAGGAGAAAATTGCATGCAGAAAGAAAATAGAAGCGAAGGCCAAGATGATAATCCGGGCAAGCATATAATGGTCAGATGTCAGATGTCATACTGCATCCCACTCCAACAAATCAACACCCATACCCCATACAAACTTCCAACCATACCTTCACACCGATTTTTTCATTATGTCCAAACATTCATATCCCATGGTCTACCACCCCCGTCAGGATGAATGAGAAACTATAACAGAGGTAAAAATAATAGGGAGAAACAGGAGATCCCAATATCCCACCCAGCCAATTGCACACTAGTTACTTCCAATAGAGACATTCATAGTCTCCATACAACCATCTTGATACAATATATCCTCATCAATACCACCCACTTACACATCCAAACACCATAGAAGCTATAACTTTCATAAAAAAATCTAATGGTTACCTTTAAATGGCTCGATGCCATACATCTCAAAACTTTCAAACAAAAACTTTGCTCTACATATCTTCACCATGACAACTTCACTTTTAAAGAAAGTTTTAGAAAATCTTAATTTAGTTATAAATGTCTCACTTTTAAAGATAGTCTTCAGGTTATAAATTTCTAGCTTTTAAAGATAATCTTAACTTGAACTCATAATTGTCTAAATAATGACTATATTGTTACCCCCAACTCATAAGTTAACTTAGTCATAACCGTCTCAATAATGACTATATTGAGATGCCAATTAATGAGTAATATTATTAAACACTCTCAATGAATTTTAATGACAACTTACATTGAAAGACCATATAACCCCATGGAGACACCATAATCTATCTTAATATTACACACCCACCGTGAATTTTAATTACAACTGACATTGAAAGTCATATAACCCCATGGGGACACCATAATATATCTTAAGCTCTTTTAAGATTAAAAAAATCGCTAAGATTACATGTCGACTTATATAATGGTCTTCAAAACGCCAAAGGTATATAAAATAATTTCCTCATTGAAAATGATGGAAGAGCAACTCAGGAGATCCTCGGGAGTAAATCGCCAACTGAAACGAACACATTGTAAATCGGGAAAAGAAATCGAATAATTATGGACGGGCAGTGGCAGGTATTAGTTAGGTCTTCCACGATTGCGGCAGCACTCTTCGCAATAGCGTTACTCATCTACTTAATCAAAGAATTTTGCAGTGGTTTTTTTTCTCCGCCTTGGAGGATCATCTTCGTCCATGAATTGAACGATAATCGGCGAAGTCTAGGCCTCTCTGATGAAGAAATAGCGGCACTGCAATCTTTCAATTACTCAGCAGAAGGGAGATCAGACGAGGCGGAGGAGGAGCGTTGCTGCATTTGTTTGCGTAGAATGAAGGAAAATGAAGAAGCGCGATTGCTCCCTTGGTGCACCCACTGTTTTCACAAGGTCTGCATCGATTCATGGTTGCGTTTAAAGGCGACGTGCCCTGTCTGTAATTCTTCAGTGCTCCCTGAAAATCATTCTAACGTTAATGAAGACCAGAACCAAGCAGTTCGTTTAGTGAATGACGACACCCCCGCTACTCCTCCGCCTGCTGCTCAGGAGAACGTGCAGGTCACCATCACGGTTAACGCGGACGATCATAATACCATAGGAGCAACCAATGGCCCAAATGTTTAGGGTTTTTTTTTTGTGTAATAGAGTTTCGATCTGGTTAGTTACAATGTTTAGGTTTTTTTTTGTGTAATGGAGTTTCGAACTGGTTAGTTACAATGTTTAGGTTTTTGGCGGTTTAGATAAAACTTCGGTGCTTGTGTTATCATTTTCCATTTATTACAAGGACTAGAATACTTTCTGTTGAACATTGTGAATCTGGATATTGAAAATGGATAGATTAATGTTTTTTCAATTTAAAATTTTATGTTATAGTTATTTATGAGAGATGTAGTTATATGATATTGTTGTAGTTATTTTTATATTGATAGATGAAATTTCAAATAATAATTAATATAACCATATTTAAGGTTTAGATTTCTCATTTAAAATTAATAGCTCATATATTTAATAATTTTATTCACATAATACTATTTTTAATTTGATAATTTAGGAATAGTAATTTTATAATTAGTAATTTAAAAAATATTTACAATAAAATTACCTTACAAATTATGGTAAATCATGTGAATATTTAAATTTATAAAACTAATGATTTATAAAAACTAATAGTTCTATTAAAGCTATTAACTTTGAAATGGGAAAATGTTATAAGTCACCTTATAATTTGTCTCATTACTTATTTGATTTTTTTTGAAAATAATAAATAGTTTTAAACTAAATAAGTTTCAAATTCTGACTTTGACCAATTATATATAAATATATGCTATGTTTGACTTTGACAAATTATATATAAATATGAATGTTCTTACGTTAGATTTGGTAGATGGATAGTGAAGAAAAATAATTCAAATTTGTGCAAGTATTTGTTTATGAAGAACATGATTGTTTATGAAAAACATGGGAGAATCTTTTTAAATGTTAATGAAATTAAGTTTTCAAACAAAATGTTAATAATGTGAAAATGTTAATAATATGATAATGTAGTTATAAATGAAATGTTTATGTTATAAGATAATAATAGAGATCGATCTTGTTTATTATAATATTTAATTTTTTTATTTACCATATAATATTGTTAGTATTAAAAAAAATAATATAAAAAAATATTGCTACCATGATTTTTCTAGGATTTTGAGTATCATATGCAAACAAAAAAAAACCAATTTTTTCTTGATTGATCACATAGATTAATTTAAAAGGAAAATTTATTTTATTTTCACTTTGTTTTATGTATGTGGTCATAATTTTTCTTTGATCATAGGCTCTATCCTGTTAAAGTTTTACAAAACCTAACTTGGTCGACACTCGAACAGTCCTAACGGAACCTCGTCGATCCAAGCGTCTTTTTGAACTCCCCCCATTACTGGGAGGGGTTCCAGGTCTTTCGCCATTTAGGCGTTAAAGACAGAACACTACCACCATCATTGGTTCATCCTTCATTGGAGCAGCCATAGTTGGGAAAGCTAGTCGGTCTCCCAACACCACACCACACACCACTCCCCCCTCAACCCTAGGGGGCAAGAGAGTGTGTCCCATTTGGGAAGGTAGTTGAATATGCAGTAGGGTACGTCATAGAATAACCCTCGTTCTAACCAGAACTTTGTGTCTTCACATATTGCAATGGCGTCAACCTCTGAATCATCTTTCTTAGCTTTGTTGAATCTACCCGATTTAACCAAGCTAATGAATGACCCCATCACACATGATCCTTCATGGCCTCCCATGCCCATGAAGCTCCCTTCAGATATACCAAAATTTGAAGGCAAGCAAGCGGAAGACCCAGGTAATCATGTAATGACCTTTCACCTGTGGTGCTCATCGAACAGTATCATTGACGACACTATTCGATTGAGGCTATTTCAACGTACTCTTACAGGAGTAGCCGCGAAGTGGTACGTGGAGAAACCTCATGCTTCACATGGAACCTTTAGTGCCCTTGATACCGTGTTCCTCACATATTTTCAGTTACCCATTCACCATGATTCGGGAATGGAATTACTGACTCATTTGAGAAAAAACCCCGTCATCCATATCTCAGACCATATTCATGAATGGAGGCGGCATCGCAGTTTATGTAAAGCCAAACTCGACGATCAGGTCCTCTTAGATTTATTCTTAAAAACTCTGACGACAGATATTTCAAAGGACGTGGCGTAGCAAAACCCCACATCCGAAGAGGATGCAATCAGTAAAGCCCAAAAGCTTGAACTAATTTATACGCAGTCAGGATACATTTACAACATCCTGCCTAATTCCTCGTGCTTGTAAAATTATCAAGAATTGACAGGCGCGTCGAACTCTGTAGACAGGCTAATTGGGTCAATGACCCAAGGTTTCCTATGCAGTAGTAGTAAAAACCCCGATTACACATATAATTCTACCCAGAACATGTCTCAACCTAGATTTAAAAGTCATCATTTGCCTCAGCGAAATTTTACTAATAGGGCGCAAGCGTATCACCAAGGAGGACCTTATCCTCTGACTAAGGGGGCCCAATATGCAGAAATAAACACTGACGGGAGAGCTCCCCTCCAACGACCAGGTGCAAACTCAGGACAACTTTATGCTCAATCCCAAGCACACAACCCACCTATGCAAACCAACGTATAGGTAAACTTTGTGCAGCCGTCCCAAAACCAACCACACCAGTATAACTAGGAGAACTACCCTCCTAATGTGGTAAAGAAAAAATACAAAAACAAGCCAAAAGGGAGCCCTGGACAGGGGGTAATAAACAGTAGCACCCACCACGATCCTAGGCTGGAGGTAACTCCAAACGGAATTAGAACCAGGAGCCAAGCAATGCCTAATAGTAGAGCAAAATGCCACCTCTTCGAACAAACCATTCCTGTTCAATATGTGGAGAGTACGGGCACTATACTGACCACTGTCCCGATCTCCCTGAGCTAAAAAAGCTACAGAGTAACCGAGGACATGGAGGATCTTCCCAGCAACCCGTTGTGATGCAAGAGCCTTTCCCCCACCAAGGGATGGTTAGCACTCAACAACAAAACCTAGAAGATTCCAGGAAAAGCAGCCATGAAATCTACATGATTGGAGAAGAGATGTTTTTCCAAACATGGAATTGCAACTATGACACCCCACCAGATACCACTACATCAAGGGCTATTAATAGTGCGCTGAATGCACCTTTGACCATTTCAAAGATGCATATAGAACCATTGCCAAAGATGGCAAAGGGACCTAATAGGCGAGCAGGAAACTACTCCAAAGCGGCCCATAATTATAGCATCGTGGATGATTTAGCTCAATCTATCGCTGCTATATCAACTCTGGAAGTACTGCAGTCATGCCCAAAACAACAGAAAGCCCTACTTTCCACGTTAGGCGCTATCAACCCTGCAGATACGCGCCTGATGGATTTTGACTTAGACAAAGCCACCCCCTAAATTCCTTCCATGGTGACCTTCCAGATACCAGTGTCGGTCCAAAATATCATTATTCACTGATGTGTCATCGACGAGGGTGCATCGACATGCATCATGTCAAAAAATGTTTGGTACAAGTTAGGTTCTCCTGAACTAAAAATTTCGGTCATAATGCTTCGAGCGTATGACAGTCGTCCCTCAACCCCTATTGGCCTCTACCAAAATGTCCCGGTCTGTTTAGTCAGAAAGATAGTCCACATAGACATTGAAGTCTTGGACATTCACTTGGATTACAATATAATCCTCGGACGGAGTTATATGTATGCCATGTCTGCCATAACCTCCTCTATTACCATGTCTGCCATAGCCTCCTCTTTTATCCAGAGGCTACAATGAGTTTACCTACTCGTATCGAGTTTCATGTATGATTTCCTTGCTAGTTTTGGCATGAATGTTACATGCATGTGTATATTTGTTTCTCTTTCTATCATTGGCATGGGTTTTCCAGGTGTGACAGTGGTTTTCATCCTTGCCTTTCCATTTCTGGATAACGATAGTGTGATGGTGTTATCTCTTGCTTGGTTGAGTTGGATTTCTAGATGGTTTTAAAACTGAGTGGGGTGGTCTCAGGATGAAACACAAGGCCTATGAATCCTCGGACTGGTAAAGGTAGGATTGAGGTAAAGGTTGATTGTGTATTCCCTTGTTAGGCCTAGGAATCCTCAACGAGTGAATGGAAGGATATACGATAAAGCCTAGAGGGTGGAGCCTTGTTGTGCCTAGGAATCCTCAACTAGTAAATGGAAGCATATATGGTAAAGCCTAGAGTTGGAGACAAAAAAATTCCTCATGGTATAGGTGGGGAGACTGGAAGGAATCCTTGGTTGAATAGGCCTAGTGTTCCTTGGACTAGTATATGGTGGGATTGTGTTAAAACCTAGTAGTGTATGTTTCTTGTTTGGGCCTAGGAATACCTTGGAAGGATCACGATAAAGCATTGTTATATAGATGAGCGATTAGGCTTAGCAATCCCTTGTTGAATTGCGATAAATCCTGAGGAAGCCCTAGTTGTTTTGTTGTAAGTCCCACATTCATGCTTGGAATATGGAACATGGGTGATTGGCTGAAAGAGAGATTTGGTTCAACCCAATCTATGGTCAGGTGGTACATGGAAGTCCCTGACTTGGTTCGATTTTTCATATAAATAATAAGAAAATTTCCTCTTGAGTTGAATGAGAAAGTGTGCTTATTATTATGTGATTTTAATGGTTGTTTTATCATTTTTAATCTGTTATTTATATGCTTCTTATAAGCATGGTTTTATGCGATAATTTAGTTATGGATCTCATCATTTTTTAAATACTAAATGAATGGTTAATGAATGTATGACCTAATAGATGATAATGCAAATATTATAATAAGGCATCAATTCTTCTTAATGACTCTCATATAAGTATGATTACCCTATGCTCAGATCTGTGGTTATAACCTGTAGATTACATGTTTTTGATATGTTTGATGAAATTACTATCATGGCTAGTAGAGGTAAGTTAAAGTACTTGTACCAATGTTTTAATTAATGGATTTAATTCATTGTTATTTATCATCTATAAAAGTTTCATGAATTTCTGGGTAGAGTCCTGAGACCTAGCCATGAAAACGTGGCACAGAATGTACGGTCGTTGGCTCATAACTACTTGAAAAAGGCCACAGTCACATGAATTTCTTATTGTGGTAGCGACTGGAGGGTCTCTCTCACATGCATGGCTTGTCATGGGAATGGTTGGGGTTCTAGCTTAGTACAATGACAAGTTGTCTCAGAGGTTGGGCACATGGAAGGGTTGATTGTCTCCTAAAGGTTCTGTATGTAACACCCTCCTCCCATATCTACCCAAGTAACCAACCAACGTATATTTTAATGAAGAGATTCAGATCTAGTTACTTTAATTTTTTGAATTCTTTCAATGTTTTTAAATCTCTATAAATTTTAAGATCTTAAAATGCATGATGTAATTTCAAGGGTTACGTCGATTTTTTGAATTATTTATCTTTTAAAATAGAAATTTCAAGATTTTTAAATGAATAAGGTAACTTCAAGGGTTACATCAATTTTATGAATTCTTGATCTTTTTAAATAACAATTTTAAAAAGAATTCTAAATGCACAAGGTAAATTTTTAAAGATCATGACATATCTATATATGTATAGATATCCATATCACAGATGATAATTTTCCACATTATTCTTTGAGGCGGACATCAATCGAGTATCATGCATCTACTAGAGGGGGAGGTCATGGATCAAAGAGAATATCAAATGAATTGGGGAAGGTCCATCATGATCATGGTATATACATGTTTATGTGAAAGTTTTTAAATGATATTTGAATATAATCATATGTACATGTGTATACATATGGAATTTATTTTTTATCGATTTAGCTTTAAATTAATTTATAATAAATTTCAATTTTTAGGAGCATCTCAAACTAGGTCGTAAATAGCTACTCAATCAATGGAGGGTGGTCAACATTCTCTCCTTGGTAAATAAGTGTAGAAACTTATTAATATTGATGTATTACTGGATTCTCCTGATCTAAAAGTATTTATCTTCTTGCTAAATACATAATCCTTTCACTGTTAAACTTGCAGAAATTTAAAACTCAATTGCAAACACATGTGAATAAATTCAATCACACATAACACAGTTGGTTAACAGGAAAGCTTAAAGCTAAAAATGCCAACTATCATATATTATGTATATCAATGGAATCATGTAATAATCTCATACAAATATTAGTACATTAATCTCTCAGTATAATCAACAATCATTACACACTGTCATGCAGAAATTTGCATATTTATGCACCAATTTCTCGCCTTCTAACTGCTTGCTTGCACTGCGCAATCCCTGCCGAAGAAGACCCTTGAATGAATTCGAATTGGCCTTGCCTTGACTGCGCAATCCTCATTGGAAACTCCAATGTGTGTCAACCGCATTGAATGCATCACTATAGTCACAACGGATAGTCCATCTCACCCTTTCACCTATCTCTCCACTGGAACTGACATGCAAGTAGTTAACTGTTGTATTTGTTCAGTTGTTAGTGAGTTATTAGTTGTGAATTAATTAACTAATTAATTCACTTAACTCTCACTAGTGTATCTTTCAGTTAGACTAGATACAACTAGCTCAACTGAGTTTAACTCACTTAATTCAGTTAAACTAAATAACAACTCCCGTAACTACTCTTCCAACTCTGTCATAACTTTTCCACTTCAGTTCTAAATGAGTCCTCCATGCCTGAGCCACCAATAACCCTAGGAATTGCATAATTCCTTCAACCCACTGATTTTCCAAATCTGTTCAATGAAATAAAGTACTCCAAGAGAATAAGTAGATATTTATTGTCAGATTATTATTAAGGGTTAATAATAATCGACATGCACCTATTTTTAGATCGACGACCTATAAATAGACTTCGCCCAATATTCTAAAAATAGAATTTCATCTATTTTCCACATTTGACTTCAAATCATCTGCTGGGCCAGCATCCCTAGACCCCAGAATATGTCATCACAATCTAAAGTTCTAAAATAGACATACACCTAAAAATAGCCTGTGGGCCCCACTTAGTGAAGGTGCTTAATTTTCACTAAGCTCATCATCTTGTTGAATATCAACACTCCCTCTTGACAAGATAGGGATTATCCTTCACCCAAATCCTACCTCTATGGTATTCTAATTTACTCATGCTAATCGCCTTCATCAGAATATCTGCATCCTAATCTTCCGTAGGAATGTACTGAAGCAACATGATCTTCCACTGCACATAATATCTAATATGATGATACCGAATATCAATATGTTTAGATCTATCATGAAACACATGATTAATCGAGAGTTTAAAGCAATTATGATTATCACAATGTATCACTGTGGGATCTAAATCTGAACCGAACAAACTGACCATGATCTTCCTCATCCAGATAGCCTCACATGCAGCTTGACTTGCTGCCATGTATTCTAATTCCACTAAACTGAGTGCCACGGATCTTTGTTTCCTGCTGTACAAGGAAACTGTTGTAGATCCGATATTGAAAACCCCTCTTGATGTGCTCTTTATGTCCATTAGGTTGCCTGCCCAATTTGCATCCATGAAGCCATGCAAATTCACCTCATCCGTCTGAGCCATACTCAGATGTGCCCTTGAGATACCTCAGGACATGCTTGCCTGCCTTCCAAAAGAGCTTGGTAAGTTTAACCATCGCTTATGAAATCTGGTTCACTGCACAACATATGTTCGATCTTGTATTAACTAAATACATGAGCAAACCCACCAACTGTCAATAGACAGTAGCATCCACTACCTCTACCAATGTAGCATCCTCTTTCCTCCAATTTCCTGGAAGAGGAGTATCCATGGGCTTGCAGTCCTCAATGTGAAACTTACCAAGTATCTCCCAAGCATACTTGCCTTGAGACACAAACAGTTCACCTTTTCGCTGCCATATTTCCAATCCAAGGAAATAATGAAGGAGGCCAAAATCCTTCATCTCAAACTCCTTTGCAAGATATGCCTTGCATGAGTGTATCAACTGCTCATCACCCGTTAGTATTAAATCATCAACATAAAGAAAAATGATTAAAATATTACCCTCCACCACAATTTGGTATAGGTTTGCATTTGCCTCACTCTTGGTGAAGCCAAGTCCAGTGAAATAATTGTCGATCCATGTGCACCAAGCACGTGGTGCTTGCTTCAACCCATACAACACTCTTTTGAGTCTGCACACATGCGACTCGCTGCTGAAGATCTCAAATCCTTCAAGATTATTAATCTACACCTCTTCCTCAATGATCCCATTAAGGAATGTAGTATTCACATCCATCTAATGAATGTGCCAACCCATCTGCATTGAGAGAGCAAGGATGGTCCTTATGGAAGAATACCGTGCGACAGGTGAAAAGTTTTATTCATAATCAATCCCCTTGATCTGTGAGAAGCCCCGGGAAAGAAATCTTGCCTTATACTTCTCGACGCTCCCATCAACAGCTTTCTTTACCTTGTAGATCCGTTTTGAACCTACCACTGATTTACCAACTGGCCTTGGAACAATCTCCCAAGCATTGCTTCTGACAATGGATTCATACTCCTTCACCATGGCATCTACCCATGCGGGCTCCTACACTGGTTCTTCAAAAGAATATGGCCCTGTCATGATACGCTTGCTCATAAGAGCCATGTATCCAGTAAATCAGCCAGGTGACTGTCTCTGTCTATGTTGTGATGTAGGGAATCATACATTCTATGTTGCATCAAGCTTCAGTCTCTCAGCTTCTGTGGTACGCTTTCTGCCAGTTCTGATGTTTGGTTCTGCATGAGTGGACTCCTCCACTCCATGAATCTCCTCCTATGGCTGATCCACATCTGGAGGCTCATATTTGGGAATAGGCAGTTCCTCCTCTGCATGCAAGTATAAATCCCTCTCAATAATAGCTCGTGCAACACCCACGATCGTTCTGTTCTTCCTCTCGGCAAACACATACTGATGTGGGTTATGAGGCGCTATGAGTTCTCTTCAAATTCCTTCTTTGCTACAGAATTTTTTGAATTCATTCGAGATATATTCACCACCATTATTGCTCCACTGGGCCTTCACTTGCTTCCCCGACTCCTTCTCCACCAATGCTTTAAACTCACAAAAACTTGAGAATGTTTTGCTCTTATTCTGCATGAAGAAGATCCAACATCTACAAGAATAGTCATCAAAAAATATAACATAGTACCTGTGTTTTTATATTGAAGTAATCGAGAAAGGTCCACACACGTCTGTGTGAATTCTCTCTAGGATCACCAAAGCACGGTCTCCTTCTCATGAAAGGTGGTCTTCACAAACTTACCCATAGTACATCCCTTTCACTGATCTAACTACGCAAGAGTACCCTTGGGAATTCCAGTAGAAATTTGCTGCAAAATCTTTAGGGCGCCATGGTGAAGATGGCCCAATCTCCTGTGCCATAAATCACCCTCATCCCGGCTCACCACTTCTTCTGCTTTGCCCATCAATGCAGCGTAGCCATCTACCCCCAGCTTGTAGATATTCTTAACTCAAATCCCTATCCTCTTGGTTTGAACCGTTGTTTTATGATGCAGGAAGACTTTTTCCTCGCTGAAAACAACTTCATAACCTCTGTCTTCCAACATTGCGACCGAGACCAAGTTCTTCTTCAGACCTGGAACATGCATAACATCTTTCAACAGAAATGGTTTACCTGAATCCCTCTCAAAGGTAATGGTTCTAATGCCGGTCACACTGTATCTACCATCGTTGCCCATATCTATATGCATTTGGAGATTCTTCTCCTCCAAGTCACTAAACAAATCCTTGTCCCCTGTCATATGGAAAGACACACCACTATCAAGATACCATGCCGAACCCATTGTGCTTGAAACCAAGCATGCGATCAAGGAGAAATCAAGTTCAAATTGCGAGGCTAAGGCCTCTCCAGCTGTAGCTCCAACAACCTTCTTTTTATTCTTTTTCTATGGGCAGTTAGTGGTGAGATGCCCATGCTCGTGACAATTAAAACACTTCACTTTGGACAAATCCAGCTTCTTGCCTTTAGCCTCGGATTTTGGATGGGATTTCTTCCCCTTCCCTCTCCTTGCTTTGGAAGCCAAAGCACAATTTTCTTCATCATAATTCTTCGATGAAGAGCCATCCCTGGTATTCTCCCTTATCTCCTCTTGCACAAGATCCGACCAAAGTTGCTGCCAATTTGACAGTTTCTCCCATCCATTGACAGAGTCTTCGTAGTTGTGCCAACTCTTTGGAAGCCCAAGGAGAGAAAATCTCACCAAGTAATCATATGCAACTGTAATTCCCACACTTCCTAGTTCATCCCTACATTGGACAAACTTCGTGAGATATTTTGGAATATTGTCGCCCTTCTCCATTTTTATTTTTTTGAGCTTCTCTTTCAACGCCAACTTCCTATGGTCGCTGCTGCTTTGGAAAAGATCTATCAAATCCTTCCACATTGCAAATGGAGTGGATTTCCCATGAAGGCTTGACACAATATGGTATTTCACACCTTCCAATAGAATTATTTTTGTCTTTGCTACCTTCTTTTGCCATGCGTAAAGTCCTGCAGCATCGCTAGAAGCAGGCTTATAAAAATTGCTATCGATGAACTCATTCAGTCCATTATGTTCAAGCACCACCTCCATCCTATCCTTCCTGGCTATGTAATTCAAGTTACCCTCAAGGGAATACTCCAATCGCAACCCATTGAAAGACATTTCAATGAATACTCAACTGACGCACCAAGAAATTTATGCAACAAATTTGAAATGTCCACCAACACAAAACTCAGAACTTATCCACAATTTCAATCTCCAGTGATTAACAATGCTTCGATACCATGTAGAAATTTATTAATACTGATGTATTACTAGATTCTCCTGATCTAACAATATTTATCTTCTTTCTAAATAAAGAATCCTTCCACTGTTAAACTTGCAGAAATTTAAAACTCATTTGCAAACACATGTGAATAAATTCAATTGCACATAACACAGTTGTTTAACGGGAAAGCTTAAAGCTAAAAACCCCAACTATCATATATTATGTATATCAATGGAATCATGTAATAATATCATACAAATCTTAGTGCATCAAGCTCTCATTACAATCAACAATCATTACACACTGTCATGTAGAAATTTGCATATCTATGCACCAATTTCTTGCCTCCTGACAGCCTGCCTCCCCTGCGCAATCCCTGCTGAAGAAGACCCTTGAATTAATTCGAATCGGCCTTGCCTTGACTGCACAATCCTCATTGGCAACTCCAATGTGTGTCAGATGCATTGAATGCATCGGTATAGTCACAACGGATAGTCCATCTCACCCTATCACCTATCTCTCCACTGGGTCTCCACTGGAACTGACATGCAAGTAGTTAACTGATGTATTTGTTCAGTTGTTAATGAGTTATTAGTTGTGAATTAATTAAATAATTAATTCACTTAACTCTCACTAGTGTATCTTTCAGTTAGACTAGATACAACTAGCTCACCTGAGTTTAACTCACTTAACTGAGTTAAACTGTATAACAACTCTAGTAACTACTCTTCCAACTCTGTCATAACTTTGCCACTTCAGTTCTAACTGAGTCCTCCATGAATGAGCCACCAATAACCCTAGGAATTGTGTTATTCATTCAGCCCATTGATTTTCCAAATCTGTTCACTGAAATAAAGTGCTTCAAGAGAATAAGTTGATATTTATTGTCGAATTATTATTAAGGGTTAATAATAATCGACATGCACCTATTTTTAGATCGACAATCTATAAATATACTTCGCCCAATATTATAAAAATTTAATTTCATTTATTTGCCACATTTGACCAAGCATCTACAAATAGCATCCTGCAACTTATAGAATATGCTCACCATGTCTAAAAATAGTCATACACCTAAAAATAGCCTGCGGGCCCCACATAGTGAAGGTGCTTACTTTTCACTAAGCTCATCATCTTGTTGAATCTCAACAATAAGCTCAATCTCTGGGTTTTCATGATGGTGCTCAATCATCTCCGAGTGTGCATGATGGTTCTCAACCATCTCCTGGTGATCGTCAATCTCAATCAGATCATCATGATCCTCATTATTTTGGTAAATTATATAATTTTGTTTTCATGTTAAAAGATATTTGTAGATGTAAATGAATTGTATGTACATATGCATGTACATGTCTATCTTGCACGTGTATGAATAAATTTGTTCACATGTTTTTATATTTATGTAATTTTATATATTGATGCAAAGAGTGAAAATGTTGCTTGAAATAGACATAAGCGAAGCCAGGAAATTCAAGAAGAAGGTTGTACACAAACTACCACTTATCCCTATGATATTCCTGATGATCTTCCTTGGGAAAAAAACTGCTACAATTAAAGAGGTGCAAAAGTCATTATTCAAAATTGAGGAAAGATCTTGGGAGTTTGGAGCTCCCTGCAGAGAGTCGAGAAAGCTTAGAAAAAATAGTGCACTTTCTAAGCTCATTTCTTGATTTTGTTCACATGTTTTTATATTTATGTAATTTTATATATTGATGCAGCGGGTGAAAATGTTGCTCGAAATAGATGTAAGTGAAGCCAGCCATTTCAAGAAGAATGTTGTACACCAACTATCACTTATCCATATGATATTACTAATGACTTCCTTGAGAAAAAAACCTCCAACAACATACATTAAAGAGGTGAAAAAGTCATTATTCAAAATTGAGGAAAGATATTAGGAGTTTGGAGCTCCCTACAGAGAGTCGAGAAAGCTTAGAAATAATTGTGCACTCTCTAAGGTCATTTCTTTATTTTTACGAGAAGCTTGGGCCAACCAAAGAATTATTTTTAGATATAATGAAGCGTAGAAAGAAATTAGTAATGGGTCCCGATAAATGGGCCAAGGTTATTAAAAGGGTTACAAAATAAATGTAAAAATATATGTTTAATTTCAACGAAGGGTTGAAAAGAAAGATGTTTAAGGTACCATATTTCAAGCACCTTGATATAGCCAACCATTTGTATGATAGGTTCCTTGCATCGTATGGAAACTGCCATGGAATGACGATGTTTCAATTTATTTCGAAAATTTATTTTTGCATAATTCTTTTTGCGTATGAAACCCGATTATTATGACCTTCCATCTTAATGTTATGGTATTGGGAGAGGTCAATTATGTGATCGTAAGGGAACATTATGTGATATTGAATTTCCTCACCCTCTGCCACCTTTGGTACATCAACCTCCTAGTGTGGTAACTTTGCGGTCATAGATGGATGCCACTTCTCAAATTGGTCGAGAAAGAAGAGATGCCATCATAGACAACATATGGCGTGCATTCAATGGAATTGATATTGATCTAAATAGACAAATATCATGAGCTAATGCATGTGCTAATTTTGTATATAACACAGATGAGGATATAGATAGTATGAATATTTAGGAGCTTAAATAATATGAAAAGAGTTGTTGCAATGGTTGGAAAGACCTAATTGTTCATGAGGAAGAGGGCATGGGATTGGTATGTGTTAATGGTTAGGGTTGATATTTTATTGTAATTTGTAATTTGTATCTGTTAATGTCGATTCACATACATTAATTGTTAATTTTTTCAAATATAATCTAACACAATAAAGTCAAATTTCCACAATGATAAGAATTTTTTTACCACCAACACATTTCTTTTGATAAAACAATTCATGAATTTCTCTTGCACATAGAATTTGAGATATGAAATTATGGATAGTGGAAGGATTAGGTGAATTTTTCCAAAATGTTTTACCAAATTTAAGGAAGGTTCCATAATATAACTGAGATTATACATCACAACGACAACAACAAGTGTCGCGTATAGTGATAGGTTTATCATACCATGGTTTTTGTTGCACAAAGTATTGATTGAGACATTAATTACATTATTCTTTTCTATGAACTTATTGAAAACTGTATCTGAGTGGTGTCCAAGAAATGTTTTGCATGTTCTTCATACTGATTTCGTGCTATTCTTCGCCGCATCACATCCCTTTATTTTGGTGAAACACATGAATTTTTCATCCAATATTCATATATTATTTTTTTAACATCTTCTCCAAGTCTATCTTTGTGTGGTTACCTACAAATAACTGTCCAAAAAGCAAGCTCATACATTTACATCTATTTGCAATCGAAATTTCCTATGTTTGTGCAATGTTTTTCATGAGGTCCCTAATGATTTTTCCATATATTTTACCAAACGATGTTATTTATTACTTGATGAAACCATTGCCATTTATGTTTCTCGACGTGCATCTATATCACTTTTCTTTCTATATCTTCCAATTGATTTTAGAGCACTATTTATATTTTGAATCACATTTTTCTTCACCTTTTTATCTTTCATTGATTTTCGAATGCAAAATAAAGTTGTAGCTTCTTTTAATTTCTTTGATGTTAAGAAACCTCTCAAAATTTGGGTTTGAATTGTCCCATTTTCATCTTTGAATAGCTTATTAATAATGACCTTAACGCTATATCATAGAACATGGTCATATTTTGTAACTCCATATGTGTTAGTGTCGACATTTTATAACATCTAATCATCGATATTGATTTCATCTATATATATGAGAATTAAATGTAAATGGGTATAAATATTCATTAAATAATTAAATTAAAAAATAGAGTTTGAATGAAATTGAAATTAATAAATATGTATAATTTCAATAATACACATGACATATATATACATACTTGGTTATTTAACTTCTTCACTTGAATTCCTTTCAACATATTCAACACCATCATCAGTCATTGATTCATTATCTTTTTTTCTTTGTCTTTCAAAATTTTCAATCTCATCGTCAATGTTATGAGGAAAATCTCTCTCTGTTTACATTGCAAAACATTTTTCAGTTCATCAAATAAAAATTTAATTTCACAATACACTAGTTAAATTTTAAATATCATTTATAATATTTACATTTACAAACCTGCTTCAACTTCTAGTTGAGTTTGATTTTCCCTTTCAATATTTAAGTGTTATTCATTCTTTCTTTTGTAATAGTTTCTCGCGTATTCTCTACAAGACTCAATGTCTCTCATTCAATCATATTTTCTCTCGGAATTTTTATTTTTATTTTCAATGATAATTCAATCTATGTTGATTTTTAAAATCCAACCCAAAAAATTCATTTTCAAAATCATGCAAAAAGAAGCTAATTTTCAAAATTTTGACTAAAAATTCACTTTAAAAATTCAGCCCAAAAAACTTAGTTTAAAAAAAAATCATTTTAACAATTCACCCAAAAAATTTACTTCAAGAATTAAGCTCAATAATTTTCCCTTAAAAAATCAGCCCAAAATATTTAGTTTAAAAATTCAATACAAATGAGGAAATAGTGCGAAAATAATTTTTTAGCTTCATTTATATATATTGTTTGGGTGAAACATTTTTTTCAAAGCGTCACATCATTTCATTTTTGCGACCGACAGAAAATATTGACACATTTTTGGCCAAACTTTTCAAATAATTCAATTGAAATTTTAAAATAATTTGGTTGAATGATTTTTCTGTTTATTTTAACGGGCCTTGACGAAAAACAAAAGTTCGATCAAATGTGTTTTTAGTTTGGCCGAACTACTTTAACCCATAACTCTGTAGCAACTCGGCTCTGATCACCTTTCTTCAATTTGAGATGGTTAAACTCTAGCAAATTTGGTGAATTCACTTTCAGAACTAATACCAACATTTGCATAATTAAATCTAATTTCAGTATATATAAATTTTATGGAATTTCATAGATATTTGTCAATTTTAATTAATTTTCTAATAAAATGTGTGCAAAAACTTTCTAAAGGTCATTATGATTTAGTGAAATCAAAATTTTGTATCTTCCAAAATACACTGTAAAAATATGAAAAATTTATGGTTCATTACATTGGTTTGTCTTTTGTAATGGGTATTTTTTAGATTTTTAATTTTTAGCTAATATGTTGAGAAGCTTGACGTTATGCTAAACATATTCAAATTCTGTAGTTTTTTTCATATTGGTTCAATTCAAAATATTCTAGTAATTATGGTATGCATCAGTTGGTTTTGTAAATATAACGATATCAAAGTAGAGTTTTCTTATGTTGTTGCAACACATTTATTTTTTAAAAACACCAAGTTAACAAAGAATACACTAGTGCCAAAAAAACATGATTTTTTTATGAATCCTTTGATTTTTAAAGAACACACAGTCAAACAATTGATAAGTTGACATATCAAATGTGAATACAAAAATTCCAAGAAATAAGTAATAGAAAACTAATAAAATTTCTAACAAGTTTTCTTTTTATTGTAACATGAAATTATAAACAGAAAAATAGCTTTGGGTTGCCAAAACTTGAAAAATTTCTAAAATGATATTTTTTTTCTCGAAAAAGGGCAAAAAGTGCAACCCAACTTCACATTTTTAAAATGACATATAATATATACATAATTGACATCAAAACATATTACATAACATGTACATCCATGGATTTTATACTTTAAATTAAAATGTTTTTTTATTATTAATATATTTTTACATCGATATTAATTCTTTTTAAAATAATTTATTGATAACCCAAATAGAATATTTTTTTATATACAACATTAAAATAATATATTTTAACATTTTTATTCTATATATAGATATATATGGAGTTGACATTGATCTAAATGAGTTAATATACATTTTCAAATAGTTTATTTAAATATCCTCTAGAAATATTTTTGAAAAATATAAGATTTAAACATTTTACTCACAAGTTTTTCTCTTACATTACATCTACTAATTACCCCTATGCCGGGCTATAGAATGAGCCTCTCCACTCAATAATATCTCAAAGTCTTATTAAGAAATCACATAAGAGAATTTTTGTGCTGAGAGAGTCTCTACAACCCAATATAGGGATAATGTGTAGATGTAATGTAAGAAACAACCCCAGTATAGGGATACTGTGTAGATGTAATATAAGAAAGTTTGTAAATGTTTTTATATGTTGGATTAATATGTTGAATTTATATTAATATGTCCCTAAATTGTTAAACATTTATATGTCCATTAAAATTAACATTACCCTTATACTGGGTTATAGAATGAGCCTCTTGACTCAATAATATCTCGAAGTCTTATTAAGAAATCACATATGTCAATTTTTGTGCAATTAACATTACCCTTATACTGGGTTATAGAATGAGCCTCTTGACTCAATAATATCTCGAAGTCTTATTAAGAAATCACATATGCCAATTTTTGTGCCGAGAGAGTGTCTACAACCTAGTATAGGGATAATGTGTAAATGTAATGTAAGAAACAACCCAGTATAAGGATACTGTGTAGATGTAATATAAGAAAGTTTGTAAACATTTTTATATGTTGGATTAATATGTTGAATTTATATTAATATGTCCCTAAATTTTTACCCAAAGGAGATGTTGTAATGTATGTAAAAAGTTATCAATAATAATTTTTTTTTTAATTAATAAAATTGTGAATAAATTTTTAAACTAAAAAATCATCATATACATATTACATTAAAATATAGAAGTAGCAACAATAAGTTAAGGTCTATTTTACCTTATAAAATAGAATAATGATTATGTACCATAATTAAATTTAATTAATAAAATTATGTTTAACCATGTATATTCACTTCCACTTTGTCATCATGGCAAAAATAAACCATATTATAATTTCTTTTGAGAAGCGTTAAAAACTTGAGTTTAAATTGTTTAATTGCATAATTAGAGCTCCCTATAGATTTTTCAAGGGGATTAATCCACTAATGCATTCAAAAAATGCATTTTAAACAACAACAAAAATGATGAGAAATTAGTGAGTTAAGACAACCTCTCATGGAAATGGTCATTGATGATCATTGATGATTGACTTATCCCAAAAATGATATCTAACAAGAAGGGATATTTCAAGGTGCTCAATTCATTAATGCATTCAAAAATGTATTTTAAACAACACAAAAATATTGAAATATTGAAATTGTATTGAGGGACTTTGGTAAATTTTGGTGAAAAAAAACTATTTCATCATAGTACACCCTTTTGAGATATATCTACACCTCTATCACATCAAAATATATAAGATATAAATAATAGCTATAATAAAGATCTATTTCACCATATAAATTAAAATAATAATTTTGTAATCATATTTAAAGTCACACTACACCCTTTTGAGATATATCTACACCTCTATCACATGAAAATATATAAGATATAAATAGTAGCTATAAATAAAGATCCATTTCACAATATAAATTAAAATAATAATTTTGTAACCATATTTAAATTTCATTAAGCACAAAAAAAACAGCTTTTTAAACCATGGATCTTCAGCACCACTTTATTATGGATATTATTAACAGTACCATACCATACCATGGGCCACTATGACACCTCATCAATACCACATGCTCAAAAACCATCCCTCATTTCACAATCAAAATAATACTTACAATTAACATGACTTTTAACCATGAATACTCACCCCACTTTACCATGGATATTATTAACTATACCATACCATGGGCTAATACCATGTCTCATCAATACCATATGCCCAAAATCCATCTCTCATTTCACAATCAAAATATTTTATAAATATATTTTTTTAATTTAATTTTATTACATATTTGGGCCAACAAAGACCCTCCATTTCAATATGGAAGAGTTGTTATAATATCTAGTTATATTATTTTATGTAGACATTTTGACTTACTCAAATTGCATAAAAAAATAAAAAAACAAAATTATTAATTAAAATATTTTGACTTTGTCAAATTATATAAAACTAAAAAAATAAAATGAATAATTAAACTAGCCTAATTCATCTTAAGTATAGATTTATCAAGCTTCAAGAGGGATCAAAGTGCAAACCTTTTTCAATTTTTATACTCGGAAAACAAGTTTGTACCTTGAAAAATTTGACCCCTCTAAAAATTTAATAAAACTAAAATTAAAATAAATCTAACCTAATTTTAATAAAAATCATATAAACTCTTTTCCAATAAAATTTAAAAACAAAACATTGAATTTGCTAAAACAAAACATTGAATTTTCTCCAATATATATTGAGTGAGTAATCTTCAAAATGAAAGCATTCTTCATAAGTTTTTTTCTTCAAGAATAATTTTTTTTTCAAAACCTCTTTAGTCGTTCAAACTTTGATGGTGTTATGTCCTTTCGTATGAGCCCCACGGTTCAGACCTGACTATTTCATGCTCCCAATGGAATTCTGCTACCGATTTGGAATAGTCTCACTTTTTTTGACTCCGCAAAGAAACAAAATTTGTCGTCGTGCCTTATTTCTCCCAATGGTATTGCACAACCCTTTTTTTTTTATCAATTCCGTAACACTATTTTGTCCATTGTGAGGCCGCGTCAGAGCAAATTAACGTGACTACTGCGACTGCAGGGTGCGTTTTTAACGCAGGTCGATAAACTTTTAGTGTGCGTTACCTTCGTTGATTTCAGGGAAAAATAAAAATAAAAAAATTCTCAGCTTTCTCTTTGAGCTAAAGGAAACAATCTGTATCGCCTTGATCTCTTCATGGCCTTTCTCCATTATGTACGTAGCATTTATTTTCTTTACAAGATCGCCTTCTTCACAAGTAGTTTTGACTTTTATCTTTGTTGTTCTCAAGGAGTTTTGGGTAAAATGAGCTCTCATACCATGTTAAGAAATGAAAATGGTGAAGTAGAAGAATTTTTATCAATATTCAAAATTAATTAAATAAAATTACATAGGAAATATTAATGATAAATGATTGTAGCCAGATTAAATTATAATTTTATTTTCTAATGGGGACACCATAATCTATCTGAATATTACATATCCACAGTGAATTTTAGTTACAACTGACATTGAAAGTCCATATAACCTCATGGGGACACCATAATGTATCTTAAACTCTCTTCAGATTAAAAAATCGTTAAGATTATGTGTCGGCTTATATAATGGTATTCAAAAAATCGCTAAGATTACGTGGCGGTTTATATAATGGTGTTCAAAACGCCAAAGGTATATAAAATAAGTACCTCATTGAAAATGATGGAAGAGCAACTCAAGAGATCCTCCGGAGTAAATCGCCAACTGAAACACATTGTAAATCGGGACAAAGAAATCGAATAATTATGGACGCGCAGTGGCAGGTATTAGTTACCTCTTCCACCATTGCGGTAGTTCTGCTCGAAATAGTGTTACTCATCTACTTAATCAAAGAATTTTGCAGTGATTTTTTTTCACCGCCTTGGACGATCATCTTCGTCCAAGAATTGAACGATAATAATGGCCTCTCTGATGAAGAAATAGCGGCACTGCAATCTTTCAATTACTCAGCAGAAGGGAGATCAGAAGAGGCGGAGGAGGAGCGTTGCAGCATTTGTTTGCGTAGAATGAAGGAAAATGAAGAAACAAGATTGCTCCCTCGGTGCACCCACTGCTTTCACAAGGTCTGCATCGATTCATGGTTGCGTTTGAAGGCGACGTGCCCTCTCTGTAATTCTTCAGTGCTCCCTGAAAATCATTCTAACGTTAATGGAGACCAGAACGAAGCCGTTCATGTAGTGATTGACGACACCCCCGCTACTCCGCCTGCTGCTCAGGAGAACGTGCAGTTCACCGTCACGGTTAACGCTGACCATCACAATACCATAGGAGCAACCAGTGGCCCAAATGTTTAGGTTTTTCTTTTTTTTGGTGTGTCATAGAGTTTCGATCTGGTTAGTTCGTTTTATTTTTTTTCGTAATGGAGTTTCGAACTGGTTAGTTACAATGTTTAGTTTTTTGCGGTTTAGATAAAACTTTGGTGCTTGTGTGATCATTTTCTATTTATTACGACGATAGGCATACTTCTGTTGAACATTGTGAATCTGGATATTGAAAATTGATAGTCATTTTTTTTTTTAATTTTAACTTTTATATTTTATGTTATAGTTATTTATCAAAGATGTAGTTATATGATTGTGGTTATGAAATTTCAAATAATAATTAATATAATCATATTAATAAATATGGTTTATTAATTTAAAAATTTAAGCATAATAATTTTATAATTAGTAATTCAAAAAATATTTACAATAAATTTATTTTACAAATTATGATAGATCATGTGAATGTCTAAATTTATAAAACTAGTAAAAATCAATAGTTCTATTAAAGTTATTAACTTTGAAATGGGAAAATGATATAAGTCTCTATACATCAACTATTAGTAACCGTATAATTTATCTCATTACTTATTTGACTTTGATGTGTTTTTTGGAAAATAATAAATATTTTAAAGTAAATAGTATAGATATACTTAAAATTTTCAAATGCTGAAACTTCAAATAATAATGTTATGTTTGATTTTGACAAATTTTATATAAATATGATAATGTAGTTATAAATGAAATGTTTATGTTATAAGGTAATAATAGAGATTGATTTTCTTTATTATAATATTTGTTTTTTTATTTTCCATATAATATTCTTAATATTAAGAAAAAATGATGTATAAAATTGTAAAAGAAAATTATTCATTTATATATATATATATATATATATTAAATTGATGTAAGTTAAAAATGTCTTTCTTACATGTAAGATGATGGTATTTTTCTATATTGTCAATGAGGTAAATCCTAGTGTCACTAGAGTTGATCCTATATCAACCTCCATATCATCAACTAGTATTAGAGGTCTCAGCCCCACCATGTTCATACCCTCTATTTTCTCTTAATAAGAGACTAAATTGGGTTCATTGTTTCCACCTTTTCAGACATCTAGCATAGGTATCCAAAATGACATTCATAGAGATCGCCATTTTTAGGAATCCCTTTTCCATTAGAGGGCCACATCCTAGGGGAAATAACCCTTTTTTTTTACCATGATTCTTAGAGCTAAATCCTCGGGAAATCCAACTTCCTCAATATGATCCTTAACTTATAGAAAAAAAATATAGGTTGGATCATAGAATTCATTTGGGTCATATGGGTTACTGCCTCCTCTATAGAACTTGTTCATATAAGTTGATTAATGATCCCATCAAACACAACCCTACATTAATAATGTTTGCATTCCCAAATTTCATGGTAAACTATTAGATCCCGCCACACGCATTAGAACATATAAGCTATGGTACTTTTTGTTGCAAAAGCTACTGGGCCTTAGCAAGGGAATCATGTTTCAAGTACTGAGCGGAAGGGGGATTAGAAGAGGCAGAGGAAGAGTGTTGCAACATTTGCTTGTGTAAAAGGTAGGAAAATGAAGAAGCGTGATTTCTTCCTAGGGGCACCCAATGCTTTCACAAGGTGTGCATTGATTATTGGTTGCGTTTGAAGGCGACATAACCTATCTATAACTCTCTAGTGCTCATTGAAAAATTTTCAAATGTTAATGAAGAGCAGAAGGAAGTTGTTGATGTAGTGATTGATGACACCCCCAATACTTTGCCACATGAGAAACTAGTGGCCCAATCACTAGTAACATTGACCATCACAACACCTCATTAGTAACACAGAAATTTTTAATCCTTTTAGATAGAAATTTGAAGATTTTTAAATGCATAAGGTAACTTCAAGGGTTACATCAATTTTATGAATACTTGATCCTTTTTAAAAAACAATTTTAAAAAGAATTGTAAATGCACAAGGTAAATTGTTAAAAATCATGACATATCTATATATCTATAGATATCCATATCATCAATGAGAATTTGCCACATGATTCTTCGAGGCGAGCATCAATTGAGTATCATGTATCTACTAGAGGGGGAAGCCATGTATCAAAGAGAATATCAAATGAGCCAGGGGAGGTCCATCATGATTGTGGTGTATATATGTTTATGTGTAAGTTTTTAAATGATATTTGAAAATAATCATATGTACATGTGTATACATATGGAATCAAATTTTTATCAATTTAGCTTTAAGTTAATTTATAATAAATTTCATTTTATAGGAGCATCTCAAGCTAGGTCAAAAAAAGCTACTCAGTCAATGGAGGGCGATTTTTCACACCATCGTGGTATGGTATATATATGTATATATATGTTTATGTAAATTTACTTAAATAATAAATAGGTAGAATCATATGTATGTATACTTATATACTAAATTGATTTTCTAAATTTTTTTTAGATGCTGTGCTCACTATGTCGTCACATGAGGGTGGTCAACATTCTCCCAGTGATCAAAAAGCTCAATCTCTAGGTGGTCATGATGATGCTCAATCATCTCCGAGTGGGCTTGATGGTGCTCAACCATCTCCAACCATCTCCGGGTGGTCATCATGATCCTCATCATTTTGGTAAATTATATATATTTTTTTCATGTTAAATCAAATTTATACATGTAAATGAATTGTATGTACATATGCGTGTACCTATCTATCTTGCATGTGTATGAATAAATTTGTTCACATGTTTTTATATATATGTAATTTTATATATTAATGCAACGGGTGAAAATCTTGCTTGAAATAGACATAAGTGAAGCCAGTCAATTGAAGAAGAAGGTTGTACACCAACTACCATTTATCCATATGATATTCCTGATGAAATTCCTTGGGAAAAAAACCTCCAACAATGTACATTAAAGAGGTGAAAAAATCATTATTCAAAATTGAGGAAAGATCTTGGGAGTTTGGAGCCCCTTGTAGAGAGTCGAGAAAGCTTAGAAATAGTTGTGCACTCTCTAAGCTCATTTCTTGATGTTTAAGAGAAGCTTGGGCCAACCAAATAATCATTCTTAGATATGATGAGGCATAGAAAGAAAGTAGTAATGGGTCCCGATAAACGGGTCGAGGTTAGTAAAAGGGTTACAAAAGCAACGAAAAAATATATGTTTAATTTCAAAGAAGGGTCGAAAAGAAATATGTTTAAGGTGCCATATTTCAAGAACCCTAATATAGCCAACCATTTGTATGATAGGTTCCTTGCAGTGTATGGTAACTGCCATGGAATGACAATGTTCTAATTTATTTTGAAATTTTATTTTCTGCAGAATTATTTTTGGGTATGAAACCCAATTATAATGACCTCCCATCTGAATATTATGGCATTGGGAGAGGTTTGTTATGTGATCGTAAGGGAACATTACGTGATATTGAGTTACCTCACCCTTTGTCACCTTTGGTACATCAACCTCCTCGTGTGGTAAATTTGCAGTCAAAGATGGACGCCATTTCTCAAATTGGTCAATAAGGAAGGGATGCCATCATAGACCACATCTAGAGTGCATTCAATGAAATTGATATCAGTCTAAATCAAAAAAGATAAAGAGCTAATGCATGTGATAATTTTGTACATAAAACAGATGAGGAGATAGATAATATGAATATTGAGGAGCTTAAAGCATATGCAAAGGGTTGTCATAATGGTTGGCAAGACCTAATTGCTCATGAGGAAGAGGGTGTGGGATTGGTATGTGTTAATGGTTAGGGTTGATATTTTAATGTAATTTGTAATTTTTATGTGTTAATTATGATTCACATATATTAAATTGTTACATTTTTCAAATATAATCTCACACAAATGTATCATATGTTCACCATTTGTAGCTAACTCATTTGCTGAACGAAAATTTTGATAATATCATGGTCCAAGGTTTAGTTTCCAATAAAGATGATATTTTGGGAAATTTTAGTTTTTTTAAAGAGTTCATGTTAATACAATTATTATTCTACTTTTTTTATATCAGTATCATAAAGACATATTTTTAAAAGAAATAATTAAGTACATGTATATAATTAAATGTTAATAGATTCTGAATGTGCTCAACTTTTTCGATATGGCACCACCCTCTTCTTCCCTATTAGGATATTTTTCAAATATTCCATTGTCAAAAGTATTGAATATTTCACTTATGTTTTGTTATAAATTGACGCACAGGTTTCATTAAAAAATGAAATAGATCTATCTTATAGTTTTTAATTTTTTTAATTTTAGGGTTGTAGAGATGATTTCTGTTCACCAGGGACTTTAGTGATGGTGTCGACAATGGGGATAGGATCATACAAACAATTTGAAAAATTCATCTAACAATATTTTTAATAAATTGCGAGTTTATGCATATTCGTGTGAAATTTTAAATTTTTATTATATATACATGTAAATGTATTGTACAAGGAATTGAGATGGGACAAATGTAGGGGGAACACCATGAGTTATTTCATGGAATGAAACAATTTGAAAAATTTGTCTAACAATTTTTTTAATAAATTGTGAGTTTATGCATTTTCATGTGGAATTTTAAATTTTTTTATTATACATACATGTACATGTATTGTACAAGGCATCCAGGTGGGAAAAATGTAGGGGAAACACCACAAGGTATTTCATGGAATTAGAAACTTCGGTCAGTTACATAGATTTAATCGTCTAGACAATTTGAAAAATTTGATGCTTGATTTTTCTAATATTGATATAGTTTATGCATTTTCAATTTCAATTTTAAAATTTTAATATATATACATGCACATGTATTGTACAGTTTATCCACGAGGTTGAAATGCACAACGAACACCAAAAGGGCACAATGGAGGGGGAACACCATGAGGTATTGCATGGAATTTGAATCTTTATTTATTTATTTTGCTTTTATGATTACATTCTCATTTAATTTTAAAACATTAAACTTTAATTTTAAATTAAATAATCTTATGTAGATATGGAATTACACATGTTTTATAGATCCCCCATGATTCAAATGAGAGAATGAGGGGGTTGATGGATCATATATTTTAGCCAATTTCTCTGAATTGATGCAACTTTTTATTTGACAATATTTTTATGTTATATTTAATTTTATCATGATATAAATTTTGGACATGTTTTAAATCTAGAACTCTTTATTATGATTTAATACGTGTTAATTTTGTAGTTTATGTACATTCTTAATGGTACAATTCGTATGATGCATGGTTTGATGCTTAAAAATTGGTTTTACATATTTAAGTTCATGAATATGTAACAATGAAAGTAAAATTGCATTTAGTTGGTACATTTTGCATGATGATTGTTATAATGTTAGTATATGATTCTTAGGATTTGTTTAAAGTTGTTTTGTCACTTGTTATTTAAAATGAATCTATTAAAATTTCAAATTACAAAATATGGTACATTTTGCATTTAAATGAAATATCTTATAATTAGGTGTAGATGTCTAAAACAATCATAAAAATTTCATTATAAAATATGGTATGTACATTTTTCATCCATGTATCTAGAAATCCTAATATGGATGTTAGTTGATAGTTAACTTTTAATATAAAGTTTCTCATGCACAAACATACTATATATCGTATCACAAAACATGGTGCAATTTGCATGATGTATGGTTTGATGCTTAAATGTTTTATGTACATTTAAGTTCATGAATATGTAGCAATGAAAGTAAATTTTCATTTCTAGTTGGTACAGTTTGCATTCAATCATTGTTATAATGTTAGTCTAGATGACTCTTAGCTTTTGTTTAAAGTTGTTTCAATGTTAAGCTATTTAAAATGAATCTATCAAAATTTCAAATTACAAAACATGGTACATTTTGCATTTGAATGAATCTTAAAATTAGGTGTAGATGTCTAAAACAATCATAACTTAAAATTAAATTATAAAATATGGTACATGTACATTTTGCATTCATGTATAGAAATACTTATATGGACATGTTGATTGATAGTTAACATTTAATATAAAGTTGTTTGAATACACAGACATACTATAAAATTGCATTATAAAACATGGTACAATTTGCATGATGAATGGTTTGATGCTTAAAGGTTTTACATATTTAAGTTTATGAATATGTAGCAATGAAAGTAAATTTTCATTTAGTTGGTACATTTTGCATTCAATCATTCTTATAATGTTAGTAGATTCTTAGGTTTTGTTTAAATTTATTTCAATGTCAAGTTATTTAAAATGAATATATTAAGATTGCAACTTTTAAAACATGGTACATTTTGCATTAATGTATAGAAAGGTTACTATGAATGTTAGTTGATAGTTAAATTTTATTTTAAAGTTGTTTGAATTCACAAACATACTAGATAAAATCGCATCATAAAACATGGCCCACAAATTTCATGATGCATGGTTTGATGCTTTTAAATGTTTTACATATTTAAGTTAATGAATATGTAGAAATGAAAGTAAAATTGCATTTAGTTGGTACATTTTGTATTCAATAATTCTTATAATGTTAGTAGATTCTTGGTTTTTTTAAAGTTGTTTTGCCAATTGATTTAAAATGAATCTAGTAAAATTGAAAATTACAAAACATCGAACATTTGGCATTTGAATGAATTTTATAATTTGTTGTAGATGCCTAAAACAATCATAACTAATGCAGGGATTCTTCTAGAAAGCATATCCTAGCATATAAAACTCCTTGCTTCACTCTGATACGAAAATGCTCAATATTTCTTTAAATAAAACCATAAAAATATTTAGGTTAAAAATTCACATGAAGGAGAAAGAGATATTAAATCATCTACAGATACAAAATATAAAAATTCTCTGCCCATATATTACAATGGAGAGCTTCTCAGCTCTTGGCCCTTTACAAACCTCTCCAATCATTCCTCACATTCTCCTCACTTCCCACTCTCTCTCCTAGCTTATTTCTCACTTACACAATTCCCTTATTTATACATAAACATGGATTTAATCCATTCCAAAAAATCTCTCCACAAAAATCTCAACAAAATCTAATTTAGAGTCATTCTAGGTGTGGAATCAACAAAGTCCCGTACATAGAATTCCTACTCCCTAAATTTGCTACCTAATTCTATTGCACTCATCTCCTTTTAATTATTAAAAGAATATATACAATAATCCTCACCTTTACACTTAATTTATTAAAATAAACAATTCAATTAATAAAATAATTAAAATGTTTCACCTCCCCTATTACACAATTAAATAATCAAAATTGAGCTTGATGCTCCTGCATTAGACTCCCAAGGTTAAAATTAACCATGATTGACAGATCATGTGTTTCGGATCTTTGTCTTCCTGGATCCCATATTTTGTGCTACAATTCTCCATTTGTTGCTGCTTTTGTCTGTTGTTCTTCTCCAGGTCTCCACACTTTATGCTGCATCACCCCACTGGCTATGCTTTCACAATCTTCTGTTGTCTTCCTCTTACTGCTTCTTCTTTGGTTTACTGTTGCTGCCTTCTTCCGGGAAACTTTCATCATCATCCCCTTTATCAGTTCAATTTCTCTGTCCAATAGATATTCTCCAGCATCTGCAATAAAACCTGTACTCACAAAAAAATTATCAAAATAAAAAACATAAGGCTTCAGTGCCCCTTTCTCTTCTGGCAACATTTCAGTATGCCGCTCATAAATTTCTTCTTCCATCAACACGTTAGTATGTTGATTTAAATCCTCCATGAGACTATCAGCTAGTCCCTCCTCCATATCATATGTTTCAAGAATTTATCCCTGTTCTGGCTCACAATAATGAACTTCTTTGAATTTCTGAATCATTCCTACCTTCTTACTTTTTGTTTCCTAATTATTATTCAGAACAATTTCTTTGTCTTTCTCTTTCAGTAATGCACCCTGGGTATAGATCCTTTGCTTTTCCAACTCTCTTCTTTGAAGATCTAACATTATGTATAACTTAACAATCTCAACTGGGGTAGAACTTGGAAACTTTACACAACTTTCCATACCTTCATTTACTATTGACCAATCACCAGGTGGTCCTTCTTCCCCTGCTTCAATATTCTGCTAAATATTTCCATGAGACCCCTCTGTCTTCATTTCCTTCTGAGATCTTGCTATCTTAACATCATTATGAATAGATTTCAGATTCAACTCTTCTTCTTTAACAAACTTCAAAGTTTGTTCAACACCCTGTGATGTTCCTGTAATCACACACAAATAATTAGTATTAAAAACATAAGACCTTGTGGTCCCATTGGATGTTTCAGTCAACATCTCTCTTTTCTGCTCTGAATCCTTCATTTGATTCAGTTCCTCTGTGAATTTCTCTTCTGTCTCATCACTACTTCCACTCTTCCTTGGGAAATCTTCCTGAATTGTCCCGGTTTCAGCATCATTACATTGTAAACTTTTGTCAGCAATTTCATTAAACAAATACATTTGTTTACCTCCTTGGAATTTTTCTTTGGCAATTCCACTTTGTTCCTATTCCATAACAGCTTCGACTTTCTGTCTTACCCCAAATAATAATTCATTTATGATTTCTTCCTGTTGTAACCAATCAACACTTTGCTTCTCTGAAAGGAATTATCTACCAAACTTTACCTCAAGAGTTTCATTCTCCTTTGTGACAGTTCCATCAGACTATTCACCGTCTTTCACACATCCTACAAACATACATAAACTGTGAGAAAAAATGTAAGGCTTCATGGCCTCATCTGTTTCTCTCACCAACACATCTTCAAATGCTTCTGAACTATCCCAATAATTCATGAGATCTTCCTCACTGATCTCTTCACCCATAATTACACCATGTTCTAGGCCACAAATGGAAACATCCATTTTTAACTCAGCCTCTCTGAGTTCTTCCCAACTTAGCATCTGCTCGAGCTTCCTCAGCTCTTCCATCAACTGTATGTTTACCTACTTTTCCCTCTTTGCGTGTAGCTTCTGCCACTTCACCTTCTTTCTCATGGTCCAACCATGTGTCTAGTTTTTCACATTTTCCTGTAACAACTCCATTAACAATTCAAGGTGAATTTTTATCTCAGACTTCTCCCACTCGTACTCTTCATCTGTCAACTGTTCACATATGCCACTTACCTTGGAATTTTCCTTCTTCTCCCCTCTGCTGTGGTCTTCATCAGATCTTCGGAAATGACTATCAACAGCCATATTCCCTTTCTTTGTGATCTGCATCTGTTCACATGTGGACTTCATTTAATCCACTTATCAACAATCCTTCACACTTTCCATCCATCAAAATGAAATTTCTCCTCCTGCGCTTGGCTTCTCTGTCTTGGAACCAATTTCTAGCAACCCTCTTGCTGCAAACACACTTTAGTAACTCATGTGTTACAATAACCAATTCTTTGGGTGTCGGGCTTCACCGATCATGCACCCAATTACATTCAGACTTTGGACCTATCTTATGACTCCTTGACTTTAGAATTACACCAATTTTTCATTTTGGATGAAAATACTCAATCTCAATTCAAACTATCCAAACTCTCATTTAACTCTAACATCTATTTTCACTTCAAGCTTTGTCCCAATAACAATGATAGTGGATATTTTGACTTAATTGAAGTTATACAGTTCTTCAATAAACATACACCCTTAATACATTTAGGATGTAAATCTTCACCCTCTTTCATACTTCATTCTTATGAAAACTCATCAATTTTCCTTATCATTTCACATGATACTAAAGTATTTAGTCGAATTGCAATTCAGGTTTTCCAAGATTTATTTTAAGGTGAAAATAAATAAACCATTCAATCTTCAAAAAAATATCTTCTTGAATTATCATACCTCATGCCCTGTTAAGGTTATTAATAAACCTTTCTCTCTTCAATATAAACTCTCTGGTTTCCATTCTTTTGTGCCATCTTTGTCACTGTCAATACTTGCATGCCCATAAGCTTGTCATCTTAATGCAAAATTTTCTCTGCACTTTTAAGCACCATACAACATCAATTCACATCTCTTTACCTGTGTACAAAGAACAAGCAACTTCTTCGATGAATGATGTACAACTCGTACATTGTGTTCATTCTGAATATTACCTCCTTAAATGTCGTCACATGATGGTAAAAACAAAGGTTTACAACATCAAGCAATTATATTTCCAATCGCCAATCAAAAGAATTCTTATTTTCCCACTACAAGCTTTGTCCAAAATAACTTAACCAAAACTGTGAAGAATCCACATTATGCATAATAAATCATCACACTATGCATAATAAACCTCCTCAAATAAACATGCATATCTCTTTATGTCATCCAGGATTAGCACATTTTCACTCATTTTCCATTCAATTTTACCTCAACATCTGTAACAATAGTCTTCCCTGCTGCCACTTACCTCACCAATCGTCTCTCTGGACTTGGTCTTTGGCAAGCATTGGTTCTCTATTCTCTGGAACTTCTTTGAGCATCCTCCTTGCTCCCTCTAGGCTTCAAATCATGTGCACACAATTTTCCTTCTTATCCAATCTCTGTTAGAATTCTTCAAGGTTCTGCCCACATTTTTCTTTCATTCAGAAACTATTTCTTTCAACGGTACTTTTAAAACTGTGATCTTTGTTTGCTGAGATTTCCTTCAACTATCTGCAACCTGTATTTTTCAAATATCATCTTCAAAACCAGAGTTAAAATAAAACATATCAACTCACCTTCAAGATTTCTATGTGATCTTGTTCCATCTCTCATCTGCACTGTATTTCCATGTGCGATCATCTTTTAGACTCAAAGTCCGATCTCCTTTTAACGCTCCATCAACACACATTCTCTGTAATTCTCAGAAAAAATTGAATCTTCAAAAAGAACTATTTCCATTCACCCAACTCCACACAAATGTTATTCACGCAAATGTCAAAACCCACACATTATGATGTAGGAAAATTAAATAGTCCTACACTTTCACTGCAAAGGTAGTAGCTACAAAATTTATGATGATATTGTGCTTATATTCTCAAGGAGATGTAATTGATCTCTACCAGCTAGCAACTCTACATGTTCTTCTTGGATACTTTATCAATTACATGCATTTTAATCGCCACAATGTTTATTAATTCAGAACCAAAACAACTTATTTTCCATAAGAATGGAATAATATGCTTTAAACAGGTCCATAAGACTTCATACATTTATAAATAAATGTGCAATGCTGATTCTCAAATCCAATTCAAAAATATGAAGACGGTAAACTATATAAACTGGGTTTTAATTTCTTTAGCTTAATTGAAGCCTCCACTCACAACATCATTGGAGATCTATTGCAATCATCCGAATCATGCTAAAAAACATTGTTTAACTAAAACGTTGCTTACCATTCAACTACAACGTTAAATTCACAACGTTGCCCATACCTTCACGGTGGTACCTGTATCTCGCTCTTTCAAATGCTGGTGCCATCACTTACATAGCATGCACATTTACCAATGCAAACATCGTGACTTAACTCCACTACACAATATTATAGGTTTAGTTTCGTCTTCAAACCATTTCAGATTTCATTTATGCCTCCAAACCATTACAATTTTATTCATGTCTCCATATGGAATCAGACCTGCCTTGGTTGGAGCAACTGCTTGCAACTATCACCGACACTTCTTCTACATTCACCATTATTAAACTCCGTTCAATGCTTTGAATGCCATACATATATGATAAGTGTTGATTAGTTTCACACAAGTGATAACGCCTCAACGAGAAACAAAGCTCTTTTCTGCCCCACTTTAAAATAATCTCTACATTATGATTGAATTGGTTGGCCACATCAACCATCACAACAATCTAATTACAGTGAACAAACCCAATTTCAAAACTGTTTGTAATTTACATTGAATTCCTTGCATCAAATGCAGACTTCAAGCCATTATCTCTTACATTAGACATCATAATGTTATCATACCAAATTCCACCACTTACGGTTAATCCATCAAACACAGAATTCAAACATATGTTACCTGCTTTTTTGCCTTTAGTCGTAGCTTTCTCATGCTAATGGGTCTCGCCTTCCTTTATCATCGCTGTCTCTTGACATATTGCTCCACCGCTTCTATTTAACATTTATCATGACAATTCACTGCTACGATCAAAGTCACTTGCGTTCACATATTCACACACAGTCGATGCACATATAACTTTGCAAATTCAACACATATATATTTAGGCTCTGATACCAAATTATGCAGGGATTCTACTAGAAATTAGATCCTAGCATATAAACCTCCTTGCTTCATTCTGATATGAAAATTCTCAATATTTCTTTATATAAAACCATAAAAATATTCAGGATAAAATTTCACATGAAGGAGAAAGAGCTATTAAATCATCTACATATATAAAATATAAAAATTATCTGCCCATATATTACAATGGAGAGCTTCTTAGCTCTTGGCCCTTTACAAACCTCTCCAATCATTCCTCACATTCTCCTCACTTCCCACTCTCTCTCCTAGCTTATTTCTCCCTTACACAACTCCCTTATTTATACATAAACATGGATTTAATCCATTCCAAAAAATATCTCCACAAAAATCTCAACAAAATCTAATTTAGAGTCATTCTAGTGTGGACTCAACAAAGTCCCATACATAGAATTCCTACTCCCTAAATTTGCTACCTAATTCTATTTCACTCATATCCTTTTAATTATTAAAAGAATATATACAATAATTCTCACCTTTACACTTAATTTATTAAAATGAACAATTTAATTAATAAAATAATTAAAATGTCTCACCCCCCCTTATTACACAATTAAATAATCAAAATTGAGCTTGATGCCCCTACATCAATAGCTTAAAATTGCATTATAAAACATGGTATGTACATTTTGAATTCATGTATAGAAAGACTACTATGGATTTCGGTTGGTAGTTAACTTTTAATATAAATTTGTTTGAATGCACAACCATACTAAATAAAATTACATTATAAAACATGGCCCACAATTTGCATGATGCATGGTTTGATGATTTTAAAGGTTTTACATATTTGAGTTCATGAATATGTAGCAATGAAAGTAAATTTATATTTATTTGACACATTTTTCATTCAATCATTCTTATAATGTTATTAGTTGAATATTTGGTGTTGTTTAAAGTTGTTTTTGTCAATTTATTAAAATGAATCTAGTAAAATTGTAAATTACAAAACATGGTACATTTTGCATTTGAATGAATCTTATAATTTGATGTAGATGTCTAAAACAATCATAACTTAAAATTGCATTATAAAATATGGTATGTACACTTTGCATTCATGTATAGAAATTCTACTATGGATGTCGGTTGATAGTTAAGTTTTAATATAAAGTTGTTTGAATGCACAAAAAAATTAGATAAAATTGCATTATAAAACATGGATCACAATTTGAATGATGTATCGTTTGATGCTTTTAAAGATTTTACGTATTTAAGTTCATGAATATGTAGTTTTGAAAGTAAATTTACATTTAGTTGGTACATTTTTCATTCAATTATTCTTATAATGTTAGTAGATGATTCTTGGGTTTTGTTTAAAGTTGTTTTTATCAATTATTTAAAATGAATCTAGTAAAACTGCAAATTACAAAACATGATACATTTTGCATTTGAATGAATCTTATAATTTGTTGTAGATGTCTAAAACAATCATAACTTAAGATTGAATTATAAAATATGGTGTGTAAATTTTGCATTCATGTATGAAATCATTTAAGACCACATAATGTATACATATAAATTACTTGTCATGCATGCAAACATAATATCAATAGCATCAAATCCTCAATACACCTACATAACATGCAGTATACATATAACTTTGTAACTCAATACAATACCCAATGAACATCTCTTTCACATCATAATTCTCAAGAATGTATAACTTAAGAGTGCACAAAAATAAAGGCTAACAATGTACTTGAACTCTAAGTTCTCAAAGATGAATCCAAGAAGAAAAAATTGTTGGGAAATTCGATTAAAAAATTCTAATGGAATGCCATCCTCAATGATCCATTCATGGTGAGCTTTTGACATTCTCCATTTCTTAACTTTCAATTTTTCTTTGATTGAACTTCTATCAACTTTATGTGTGTTGTACACACCGAATGACTATATTGACAACTTATAACATTAGTTGATAGTCTTGAAAGTAAACAATACTCTCAGTTTGATGAGTCTTTCCGAAAAAATAAACTTTAAGTATAATAAACCCTCTTTTATGTATAAAACCATTATCATCATATTCTTCCAATAACTTAATCTTTCGTTCAATGCACCACATCAATTAATACTTGACATTTTCCATGTTGTTAATGGGTGCAACTACAACAAAAACATCTCTTGCACATTAAAACAACTGTAAATTGATATCATAATTAACATGAAATTAACTTTATCAACATGGACTTGATTTTATTATATATTTCTAGATCTCTATATTTTAACTATTATCTAGATACTTATAGGCAATTATTTTAATAACATGAAACTTATATATATCATTTGAAAGAAATTGAAATGTTACCTTCTCTAACAAGATTAGAAACACGAACATAAATCAATCCTTGTACTACTACTTGAACCAATCGATGTATGGATATATTCATATCTCTTTCATTTCAGTTTTATGTTGGACAATGATTGATCATTTATATCAATAGGATATTTGTTGTGAAATAAATTCAAATTTCCACAATGATCATAATTTTTTGCCACCAACACATTTCTTTTGGTAAAGTAATTCATGATTTTCTCTTGCACATAGAATTTGGGATATGAAATTATGGAGATTGGAAGGAGGAGGTGAATTTTTCCAAAATTTTTTACCAAAATTAAGGAAGGTTCCATAATATAATTGAAATTCCACATGATAACACCAACAAAAAGTGTCCTGTACAGTGATAGGTTTAACAAACCATGGTTTTTGTTGCACAAAAGTATTGATTGAGACATCAATTACACGATTATCTTCAATGAACTTATTGAAAAAATCTATTTGAGTGGCGTCGAAGATCTATTTTGTATGTTCTTCATACTAATTTCGTGTTATTTTTTGCCGCATCACATCCCTTGCTTTTGGCGAAACACGTGAATTTTTCATCCAATATTCTTATATTTTTTTTTTTAACATCTTCTCTAAGTCTATATTTGTATGGTTTCCTACAAATACACATGACATATATATACATACTTGGTGATTCAACTTCTTCACTTGAATTTATTTCAACGTCTTCAACAACATCATCAATCATTGGTTCATTATCCTTTTTACTTTGTCTTTCAAAATTTTCAATCTCCTCATCAATGTTATGAGGTACAAAATATTTTTCAAATTAGTCCATCAAATAAAAATTAAATTTCACAATACACTAGTTAAATTTTAAATATCATTTATAATATTTACTTTACATACATGGTTCAACTTCTAGTTGAGATTGATTTTCCCATTCAAAATTTAAGCATTCTTCCTTCTTTCTTTTGTAATAGTTTCTCACCTTTATAAGTCTAAATGTCTCTTATTCGATCATATTTTCTCCTGCAATTTATTTGATTTCCCATGAAAATTCAATCTATGTTTATTTTTAAAATCAAACCCAAAAAATTCAATTTCAAAATCATGCAAAAAAAAAAAATCATTTTCAAAATTTAGACAAAAAAGTTCATATTCAAAATTTAGACAAAAACAACTTTAACAGAAAGAACTTACTTAAAAAAAAATCACTTTAAAGCTTCAGCCAAAAAAATTACTTTCATAAAAACTCATTTTAAAATTGAGCTCAAAATATTTACTTTAAGAATTAAGCCCAAAAAATTTCTTTTAAAAATTAAGCTAAAAAATTTTCCTTTAAAAATTCAGCCCAAAATATTTAGTTTAAAAGTTCAGTCCAAATGCGGAAATATTGTGAAAATAATGTTTCGGCTCAATTTATGTATATCATTTGAGTGAAACATTTTTTTCCATCGCATCATTTCATTTTTGTGACCGATGAAAAATATTGACACATTTTCGACCGAAATTTTCAAATTAATTTAGTTGAATTATTTTTCCATTTATTTTAATGGACCTTTACAACAAACAAAAGTTCGATTGAATGTGTTTCAGAGATGTGTTGTTACATAGTTGTAGGTTAAAGTAGTTCGGCCGAACTACTTTAACCTATAACTATGTAATAACACATCTCTGATCATCTTTCTCCAATTTCAGAATGGTTAAACTCCATCAAATTTTGTGGAGTAGTTATAAATTTTATGAAATTTCATAGATATTTGCTAATTTTAATTAATTTTCTAATAAAATGTGTGGAGAAACATTTTGAAGGTAATTATGATTTAGTGAAATCAAAATTTTTCATTTTCCAAAATACATTGTAAAAAATTATGAAAAAATTATGGTTCATTATATTGGTCTATCTTCTGTAATGGGTAGTTTTTAGATTTTTAGTTTTTAACTAATATGTCAAGAAGCTTGACGTTATGCTAAACATATTCAAAATCTATAATTTTTCATATTGGTTCAATTCAAAATATTCTAGTAATTATGATATGCATCAATTGGATTCATTTCATAAATATAACGATATCAAAGTAGAGTCTGTCTAGGTTGCAACACATTTGTTTTTTCAAAAATGGCAAGTTAACAAAGAATACACTTGTGCCAAAAAACATGGTTTTTTATGACTCGATTTTTAGAGAAAACACAGCCAAATAATTGCTAAGTTGACATATCAAATGTGAATAAAAAAATTCCAAAAAATAAGTAATAGAAAACTAATAAAATTTCTACAAGTTTTCTTTTTATTGTAACAAATTCTAAACAGAAACTTAAAGAACTTCTAAAAATGATATTTTTTCTCAAAAAAGGGCGAAAAGTGTAACCCAAATTCACATTTTTAAAATGATATATAATATATACATAATGTACATCCAAAGACTTATATATATTTTTACATCAATATTTATTTATTTTTAAATAATTTATAATCTAGTTGAATATTTTTTTATATACAACATTAAAATCAATTATTTTAACATTTTTATTCTTTATATAGATATATATGGAGTTGAAATCGACATAAAATAGTTAATATATATTTTCAAATAGTTTATTAAATCTTCTCTTAAAATAATTTTGAAAACTATAAGATTTAAACATTTTACTCACAATCTACACATTACCCCTATACTGAGCTATAGAATGAGCCTCTGGACTCAATAATATCTCAAAGTCCTATTAAGAAATCGCATAAGTCATTTTTTGTGTTGAGAATGAGCCTTCAGACTCAATAATATTTCGAAGTCTTATTAAGAAATCACATAAGTCATTTTTTGCACTGATAGAGACTCTACAGCCCAGTAAAGGGATAATGTATATGTCAAATTAATATGTTGAATTTATATTAATATGTCCCTAAATTGTTAAACATTTATATGTGGATTAAAATTAATATAGAGCCCAAAGAAATGTTGCAATGCATGTAAAAAGTTAAAAGTAATAAAAAAAAATATTAATAAAATTAGGAATAAATTTTTAAACTAAAAAAATTCATAATATACATATTTCACTAAAATATACAAGTGGCAACAATAATTTAAGATCTATTTTACCTTATAAAATATAATAATGATTATGTACCATAATTAAATTAAATTAATAACAATATGTTTAACCATGTATATTCACTCCCACTTTTTCAACATGCCAAAAAAAAACATCTCTCATTTCACACTCAAAATATCTTATAAATATTTTATTTGAATTTGAATTTATAATTTTTTTAATTAAATTTAAAATAATAAATATTATAATTACTTTTGAGAGGCATAGTTTAACTTGCTGAATCCATTAATCCATTCAAAAATATGTTTTAAACAACACAAAATCTTGGAATTGTATTGTTGGACCATTAATCCATTCAGAAAAGTATTTTAAACAACACAAAAATTGTATTGCCGGATTTTGGTGAATTTTGGTATTTAAATTTCATTAAAAAGCACAAAAAAATATTAGTACTTACAATATAACAAGTTTTTAAACCATGGATTTTCACCACCACTTTACCATGGATATTATTAACCATTCATACCATGGGCCAATATGATGGCTCATCAATACCACATGCTCAAAAACCATCCCTCATTTCACAATCAAAATAATACTTACAATTAACAAGAAATAATACTTACAATTAACCATGGATACTCACCCCAGTTTAAGATGGATATTATTAACTATACCCTACCATGAGCCAATACCATGTCTCATCAATGCCATACGCTCAAAATCCATCTCTCATTTCACAATCAAAATATTTTATAAATATTATTTTTAATTTTATTTTATTACATTTTTGGGCCAATAGAGACTCTCTATCCCAATATGGAAGAAATAAAAAACAAAATTATTAATTCAAACATTTTAACTCTGTCAAATTATATAAAAATAAAAAATAAAACAAAAAAAATAAAATTAATAATTAAACTAGCGTAATTCATCTTAAGTCTAGATCTATCAAGTTCCTAGAGAGACCAAATTTCTTGAGGTGCAAAACATTTTTCAAAATTTTTAGTGAGAAAAGAAATTTGCACTTTGAGAGATTTGATCTCTCTAGAAACTTGATAAAACTAAAATTAAGATAAATCTAAACTGATTTTAATAAAAATCACATAAACTCTTTTTTAATAAAATTTAAATTTTTTTGAAAAATTTAATCTCTAGAATCTTGATAAAACTAGAATTAAGATAAATATAAACTGATTTTAATAAAAATCATATAAACTCTTTTCTAATAAATTTTAAAATCAAAACATTGAATTTGCTAATATATTGAGTGACTAATCTTCAAAATGGAAGCATTCTTCCTAAGATTTTTCCAAGAATTAAAAAAAAACTAGTTCAAACTTTGATGGTGTTATGTCCTTTAGTAGGCTCTCACGCTTCAGACCTGACTATTTCATGCTCCAAATGGAATTCTGCTACCGATTTGGAATAGCTTCACTTTTGACTCCGCAAAGAAACAAAATTTGTTGTCCTGCCTTCTTTCTCCAAATGGTATTGCACAACCCTCTTTTTATAAATCACCGCAGGTCGATAAACTTTTAGGATGCGTTACCTTCGTTGATTTCACAAAATAAAAATAAAATATCTCAGCGTTCTCTTTGAGCTAAAGGAAACAATCCGTCTCGCCTTGATCTCTTGGCCTTTCTTCATTAGGTACGTAGCATTTGATTTCTTTACAAGATCTTCTCCTTCAAAGTTGGTTTCGTTTTTTCCTCGACTTTTTTATCTATGTTGTCCTCAAGGAGTTTTTAGGTAAAATGAGCTTTGATAGCATATTAATAACTGAAAATTGTAGATTAGGAGTGTTTTTCTCAATAATTAAAATCAATTAAATAAAATTATATAGGAAATATCAATTGCAGTGATTAAATAATAATTTAATTTTTTAATTTACTCATAAACACTTAAAACACTTAGCAAATGATTGGAATTAGATTCTCCAACATATTGTTTTAAATATACTTAATGGAATATTGTCCACATTTCTTCTTTCCAATACATTTTCTTAGTTAAATATTATCAACTTATCCTCCTTCTAATGCATTTTCTTCTAAATTGAATTCAACTATCTTACTGTCAACCTAACCCATTCATAGTTTTTCATCCTTTATATCTTGCTATTTTTTTGCATAACAACTTCTATATCATCTTCACCGTAACTGCTTCACTTTTAAAAAGAGTCTTAGAGAATCTTAACTTGAGGTTATAAATGTCTCACTTTTAAAAATAGTCTTAACTTGAACTCATAATTGTCTCAATAATGGCTATATTGTTAGTGTTAGAAAACCTTAACTTGAGGTTATAAATGTCTCTCTTTTAAAGATAGTCTTAACTTGAACTCATAATTGTCTCAATAATGGTTATATTGTTACTCCAACATGAGTTAACTTAGTCATAATGGTCTCAATAATGACTATATTGTTATCCCAGCCAATAAGAAATATTATTACACAAGCGCAATGAATTTTAATGAAAACTTACATTGAAAGACCATATAACCCCATGAAGACACCATAATCTATATTAATATTACACACCCGCCATGAATCTTAGTTACAACTGACATTGAAAGTCATATAACCCCATGGGGACACCATAATCTATCTTAAGCTCGTTTAAGATTTAAAAAATCGCTAAGATTACACGTCGGCTTATATAATGGTCTTCAAAACGCCAAAGGTATATTAAATAATTACCTCATTGAAAATGATGGAAGAGCAACTTAGAAGATCCCCGGGAGTAAATCGCCAACTGAAACGAACACACTGTATATCTGGGAAAAGAAATCGAATAATTATGGACGGGCAGTGGCAGGTATTAGTTAGCTCTTCCACGATTGCGGCAGTACTCTTCGCAATAGCGTTACTCATCTACTTAATCAAAGAATTTTGCCGTGATTTTTTTTCTCCGCCTTGGAGGATCATCTTCGTCCATGAATTGAACGATAATGGGCGAAGTCTGGGCCTCTCTGATGAAGAAATAGCGGCACTGCAATCTTTCAATTATTCAGCAGAAGGGAGATCAGACGAGGCGGAGGAGGAGCGTTGCAGCATTTGTTTGCGTAGAATGAAGGAAAATGAAGAAGCGCGATTGCTCCCTCGGTGCACCCACTGTTTTCACAAGGTCTGCATCGATTCATGGTTGCGTTTAAAGGCGACGTGCCCTGTCTGTAATTCTTCAGTTCTCCCTGAAAATCATTCTAACGTTAATGAAGACCAGAACGAAGCAGTTCATGTAGTGATTGACGCCACCCCCGCTACTCCTCCGCTTGCTGCTCAGGAGAACGTGCAAGTCACATTCCATGGTCTCTCATTTTTGCGAAAGGTGTCGGACAGTTGAACAGTTTTGGGATCAACACTCAAATAACAGGAGATTGGTAGTATGATGGGTTATAGATTTCGTTGCCGCATTCGCATTTCCACACAATTGGATTGTCTTCATCTATTGGAGTGCCGGGGCATTGCAGTTGTGGAGTGAGGGTGCACTGCACAGGCGTACATGGATTGCACCCCTCGCATTTATTATAACAAAACGGCGACCTAGAGCCAATAGTGGGCAATGCAACTTCGCTTCTACGCTCTCTCATCCCCTTCACCTACCAACAACAGTTTTTATTATTTAAGTGTGCACCAATATCTTCAATTCAATATTATTTTATCTGAAAGATTACAGAAAACATGGATTCAGAAACGAATGATTACAAAGAAAGCAAAGCCAAAACGTTCCGACGAATTTCTCTCCCAGCGATCCCTCATTATCAGCGAAATAAAAAGGTTATTGTATCATATTAGTTCTTACCCAGGCATGTGAGAAAATATTCTCTGCAAAACATACTGAATACCCAATGAATACATCAAATATATTTATAAATTTATTTTCAAAGTAATAAATCTATTTATATATTCACAAACAAATTTTAAATAACCAAAAAACATATGAAACCATTAGAACAAATTCTAAAACATAAAATTTATATATAAAAATAAATAAATAAAAAAACTATAAAACTAAAACATAAAATAATTAAACAACACCAAAAATAAATTATACCATCATACCTCGCACCGCTGCCGCTGGCTCCGTTGCCATGAACATTAACAGAAGGATTGCCATGCAAAGGCTCAGCGTTTTAGAAACAGCTTTCATTCTCGTGAAGCTTGGGCCGACAGCTTTCTCTACACAGGGTTTGGAAACCGAATGTTCTAGGAAACCACCATAATGCTTACGTTGCTTGTACGCCGAGTTCGAATAGGCCATCAATGGCTTGTTTACATGGAAATTTCTTGTCCTCTGTAATTATTCCCGGCACCTCTCTTTTTCAACTCGTAATGAGTGGCTCCGATAGGTTCTCATTTTCATGCTTCCTTATTTGTAGAGGAAGATTAAACTCCTACACAATTGTTCAATGGCAGGACTACAATTCTCTTAATGCGATGGTTTTATTGGTCGTGACACTCATAATGGGCTTGGCCACAAAGCTTCAACACCACTATAACTAGAAATTTTACTTACTGTACAAGTCATTTGTTTTCTTTAGAAATTAATCCTGTGATTGAGTTCTATACATATCGTTTATATAATTGATGCCGTGTTTTTTTACTCCATGTGGCAGCTGTGCTCTTGTAGACTTTTCTTATCATTGATTTTTTTTAGAACTTACTTATTTTTTTGCACACATGTCTCACTAGTGACATGTGTCATTATCAATACAATTTTTATGATAAAGTAGTTAAAAAAATGAGTTTACAATTTTTATGATAAAGTAGTTAAAAAAATGAGTTATGAGGGAAAATTCTTAAAAATTTAGGGAAATATATGAACTTACTACTTTTTTTGCATTTATGATAAAGGTATAATATTTTTTATTTTTGGAACTATTTTATTATTTTATTATCAACTGATTTTATGATTTTGTGAATGATTTTATGATTTTTTTGCACACATCTTACTAGTGACATGTGTCATTATCAAAATGAATTGGTTGACGAAAAAACACCTGTATTAATTCAAAATAGAAGGCCTATCGGCCTAAATATGTTCAACAAAAATATGTTGTTTAAGTAGAAAGTCTTATAGATATGGTTGATGTATATTTACACATGGAAAAATAAAAAGTGGTAAATACATAGTTAAAAAATATTTTTGCATGAAATAGCTCAAAAATAGTATAGTGTTGTGTATCATCTACAAGTAAAATTATTTTCCAACTGCCTTTTCTCTCTGAAAATTTTCAAATGGTCTATGGAAATATTGGTAGTATGGGTGGTCGTTGTGCTCTTGAATCTTTCATTGATACTTCAATAAGTGCGATGCCTCCTTGGATAGCTGATTGGAAATCTTGTTCCTCTCTTTGTAAAAATGTTGACATGAGATGTAATCAAAATGTGCTTTGAGTTGATACACCTTATCCAAGATGTTTTGTAGTGTGCAGGTGACATGTAGTATGCTGGTTTCAACCAATCAATGATGATTTTAGAGTCTCCAAAGATCTCAGTGTTTGGAAAAGGCAAATTGTAGAAGTGCAAGGAGGCAGGATAGTTCAACATAGTTTTTTGTGCCTCTTCCAAGGCCTATTTTGACTTTGAAGTAGTGTGGTTCATATAGGTGTAGAATTATATCCCTCCACAACCATTTAGTTGTGCGGAACCATCAGAATAAGCCCATGGAAATCTAGAGTCAATGACCTCAGTAATGATGTTCCAAGGTGTGGGTGGAGGAGGATCATCCAGAATTAGGTGATATATAGAGGATATGTGTGTAGTAGTGGTGTTCCAATATGGTTGTATGTTTTGAAAAGATAGCATGATTGCGGGCGAGCCAAATTCCCCAGCATATTAATGTGGTAATATTGTGGAGTTTATGTGGGTTGGAAGATTTCCTCCACAAATCCCAAGCTAAGAGTATAGTGTGACCATCCCATCTTATGTTGATATTGTGTGCAAAAAGGGTAAGAGTCGAGAGAGCTTGGATGACAGGGTAGGTATAGCTTGGATGACAGGGTATGGACGATGAGTGTCAAAAATGTGTATATAACCCTCGTTAGGTGTATATTTACCATGTTTGGAGATCATCCATATGATTTCGTCCTCTCTGTCGGTGATTCTAACATGTGATTCTGATAGAGCATTTAGGTAGTGAGTTCAAGCCTCCTCCCATTGTGGATGTATGTGTAAGGCTCGGAGGGTCAACCAACCTTGAGTGAAAATAGTTGTATTTTCCCTATCTGCCACTTGGTTAAGAGTATGAATACCAGATTGGTTCAGTGCTTTGATAAGTTCAGGATGGAGGATATGTGCATTCCCGCAGCCTAACCTACAATACTGCCAATTTGAACATGTCTACCAGAGCCCACCTTCCAGGAAAGTCCATTTCTAATGTGTTCAATTGAATAAAGGATGGCACTCCAGATTGTAGAGATGTTGGATCTGTGCCCTCGTTCATTCTTAATCCATTCAAGTAGATGTAGCGGGTGGATATACTTTTGTGTGACAACCTTGGTCCATAGATTATGTTCAGTGAGGATCTGCCAACCCAACTTTGTAGCCAGAGTCTTTGCAAATGAGTGTAGATATTTAATGCCCTAGCCTCCGCATATTTTGGAAGGGCGATGATTGCCCACTTATTCCATGCAAAGGTATGACACTCCTTAGCTCCATTCCATAGAAATCTTTGACAAATTCTTTTTATCCTGTTGAGGATGCCTTTTAGTATCTACGATAAGGACATCAAATAAACTGGGATTGCCTCTAATACTGATTTGATAAGTACTAACCTACCAGCCCAGGATAGCCACCTTTGGTACCAAGCATTTAGCATTTTGTTGATCTTAGTAATCAACCAAATCCAATCTGTTGTTTTGTGGTTGATACTTTTGAGGTTGAATCCCGGTTATTTTAGGCTCTCTTCAAATCTATCAGGTTAAAAGGAAACCACTCTTGTGCAAAGTAAGACTCATGCGGGGAGCAGCCATGATAGGAAATAGTGGACTTGATGTCATTATAAGACATGCCGGTGGCTTTGCAGAAGAGTTGTAGTACAGAGTTGACCATCGATGAATCTCCAATGGATCTATTCATGAAGATTATAATTTTATCCACAAATAATAAATGATTCAGTATGTAGTTGTGAGTGATATTGATGCCCCTCAACTTGTCCATGTCCCTTTCATCAATTAGGCATCTGCTATGTCCTTCCATGACCACGAGGAAGAGGAGTGGGGATAAAGGGCATCCTTGTCTACGGCCTGAAAAAAGTTGGTAGCAGCCCCATTTATGAGGACGTTGTATGAGACTGAGTTGATACAACACATTATCCAATTGATCACTGGGTTAGGGAATCCAAGGTGAGTGAGAAGCATACGAATATAGAGCCAACTAGTTTGATCAAATTCTTTTCAAGGTCAATCTTTAGAATCATACCTTTGATATTCTTAGTGTGCATAGAGTGTAGTCAATCCTATGCAACCCCAATAGCTTCATAGATCTTTCTATTCTCCAGAAATGAAAAATGTTCAGGAGAGATGTGATTAGACAGAATAGGCTTCAGTCTATTGGCAACAATTTTTGCCATGATTTTGTAAATGCAGTTACATAAATAGATCAAGCGAAAATCCTTAAAAGAGAAGGGGTGATCAATCTTGAGGATAAAAGCGATGAAGGTGGATTTAAATTCATCATGTATGTGGCCAATTTTCCTTATTTCCTCCACAACCTCGAGTAATTCATGTCCCAGAAGATTATTACTATGGTGTCCCCATCAGGTCCTGTGTCCTTCTCAAACCATTTTAGAACAACCTCCATTTCACCCATAGTAACTGGTTCATAGAGATCCTTAGCTGTGTCATGCTTCACATATCTAGGAAAGAGGCTGGCGACCTTGATTGTTTCCACCAGTATGATATGCTGAGGTGCCTTGTAGAGGTTTCTAAAATGACTGGTGCTTTTATTTGCAAGTTGTTAAAATTTAGCGGAAGATGAGCCATCCTCATTTTCAAGCTCCCAAATAATGCTCCCTGAAAATCATTCCAATGTTAATGAAACCAGAAAGAAGTCTTTTAAGCTCCCAAATAGTGCTCCCTGAAAATCATTCCAACGTTAATGAAGACCAGAACTAAGTCGTTCATGTAGTGATTGACGACACTCCCACTACTCTCCATGTTGCTCAGGAGAACGTGCAGTTCACCATCACGGTTAACGCCGACAATCATAACGCCACAGGAGAAACCAGTGGTTCAATCACTGTTAACGTCGACGATAACAATGCCACGGGAATAACTAGTGGCCCATGACATCAAAACATACATTATGCTGCTAAAGATTTTACTGCTTTATAGCTCCTGTAATTCAAAACTTTAATGCAGTTACATTGTTTGGGTTTTAACCGTTTGGATTTACATGGATGTTTTGGTGCTTCTGTCCTCATTATCCATTTATTACGATGAGAGGCATACTTCTTATTGGAAGTAGTCCATAGATATTGAAAATTGATAGATTAATTTTTTATTTTTTTATTTAATTTTTTTTTTAATGTTAATATATTTTAGTATGTGTTTTAATGGATGGAATTTTAAATAGGAAAGAGCACAATTATATTAATAAATATGGTTGATAAAGGATAGATTTATTACGATGAGGCATATTTCTTATTGGAAGTTGTCCATAGATATTGAAAATTGATAGATTAATTTTTTATTTTTATTTTTATTTAATTTTTAATATTTTTAAATTTTTTTTTTTTGTTAATATATTTTACTATGTGTTTTAATGGATGGGATTTTGAATATGGAAGAGCACAATAATATTAATAAATATGGTTGATAATAAATATAGATTTTATATTTTAAAATTTAAAATTAATAACTTATTCATTTGATAACATATATTCACATGATGTTATTTGTTATTTGATAATTTCCGTGGTAATTTTATAAGTGGTAAGTGAAATGGTATTTACATAATAATGAAATAACACAATAAATAGGCACTTTGTTAGACACGCATGGAATGTGAACAGACATGAATGATAAAACAATGAATTTCATTTTCTATTAACATAGATGTGCATTTATAATACATTATTGTGAGTGTTGGATTCATATTCCAATGTCTCTTGGACTCCTTAATCCTTAGGGGAGAGGTTGTGGGAGGTCATATTTTCCATAAGGCACTCAAGCACAAAAGTACATGACTAGCTATACCATTGAAGTTACCTTCTAGCATTACCAATTTGATGGTAAACTTAGAGAAGATCCTACAACAGACGTTGCCACATATCAACTATGGTGCTTATCTAACATTTTAATGGATGATAATTTCCATCTATAGCCTTTAAATTTGTAGAATTAATTGCTACAAATAGACCATTGACTTGCAAAGGAGTTCCTTGATTCCTCGATTCATTATCTAAAGATTTATTTTCTTTATTTTTAGCTCTAGGTTGTTAATGATACTTCAAGGGTATGCATTAAATTGAGTTCACCTTATAGGTTTGAACAAATTAATTAGGAATGTGGGTTGTGGGTGCCAAAAGCAATGAATTAGAAGTGATATTCCATTATCTCATATGTGTAACTATTTAGCATACATTTCCATAGGACATGAAACTAACCATGCCATTGTCATAGGATCTTGGCTTAGTTTTTGGCTCCTTAGTCATTAAATGATCATTTCTCCAACTGTGGTAGGGAAAGAGAAGAGATTGGCTCCTTATTCATTAAATAACCATTTCTCCAACTGCACCAAGGAATTTGGGTTATCATAATGAGTTGGTGTGGGTAGGAAAGCCTGAGGAAGTCGTCATTGTTTTGTTGTATGTCCTACATTCATGATTGGAATATGGCACGGGGGTGATTGGGTGAAATAAATATTTGGTTCAACCCAATCTATGGTTGGGTGGTATGTGGAAGTCCCTGATTTGGTTGGATTTTGCATATAAATAATAATAACCTTTCCTCTTACTTTTTATGAGAAATTGTGCTTGTTATTATGTGATTTTAATAGTCATTCTATCATTGTTAATTTACATCCCATATTCTTGGGTGGGAATGTAGACTTGACTTAATCCTTTTCATAGTTTAATGGTCTTTACTAATATTTGATTGTAGCTAGTGTACACCAGATGGATGAACATAGGGTGTCAAATCCTAGTGTCCCTAAAGGTGACCCTGAGACAACTTCCAAATCATCAACTAGTATTGTAAGTCTCATCCCCACCATTTTTGTACCCTATATTTTATCTCACTAGGAGATTAATTTGGGTTCATTGTTTCCTTTTTGCCATGCATGTACTATAACTATCTCTACCAAAAGGACATTGGTTTCTCCATTCACCTTTGGTGGAGGATCTAGTACACCTACGAGTAAAATATTGAAATAAACTCTAAAAATTATCCTCATCCAATCTTGGTGTTCCCTCTCTTGGTCCTTAAATATTGGAACAAAGTTTTTTTATGCCTAATGTTGGGTTTTCTTTTGGATGGAGCTCACTATTAACACTAGGGGAATAATTTTGTTGGAGGTTTTCATAATCCTTAGGGGAGTCAAGCTATGGGAGGTTATATTTTCCATAGGGAACTTAAGTTCCTTTGAATTTTGCCACATTTACAGTTAGCATTCCTATTAATGGATTTTACCCTTGGGTTGCCAAACTTTATGGTAACCCTTTTAGTGTAGGAGATTTCCCTCTTGGTGCACCCTTTTTTCACGGAAGTAATTAACCTTTTAGGAGTCCCTTTTCTACTAGGGGGGCACATATTAGGGGAAATAACCCTTAGTTTTTACCATGGGCCTTGGAGCTAACCCGTTGGGAAAGACAACTTCCATAAGATGCTCCTCAACTTATGGAAACCAAGTTATGTGTGGATCATAAAATTCATTTGGGTCATATGGATCAACACCTCAACTCATTCAACCCACCCTTCTTGGTGAAACTTACATTGATTCATTTATAAAGGTTGATTAATGGCCCCATCAAGCACAAAAGTACATGGCTAGTTATATGAGTGAAGTTATATGCTAGCATTACCAAATTTGATGGTAAACCTAGAGAAGATCCTACAACACACATTACAAAATATCAAATATGATGCTTATCTCAAATTTTCACTGATTATAATGTCCATCTATAGCCTTTAAATTTGTAAAATTAATTTCTACAAATAGACATAGTAAAATAGGACAGGCTGATGATGCATACACACGCATTAACATAGATATTTTACATTAGAAACCCAAAATAAGTAAATAATTAAGGATATTTAGTATGCATTTTTGTTATATTATTATAATAGTATGTATATTTCCCACAATGCCCAAGGGTCTTGGATAGACGGTGATTGGGTGCGATATTAAGGCACTCCTTGATGTCAAGTCACTGGTTCAATTCCTCGCTCCGATCGAGGTGATGTATTTGGACATGATGATGAAGATGTAGTCCTACCCAGCTTACAAAAAAAAATGTATATATCCGACAACATCCATAAACCTCCAATCCATTTCCATTCGGTTATATTAGATATTTGGAAATAAAAAATCATGGGTTGAACCAACATGTAACACAAAACCACTGAAAATGAAAACCATGTGTTGAAAAACACCAAAAATGAATTCAAAAAATCACCCAATTTTTTTTGGGGGTTACTTCCCTTGGTACCCCATGACCCCCCAAACGAAATACACTCAACGCATTATACAAACTGTGTTGGTAGTCATGAAAAGAATATAATGCATATCTGACACTGCCTAAACTATTCTAGTAACCTCTTATCAATAATATCACAAAATGATACATCATTCTTGAAAGCATTATCATGCATGGGGAAAGAACTGACACATTAACAAGATTTCATCTAGATACTTCGAATCACATATTTGACTATATCCATTGGTGGAGACAATGTTTTTTATTTTATTTTTATGAAGTAGTTTGAGAGTGGTTCATTATGTCTATCTTTCCTAGAATCACCAAAGATGTCTCTAAGATAAGAGCTCAAACTGAACAACAAGTGATAGGCATCTTAGAGGAACATATTTACTCCGAGTTGAAGGGTTTGTAACCATATCAAGTTCCCATTTTAAAGGACCACTATCTTAGGGATGTTTTAATTATGTGATTCTAGTGGCTACATGGATGGGTAGCTATAATAGGAAAATATCATGAATGGATGATGTTACCTCTACCATTGACTTGCTAAGGAGTTGAAGGGTTTGTAACCATATGTTGTTGTTGGGTTATAAATGGATTAGGCAATTTAAAAATTGTGTCAGTAAGGTTTTTCTAGGAAAAATACTTATGATTTTTTCCATGTGAGGGAACTCATGCCAACCCTAGCATTGTATTGGGTTTGAGGTTCCTCGATTCATTATTCAAAGTTTTTTTTTTCTTTTTTTTTTTCTTTTCTTATTTTTGGTTATAGGTTGTTAAGGATACTTCAAGGGCATGGATTAAATTTATTTCACCTTATAGGTTTGAACAAATTAATTAGGAATTTGGGTGGTGAATGCAACAAGGAATGAATTTGAAGTGATATTCCATTATCCCATATGTGTAACTAGTTATCATACATTTCCATAGGACATGAAATTAACCATGCCATTGGCATGGGATCTTGGCTTAGGTTTTGTAATATTATTCAATGACTAAGGAGAATTTGGTATGATCTCATACATTTTTCACACTTTATAGAAATCTTCCCATCCCAATGATCCTTTGCAGATAGATAATCCATAGTATGGCATAATTCTTCACCCTCCAAAGTGTGTTATTCAAAATTAGAAACATAATACCAATGCAATGGATACTCACAATTACAATATTCTTGAGGATTTTTCCTAGGAAGAAATTTCCATGTCAATTCTTGAATTTTCACAAAGATGAACCATGTAGAAAAAATATCTCTAGACTACTCTCAATGGTATAGATTCCTCAGACACTAACATCATCACTTTCAACCAAACTACAATTCTCTTTTCTCTTTTTGATCATATGGCATTTTTTATTATGGTGCATGTTTTTTCCAAGAACACCGACTATAGGATAGTCATGGATGAAGGAGAATAAACTTGTATCATGCCGTCCTAGTGTTGGTATTTTCTTGGATCACCCCCTAGTTATAGTCTTAAACCACATTGAAGGCCTTTGATGGGCATACTTTTCAACCCTAGTAAATATTTCCTACTTTTCTTATTGAGTTATGGGGTAAAGTGCTTTAGGTCAAAGTTGAATTCATTAACACCCCATTGGAACATAGTCTCTTACTTGGGATAAGTTGGTTCTATATTATGAAAGTTGTCATTTCCTTAGTCTTCAACATTTTAAAGTTCCCTCATTTGGGAATATTGTCACTACACACCAATTGTAATATTGTAACTTCGACTTGCACATTAATGATAGGATATTGGCATAATTTGTTGTATATATCCCTAATGTCATATAAAGTTTTGGAGTGGGGATGTTCAAAGAATCCTCATCAATGGTTACTTTCCCCTTTCCTCCACCAGTTTGATCTCATTTTATTGAAACCAATAATATGATCTTGTCAATTACTTGTGGATAGTAAGGACCACATGATACTTGAGTGACATATTCTTCATTGGATGTAGATATGTATAGTTATTCTATTCCATTGAGCCTTGTAGAAATTAGTTGTTAAGAAATTAAAGATCTAACTACAAAATCTAAATCAAATCTTTCGATAGGATGTGGAGCTTGATAAATATACTTTTCAAGTATTTAATTATGAAATTAGGTGAAGCCATCTTGGAGGGAATAATTATCTCCATTCGAATTTGGAAAGAATCACATCATCATCCATATTTTCTCCCTTGCTAAGAACAATCGAATGACAAGTTGAAAAACTTAGTTTCTTTTTGGAATGTTGCATGTTTACAAGCACCCATTGTGATTCACAATGTTTTATTATAATGGAATTTATCCAATATTTTGAAAACTATTTCAGCTAACATTTTGGTCAAATTAGGTGTCATGGAAAATTCAAACACACCCCCTTACCCTTGGAAGTGTGCCCATTATGATAACCCAACTTCCTTGGTGCAGTTGGAGAAATGTTTTTTTTTTTCTTCCCAATTTCCCTAGAACTCAATTTGGATATCTTCATCACATTTGTTTCAATGAAACCTTTCCAGTGATGTGAATTTATTCTAATTTGGACATTAGGATTGAAAATTGTGTCCCTTTAAGTTTTTATTGACTTACATGTATCTTCACTCTTTCCCCGCCACATGGGATCCACATGGTGACCATGTGGTAGATCTCATTACCTTATTCCATGTTATAATCCCCACCACCTCATGTTATAATCCCCATCACATAAATATAGCGTCCTTCACCATATGCCAACCTACAATAACCCATTGAATCAATGAATGATATTTAATAGCTTCCCCCCTTATTGACATCACGGGGGAGGGGGGTTCTGCCATCTTCGTTTCACCTCGAGGTTACAAGGTATCAACCTAATGGGCCCCACTTTTATGATAGATCCAATGTCTTACACTCAATAATGCAACCCCCTCCCTCACTAATGTCATAAAGGGGGTATAATTTGGTTCCAAATAATGGTTCTTTTGCCATTCCGACGAACCACCATTAATACACTAATCCAATGGTTTGTAGGGGCCTTGCTCTCCCCTGACTGATATCACAGGGGGAAGGCCCCACCGAATCCCTGGCTATTGACCTACCAAAACACAATTAAGTACCATGATTGTAACAAACACGATTAAAAATTCATGTAAATTTTTTTTATATGACCAAGCTCATGGGACACGCATTCCAAGCTAAATTTTGTGAAAAAAATCCTATTGTGTGTGTTCATTTGGTTTATTATGGATAAGAGAAAATTGGCAAAGACAATGGCAAAGGCTTTGGAAAGGCAAGAGGCATTATTTGGAATTTTATTTATGAAAGAAAAGGAAAATAGGAGAAAAGGAAGCTGAAAGGTCACATGTTTCATGTGAGGAGGAAATGGAATGAAAATAATGGAAAATGAAGAAATTAGAGGCCTTAGTGATAAAAGGCTTCTAAGGTTCAATTGGTAGCTTTATTCAATGTAAATTTTTTCCAGTTTAGTTTTCGATCTCTCTCAATTATAACTACTCTCTCATACTCTTGAATACTTAGAGTATTCTTGGAGAACTCTAGCATTCAAGGAAGAACATAAAATAAAGGACAAAGAAGAAAAAGTAACGAAAATATAAATAAAGGAAGATTTGGATCCAGAGGCTACAATGAGTTTACTTTCTGGTATCGAGTTTCATGTATGATTTCCTTGCTATTCTTGGCATGAATGGTACATGCATGTGTGTATTTGTTTCTCTTGCTATCATTAGCATGGATTTTTCCAGGTGTGACAACGATTTTCAACCTTTCCTTTTCATTTTCGGATATCGATAATGTGATGGGGTTCTCTCTTTCTTGGTTGAGGTGGATTTCTGTAGAATTTGAATAACTGATATATTATTCACCGAGATTCTTCTGATCACACACTATTTTAGCTTCATGCATAATACAGAATCTCTTCTACCATTGATCATCACACGCGGAAATAAAATCAATTGCATGCACACATTAAAGCCATAAAAATTCACACATATGAACACAGTATTTCATGGGAAAGCTTAAAGCTGAAAACCCCCAACTATCTGCATATTATACATGTCATGGAAATCATGTAACAATCATGGTACAAAGCTCTTTGCAAGCTCTCAGCACTACCTCACTTGCTACGCACTATCAAGCTAGATCTAGCAAAACTCATGCTCCAACCTTTTGTCACTTGATAGCCAACCTCTATTTCTTGTTTCAATGCTATGGGATGGCCTCTTTATATAGATAAACACTCGTTAGCCTGCTAAATCTCATTGATTACTCACCTATCTATGTGTTTGCAAATAGCACGTGTAGTCTGGCCAGGTAACACCTTTCTGCCTATTGCCTTTGGTCTCCTTTGGCTGTCCTTTGTTTGTAGTTCTTGATGTATTCTTTGGTTGATTTATGAGTTTATAATTAGTGAATTAATTAATAATTAATTCACACCACTCTCACTAATTGTATCTATTAGTTAACTTGGATACAAAAAGCTCAACTATGTTTAGATTAGTTAAACTGAATACAACTCCACTAACTTCCTCAATCAACTCCACCAAACTCTGTCACATGAGTTCTAACTGAAGTCTTCATGCAATAGCTTCACTTAAACACTAGGAAAAGCGTATTTCCTTCTGTCAGCTGCATGTGCCACATCCAGGCATCAAACTGAAGTGCTGCAAGAGAATAAGATAATGTTTATAGTCCAAATATTATTAAGAGCTAATAATATTCGACTTCCATATTTTTAGGAGAGGCAGTCTAAAAATAGCCTGTGACCTAAAAATATGAGTCTCATCTATTTTTACCAACATGACACATACTCCAAGAATCTCATACATGCAATCCCTGAACCATGCTCCATATGTCTAAAAATAGACATAGTCTAAAAATATATTTTTCGACAAAAATCACATGTGTGGTCCCCACCTAGTTTAGGTGATCACTTTCCAACTAGGATCAGGAAAGATGTTTCAGGAGGCCTCCTTCATTGTTTCTTGTTGCCATTTTCAACACTCCCTCTCAACAAGAAAGGATTGTCTTTGCATGTGACATGCAACTCCATGCATTCGCCCTGCAACCTTCACAAGCGCCATGCAACTCCATGCATGCGACATGCAACTCCATGCATTCGCCATGCACCCTTTGCATGCGCCATGCAAACTCATGCATGCACCATGCAACTCCATGCATGTGCCATGCACCCTTTGCAAGCGCCATACAACTCCATGCATCTGCTCTGCAACTCCTCTGAAACTGAATAGGCTCCAAACAACTCAATCAGTCTTGATGCATCTAGCATCTATCATCAAAGTCTTCGACTTCTGCTTGGCCAACTACACATGTCATCAGGAACTACTGCGCTGTTGAACTCTTGCAACCATGCACTCTTGCACTTGCTGTCAACTCTGATCCGCGCTCCAGTATCCGACACTGTCACTTTGATCTGCCTGCATCACTCCAACTGATCTTTCTACTGCTGCGCTGTGGGCACCTCGTAGCCAGGTTCAATTCATGAGATCCACACCAACTCATGAATCCTGCCCAGAAATCTCCACTTGGGATTACTCATGCATGTCGCCCCACCTCTCACCTGGTGGTATAGCTGCATGCACTCCCTCTGCCCATCTGGCACGAAATTTCTCTGCATGAGTGGTTTCTTCCACTCCATGATCTTCATCTTGTGGCTGCTCCACATCCCGAGGTTCACTCTTACCTGCATGCAAAACTTGCTCCCTCTCAAGCATCAATTGTATCTTTTCTCACCTACTTCTGGCACCTTTTGCTCCTTTCCAAACTTTAGTGCATGTCAACCTTCCTTCCCCATGGGTAGGAAGCAACCTCCATCTGCAACAAATCATAAAATTCTTAAATACTCCAGTTGTGAGTACTCTGACCTTGAGCACTTCTCCACCTTTGCATGTTGAGAGGATCCCTCTCAACCACCAAGTCACTAACCTCTGCTTTGCACCTCAAAGCTTTGCATGCATCTTGTACCTTAGTGCATGTAGATTCTTGGCTCGCGCACATTGCAATTGTCCCGCCGTCGTAAAATTTTCTAACAAAAGAGCTGATTTTAAATCGATGATATCTCCCTCATCCGAGCTCCGATTCGACCGATTTTTTTTTTCAATTTGGGTATTTTTTCGCAAGGAATCCAAATATGCTATTTGTTTCTGAAAATATTTCACCAAAAATTTTCAAATATTCCCTACAAACTCGCGCACCCAAAAATTCTCGCTCTCATTCCATGTATAAAATTATATACAATATGCATGTATATTTCCGGCGTTCTCCATCTTTATGTTTCTTGAGTTTATCCTAAAACTCAACCGCTTCAATGCTTTGCAATTTCTCCAATGATCAATATCGCTCCGATACCATGTAGAAATTTGAATAACTAATATGTTATCCACCGAGATTCTCCTGATCACACACTATTTTAGCTTCATGCATAATACAGAATCTCTTCTACCATTGATCATCACATGCGGAAATAAAATCAATTGCATGCACACATTAAAGCCATAAAAATTCACACATATAAACACAGTATTTCATAGGAAAGCTTAAAGCTAAAAACCCCCAACTATCTGTATATTATACATGTCATGGAGATCATGTAACAATCATAGTACAAAGCTCTTTGCAAGCTCTCATGCACTACCTCCCTTGCTACACACTATCAAGCTAGATCTAGCAAAACTCATGCTCCAACCTTTAGCCACTTGATAGCCAACCTCAATTTCTTGTTTCAATGCTATGGGATGGTCTCTTTATATAGATAAACCACCCAGATTGATTACTCCACCTATCTGTGTGTTGCAAATAGCAACAGTATAGTCACAACTGATAGTTAACCTGCTCTTTCACCTATTTCTGCACTGGTCTCCACTGAAACTGTCCATGCACTGAAGTTAACTGATGTATTCTTTATTTGATTTATGAGTTTATAATTAGTGAATTAATTAATAATTAATTCACACCACTCTCACTAATTGTATCTATTAGTTAACTTGGATACAAAAAGCTCAACTATGTTTAGATTAGTTAAACTGAATACAACTCCACTAACTTCCTCAATCAACTCCACCAAACTATGTCACATGAGTTCTAACTGAAGTCTTCATGCAATAGCTTCACTTAAACCCTAGGAAAAGCGTATTTCCTTCTGTCAGCTGCATGTGCCACATCCAGGCATCAAACTGAAGTGCTCCAAGAGGATAAGATAAAGTTTATAGTCCAAATATTATTAAGGGCTAATAATATTTGACTGTTCTATTTTTAGACAGGCAGTCTAAAAATAGACTTTGACCTAAATGTCTAAAAAATATGTCCATCTATTTTTACCAACTTGACCAATCATCCAAGAATAGCATCCCGCAACTCCTAGACCATGCTCCATATGTCTAAAAATAGACATAGTCTAAAAATAGATTTTTCGACAAAAATCACATGTGTGGTCCCCACCTAGTTTAGGTGATCACTTTCCAACTAGGATCAGGAAAGATGTTTCAGGAGGCCTCCTTCACTGTTTCTTGTTGCCATTTTCAACAATTTCCAGATGGTTTTGAAATTGAAAGGGGTGGTCTTAGGAGGAAATAAAAGGCTTATGAATCCTTGGACTGGTGAAGCTGGGATTGAGGTAAAGCTTGATTTTTTATTCCCTTGTTTGGACTAGGAATCCTCAACCAGTGAATGGCAGGATATATGATAAAGCCTAGAGGGTGGAGCCTCTTTCTAACTAGGAATCCTCGACCAATAAATGGAAGGATATATGGTAAAACCTAGAGGTGGATATATAATAAATTCCTCATTGTTTAGGTGGGGAGACCGAGAGGCATCCAAGTTTATATAGGCCTAGTGTTCCTTGGACCTGTATATGGTGGGATTGCATTAAAACCTAGTAGTGTATGTTTCTTGTTTGGGCCTAGGAATACCTTGGTGAGATTGTGGTAAAGCGTGGTTGTATAGATGAGGACTTAGGCCTAGAATTCCCTTGGTGGATTGTGATAAAGCCTGAGGAAGCCCTAGTTGTTTTGTTGTAAGCACCACATTCATGCTTGGAATATGGCACAAGGGTGATTAGATGAAAGAGATATTTGGTTCAACCCAATATATGGTCGGGTGGTACGTGGAAGTCCTTGACTTGGTTAGATTTTGCTTATAAATAATAAGAATATTTCCTCTTGAGTTTTATGAGAAAGAGTGCTTGTTATTATGTGATTTTAATGGTTGTTCTATCATTGTTAATATGTTGGATATATGCTACTTATAGGCATGGTTTTATGACATAATTTAGTTATGGATCTCATCATGTTTTAATTATTAAATGAATGGTTAATGAATGTATGGCCTAATAGATGATAATGCAATTATTATGATAAGGCATCAATTATTCTTGATGAATCTCAGATAAGTATGAGACTCCTCTACTCATATTTTTGGTTATGACCTGTAGATTACATGTTTTTGATATGTTTGATGAAATTATTGTCATGGCTAGTAGGGGTAAGGTCAAGTCCTTGTACCAATGTTTGCATTAATGGATTTAATTCATTGTTATATATCATCTCTAGAAGTTTCATGAAGTTATGGGTAGAGGCCTAAGACCTAGCCCTGAAATATTGGCACAAAATCTAGGGTCACTAGCTCAAAAATAATTGAAAAAGGCCACAATCGCATGCATTTCTTGTTGTGGTAGTGAATGGAGGGTCTTTCATGTCGCATGCATGGCTTGTCATGGGAATGACTAGGGGCCTAACATATACAAATGACAATTTGTCTCATAGGTTGGGTACGTGGAAGGGTTGGTTGTCTCTTGAATGTTCTATATGTAACACCCTCCTCCCATATCTACCCAAGTAACCAACCAACATATATTTTAAATGAAGAGCTTCAGGTCTAGTTACTTTAATTTCTGAGTTATTTCAATGTTTTTAAATCTCTAACAATTTTAAGATCTTAAAATGCATGATGTAATTTCAAGGGTTACATCAAATTTTTTAATTCTTGAAATTTTTAGATATAAATTTCAATAACTTTAAATGAATAAGCTAACTTCAAGGGTTACATTAATTAAATTACATCATTTTTCTGAATTCTTGATATTTTTAAATAACAATTTTAAAAAGAATTGTAAATGCATGAGGTAAATTTTTAAAAATCTTATTATATATATATATATATATATATATATACATATATATATATATATATATATATATATATGCATATATATATATATATATATATATATATATATATATATATATATATATATATATATATATATATATATATATATATATATCACGGATGAGAATTTTCCACATGATTCTTCGAGGCAAGCATCAATCGAGTATCATGCATCTACTAGAGGGGGAAATCACGGATCAAAGAGAATATCAAATGAATCAAGGGAGGTCCATCATGATCGTGGTACATATATGTTTATGTGAAAGTTTTTAAATGATATTTAAATATAATCTTATGTACATGTGTACACATACAGAATTGATTTTTTATCAATTTAGCTTTAAATTAATTTATAATAAATTTCATTTTTTTAGAAGCATCTCAAACTAGGTTGAAAAGAGCTACTCAATCAATGAAGGGCCATTGTTCACACCATTATGGTATGGTATATATATGTTTATGCACATTTACTTAAATGATAAATAGGTAGAATCATATGTATGTATACATATATATTGAATTGACTTTCTATCTTTTTTAGAAGCTTTTCTCACTATGTCGTCGCATGAGGGTAGTCAACATTCTCCCGGTGGTCAACAAAATCAATCTCTCAGTGGTCATGATGGTGCTCAATCATCTCCGAGTGGGCATGATGGTGCTCAACCATCTCTGGGTGGCCATCACTCTCAATCGGATGATCATGATCCTCATCATTTTGGTAAATTATATAATTTTTTTCATGTTAAAACAAATTTGTACATGTAAATGAATTGTACGTACATATGCATGTAATTGTCTATCTTGCATGCGTATGAATAAATTTTTTCAGATGTTTTTTAATTTATTTAATTTTATATATTGATGCAGAGGGTGAAAATGTTGCTCGAAATAGATGTAAGTGAATCCAAGAAATTAAAGAAGAAGGTTGTACACCAATTACCACTTATATGATATTCCTGATGACCTTCCTTGGGAAACAAACCTCCAACAATGTACATTAAAGAGGTACACAAGTCATTATTCAAAATTGAGGAAAGATCTTGGGAGTTTAGAGCTCCCTTCAGAGAGTCGACAAATATTAGAAATAGTTGTGCAATCTCTAAGCTCATTTCTTGATGTTTATGAGAAGCTTGGGCCAACCAAAGATTTCTTTTTAGATATGATGAGGCATAGAAAGGAAGTAGTAATGGGTCCCAATAAATGGGTCAAGGTTAGTAAAAGGGTTACAAAAGCAATGGAAAAATCTATGTTTAATTTCAAAGAAGGGTCGAAAAGAAAGATGATTAAGGTGCCATATTCCAAGCACCCTAATATAGCCAACCATTTGTATGATAGGTTCCTTGCAGTGTATGAAAAGATGCCATGGAATGATAATGTTCCAATTTATTTTGAAAAAATATTTTCGGAAAAATTCTTTTTGGGTATGAAACTCGATTATAATGACCTTCCATCTGAATATTATGGTATTGGGAGAGGTCGGTTATGTGATCATAAGGGAACATTACGTGATATTAATTTTCCTCTCCCTCCACCAACTTTTGTACATCAACCTCCTTGTGTGGTAAATTTCTAGTCAGAGATGGATGCCAATTCTCAAATTGGCCAAGAACGAAGGAATACCATCATAGACAGCATCCAGAGTGAATTCAATGGAATTTATATCGGTCTAAATTGAAAAATATGACGAGCTAATGCATGCGCTAATTTTTTTATATAAAACATAGGCGGAGATAGATAATATGAATATTGAGGAGCATAAAGCATATGCAAAGGGTTTTCATAATGGTTGGCAAGACCTAATTGTTCATGAGGAAGTGGGCGTAGGATTGGTATGTGTTAATGGTTAGGTCATCTGAATTTATGCAGGAGCCCAATAATATATAGAAATAAACATAAACACAGATATGCAATGGAAATAATACTTCATTTCATTAATATCAAATAACAGAAATATGCTTACAGATAAAATGGAAATAAACTAACTAGGGCGCTGGTAGCTTATCTTTGAGAAGAGATGTGGTGGCTACACGCCTCTAAACTTTGTTACAATGAGGCTCGAAGGCCTATTTATTGTTGAGAAACAATATAAAACCTTAAACATCCAAAAACCTAACCCTAGGAGATGAAGCACCAAAATTGTGGGCCCTGTTTGGGTTTATTGGTACATCAATCTTTCCAGGGACGTAACTTTGGCATACGATCTCTGTTTGACGTGCTCAATACCTTGTTAGAAATATATATCCAAGGACTATAAATTTTGGTGTGTGAAACATCAGTCCATGGACCCATGTTTCTCACGGTCTTCCCAAAAAACGTCATTTATGGCCTCAAAATGGCTTTGGAAGCTAAAGACCTGAAAAAACTGCTAAAAATAGTAAGTTGTGCTAAAACTAAAAAATTGAAAGAACTGATGGTGGAGTTTCAAATGGAATAGGTGGGTGGTGACCAATATCCACCTGGATCATTAGGGCCCCAAAACAGCTTTGGAAGTTCATGACCCGAAAACCTGCTAAACATAGTAAGTTGTGCTGAAAGAAAAAAAACTGAAAGAACCGATGGTGGGGATCCAAATGGAATAGGTGGGTGGCCACCACTATCCACCTGGTTCATTAGGGTTGATTTTTAATGTAATTTTTAATTTGTATGTGTTAATGTCGATTCACATACATTAAATTTTTAATTTTTTCCAATAAAATTTGATAATATCATGATCCAAGGTTTAGTTTCCAATCAAGATGATATTTTGGGAAATTTTAGTTTTTTTTGAAGAGTTCATGTTGATACAGTTATTATTATTCTTTCATTATATTGGTATCATGATGACATATTTTTAAAAGAAATAATTATGTACATGTATACAATTAAATGTTAACAGATTCTGATTCTTCCCAACATTTTCGATATGGTGCGACCCTCTTCTTCCCTATTAGGATATTTGTCAAATATTCCATTGTCACGAGTATTGAATATTTCCCTTATCTTTGATTATAAATTGAAGTTCAAATTTCATTAAAAACGAGATAGATTTATCTTATAGTTTTAAAATTTTCAAATTTTAGGGTTATGGAGATTATTTCTATTCTCTAGTTATTTTAGTGATGGATTCGATGATGGGGATAGGATCATCCAAACAATTTGAAAAATTTGTCTAACAATTTTTTAAATAAATTGCAAATTTATGCATTTTCATGTGAAATTTTATTTTTTTATTATATATACCTGTACATGTATTTTACAAGGAATCGAGGTGGGATAAATGTAGGGGGAACAACACCATATATTTCATGGAATTTGAAGCTTTATTTAGTTACATGGATTGAATCATCTAGACAATTTGAAAAAAAATGATACTTGATTTTTTAAAAATTGATCTAGTTTATGCATTTTCATTTGCAATTTTACAATTTTAATATATATACATGCACATATATTGTATAGTTTATCCACGAGGGTGCAATGCATGGTGACTACCATAAAGGCACAGTGGAGGGGGAACACCATGAGGTATTACATGGAATTTGAATTTTTTTTTTTTTTTTTTCGTTTATGATTACATTCTCGTTTAATTTTAAAACATTAAAATTTAATTTTAAAGTAAATAATATTATGTATATATGCAATTGTACATGTTTTTCATGACCCCCATGATTCAAATGAGAGCATGAGGAGGTTGATGGATCATATATTTTAACCACATTCTCTAAATTGATGCAAATTTTTATTTGACAATTTTTTTTGTGTTATATTTACTTTTATCATGATATAAATTTCAAACATATTTAAGGTAAAAATATTTAACATGAATTGAAGCATATTTATATTTTACAAATTTTTATTATAAATTTACTTTCATAAATGTTGACACTTAATCCTAAGGGATTGAGATAAATTGTACATTAGTGTAAAATAGGAAATAAGGATGAATAAGAGACACCGAGAAAGGAATCCCAACAATCTCACCTCCATCCATATATTCATGAGAACCATCAATCAATTCTCATGATTCATTTTGTGGAGTTACCTCCTGGCCTAACATGGTATCAAAGCTAGCTCTATGTTTGGCTTCCTTGCCCTTGTAACTCATCCATTCTCAAAAAAATTCTCTGCTCATTTTACAGACTAACACCTCTGTCATATTCCTGCAAAATCCTATGCATTGTTGTTGTGTTGAGGAATTATTTTGCTGCATTGAGGAATTATTTTGTTACCTCCTGGAGTAGCATATCCCATTCTTTAGAGCAGGCTTGTGGCATGCTTACCTTCGTCCGCACCTATCATCTCCTCCTATGCTCCTCCCATCACAGCTCCCATAGTTCTCCTCCCATCACTTTCATCTCTCTCTGCGCAACACAAATCAATGGCTCTCATCGCAGCTCTCCTCCTGATGCTCCCTCCTCCCTCCCATAAAACTACTCCATGCTCCCTCCTGCAATGCTACTCTCTCCTCCCTCCTGTTTCTACTCCCTCCTGCAACGCTCTCCTGCTCGCTCCCTGCTCCCACCTTTGACAGCCGCATCCACATGCTCTCACAGTGCTCTGCTGGCTTACGCTGGGCTTCCCTCCCTCCGTCGGCCTACGAGATCCCCTCCTTCGCCCTCCCTCTATCGTCACCTCCCCTATTTGACCTCCCCCTATTCATAGCATAATACATTTTTTTACACCATAATAGAGTCTTTTTCCAATATACTACATTTTTTATAGTACATATTGACAATGCATTATCTCATATATATTGTGGGATTACTTCTCTCTGGCAAGGAAAACTATCATGAGTGCTCTTGGAAAGTCAAGCACACTCTCATTTTTAATGAGTTGTGGAGAGGAATTTGTGAAGGGGAAGGAGACAATGCACTAACAAATCCCACCTCAGACAAGGATATCGCCATTTGTGAAAACAAGAATTGCAAGGCCTATGGCCTGATTGCAACTTCTGTAAATGAATAAGTGAGTATCCATATTACACCATTTTAAAATGCCTGTGAAGCCCTGAGGAAATTAAAGAACTCTATCTCACATTCAGAACTTGAAATTGTTCAATTAATGATTAAGCTATTCAGCCTTGAATTGAAAAACGATGACCCTCTTGCTTTACAATCATAAGTAAGATCTATCATGCATGACATTAATAATACTGGTGTAGAAGTTGACATATCTCTCATAGCTTATGTTAAGGCATTGTATCCCACTTACTCATACTACCTTAAGTCATTTCAAGTAAGTGGAAACCTCATGAAGATCACCTTTGATTCTATTGAGAAAACATTTGTAGAAAGAGAGAAGGATTTTGGAAAGAAGACATCCCCTTTGTCTTCTAAAGAATATGTATGTTTCGCACATAGAGAGAAGAATCATGCTTATGATTATTCCAGAGGAAGAAGTGTTCGAAGAGGAAGAGGAAGAGGAAGAAGAAATTTTAGAAGAAGGGGGGGCAGACAAGCTCAAAGTGAAAAATCTGATCTTCACTGGATATGTTGCAATAAATATTCACATGATGCATCTACATATAAGCTTTGTTGGGACATAATTGAGCAGCAACTAAATCAAGAAAAAGGTAAAGCACTTGAATCTGCTCATTATGTTGTAGCGCATTGTAACATTGGAGTAACTGAAGAATTGTTTAATGCTTCACTTACTTCTTGGAGAAATGATTGGTTGATAGATTCAGGAGCAACAGGTCACATAAATTTTAGAAAATATTTTTTTGAAGAATTTATTGACAAGGTTGATGGAGAAGTATAATTTTCAGACAAATCTAAACTCAAGCCATCATGGCTTGGCAAAATCAGGCTTAAGTTGACTATTCTTCCAGACCATCTTCTACATGAGGTTCTATACCCCCCCTGAGTTGAGGAGAAACTTGTTGTCCTTGGTCCACATCCACCAACAAGGAAACTCCATTAACATGTTTGATGGTAAGGTTGAGGTCAGAAAAGCATCAAATCACTCAGTTTTCATGAAAGGAATAGAAGAAGGAAGACTCCTAAAGCTGCAAGGTACCTCTACTCATGTACAAAAAATTTCATTTAGTTCTCACTATGATGAAGTTACATTACCATCAAGCCTTTTATGGCATGCTAGATTTGGACACTTAAACTATGATAGCCTTTGATTTTTGAAGAAAAATGGTGTTACTGGATTTCCTAAAATTCCCAGGAAACTTAAGAAATGTGATGCTTGTATCCTAGGAAAGAAAAGTAGTCCTTTCATGATTCACATTCTAGAGAACATAGAAAATTTGAGCTTATTCATTAAGATTTATGTGGCCCCATGCCCGTTTCTTCTGCAAATGGAAATAAATATATGACAAAATTTATTGATGATTACACCAGAGTGTGTTGGGTTTACTTATTGAAGAAAAAATCTGATGCTTTTCAAACATTCAAGAATTTTCATGCATGGATTGAAAATGACACACAAACTCATATTGGCTCTTTGCGCACTGATAATGGAAAATAACACACTTCAAAAAAATTTAGAAACTATAAATGGGACCAAACATCAAAAAATCGTGCCCTATAATCCCTAACAGAATGATGTAGTTGAAAGAATGATCATGACAATTTTAAATATGTTTCGATCCATGATGTTTTTTAAGAATGTAAAATTGATGTTTTGGGCTGATGCAGTTATATGTGTCATGTACGTAAATAATAGGTGTCCTTATAATACAATAAGAAATAAAACTCCTTATGAAATGTGGCATGGAAACATTCCTTCGGTAAAGCATTTCAAGGTCTTCGGCTCCACCTGTTATGCTTTGATACCTAACGTAAAAAGAAATAAAATTGGTGTTATAAATCTAAAATGTATCTTCTTGGGGTATTCCAATACCTCCAAAGGATATCATCTCTATGATGAAGTCAATAAGAAGTTTGTGATATATAGAGATGTCATATTCCTTGAATATTCCAAGACTGACGATGTTGTTGAGCGATAGCTTGATTGCTTGGATAGATTCACACATGAAAATTCATTTCAAGAATTTGATAATCAGATTCCACATCTTGAAGGGGGGATTCCTATACTGAATCAATTTGTGGAATCGTCTTCTGAAGCTCTCTCTCCCCCACATGAAGAACCAACCACAAATGACACCTTGAATGATGTTATTGAAAAAATTGGGAGACTGAATCTTGATTCAATCTCAACTCAGTCAAATGAGAAACTTGGGACATCTCATAAAGGTCCCCCAAAATGCCTGACAAAGACACTGGAAAATATTCGTCCCGATGAGGTTGGAAAGACAGGAACAAGAAGTTCCACCAGGAAAAATGGAGGTGATGTAGATGATTCTGATTCACCTATTGGTATGGATGTTGCTTATAATTGTGAATTGAATTTTTCTACAGATCTTGAACTAAATTCCTTCAAAGAATCTGCTTCTAATGATGAATGGAATGAAGCGATGAAAAAGGAGTAGGATGCCTTGATAAAGAATGGCACTTGGAAGATGGTTGATCCTCTGTTGGAAACCAAACCAATTGGCTGTAAGTGGGTCTAAAAGAAAAATTACAAAGTGGATGGCTCACTTGACAAGCACAAAGCCATAGGCTTGTGGAAAAATGTTTTTCACAGAAAGAAGGGGTCGACTATGAGGAAAAATTCCCCCCCACATCAAAATGGGCCACCATCCGGACACTCTTTTCCTTAGCAGCTGAAAATGGTTGGAAATTCCATTTGATGGATGGAAAAAACTCATTTTTGATTAGAGATCTAAAGGAGAAGGTTTTTATATCCAACCTAGAAGGATTTTTTGTGAAGGGCCAAGAAAAAAATGTATGCAAGCTTATAAAATCCTTTTGTGGCCTCAAGAAATCACCATGAGCCTGGTATGAAAAATTAACTGAGCATCTTCTGAAACTTAACTTCAAACATTTTTATGTTAATGATGCAACTTTGTTTGTTAAGAAAGTTGGAAAAACAATTGCATATCTTGTGGTGTATGTAGATGATCTTTTGATGAAAAGGAAAAATGAGAGTTATATTGCATCCATAGAGAAGGAATTTAAGAAAGGTTTTAAAATGACTGATTTGGGCTATTTTCACTACTCTCTTGGTATTGAAGTAACTCAACATTCTAAATTTATATTCTTTTCTCAGAAGAAGTATGTTGGAGATCTATTGAACAAGTTTGGCATGATTGAATGTAATCTTTTGACCATTCCAATGGAACAAAACTTGAAGCTCACATCCATTGAAGGGAAGGAATTTGAGGATGCAACAAAGTATAGAAAACTTGTAGGAATTCTCATCTACCTGACTACTACCAGACTAGACATATCATTTTCTGCTAGAATTCTCTCTAGGTTTATGCAAAAACCTTTTGAAGGACATTAGTATTCTGTAAAAAGAGTTCTTAAGTACTTGAATGGGGCTTAAGAATTTGGACTCAAATATACACAAGTGGGTGACTTTAGCTTGAGTGGATACTTTGATTTAGACTTTGATGGAGACGAAGAAACCTGGGTATCTACTTTAGGTTATACTATGAGTCTTGCATCAGGATCTATCTCTTGGAGATCATGCAAACAATCAATTTTAGCAGATTCCACAATTGATACAGAATATGTGGCAGCAGCTGCAACGACAAAGGAAATTGTATGGCTTAAGAAAATCCTAGAATATTTGTATATGAAACAAATGCATTCAACTCTACTCATGATCGACAACACTTTTGCAATAAAGGTGGCCAAGAACCCAAAGTTCCATGATCGAACGAAGCACATCAATAAAAAATACCATCTAATTCGACATCATGTTGAGGCCAAAACCATCCATCTACGTCATTGTTCCAAAAATGAGAAGACTGTAGACATCTTCACCAAAGCACTTGGAAGAGAAAATTTTGAAAAATTTAGAATGGTTCTTGGACTCACCAACATCCCTTTAAATTAAGGCGGGGGGGGAATGTTGACACCTAATAATAAGGGATTGGGTGAAATTGTACATTAGTGTGAAATAAGAAATAAGGATTTGTTGTGAAGGGCCAAGAACATAAAGTATGCAAGCTTATAAAATACTTGTGTGGCCTCAAGAAAGCACCATGAGCCTGGTATGAGAAATTAACTGAGCATCTTCTGAAACTTAACTTCAAACATTTTTATGTTAATGATGCAACTTTGTTTGTTAAGAAAGTTGGAAAAACAATTGCATATATTGTGGTGTATGTAGATGATATTTTGTTGACAAGGAAAAATGAGAGTTATATTGCATCCATAGAGAAGGAATTTAAGGAATGTTTTGAAATGACTGATTTGGGCTATGTTCACTACTTTCTTGGTATTGAATTAACTCAACATCCTAAATTTATATTCCTTTCTTAGAAGAAGTACATTGGAGATCTATTGAACAAGTTTGGCATGAATGAATGCAATCCTTTGACCACTCCAATGGAACAAAACTTGAAGCTCACATCCATTGAAGGGAAGGATTTTGAGGATGCAACAAAGTATAGACAACTTGTATGAAGTCTCATCTACCTGCCTACTACCAAGCCAGACATCTCATTTGATGTTGGAATCCTCTCTAGGTTTATGAAAAAACCTTCTGAAGGACATTGGTCTTCTGCAAAAAGAGTTCTAAAGTACTTGAAAGGGACTCAAGACTTCGGACTCAAATATACACAAGTGGGTGACTTCAGCTTGAGTAAATACTCCTATTCAGACTTTTATGGAGACAAAGAAACTCGATTATCTACTTAAATTTATACTATGAGTCTTGGATCGGGAGCTATCTCTTGAAAATTATGCAAACAATCAGTTCTAGTAGATTCCACAACTGAGGCAAAATATGTGATAGCAGTTGAACTGACAAGGGAAATTGTATGGCTCACGAAAATCCTAGAATATTTGTAGATGAAACAAATGCATTCAACTCCACTCATGATTGACAACACTTCTACAATAATGTTGGCCAAGAACCCAAAGTTCCATGAACGAACAAAGCACATCAATACAAAATACCATCTAATTCAACATCATGTTGAGGCAAAAACCATTCATCTACATCATTGTTTCACAAATGAACAGACTGTAGACATCTTCACCAAAGCATTTGGAAGAGAAAAATTTGAAAAATTCAGAACGGTGCTTGGACTCACCAATGTCCCTTTAGATTAAGGGGGGGAATGTTGACACCTGTTGGAACACCTAATCCTACATGGGTAGGTGTGGAATGCGAAAAGTCACAATGGAGTCCAAGTGACCTTGGAATGTGAAACCAAGAGTCACACCATTGTACTATAAATGTACATATTTGTATAATGGAAAAATAAGAAAGCCTCAAGCTTATCCTTCATTGTGGGTTAAGTCTCTTCTGTGTGTGTGTTCATCCTTCTCATACACCATGTGTGTGCTTAACATGGTGTTTAACATGGTATCAGAGCGGGCGATTGCTGGCCCTGCTTCAATTTGAGTGAGCCATTTGTGTTTATGGCCTGTGCATATCTGCAAAAATTCTTGACATTTTTGCATCACTCAGAGTTTCTGCAGCAGTCCTTTTTGCCGCATTCATCAGTCAAATATTTTCTGCAGCATTCAGAAATCTGCTTTGAAAAGAAGAAGCTTTTAGAAATTGGCAACAGTGGTTTTGAAAAAAAGCAGCACTGCACATTTGAAGGTTGATTTCTTCCTGCAATTTCTGCATTTTAAATTCTGCTCCATTTTGAAGCACTGCTGGAATATTGTTTAAATTGGATTTTTGAAGAATTTTATGAGTTTTTTACTGCAAAAGTAATCTGATTTTTTCTGCTGAAATTTTTTTCATTATCCTTGCATTTTCTGCTGCTATATCGCCCTATTTAATATTCTGAAAAATTCTGGGGTTTTTGGTGAAAATTTCTGAGCTTCTGGACTGCATTTCTCTGTTGTTGTTTTAAAGTCAGTCTCCTCTCTGCTGTAATTTAAAAAAATAAAAAAATAAATTAATTAATTAAAAAAAAAAAAAAAAATTGAGCTGTCAAGCCCCCTCGGCCTCCCTCTCCTCACTCCCTTACGCACAGCACCTACCTCTCTGCAGTTTTAACATTAAAAATAAAAAATCAAATTCTAAATCACACCCTTCCCCTACCTACTACACCACCGCTACAACCACTCCCTTACCTCGCCGCTCCTCCCCTGCTAAGTCCCACTTGCCTTACGCTGCCTCCCTCTTGGCCTAATGCTACCCCTTAACACCCACAACTCCAACGCTCCACCTACTCTCTACCCCGACCCCCTCTCAACCCTTCCCACCTCCTCTCGCCCTACCCCAACTACCTGCGTTGTCTATCCAGGGCTCCCCTCTGCGTATACTCCTAACCTGCCACTCCTCGCCTCTCTACGAATACTCCACTCCCCATACCATGTTGCAACCCCCATCCCCTCTCATATCACTCAGCCTCTGCACCTTCCCTCTACCTCTTTCAACGCACTACGCTCCCCCAACTCACTATATGTTCTCTTTTTTAATTTCTTCTCCCACTTCCTTCAATTCTACGCCCCCCTCTCAACTCTACGTGCTACCCAACCATTCCATTAGTCCTCCCCCAACTTTTAATTTCATTTTTTAAATTTTAAAATCCGGCCCCCACCCTCCTTAATTCTTTTATTACAGTTAAAATTCCTTCCCTTTTTAAATTTTTAAATCTCAGTTCTTTTAATTAAAAATAAAAAATAAAAATAAATAATAATAATAATAATAATAATAATAATAATAAAATTTCCCATAGTTTTTAACCTCCTCACTCTCCCACCCCTTTTAAATTCCCCCTCCCTTTTCATTTCCCTCTCCTTTTAAATTCCCTCCCTATTTAATTTTTTTTTAATTTAATTATTTTAACAAAAAAAAAAAATTAGCAGAGAGAGAGGAAGAGAGGAATATCAGAGAGAGAATATAAACAACAGAAATGAAGGAAATGACATATCAGTAAATGGACAGTACACATAGATAAAATTGCAGATTTGACATTTTATGATTTGTGGCATATATAAGATGGTGATTTTCTGAAGAATTTTACATGTGAAGACAAGTTTGCCATCATTGAAAACAGTTATTTGAAGGAAAATTCAGCTGCCTTAAAGGCCTCTTGCACTAGTGTTTTCAGCTGCACATTTACAAAATATTTTTGCAGAAATATTGTATTGCATTGACATTGTATTGTGAGTAGATATTGCTCCTTCATAGTTGCAATCAGTACTTGAGTTGTTGAAAAATTGTTGATTTCCCTCCATCATTTGAGGAGCAGATTTTGTACTTTGAGATTTCCATAGTTGGAAATTCTTTTGAGTCATTTGTATTTCTTGTTGCATCACATTGTAAACGGGTGCATTTTCGATTGAAGCTGACACCCTTCCACTTTTTGAGCCTAAGTTGTTGAAATGGATAAAATCAATGAGGCATTAGAGTTTTTGAATAACCTCATTCATTCCAATGTTGATGACATGATAAAAATGAGCAAGGATGCTCTTTGTAACATTCAAAATTGTTTGCAAGATGCACAAGAAAAGATTGAGTTTTTGCAGTTGGAAACTCAGCTTCAGCAAGACGAACTTCAACAAAAGAGTCACCATTCTGAACTTGTTTCTGTTCAGAATATTGAGAAGGACTCCCATCAACAGCAAGTTAGTAAAGTTGAAGTTGATTCAAATTCAGTTCCTTGTACTAGAGCAGATGTACATGCAGATGCAGCAGTTCAACCTGCACTTCTCAAGCCCATCATCAGATCTTGGGAAGAGCTTGTCCACAACAAGAATCGAACTGGTCTTGGATATGACAAGGATGTGTCCTTTCATATTCCAGAATACACAAAGCCCATCATATTTTAGAGTGTCGGATTCATGTATGACAGCTCACCTGCAACTGTTCCAGATCCTGTTCCACTTCCACAGATTGAAAAATGCCAACACTGTGATCGAGTTGGTCATATGAAAGATCACTGTTTTGATCTTCATCCATGCAAGCACTATGGTCGGCACAACCATTCTTCACACAGATGCTTCAGACACAAGCCTTCTGCAAGAACAAAGATTCATCTTGGATGGATCGCTTCTTGGCAATGGGCATCAACAGCCAAGAAGATGTTTAAGTTGCATGTCAGAACATTTCACGAATATTGAGCAAACTTGCAGTTGAGTTTTCGCCATCATCTCACCTTGTCCCTGACAGGGGGGAAAATGGTGGTCATGTACAAGCTTCGACATCAGATCAAGCGAGCCTGAGCCACAATCTCTCATTTCATGTTCAGAGTTGTAGCTAGAGACATAACAATTCAAGCGAGCCTAAGCCACAATTCATCATTCCAGAGTCAGAGATGTAGCTAGAGACACGGATGCCCATGAGCATGCCTTCGGTTGGTGGACAACCTTAAACCATCATTTTTGGTTGGTGGATAACCTAAAACCATCACATGTAGTAGACCTCCCTTCTTTTACGTCGAAGGTATCCCTTTCATATATGAGGAACACTTCCTCTAGCAGAAGCCTTCAGCTTCTTGCCAGCTTTGGTTGAGTTCCAGGAAATGCTTCAAGCATTCCATAGTTGTTGGTAATCCTAAAACCATCACAGGTAGTAGACCTCCCTTCTTTTAGGTTGAAGGTCTCCCTTTTTTATGAGGGACAATTCCTCTAGCAGAAGCTTTCAACTTCTTGCCAGTTTTGGAAGAGTTCTGGGAACTGCAACAAGTATTGCGTTCCAATGTTGGTGGTCATCCTTAAACCACCTCTTTTTTCCAACATTTCAGAGAGTTGATTCAGCCCAAGTGCTGCCATGTATACTTTGGAGATTTGTATTACAACTCTCTTCTTGGACTCACACATACCCCTTCGGATTAAGGGGGGATGTTGGAACACCTAATCCTACATGGGTAGGTGTGGAATGCGAAAAGTCACAATGGAGTCCAAGTGACCTTGGAATGTGAAACCAAGAGTCACACCATTGTACTATAAATGTACATCTTTGTATAATGGAAAAATAAGAAAGCCTCAAGCTTATCCTTCATTGTGGGTTGAGTCTCTTGTGTGTGTGTGTGTTCATCCTTCTCATACACCATGTGTGTGCTTAACATGGTGTTTAACAACACCTAATCCTAAGGGATTGGGTGAAATTTTACATTAGTGTAAAATAAGAAATAAGGAAGACTAAGAGACATTGGGAGATGAATCGCATCAGTCTCACCCCATGTATATATTCATGAGCACCCTCAATCAATTCTCACGGTTAATTTTGTGGAGTTACCTCCTGGCCTAACAATAATAATATATATTTTGGAAATATTTTAAATCTAGAACTCTTTATTATGATTTAATACATGTTAATTATGTAGTTTATGTACATTTTCAATGGTACAATTTGCATGATGCATGGTTTGATGCTTAAAACTTGGTTTTACCTATTTAAGTTCATGAATATGTAGCAATGAAATTAAAATTTCATTTAGTTGGTACATTTTGCATGATCATTGTTATAATGTTAGTAGATTATTCTTAGGTTTGGTTTAAAGTTGTTTTGTCACTTGTTATTTAAAACGAATCTATTAAAATTGCAAATTACAAAACGTGGTACATTTTTAATTTAAATGAATATTATAATTAGGTGTAGATGTCTTAAACAACCATAAAAATAGAATTATAAAATATGGTATGTACATTTTGCATTCATGTATCTAGAAAGGCTACTATGGATGTCAGTTGATAGTTAACTTTTAATATAAAGTTGCTCATGCAAAAACATACTATATATTTCATCACAAAACATGGTGCAATTTGCATGATGCATGGTTTGATGCTTAAAGGTTTTATGCACATTTAAGTTCATGAATATGTAGCAATGAAAGTAAATTTGCATTTCTAGTTGGTACAGTTTTCATTCAATCATTCTTATAATTTTATTCTAGATGATTCTTAGCTTTTGTTTAAAGTTGTTTCAATGCCAAGTTATTTAAAATGAATCTATTAAAATTACAAATTACAAAACATGGTACATTTTTCATTTGAATGAATCTTATAATTAGGTGTAGATGTATAAAACAATCATAACTTAAAATTACATTATAAAATAAGGTACATGTAAATTTTTCATTCATGTTTTGAAAGGCTAATATAGACATGTCGGTTGATAGTTAATGTTTTATATAAAGTTTTTGAATGCACAAGCATACTATAAAATTGCATTATAAAACATGGTACAATTTGCATGATGAATGGTTTTATGATTGAAGGTTTTACATATTTAATTTTATGAATATGTAGCAATGAAAGTAAATTTGCATTTAGTTGGTACATTTTACATTCAAGCATTCTTATAATGTTAGTATATTCTTAGGTTTTGTTTAAAGTTATTTCAATGTCAAGTCATTTAAAATGAATCTATTAAAATTGCAAATTACAAAACATGGTACATTTTGCATTTGAATATAACTCTTATAATTAAGTGTATATGTCTAGAATGATCATAAAGTTTTAAAATTGCATTATAAAATATGGTATGGACATTTTTCATTAATGTATAGAAATACTACTATGGACGCTAGTTGATAGTTAACTTTTAATTTAAAGTTGTTTGAATTCACAAATATACTAGATAAAATTGCATTGTAAAATATGGCCCACAATTTGCATGATGCATGTGTTGGAAATATGATGCAGAGTGTTGTCCTTGATGGCAACCCACTGAATGGAGATGAAGACATGCGACTGTTGACATGTGTTGTCCTTGATGGCAATCCACCTGATGAAGTTATTCTTGACTTGATGGACTTAGTAAACGATGTAAATCTGATATGATATAATGTTTGTCCTTGAAAGGCAACCCACCTGATGAAGATGATGACAACTTGATGAAGTTGTGCTTGAAAGAATATGTTCCTGATGAAGAAAACATGATGTATCTACAGTGTGTACAAAAGGCAATGAAGAAAAGAATTCAGAATGTACTCAAAGTATGATGAAAAGAGTATATCTCTATGTATACGCGGATCTGTCTAAGGGAAGTCGCGTATGCACGTGGAAAATAACGTGCCAAGTCGCGTATGGGCAAAAGCGCTCAAAAAGTGCAAAACCAGGGGTAACCACCATGGTATTGACCCATGGTATTGGGTAATGATCCGCCTAATTGACCCCGTCCAGGTAGTTTTGCTCATGGTATTGTTTTGGCCCATGGTATTGAAAAAGGGCTCATGGTATTGAAAAAGGATAAACCTATATAAGGAGAACAAATTCATTGTGCATAACAAGAGTGTGGGTGCAAAATGTCTGAGCTTAAATGAATACTTCTCTCTGAAGTAGATCTGAATGGAAGGGTTACACTTATGGGCACTCATGAAGGAATGTGAAAAAGAGAAGGGTACTTATGAGGATTCTCTAGAAGACAATGATCTACTTGAAAAAAACATTCAACTCAAAGTAAGCCTAGAAGAAAAGAACATAATCATAGAGACTCTTAAAAATCAGCATGAAGCAAGAGAAAAGTGCATGGAGGAATTAGAATGTGAAGTAGTAAGTCTAAGGAAGGATAATGAGAAAGTGAATTCTCTCAATCTCAGATTTGCTAAAAGTTCAGAAACCTTAGATGAGATTATCAAGGTACAACGGTCTCCTCTTATAAAAACAGGTCTTGGATATACTGGGGAATCTTCCCAGACATCAGCATCAAATTCTCTAAAGGCAGCCACAGCTGGTTCTCTACATTCAGCCACTCAGCAGGGGAACAAAGGGTCTTTACAGGTAAAGCATGATCGCCTCAATTCAAGAAACACTAACAGGGAGATCTTTCAAAATGGCTACAACCAACAGGTAAATTCTAATAGAAGATTTCATGATCATAGAAATTTCTACTTCAATGGACAATGTTTCTCATGTCACAATTTTGGTCATAAAGCTGTTCAATGTGTTGCATATAAAACCATCATGACAAGAGAAGCAAGAAAGATAAGGATGAATGTCGAACCAAAGAAGGACACCTATAACAACTTCTCTCCTCTTCAAAACGAAGTTGAATTTACTTATTGCAATAACTTTGGTCATGAAGAATCTGAATGCAGGAGCAAGGTCCAGCCAAAAGAACATGTTCCCTCAAGCTCTAAAGTATGGAAAGAGAAAGAAATACCGGTTGAAAATTGTGGGATAGCATTATTTGCGGAAGGTGAAGAAAATCAATGGTACATTGATAGTGGATGCTCAAGACACATGATAGGTGACAAAAGCAAACTTCATACTTATAATGCTCTGGAAAAGGAAAAGAAAGTTACATTTGGAAATGATACTCCTGCTGTAATTAAAGGAAAAGGGGCAGTATTTCTAAAAGAAAAGGTGAAGGCTAAAGATGTCATGTATGTGGATGGATTAAGACACAACCTTTTAAGTGTTAGTCAAATGTGTGATCAAGGAGCAGAAGTGGTCTTCAGTTCCAAAGAATGTATGGTTCGCGATCTTGACACAGGTAAAATCATTATAAAAGGAAAAAGAAATCCAAACAACCTGTATGTACTAAACGGCATAGATCAATGTTACTTGAGCAAGTCTTCAGAAAATTGGCTATGGCATAGAAGGATGGGGCATCTGAGTTTCTCTGAAATCAACAAAGCAAGCAGACTTCAAGCTGTTCGTGATCTTCCCAAGATCAATCTTCCAGAAAGTACCATATGCAAATCTTGTCAATTTGGTAAGCAGACCAGAGTTCGATTTAATGCCAAAGAAGGATCATCAAGTAAGCCTCTTGAACTCATTCATACTGACATCTGTGGACCTATGAGGAAAAGGTCTTTACGTGGGGAAGAATACTATATCCTATTTATCGATGACTACTCCAGAATGTGTGAGATCGCATTTATTAAACACAAAGATGAAGCTTTTGGAAAATTTCAGAATTACAAAGCTCTGGTAGAAAATGAATTGGATTTAAAAATCAAGTGTCTTAGATCTGATCGAGGTGGAGAATATTCATCAAATGAATTCTTTGAATTTTGTGAACAACATGGCATTAAAAGACAATTCTCTGTAGCAGGCACTCCACAACAAAATGGTGTAGCAGAAAGAATGAATAGAACAATTGTTCAAATGGCTAGAGCTATGATGGATGACTCTAATGTTCCTGACATGTTCTGGAGTGAAGCAGCACGTACAGCAGTTAACATTCTCAACAAGGCTCATGTTCGGGTAAATAGTGACAAAACTCCATATGAACTCTGGTATGGTAAGTCTCCCACTGTAAAGCATTTTAAATTTTTTGGAAGTAGATGCTTTATCAAAAATAATGATGAAAAGCTTGGCAAGTTTGAACCTAGATCAGATGAAGGGATACTTCTTGGTTACTCATCTTCAAGCAAAGCATTCACATGTTACGATAAGAGGCTTCAAAAGGTTGTTGAATGTATTGATGTTGTTATTGATGAGTCTCCTGCAGCTCCTAAAGAAGAAAAACAAACAGCAAAAGAAGATGATAGCGACATATGGCCTTCTACATCAGATGGAAATGATATAGGCAGTGAATCTAATTAAGAACCTCAAAATGATCTATCTGAAAAAGCTCCATCCAGATATGTTCAAAAGAATCATCCTGAATCTCAAATTTTGGGAGACAAGGAATCAGGTGTACGAACAAGGAGAACTCTTGCGGGATCTTCTAGTAATTTGGCACTTCTATCCACAATTGAACCACACCATGTCAATGAAGCTAGCAAATATGAATGTTGGAATAATGCCATGGATGAAGAAATTGAGCAAATTGAAAAGAATGACACTTGGGATTTGGTACCAAGACCTCATGATAAAAATGTCATTGGAACTAAATGGATCTTCAAGAACAAGTTAAATGAGAATGAGGATGTTGTAAGAAACAAAGCTAGACTGGTTTGCAAAGGGTATACTCAACAAGAAGGTATAGAATTTGAAGAAACTTTTGCTCCTGTAGCTAGACTTGAAGCCATAAGAATGTTTCTTGCTTTCTCAAGCTATCAACGAATCAAAGTTTATCAAATGGATGTTAAGTTTGCTTTTCTTAATGGTGATCTAGAAGAAGAAGTATATATAGAACAACCGGAAGGATTCATTTTGGGAAATGATGCAAATCTTGTTTGTAGACTTAAAAAGGCTCTATATGGTCTCAAACAAGCTCCAAGGGCTTGGTATTATCGTCTTGAAAAATATCTTCATCAACAAGGATTTTCAAAGGGGTCTGCTGATAGCAACTTATACACAAAAGTTGAAAATGATAAACTATTGATTGTGGTTGTATATGTTGATGATATCATTTTTGGGAGTAACGAAGAATCTTTGAGTCAAAAATTTGCTTCTGTCATGCAGCAAAAATTTGAAATGTCTTTACTTGGGGAACTAACATTCTTTCTTGGCTTGCAAGTGCATCAAACTGCAGATGGTATATTCCTATCACAAGAAAAATATCTTAAGCAAATTCTGAAGAAGTATGGCATGGAAGAATCCAAACCTGTAAGTACACCAATGATAACCGGATGCAGTCTCAGCTCTAATGATGATTCTCCCATAGTAAATCAACCAAAATACAGATCGATGATTGGAAGTCTACTTTATCTCACTGGGACCAGACCAGATATTATGCATGCAGTTGGGATTGTTGGACGATTCCAAGCTAATCCAAAAGAGTCTCACCTTCAAGCTGTCAAAAGGATATTCAAATATCTACAAGGAACTCAAGACTTTGGTCTATGGTATCCAAAGGATGCTGATCTTACTCTTCATGCTTACACTGATGCAGATTGGGCTGGAAGTGCTGATGATCGGAAAAGCACTAGTGGTGGTGCATTTTACATGGGGCCCCGGTTAGTATCTTGGTTCAGCAAGAAGCAAAATTCTATTGCCTTATCAACAGCTGAAGCAGAGTATGTAGTTGCCGCATCTTGTTGCACTCAACTCCTATGGATGATGCAAACCTTGCAAGATTTTCAAATCAAATGTGCAACTCCTATCTCCATTATGTGTGATAATACGAGTGCCATCAGTATCTCAAAGAATCCTGTTATGCATTCGAAAACCAAGCACATTCCCATCAAATATCATTTCCTACGTGAACAAGTGCTTGAGCAAAAAGTGAAGTTGGAGTATGTTACCTCCAAAGAACAAGCTGCTGATATCTTTACCAAACCTTTGCCCAGGGAAGCGTTCGAGTATCTAAGACAGAAGCTGGGAGTGTTCTCTTCCAGTCAAAAGAACAAATCTGCATAAATTTTAGAAGATGAGATGGCTTGGGATACGCGGGTTTCCTGAAACACAGTCGCGTATGTACGCGAGTTCCTGCACATAAAACCGCGTATGGTTGGTTGCTGACAATTTTTGGTTGAGCTCTCTTCAGCACAGCTGCAGTGCTGTTTGGTATCTCTGATACTGTTTGGTATCTCTGGTGGTGTTCCAGTTCTCATAATTCTGTTTCTAATGTTTTGATGAAGATGCCTTGATGATTTGTTGGTGGAAGTTTTCAGGATGCGCAAACTAATGGGGAGCCTTAGTCATTTGGAAAGATTGCTTGGTTGCACAGATTCAGGGGGAGCATTAGCTTTGCTGAGTATAATGCAGTGTTGGCATTATTATGGTTCTAAAATATGTTCTCTTTCTTGAGGACTTTCTGGTGTTGGTCATAAATGGTCATATTTATATTTTGGTGAAAAGGTCTTGTTGAGACCCATGATGTAAAAATTGTAATATTCAGTCATGTAAGGACTTGTCATTTTTGTAAACCCACTTGGTTGGGTAGCTGAGTCAAATTTGTAAACCCACTTGGTTGGGTAGTTGAGTCTCATATGTAAATCCATGTGGATGGATAATTGATGTAAGTATGAGTCCTTGGTGATAGGAAGTTCATAGAGTCATGTACTTCATTGACAAATATGTTTGAAGATTCAGCATGAACTCAGGGGGAGCTTGGCCACTTCAGCACATATCAGATCTACAGAATGTTTCTTCCACATGAGGAGAAAAGGGGGAGAATGTTGGTTTTTGATCCGCCCTTTGCCCTTGATTTCAAAGGGGGAGAGTGACATGGTGTTTGAATAAAGAGAAGATAATGATGTGACATAGTTGGGAGAGTGACATGGTACCTATCTGTTGTGGTAACCAAACACCATCGTGGTTGCCATCAAGTCCAAAGGGGGAGATTGTTGGAAATATGATGCAGAGTGTTGTCCTTGATGGCAGCCCACTGAATGGAGATGAAGACATGCGACTGTTGACATGTGTTGTCCTTGATGGAAATCCACTTGATGAAGTTATTCTTGACTTGATGGACTTAGTAAATGATGTAAATCTGATATGATATAATGTTTGTCCTTGAAAGGCAACCCACCTGATGAAGATGATGACAACTTGATGAAGTTGTGCTAGAAAGAATATGTTCCTGATGAAGAAAACATGATGTATCTACAGTGTGTACAAAAGGCAATGAAGAAAAGAATTTAGAATGTACTCAAAGTATGATGAAAAGAGTATATCTCTATGTATACACGGATCTGTCTAAGGGAAGTCGCGTATGCACGCGGAAAATAACGTGCCAAGTCGCGTATGGGAAAAAGCGCTCAAAAAGTGCAAAACCAGGGGTAACCACCATGGTATTGACCCATGGTATTGGGTAATGATCCGCCTAATTGACCCCGTCCAGGTAGTTTTGGGCTCATGGTATTGTTTTGGCCCATGGTATTGAAAAAGGGCTCATGGTATTGAAAAAGGATAAACCTATATAAGGAGAACAAATTCATTGTGCATAACAAGAGTGTGGGTGCAAAATGTCTGAGCTTAAATGAATACTTCTCTCTGAAGTAGATCTGAATGGAAGGGTTACACTTGAAGACAAATCTGAAGGAATAATGCACCAATGATGAAGAAGGGGATCTAGATCTGAAATGCACTTGTATCTGCTAGATCTGCTTATGGAAGGCCTAGATCTGTGATGAGGCGAACATCTAGGCGAACATCTGACTGAAGTGAAAAGGGTAAATCTAAATTGAACATCTGATCTGATGAAGTATGCAGCTCTGTAATCATTGAAGATCTATACACTACTTTTCCGCGAAGGAAGCGCGTATACACGCGGCTTCTCTGAAGTAAAAGCGCGTATGCTCAATAAAATATACACTGAGGTATACGCTGGTTTGTGTGGACGGAAGCGCGTGTATACGCGACATCAGTAAAGGGAAAGCGCGTATGCAAACTAGGGTTTGCTGAAGCAAGGGGTATGAAATATCTTATCTGTTCTGCTGTGTTTCTGCTATCTGATCTGTGTTGATATGTATCTGTTGGTGATGAATGTTTGTTCTTAAAAGTATGGAAAGGGTCCAGTATGAAAATATGATGAAATGTGGCCTGCAAGTGTTGTTCTATTGAAGTTGTTGGATCCAGTGTAAAAATTGATGAAACGTGGTCCATAGAGGTGCTGAGGGTTGTAGCCTTCAGTCAGGGGGTCGTAGCTCCCTTCCAGGTGAGGCTGGTAAACGAGATCGGGGGGTCGTAGCTCCCTTCCAGGAGAGGCCGGTAAACGAGTCAGGGGGTTGGAGCTCCCTTCCAGGAGAGGCTGGTAAACGAGCGCAGGTGGGTGCCTGCGTGCTGGTCAAGTCTGCGCCAGCACATATGTTGTAAGATGTTTTTTCTATAATAAAATATTGAAGGCTGAGCAACTGCAGCGGTGGTTTTCTCCCGACTTGGGTTTCCACCTAAAAATCCTGGTGTTCATGTGTGATGCTTTGTGTGATGATTTATTCTGTTCTTACTGCACATGTTTACTGCTTATTGAATATCTGATGAATAAATGAAGGAATGATTTAAGTGAAGAATTAATGACATAAATAGATATCTGTGTATACGTGAGTTTCGTAAAGGGTATCCGCGTATATACGCGAGTCTGTATCTGGAAAGTAGCGTATGGGTTTTAGAAGCAAGAGAAAGTAAAAGTTTTGAATATGCAGTAAATACTGATTCACCCCCCCCCCCCCTCTCAGTATTTTTCCCAACAGCATGGTTTGATGCTTTTAAAGGTTTTACATATTTAAGTTCATGAATATGTAGAAATGAAAGTGAATTTTCACTTAGTTGGTACATTTTGTATCCAATAATTCTTATAACATTAGTAGATTCTTAGGTTTGTTTAAAGTTTTTTGTCAATTGATTTAAAATTAATCTAGTAAAATTGCAAATTACAAAACATGGAACATTTGGCATTTGAATGAATTTTATAATTGGTTGTAGATGTCTAAAACAATCATAACATAAAATTGCTTTATAAAATATGGTATGTACATTTTGAATTCACGTATAGAAAAGCTACTATGAATGTCGGTTGATAGTTAAATTTTAATATAAAGTTGTTTGAATGCACAAACATACTAAATAAAATTGCATTATAAAACATGGCCCACAATTTGCATGGTGCATTGTTTGATGTTTTAAAAGGTTTTACATATTTAAGTTCATCAATATGCAACGTTGAAAGTAATTTTTTATTTAGTTGATACATTTTGCATTAAATCATTCTTATAATGTTAATAGATGATTCTTAGGTTTTTTTTAAAGTTGTTTTGTCAATTTATTTAAAACAAATCTAGTAAAATTGAAAATTACAAAACATGGTACATTTTTGCATTTGAATGAAATTTCTTATAATTTGATGTAGACGTCCAAAACAATCATAACCTAAAATTTCATTATAAAATATGGTATGCACATTTTGCATTCATGTATAGAAAGGCTACTATGGATGTTGGTTCATAGTTAATTTTTAATATAAAGTTGTTGGAATGCACAAACATACTAGATGAAATTGCATTATAAAACATGACCTACAATTTGAATGATGCATGGTTTGATTCTTTTAAAGGTGTTACATATTTAAGTTTATGAATATGTAGAAATGAAATTAAATTTGCATTTAGTTGGTACATTTTGCATTCAATCATTATTATAATGTTAGTAGTTGATTCTTAGTTTTTGTTTAAATTTGTTTTATCAATTTATTTAAAATGAATCTAGTAAAATTGCAAATTACAAAACATGGTACATTTTGCATTTGAATGAATATTATAACTTAAAATTGAATTATAAAATATGGTATGTACATGTTGCATTCATGTAGGAAATCATTTAATACGAAAGAATGGATACATATAAATTACTTGTTCGAATGCATGCAAACATAATATCAATAACATCAAATCCTCAATACACCTACATAATAGGCACTATACATATAACTTTGTAACTGAATACAAGACCCAATGAGCATTGATTTCACATCATAATTCTTAAGAATGTATAACTTAAGAGTGCACAAAAAGAAAGACTAACAATGTACTTGAAATCTAAGTTCTCAAAGATGAATCCAAGGAGAAAAAATTGTTGGGCAGTTCAATTAAAAAAATTCTAATGGAATGCCATCCTCAATGATCCATTCATGGTGAGCTTTTGAAATTCTCCATTTATTAAAATTTTCTTTGATTGAACTTATATCAACTTTATGTGCGTTGTACACACCAAATGACTATATTGACAACTTATGACATCGGGTTCATAGTATTGAATGGAAAAATTACTCTCAGTTTGATGAGTCTTTTGGAAAAAATAAACTTTCAGTATAATATACCATCTTTTATATATAAAAACATTATCATCATAGTCTTCCAATAACTTCATCTTTCATTCAGTGCACCGCATCAAATCATATTTGACATTTTCTGTGTTTTTAATGGATGCAACTACAACAAAAACATCTCCTGCACAATAAAAAAAAGTGTAAATTCAGACCATAATTAACATGAAATTAACTTTAAGAACATGGACTTGATTTTATTATCTATTTCTATATCTCTATATTTTAACTATTATCTAGATGCTTATATGCAATGATTTTAAAAACATAAAACACACACACACACACACACACACACACACACACACACACATATATATATATCATTTGAAATCAATTGAAATATTACCTTCTCTAATAAGATTAGAAACTCGATCATCCTCAAATGTTACTATAGTTTCCTTTGATTCCATATTTTCGAAGTTTGCAACTGAAATTTACCCCTTTGTGTCTAGTTATATATGTTTCCAAACTTTTACATACATATTGTTTTCACAAACATCATTGGATTGTGTGTCCTCTATGCAAATAAGACAAAAACAATAATATTTTCTTTTATCAAATGCAAACACATTTTAGTACTCCTTTGTTTTAATTGAATGCAATTTTCAAGTCCCTTTTAATATTTCATATTCATATGTAATTTATCTATCTACATCTTGTACTCCAATATGCCAAGAAAACCTATATAGAAAATTCAAACAAGAATTTAAATATGTTATTTAAAATACAATTTATATATCAAAGATAATCATTCGTGATATTTTTTAAACTAGATAGAATTTATAAATGTCTAAAATTAGAAAATTAATAAAAATTATCATATACTAAAACTATATATACAATTTAATTTGTATATATGTACATACCTAATTAATTCCCTTGATGGGTTAGTCTCACAACTTAGTGCATCAATGTACCATTGAACAACTTGTTCAGCTAAGACAAGTCAGTTTGTAGAGTGGTCCATTTTATATTTTCGAAGTGTTCATTTTATACATGCCCCTGCACCATCATGTTCTCCTTTTCTATGACTAGTCTCAAAGAAATTCCAACAATGTTTAATGTGAGTTTTCATATGAAGTCGACACAACCAAAATAATGATCATGAACATTTGAATTAACCTGCGAATCCATATGACTATATACAATGTTCATTGAATTTTATTCCATGGCCTTTCAATGAGTCATAAATGTTATCAAAACAATGTTGTACAAAATGTGTATCATATGTACAATCATCACTTATATAAAAGTCATATTCTATAATAACATGTCGATTCTCACTGGTGCTTTCTATATGATCAAAATTTTGTTCAACATGTCTATATAGAATATGGACAAGCATAGAGACTTTGTTATAATGATAATATTCACATTTTGGGCAAAAAATGTGTAATTCCTTGCAAAATAAACTATTGACAAAATGGTCCCTCGTGGAAAATTTTCATGGGATTTTTTGAATTGTAGGTCCTACCATCAAGCTCTATGTGAATGCTTGGTGTATTTATAAATTTCTGTCTCAGACTTCTTCAAAAACTCTATCATATAAATTCCTTCTCCTTGTAAATAAATCCTTTTAGCACTTCCACTACTACTTGAACCAATCGATATATGGATATATTCATATCTCTTCCATTTCACTTTTATGTTGGACAATGATTGATAATTTAAATATCAATAAGATATTTGTTGTGAAATAAAGTTAAATTTCCACAATGATCACATTTTTTACCACCAACACATTTCTTTTGGTAAAATGATTCATGAATTTCTCTTACACATAGAATTTAGGATATGAAATCATGGATAGTTGAAGGAGGAGGTGATTTTTTCCAAAATTATTTACCAAGATTAAGGAAGTTTCCATAATATAACTGAAATTCCACATGATAACAACAAAAAAAAGTGCCATGTAGAGTGATAGGTTTAACATACCATGGTTTTTTTGCACAAAATTATTGATTGAGACATTAATTACACGATTCTCTTTTATGAACTTATTGAAAAACTATGTCTGAGTAGTGTCCAAGATATGTTTTACATGTTCTTCATACTAATTTCATGTTATTCTTTGTTGCATCACATCCCTTGCTTTTGGTGAAAAACGTGAATTTTTCATCCAGTATTCGTATATTATTTTTTTAACATCTTATCCAAGTCTATATTTGTATATTTTCCTACAAATAACTATCCAACAAGTGAGCTAATCATTTACATATATTTGCAATCGAAATATCCTCTATTTGTGCAATGTGTTTCGTGAGGTCCCTAATTCTTTTTCCATAGATTTTACCAAACGATGTTCTTTAGTACTTGATGAAGCCATTTCCATTTGTATTACTCTATGTGCATCTATATCACTTTTATTTCTAGATATTCCATTTGATTTTAGAGCACTATTTATATCTTACATCTCATTTTCCTTCACATTTTTATCTTTCGTTGATTTTCAAATACCCAATAAAGTTGTATATTCTTTTAATTTCTTTGATGTTAAGAGACCTCTCAAAATTTGGGCTTGAATTGTCACATTTTCATCTTCGAAGAAATTATTAATAATGAAATTAACACGAAATCATATAACATGGTCAACTGTTTTATCTCAATACGTGTTAGTGTCAACATTTTCTAACATCCAATCATCAATATTGTTATGAAACCAGCTCCAAAAATAGAAGAAAAGAGAGATCAACAGTTTAGAAATGAGCCGCTTCGAGGGGGAAACCTCCTTTATATTACATAAATGAACAATTCTTGGATGATACAAATGAAAAAACCTCATTTATATATATAGGAGTCCATGGGGTCACAATATAATCCTAGCTGACCTAACAATAATAATGTAAGGGAACAATAATTACAATATGGGGGTTAAAGGGGTACAACAATGATAGTAAGGGGGATACACTAACAAAAATAAGGGACTACAATAGTAAGGGACCTAACATGCCCCTCCCCTTCAAAAAAGTGTGTTCCTCAACACTTGAGTAGCTTTGGATGCTTCTGTATAAAATTCTCATCCTCCAATGTTGAGTCTTCAGTGGGTAAGTTCTTCCACTTGATGAGATGCTCTGAAATTGATCGATTTCGTAGTTTTCAACTTCTTGTTTCTGTGACTGCTTCAGGTTCCAATATGATTTTTACTTCCTCATCAAGTTTTGGAAATATTGTTTGAACTGGAAGTTTGTTACCTATAACCTTCTTTAAGCATGACGCATGGAAAACTGGATGCACTCGAGAAGAATTAGGAAGCTCCAATTTGTATTCCATAGTACCAATTTTTTTCAACACCTTCTAAGGACCATAGTACATTGGTGATAATTTATTATCCTTCTTAGCTTTCTTGAGGGACATTTGTTTGTATGGTTGTAGCCGTAAAAATACCTAGTCTCCTACATCAAAATTTCTCTCGCTGCGATGTTGATCTGCCTATTGTTTCATTCAATTTTATGAAAAAATTAGGTTATCCTTTAAGAGTTGGACAACTTGTTTTTAATTCTTGATGTGATCTTCCACTGCTTGAACCTTATAATTTTCTCTTAAATATGATGTGATAGACGGTGGATGACATCCATAAAGTGCCATAAATGGGGTCATTTTTTCTACAGTATGGAAAGAAGTGTTATACCACCATTCAACCAGAGGTAACCACTTGACCCATTGTGTTCGTTTATCAGATACAAAACAATGAAGATATCCTTCCAAACATTTTTTCACTATCTCAGTTTTCCCATCAGATTTAGGATGATAAGATGAGTTATGAGCTAGTTGAGTACCCAAACGAGAAAATAATTTCGTCCAAAAATTTCCAGTAAAAATGGGATCTTTGTCGCTTACAATAATATTTGGGTTTCCATGTAGCTTTTGAATTGTTTCCATAAATGCAGTAGAAACTGTACTTGATTTAAATGGATAAGATAATGCACAAAAGTGTGCATACTTGGTAAGTATATCAACTACAACATGATGACACTCTTTCCTTCGGACTTAGGTAAACCTGTGATAAAATCCATTGAAATCTCCTCCCAACGTTGACTTGGAATGGATAAAGGCCTCAGAAGACCCGAGGTCTTAATTGTCTCAACTTTATTTTGTTGGCAAACCAAACATTCTGCCACAAAATTTTGAATATCAGATTTAAGGCCATCCCAAACAAATTCTTTCTTCACTCAATGGTAAGTTTTTAAAAATCCCAAGTGTCCTCCTAAGGGAGATGTGTGCAATTCCAAAAGAATATTTTGCTTTAGTTGGGAATTCTTACAAAGATACAAGCGATATTTGTACCATAAGGAATACTTTTTCCAACTAAATGTATCAGATGTACTAGGATCTTGCTACAAATTTTGAATGAGTGTCCACACTTCTTCGTCCTTCTTCCATTCATCCCTTACTTCGGTTATCCAATCTGGTTGGATAATAGAAATGGAAAAAATCAATGCTTCCACCTCTTCATCCTTTCTTGAGAGTGCATTTGCAACAACATTTAGCTTCCCTTTTTTGTATATGATTTCAAAGTCATAACCCAACATCTTTGTGACCAATTTTTTATGCAGTTCCGAAGATAGTCTTTGTTCCAAAAAGTGTTCAAGGCTATCATAATCACTTTTTACCTTGAAGTGTCTTCCCATTAGGTAAGGTCACCATTTCTTTAGTGCTTGTAGTATTGCAAAAATTTCCTTCTCATAAATAGCTTTTGTAAATCCTTTCCTTTGATTGGACGAATTTCAAAAGAAATGGGTCTTCCTTCTTGCATTAAAACCACACCAATTCCATTTCTTGAGGCATCACATTCCATAATAAAGGTTTTTGTTTAGTCTAGCGTAGCTAAGACCGGTGCTAGGCACAATACCTCTTTAAGGTGGTTAAAGGCCTTAGTTTCTTCAGGAGTCCATGAAAATGCATCTTTATTCAAAAATTTTGTTAGACGTGCTGCTATTCTCCCATAATTATTAACCAAATTGCAATAATACCCTGTTAACCCGAGAAATCCTTGCAACTTCTTTATGGTTTTGGGGGCTTTCCATTCCTTAATGGCTTTAATTTTGTTAGGTTCTACCTTAACACCCTTGTGAGATACAATATGACTCATATATTCCACCTCTTGTACTCAAAGAAACATTTGGAGGTTTTTTCATATAATTTCTTCTCTTACAATAGTTTGAGCACCCTGTCAACATGTTGAACATGATTCTTCCAAGATGTGATGTAGATTTGTATATCATCAAAAAATACTAACACAAATTTTCTAAGGAAGGGTTTGAAAATGGAATTCATCAACCCTTGAAATATAGAAGGTGCATTAGTAAGGCCAAAAGGCATGACTAAAAATTCATAATGACCCTCATGAGTTCGAAAATGATGTTTTCAGAATATGTTCAGTCTGCATTTTAATTTGATGATATCCTGAAAGAAGATCGAACTTGGTAAAATAATTTTCTCAATGTAATTCATTAAATAATTCATCAATCACAGGAATGGGAAATTTATCTTTAATAGTGAGATTATTGAGCTCCCTACAATCTGGACACACGCACCATGATCTATCCTTATTTTGCACCAACACTACTCGAGTAGAGAAAGAACTTTGACTAGGTTGAATTATACCAGCTTCTAACATTTCTATAACTATACGTTCAACTTCGCTCTTTTTGACATAAGGATATATGTAAGGCTTAATGTTTGGAGGAACACTTCCTGGAATCAAATAAATATCATGATCATGATCACGAGTAGGTGGGAGTCCTTTGGGAGTTTCAAACACCTTGGGATGATTGTCTAGGACTTTTTGGAGATCTGGAGAAATAGATGATTTTGATGTTGGAACTTCTAGTGAGCATAATTGTGCAATTACGCCTCATTTTTCTTAATCTATAATATTTTTCATGGAATTATAGCTAATTATGTTTCTCGACATCCCTATGATACCCCATAATTCAACTTCCTCCCCTTTCGAAAAAAAAAATTAGGAAAAGTTCTTGAAAATTAAAAGCTACCGTCCCCAAAGATTGTAACCATTGTACTACTAGTACAACATCAGCAACTCCCATTGGAATGGAAAGAATTGGACTATTCAATACATATTCCCCCATGGTTAGCTTGATATTATGACATTTTCAGAGAAATTTATAGTTCCTCCATTTGCAACCATCACTTGAAATTTTGGTGTTGAGTATATGAAGCATTTCAATTCCTTGGCTACCTTACAATAAATAAAATTATGGGTATTACCTAAATCAATCAACATTATTACCTTTTTCTTCGTGATGTGTCCTTCTATCTTGAGAGTTTGAGGAGTGATAATTCCTGCCAATGCATTACATGATATGATCGGACTCATTTATTCTTTCTCTAAGGTTGGTTCCTAGTGTATATCCTTTTCTTTTGAATTTTCTTGTTCATTTTCTTCCTCCTCTTCAAAATCTATGTAAAATAAAAATTTTCAGCACACTTATGACCTTTAGTGTATTTTCTATCACAACTGTAGCAAAGCCCTTTTTATCTTTTTTCTTCCAATTGTTGTGGTGTCAACCTTGTAGGTTGTGGAAGTCTAGGAGTACCAACACTTCCATCTTTATAGATGTGAGTGGTAGGTTTCCTTGTCGCCATAATTTTACATTCAATTTTTCTTGCCAACTTGAATTCCTTCTCCAATGGATTAGATTCCCAAACATGAACCTCATGTTGGATGTTATCCTTTTAAGGTACCTATGAAGACATCAAAATTGTGTTCCTATGGAATATCATTTACCCTTATATTCAATTTTTGGAATTCCTCAATGTGCTCCACCACTAAACCCTTTTATTTGATATTTATCAATTGGCTAAAGAAGGTGTTGTTATTTGTATCCTAATAATGTGCTATCATTTCCAACATAAAAATTGACTAAGTGACAATTTTTTTCGGGAGCAAAGCCATTGATACCATAAAAATGTATTTTTTTCTAAATATAAATTTGCAATGTGTACCTTTTGTGTGTTTTGCACATTATTGAGATCAAAATATTGCTCCATCTGTAGTATCCATGTTACGAGATCCTTGCCATCAAAATTCTTCATATCGATCTTTGGAATATGGTGGGTATTCAATCCAACATTAGAGTTTATGAAATCACAATTAACATTTATTTTTTTCTCATCATGAGTTTCCTCTAATATATTTTTTCCATTAGGAATCATTTCTTGTATCAACTTTGTCAAATCTTTCATGTCTTCTTTTAGATCATTCTTCATGTCTTTCATTTTTTCTTCTATACTATCAATCTTAACTTCCATGTATTCCATGCCATTATTCAAAAAATCCATATTAGCTTCCATTCAATTCTTCAAACCATCAATATTAGCTTCCACACCTTTCTTCAAAACATCCATTTCATTTTTTTTCTCTTTGCGAGAGAAAAATTTGGTGCACTTACTCTTGTAATTTTGAGATATCATCTTGCAATTATTCATCTTCATGAGTCATAGTAGAGTATTCTGAGGGCTTAATGGGTGTTGAATTATTTTTAGGGGGAATTTTAGAACCAAATACTGATATCTATGCTTGAATATGCCCTTGGAATCACTTCAAATTGATTTTTCAAACAAGACTTATGCAATTTGAAAAAATAATACTCACATTTTTCTTGCTTTTGAGCAGCTCGATATTGTAATTGAATTATCTTTGTGATTTTGGATCTTCAATATCTGAAATTTGGTCATATAGTAGCCCTCTGAATATTCTTTCGAATGCCATAGGTCTGACCTGATTTGGATTCTTCAAGACAAATTTATGCTCAATATCCCGCAATGACCTAATTATGGACTGGTTCAGTAGTGTGAAATTGTACGATGTGCCATGCATTATTTTTTCCTCCTTCAACTCTAAAATTAATACACAGAAAACTAATGTCCGTGTTCTTTCATTCACTTTTTACAAAATCCCAATCCGATACACAGAGAGAGGGTTATGACGATTTTCCCACGATCATCTCTTTGAGATGAAATTCATGAACCTGAAAAAACCCTAACTTCCATAGATCATATCTTTGAAAATATTGCAAACCAAGATCGAATATTTTTACATGATGTTCTTCAGGATTTCAGCTTCATGTGATAAAAATTTCAGCCTCTGAGCCTTCGTATAAAAAACATTATAGCAAAAATTCCACGATGAATTGTTTGGAGCCGTGAAACCCTAGAATCGAAAGCTCTGATACCAAATGTTATGAAACCAGCTCCAAAAATAAAATAAAAGAGAGATCAACGCATTATAAATGTGCCACTTCAAGGGGGAAACCTCCTTTACATTACATAAATGAACAATTATTGGATGATACAAATGAAAAAACCTCCTTTATATGTATAGGAGTCCATGGGATCACAATATAATCCTAGCCGACCTAACAATAGTAATGTAAGGGCACAATAAAAAAATATGGGGGTTACAGAGGTACAAAAATGACAATAAGGGGGATACACTAACAACAATAATGGACTACACTAGTAATATAGGAACCTAACATACATTAATTTCATTTGTACATATGAGAATTATATGTAAATGAGTATCAATATTAATTAAATAATTAAATTAAAAAATAGAGCTTGAATGAAATCGAAGTTAATAAATATGTATAATTTCAATAATACACATGACATATATATACATACTTGGTGATTCAAATTCTTCACTTGAATTTATTTCAACATCTTCAACAACATCATCAATCATTGGTTCATTATATTTTTTACTTTGTCTTTCAACATTTTCAATTTCATCATCAATGTTATGAGGAATATCTCTCTATGTTTACATTGCAAAATAATTTTCAAATTAGTTTATCAAATAAAAATCAAATTTCACAATACATTAATTAAATTTAAATATCATTTATAGTATTTACATTTACATACCTGCTTCAACTTCTAGTTGAGATTGATTTTCCCTTTCAATATTTAAGTGTTCTTCCTTATTTCTTTTGTAATAGCTTCTTGTGTATTCTCTACAAGCCTCAATGTCTGTGATTCGATCATATTTTCTCTTGAAATTTATTTGATTTCCTAAGATAATTAAATCTATGTTGATTTTTAAAATCCAACCTAAAAAAATCAATTTTAAAATGATGCAAAAAAAAAAAACTCATTTTCAAAATTTAGACAAAAAATCTCACTTTCAAAATTTAGACAAAAAAAATCACTTTAAAAATTCAGCACATAAGACTTACTTTAAAAAAAAAACTCACTTAAAAATTTGAACCAAAAAAAAATACTTACAAAAAAATTCATTTTAAAAATTCAACCCAAAACATTTACTATAAGAATTAAGCCTAAAAAATTTCCTTTAAAAATTAAGCTAAAAAAATTTCCTTTAAAAATTTAGCCCAATAGATTTAGTTTAAAATTTCAGTCCAAATGAGGAAATAGTGCAAAAACAATGTTTTAGCTCCATTTTTTGTATATCATTTGGGCGAAACATTTTTTTTCAGAGGATCGCAACGTTTCAATTTTGCGACCAACAAAACATATTGATAAATTTTTTGCCGAACTTTTCAAATAATTCAGCTGAATTTTTAAAATAATTTGGACGAATTATTTTTCTGTTTATTTAACAAGCCTTGACGACAAACAAAAGCTCGACCAAATGTGTTTTTAGTTCGATCGAACTACTTTAACCTGTAACTCTGTAACAACTCGGATCTTATCACCTTTCTCCAATTTCGGAATGGTTAAACTCCATCAAATTTGGTGAATTTACTTTCAGAACCAATACCAACATTTTCATAATTGAATCTAATTTCAGTAGATATAAATTTTATAGAATTTCATAGATATTCGCTAATTTTAATTAATTTTCTAATAAAATGTGTGCTAAAAATTTCTGAAAGTCATTATGATTTATGAAATCAAAATTTGGTATCTTCCAAAATACATAATAAAAAATATGAAAAAATTATGGTTCATTACATCGGTCTGTCTTTTCTAATGGGTAGTTTTTAGATTTTTAGTTTTTAACCAATATGTTGAGAAGCTTGACGCTATGCTAAACATATTCAAAATCTACAGTTTTTCATATTGGTTCAATTCAAAATATTCTAGTAATTATGATATGCATCAATTGGTTTCGTAAATACAATGATATCAAAGTAAAGTCTGTCTAGGTTGTTGCAACACATTTTTTTTTTGTGAAAAAAAAATTCTTTCGGTAAAAATCACATCCAAATAAATTTGGTCGATGCGTTTCGAACCAGCCAGTGTGGTTCATCATCAGGACTTGATGAAAAATCTGATCAGGATACCCAATTAAATAGATACGAAGCTCCAACTAATCGTTGAAAAATAATGGCTAGTTTGACTAAATCAAAGTCATAGAATCAAAAAGTCAAAAAATATATAGAAAAGGAATAAAGATTATAATATGAATATTATTTATTTTTAATTTTTAATTAATATACAATAAGAATTATTCAAAATATTCTAGAAGATTAAATAAATATAGGATTATTTCTATTAATAGGATGATAGGATTATTTCTATTAATAGAATGATAGTTAAAATATTTATTTTGTTTAATATTATTTAAAAATATAAAAGATTAAATGCTACTATAATATTAAAAAAAATGAAAATAAATAAAATAAAAACAAAAATAAATAAATAATAATAATTTAATTTTTAACAATTTTTATTTTAATTTATTTTATTTGATTTTATTAATTAAAATATATTTATTAAATTCATTTTATTAATATTTATTTATATATTTTTAAAAACTTAATAAATCTCTTTTAATAAAATAAAATAAAATAAACTAAAAATTAAAATAAAATAAAATAAAATAAAATAAAAAATAACTAATAAATAAAAAATAAAAATAAAAAAATTTAGGAATGAAGAGTAGGAATCCAACACCTGCTAACCATCTACCCATTGTCCCTGTTGAGGTTAAGAGGCCTCTTTTTGATTTCCAAGGCTTCTCGCAACTTGGGGTGGTGGAAATGGTCAATCTTCGCAATCACCTTAGCGTCTTCAATGCAAATTGGACCTTTTCTAAGATGCTAAGGTGATTGCGAAGATTGACCATTTCCACCACCGCAAGTTGCGAGAAGCCTTAGAAATTGAAAAGAGACCTCTTAACCTCAACAGGGACGATGGGTGAATGGTTAGCACGTGTTGGATTCCTACTTTTCATTCATAATTTTTTTTTAATTAATTAATTTTTATTTTTATTTTTATTTTTTTAATTTTTAATTTATTTTATTAAAATAGATTTATTAAGTTCTTAAAATAAATAAATATTAATAAAATGAATTTAATAAATCTATTTTATTTAATTAATAAAATCAAATAAATTAAATTAAAATAAAAATTGTTAAAAAATAAATTATTATTATTATTATTATTAATTTTTATTTTATTTTATTTTATTTATTTATTTTAATTTGTTTTTAATATTATAGTAGCATTTAATCCTTTAAGTTTTTAAATAATATTAAATAAAATAAATATTTTAACTATCATTCTATTAATAGAAATAATCCTATATTTATTTAATCTTCTAGAATATTTTGAATAATTCTTATTGTATATTAACTAAAAATTAAAATTAAAAATAAAAATAAATAATATTCATATTATAATCTTTATTCTTTTTATAAATATTTTTTGACTTTTTGATTTTATGATTTTGATTTAGTCAAACTAGCCATCTAGTTGGAGCTTCTCGTATCTATTAAATTGGGTTTCTTGATCATATTTTTCATCATGATTAACCACACTGGCTGGTTCAAAACGCGTTGACCAAATTTATTTGGATGTGATTTTTACGGAAAGATTTTTTTTTTTTTTCACAATCTATGGATCACAGAAGCAATATTCCTAATTTTTTTTTTTTTTCAAAAATGCCAACCTAACAAATAATACACTAGTGCCAAAAAAACATTACTTTTATGAATTCTTTGATTTTTAAAGAACACGTTGTCAAACAATTGCGAAGTTAACATATGAAAATGTGAATACAAAAATTCCAAAATATAAGTAATAGAAAACTAATAAAATTTCTAACAAGTTTTCTTTTTATTGTAACATAAAATTCTAAATAGAAAAATTGCGTTGGCTTTTACTATGGATACTCAGCCCACTTTACCATAGATATTATTAACCATACCATACCATAAACCAATACCATGTCTGATCAATACCATATGCCCAAAATCCATATTTTATTTCACAATCAAAATATTATATATATATATATATATATATATATATATATATATATATATATATATATATATATATATATATATATATTTTAATTTAATTTTATTACATTTTTGGGTCAAGGGAGATTCTCCATCCCAATATGAAAGAGTTATTGTAATATCCAGTTATATTATTTTATATAAACATTTTGACTCTAATAATTAAACTAGCTAAATTCATCTTAAGTTTAGATCTATTAACGTGACTGCTGCCACTGTAGGGTGCCTTGGTTTCGTTTTTTCCTTTTTTAATCTCGGCTGTTTTTAAAGAATTTTAGGCAAAATGAACTCTTATATCATGTTAAGAAATGAAAATTGTGGAACACAAGTGCTTTTTATCAATTAAATAAAATTATATAGGAAACTTCAATGATAAATGATTTTAGTGAGACTAAATTATTATTTAATTTTCTAATTCACTAACATTTAGATAAACTAAACTCTTAGCACATGGTTGAAATTAGATTCTCCAACATATTGTTGCACGTAGTTGAATATTGTCAACCTATCCTCCTCATGCATTTCTTCTAAATTGAATTCAACTATCCTACTGTCAACATAACCCATTCTTAGTTTTTCGCCCTTTCTACTTTGCTATTTTTTCCATATCTTCTATATCATCTTCACCGTAACAACTTCACTTTCAAAGAGAGGTTATAAACGTCTCAATTTTAATAGTCTTGAGGTTATAAATATCTTACTTTTAAAATTAGTGTTAACTTGAACTCATAATAGTCTCAATAATGACTATATTGTTACCCAACTCATGAGTTAACTTAGTCATATCTGTCTCAATAATGACTATATTGTTATCCCAATTAATGAGTAATATTGTTACACACGCGCAATGAATTTTAATGACAACTTACATGAAAAGACCATACCATAATCTATCTTAATATTACACACCCACAGTGAATTTTAGTTACAACTGACATTGAAAGTCCATATAACCCCACGGGGACACCATAATCTATCTTAAGCTCTTTTAAGATTAAAAAAATGGCTAAGATTACGTGTCGGCTTATATAATGGTCTTCAAAACGCCAAAGGTATATAAAATAAGTACCTCGTTGAAAATGATGGAAGAGCAACTCAGGAGATCCTCACGACTAAAATTTAAATCGCCAACTGAAACACATTGTAAATCGAGAAAAAAAAAATCGAATAATTATGGAGGCGCAGTGGCAGGTATTAGTTAGCTCTTCCACTATTGCGGCAGTACTCTTCGCAATAGCGTTACTCATCTACTTAATCAAAGAAATTTGCACTGATTTTTTTTCGCCGCCTTGGATGATCATCTTCGTCCAAGAATTGAACGATAATAATGGCCTCTCTGATGAAGAAATAGCGGCACTGCAATCTTTCAATTACTCAGCAGAAGGGAGATCAGAAGAGGCGGAGGAGGAGCGTTGCAGTATTTGTTTGCGTAGAATGAAGGAAAATGAAGAAGCGCGATTGCTCCCTCGGTGCACCCACTGCTTTCACAAGGTCTGCATCGATTCATGGTTGCGTTTGAAGGCGACGTGCCCTCTCTGTAATTCTTTAGTGCTCCCTGAAAATCATTCTAACGTTAATGAAGACCAGAACGAAGCCGTTGATGTAGTGATTGACGACACACCCGCTACTCCGCCTGCTGCTCAGGAGAACGTGCAGTTCACCGTCACGGTTAACGCTGACTATCACAATACCATAGGAGCAACCAGTGGCCCAAATGTTTAGGTTTTTTGTTTTTGGTAATAGAGTTTCGATCTCTTTAGTTACAATGTTTAGGTTTTTTTGTGTAATGGAGTTTCGATCTGGTTAGTTACAATGTTTAGGTTTTTTTGCCGTTTAGATTAAACTTTGGTGCTTGTATTATCATTTTCCATTTATTACGACGATAAGCATACTTTCTGTTGAACATTGTCAATCCGTATATTGAAAATGGATAGATTAATGTTTTTTAATTTACATATAGTTATTTATCAAAGATGTAGTTATATGATTGTGGTTATTTTTGTATTTTTTTTTTATATTGATAGATGAAATTTCAAATAAGAATTGATATAATTATATTAATAAATATGGTTTATTTATTTGATAATTTAAGCATAGTAATTTTATTATTAGTAATTCAAAAAATATTTACAATAAAATTAGATTATAAATTATGGTAAATCATGTGAATATTTAAATTTATAAAACAAATGATTTATAAAAACTAATAGTTTTATTCAAACTACTAACTTTGAAATGGGAAAATGATATAAGTTTCTGTATATATTCTCAATAAGGGGTTAGGGGAAACATTTCCATTATGCATTTTATCCTTAGGGTGCCAATATTTATGGCAATCATTTTAGTTTAGGAGATTTCCCTCTTGGTGCATCCTTTTTTCATGGAAGTAATCAAATTTTTAGGAGTCCCTTTTCCATTAAGGGGCCATATCCTAGGGGAAATAACCCTTTTGTTGCTACCATGATTCTTGGAGCTAACCCCTTGGGAAATCCAACTTCATCAATAGGCTCTTTAGCTTATAGAAACAAATATAGGTTGTGTCACATAATCCATTTGGGTCATAAGGATTAATTCTTGGTCCTAGAATTTATTCAACTTATCTTTTTTTGTTAAAAGATACTTTATTGATTCGTATAAGTTGATTAACGATCCCATCAAACACAATCCTACATGAATAATTGTCCTAGTGAAGTTACGTATTTGCATTCCCAAATTTGATGATAAACTAAGAGAAGATCCTGCCACACATTAGAACATATAAGCTATGGTACTTTTTTTCATAAAAGCTACTAGGCCTTGGCGAGGGAAACCTGTTTCAAGTACTCAGCAGAAGGGAGATTAGACGAGGTGGAGGAAGAGTGTTGCAACATTTTCTTGTGGAAAATGCAGGAAAATGAAGAAGAGTGATTTCTTCCTAGGTGCACCCAATTCTTTCACAAGGTGTGAATTGATTATTGGTTGCATTTGAAGGAAACATACCCAATCTGTAACTCTCTAGTGCTCATTGAAAATTTTTCAAATGTTAATGAAGAGCAGAAGGAAGTGGTTGATGTAGTGATTGACGGCATCCCAATACTTCGCGTGCTCCTTAGGAGAATGTGCAGGTCACAATCACGATTAACGCTATTGATCACAATGCCACATGAGAAACTAGTGGCCCAATCACTAGTAACATCGACCATCACAACACCATAGGAGCAACCAGTGGCCCATGATATTAAAACATTCAATATACATTGTGCTACTAAAGATTTTATAGGCTTACTAATATCCTAGTAGTTCAAAACTTTAATGTAGTTACAATGCATGTTATTTTTTTTCCATTCAGATTTATGTAAATTAAATTTTGATCAACTTGTGTGGTGATTTTCCATTTATTATGAGGATAGAAATATTTTCTATATAACATTGAAAATGGGTAGATTGATGTTTTACCCATCATCTTTGTCCTCTATTTACTCACCCTAATCTATTCTCTTCTTAGCAGTTTTTTCTTGAAGATGAGTCTTGATTTAGACTCGAAACGTAGACTAAAAATGAAGACTGTGGAGATTCTAAGTTTTCCATCTAAAAATATGTACCGCAAAAACCTACAATCTATCATTGTTACCCTATATGGAAGGGATACATGGATTGAGATTCGTAATCTCGAAAAAACAAGGATAAAAATTCAAAGAAGAGAAGCATATCTTGCATTCCTAAAACATTGTAGTGATTCTAAAAATATTAGAAACTAGTTGGCTCTTTTACCCATCATATTTTTTCTCTATTTATTCACCCTAATCTATTCTCTTCTTAGCGGGTTTATCCTGAAGATGAGTCTTGATTTAGACTCGAAACATAGTTTAATGTTCCAAAACTGGAACTATCTACTCCATCGGGAATAACTTAAGATATTCCAATATTCCAACTCCAGGAGTATTAACAATCAACATTGAACTATTTAAGAGATTGACTGTTAGGGGAATTTACTGGATATGTCACCTTCACAAGGAAGGATGAGACCCAGAGGCTACCTGGCCCACTAGCAGACTCTGTCAATAGAACTTGTCAAAAGCTAATAATTCCCTTCAAGGAATTTTTGCAATGCCTCCCATGGGAACGTTGTATAAGGAAATACTTGAAAATAAAATGTTGTATAGTGTTGGGATCCTCTTATACATATAATAGGGAGTCTAGATGCAGAAAGAGAGCTGAAACAAATAGATATAGGTGGGTTAAATAGATCTCCCCACCCTAGGTGCATCACAAATCAGCTCAAAGAGTGAGCTACAGCAATATGCAAAACATCAATCTGAAACTCTACAAATATGAATGTATCATGAGAGGGTAAATACTACAGCCATCATCATATTAATATATCAGCAAGATTATACAGAAATATCATAAGGAACAAGGCCCTCAAGCTTTTAGAACCAACCTCCAATGAATAAGCAGTGTAATACATGAGATGATGCTGCTGCACAAAATGTCAGAGAGCAGTGACTGCATAGTCTCTATGAGAAATGTAGTTGCTGAATACATAAAAAATGATAATGTAGTTGAAATATACAAGAAAATGGCCCAAGAGAGGAAAATGGGCTCAATACGGGATTTCTAGCCAATCTAGGAGAGATTGCTAGAAATGTCAGATAAAATACAATAGTGACAAACAAATTGTCACTGCAACTGAAACCAAATGAATATGAGGCTATGGCTGATCTAAAATGATGATGCCCTCCTCTAATAATGCCCTCAAGGGAAAAGGGGTTGATCCCCTTTTTCTCAAAAGCACTCCTCCTGATGAGCATAAGAATCTCCCTCAACATTGCCCTCATGGAATAACACAGTTTCTCCAAATGACTGCACAGTGGGAGATGGTAAATGAGTGGCCTAATGCCACAGATCTGAAATATGGTCCAAGATACCTCTCTACAGCTCCTCCAATGAATAGATCACTCCTCCACTGAAAAGCAAGTAAGGAAAGACTCTATGAGTTCCTCTACTGCTACCCCAGAAACACAGCACCATCCTGCTACAAAAATAATGCTGCAACTGAAGGATTGAGCTTGGAAAAATGCTGAAATGAGGAAATGCAGCTCAAATCCTCTCCTCCCATGAGGAAGAGGTGGGGGATCCCCGCCTGGGAACACCCCCAGTGCTCAAGAGCACTGCAATCCTGCTAAACAGCTCGGATGTGCAAGTCCTCGGCCTCACTATGAAATTTTTGAATAAAAAACATGAACAAATGAGCTGTTATCTTCTCTCTTATAAAGCAAATGAACTCTCTTTCACCATAGTTCCCACAATTAGGGTTTCCATTCACTTTTGAATGCTTTCCCTCCAAAAACTGTGTTGTCTTCTAAAGCAAGCCACCCCTCTAAGGCAGCGATGTTGAATTGGTCAAAGATGGCCAACTCAAAGTGATCCTCATCATGTTAACACCATTAGGTGTTTATTTCAGCTGCTTATTTATCCTCCTTCCTCATAAGGAGTGTTATTTCTCTATTACCAAGGGGTTAAGGGGTCTCCTTACCCATTTTATTAAGCAAAAATAAAATATGCCACTATAATGTTCCATTTTAGCTTGAGGCTAAAATTGGGAACATTACAGTCCTCGCCTCCCACATGTTGCTTGTCCCCAAGCAACTGCATAGAGAGAACAAAAATTTCTCCCCCTTTTTCTCTTGTGGCCTCCTCATCAACAATTTCCACCGCTGCTCAAGATATGCTGCACTAACACTGTCCTCCAATGCCTCTTCCCAAGCATGCAAACTGGAATGGTGCACCTTACGGAAAAATAGAAGGTGTAGGTGTAAATCTCCTTGCTATGTCATGGCCTTCTCAAGGTGGGAGTGATGACATGCATGAGAAAATAAAATCCTACTGATGATCCCCTCATCCATGCTATCATCTAAATAGAGATATTGCCCCCGATTCTGTGCAATGTAATGGGGTTGAATGGAGAGTTTTGCTGCTTCATCCCAATAAGCCCTTCTCTCCCTCTGTAGTACATATGGGTCTGCCTATGTCCTTGGGCTGAAATGGTATGGCCTCCAATAGTGGCCCAAGCTACCCCATCAAAATATTCAACCATGAAATGCCTCTTCAAATTCTCCAAGTGGTTTGCCCCACAAGAAGAGAAAAGTAATAATATGGCAATCATGGTTTGCCCATGGTATCTCCTGCAATATAGAACATGTGTAATGGGGAGAATAGTGCTCCCAATGGGCTGTCCCAACATATAAGTCACTCTCCAAATAGTGCTCCCTATGAATAAATAAGCATCAGCAATACAAGGTAGCATAATACAATAAGAGCAAGTTGTCACAAGACAACTAGAGAGTGGGTCACTGCTCCTCTCATGGGACCAACACAGTGAGCCTCTTGCCTGCATCAAAAATATATATAACAAGTGATTTCCTAGCCAATTTTTTGCTGCCACACACATCTCAAAAGATAGGAACATGAAAACATAAATTGGTGCCAATGATGCACACCCAGGAGCATGTAGCTCCCTCCACAAACCACCATAAGGATAGTCCATTCTTCTGCTACAAAAGTCTACAAATACATCCTTGTACATTATGCAAGAAGGAATAACTCTTATTGACTCATCATGCTGCTCAAACAAGGAAGGATAGTACAATACTAAATGTGAGATTATGCCTTCTCCAATTTGTACTTGAGCTCTTGAGCTGAAATGGCCCAACTGAGAATTTCCCTCTACCTCCAATGAGTAGGGAAGTGGCTGTGAGGTTCTCTCAACCATAATCAAGCAGGCTATGCATCTCTCCCTATGCTGATAGGTGCCATGATGAATTCCCTCCAAGTGAACTCCTTTAGCCAGTCAAAGTATGCATCCAAGTGCATAGCTAGGAAGTCCTCATGTGCTGCATGCAATAATTTCTCCTTGAGAATAGAAATTCTAGTCAAGAAGAGTCTGCCATGATGATAGATGATCATGTCATCCACTAAGTATCTTCCATCTCCATCAAGGCCATCCAAGAATCATGCATGCACCAAGATCCTGGGAATACTCAACAAAATCTAAGTCCTCCACCTTGGATCAATCCTCCACATAGGCAACGCTGGTGTTCTGCAATATAGTGCTCCCTCACACTGTTGCTTGCTAATTTGACATCCCCCATGCCAAATTCATCCTCCAAGTTGCTGCCATGCCCATCATGCAGCTGCTCATGCTCAAATAGAAATAAGGTCCTCCGAAAATGAGCCTCCCATGAGAGACTATCACCTCCAAAGAATCCCCCAATCCTAGCCAATGTAAGCATGAGTGGCCTCCATCTACTACAATGCATGAAAGGGTCCCTCCTCAAATGAAGAATCCTCTATTCAAACAAATCCTTGGAGCAGCCATCCTCCATCATGAAGATGCTATCCTCCAACCATGCAAAAAACTCTATCAGCGCAGTAAGACTGATGAAGATGGGTGATACTGAAAATGAGAGAGTATATCTCTCCTCCTTGAGTTTACCCAAAAACTTCTGCATTGTGTTCGATCCCTCTAGTGTCTTCACCCCTCTAAAATCCATGGGTGGTGAACCAAATGGAATGATGTCTCTCATCAACTCTAAATCAAGTGGCCTCCTAGGTGGAATGCCACCATAAAGTGAGACATCATGCTCTGAAATAGACTACATGTATGAGTGGACTGATTTGTCCCTCTCTCCTCTGCACAGTGCAGTATCTTTCCCTTGTGTAGAAAGTTTCTGAAATGGATATGGGTGAATGCCCATCATCCCTCCATGTTGATCCTTCTCTTCCCCTTCCATCTCACAATCCCCAGCAAGTGCTACATAGGGCTCCAGAATTTTTCCTTGGTTCCCACACGTAAAAATATTTGGAACTCCCTGCAAAGATACAAGGGCTCCTCTAGTGGAAGTAATAGCTCCCTTATCACCTTCATGTGGTGATGGATGTCCTCCCAGTGTGACAACACTGTTGACTCCTTCCACTGCATGCAAAGTGTTTGTGTTTATGTCACAATGAGTTTCACCAAGTTCTTCCATCAAACCCTTAGTGAAAGCTTCATGTGTTTTTGCATTTGCATGGCAATGTAAAATGGGACCTTCAAACCAAAAAACATGAGCCATACCTTTGAGTTGCAGAACTGCTCCTCCAATGGCCTCATCTCCTTACTTTATCCCCTTTGCAAATGGAAAAAGTACTGCACTGTGGATCTGCATGTGTGGTTGAATGCTCACACCCATCATGACAAAACTAGGGTTTTCTCCATCCACAACCCTTTTCAGAAAAACTTCCCACTGTTCCCTTTCATCAAGATTTTCAATGATGTCCTTGATGGTCTGGAAAAGAAGAAGGGAAACCTCCTCTTCCATCATTCCTCTTTCCTTGTCTCCTTTGTAAATCTCCTCTCCTTGGAGAGAAGCTCCTCTTTCTGATTGCATTGGATCTTGGGCACAGGCTAAGCCAAGATCATGCTCTAATACCACTGTAATGTTCCAAATCTGGAACTATCTTCTCCATCAGGAATAGCTTAAGATATTCCAATATTCCAACTCCAAGAGTATTAACAATCAACACTGAACTATTTCAGAGATTGAATGTTAGGGGAATTTACTGGATATGTCACCTTCACATAGAAGGATGAGATACAAAGGCTACCCGACCCACTAGCAGACTCTGTCAATATAACTTATCAAAAGCTAATAATTCCCTTCAAGGAATTTCTGTAATGCCTCCCATGGGAACGCTGTATAAGGAAATAATTGCAAATAAAACACTGTATAGTGCTAGGATCCTATTATACATATAATATGGAGTCTAAATGTAGAAAGAGATCTGAAACAAATAGATCTAGGTGGGTTAAACATATCTCCCCACCCAAGGTGCATCACAAATCAGCTCAAAGAGTGAGCTACAACAATATGTACAACATCAATCTCAAACTCTGCAAATCTGAATGTATAATGAGAGGGTAAATACTACAGCCATAATCATATTAATATATCAGCAATATTATACAGAAATATCATGAGGAACAAGGCCCTCAAGCTTTTAGAACCAACCTCCAATGAATAAGCAGTGTAATACATGAGATGTTGTTGCTGCACAAAATGTCGGAGAGCAGTGATTGCGTAGTCTCTATGATAAATGCAGCTACTGAATACATAAAAAATGATAATTTAGCTGAAAGATACAACAAAATGGCCCAAGAGAGGAAAATGGGCTCAATATGGGATTTCTAGCCAATCTAGGAGAGATTGCTAGAAATGCCGGATAAAATACAATAGTGACAAACAAATTGTCACTGCAACTGAAACCAAATGAATATGAGGCTATGGCTGATCTGAAATGATTATGCCCTCAAGGGAAAAGGGGTTGATCCCATTTTTCTCAAAAGCACTCCTCCTGATGAGCATAAGAATCTCCCTCAACACTACCCTCATGGAATAACATAGTTTCTCCAAATGACTGCACAGTGGGAGATGGTAAATGAGTGGCCTGATGCCACAGATCTGAAATATGGTCCAAGAGCCCTCTCGACAGCTCCTCTAATGAAGATATCACTCCTCCACTGAAAAGCAAGTAAGGAAAGACTCTATGAGTTCCTCTGCTGCTACCCCAGCAACACAACACCATCCTGTTACAGAAATAATGCTACAACTGAAGGAGTGAGCTTGGAAAAATTCTAGAATGAGGAAATGCAACTCAAATCCTCTCCTCCCATGAGGAAGAGGTGGGGTATCCCCGCCTAGGAACACCCCCAATTCTCAAGAGCACTGCAATCGTGCTAAACAACCCGGATGTGCAAGTCCTTGGCCTCACTACGAAATTTCTGAATCAAAAACATGAACAATTGAGCTGCTATCTTCTCTCTTATAAATCAAATGAACTCTCTCTCACCATAGGTCCCAAAATTAGGGTTTCCATTCACTTTTGAATTCTTTCCCTCCAAAAACTACGTTGTCTTCTAAAGCAAGCCACCCCTCTAAGGCAACGCACTTGGTTAAAGATGGCCAACTCAAAGTGATCCTCATCATGTTCACACCATTAGGTGTTTATTTCAGCTACTTATTTATCCTCCTTCCTCATAAGGAGTGTTATTTCTCTATCACAAAGGGGTTAAGGGGTCTCCTTACCCATTTTATTAAGAAAAAATAAAATATGCCACTATAATGTTCCATTTTAGCTTGAGGCTAAAATTGGGAACATTACACATAGGCTAAAAATGAAGACTTTCTAGATTCTGAGATTTACATCTAAAAATTTACACCACAGAGACCTAGAATCTATCATTGTTACCCTGTACAAAAGGGATACATGGATCGAGATTCATAATCTCGAAAAAACAAGGATAAAAATTCAAATAAGAGAAGCATATCTTGCATTCCTAAAACACTGTCGTGATTCTAAAAATATTAGAAACTGGTCGGCTCTTTTACCCATCATCTTTTTTCTCTATTTATTCACCCTAATATATTCTCTTCTTAGCAAGTTTGACCTGAAGATGAGTCTTTATTTAGACTCGAAACGTAGACTAAAAATCAAGACTGTGGAGATTCCGAGTTTTGCATCTAAAGATTGATGTTTTTTTAATTTAAAATTTTATTTTATAGTTTTTTTATCAAATATGCAGATATATTTTTATGGTTACTTTTATATTGATCAATGAAATTTCAAATATAGTTGATATATGATGAAATTTCAAAAAGAATTTACCATAAAATTGCCTTACAAATTATCAAATATGAAATGAGATCATGTAAAAATATAGTTTTATTAGAGCCATTAACTTTGAAATAGGAAAATGACATCATATTTATTTGTTAATTGCATTTACTAATATAATTATTTGAATTAGTAACCTTATACTTTATCTAATTACCAATTTGAAAAAAAAATAAAAAAATAAAAAATTTTAAAAAAATAAATTTATTTAATTACCTATTTGAAAAAAAGAAGAAAATAATAAATAGTTTTAAAGTAAATAATATATTTCTACTTAAAATTTACAAATGTAAAAACTTCAATGAATAATACTATGTTTGAATCTGACCAATCATTCTATATAAATTGTTCTTAATTTAGATTTGGATGGTGGATAGTAAAAAAAAAAAATCTTAATTTAGATTTGGATGATGGATAGTAAAAAAAAGTTCTTAATTTAGATTTGGATGATGGATAGTAATATATATATATATATATATATATATATATATATATATATATATATATATATATATATATATATATATATATATATATATATATATATATATATATATATATATATATATACAAAGTATTTGTTGAAGAATTGGAGAGAATATTTTTCTTTAATGAAATGAGGTTGATTTCAAATAAATGTTAATAATATGATAATGTGTTATAAATGAAATGATTATGTTAGAAAGTAATAATAGATATTGACCTTGTTTATTATAATAGTTATGTTTATTATTTATGGTAACTAGCAATTGCACCATATGTTGCAAAAAGCAGTAACATAGGAATAGGTAGTATAAAGGAAATGAGTAGTATCGAGGAAAAAATATGTTATGTGATTTAATTGAATATTTAACTTATAAATATGAATTATTTTATTTTAAAAAAATTATAAGTTTGGAGAATAATTTGGATAAAGAAATTGGTTTTTTTATAACCTAGTTAGTAGTACAGAGGTAATGAGTAGTATAGAGGAAAAAATATGTGATATGTTAGGTGATTTAATTGAATATTTAACTTATAAATATGAATTATTTTATTTAAAAAAAATTATAAGTTTAGAGAATTGTTTGGATAAAGAAATTGGTTTTTTTATAACCTAATAGGATATAAATAAATATAATTATTTTTTAAAATAAAATAAATAACATGTTTATTATTAAATAAATAAATTTCTAACTTTTCCATATTTGCGACTACAAGCGTCGTGTTTACCAGTGTTTTGTACATACATTTATCTGTCGCCTATTACAAGTACAACATTACATATCATAATCAACATTTCTTCTCTAATCTATGCGAAAGATGATAATAATAATTGATGTACCTGTGGTCCTTTCAATTTTGTTTCATAGCCCAGTACTTTGCCCCCCATGAAGATTGTAAACAAAATTTTCTTTCTATCCAGATTTTCTTTGACCTTCCCAAGAATGTCCATAGGATTATCCAACTTCTCCATTGGTATCCCAACATGTAAATACCCAAAACGGTTTCCCCAAGCTGCTTCACTGCTGGGTTTAACCATTTGTTTCATGTAATTGCACATTTCCATGTGTTACATACAAAAATAAACATAGCATTAGAACTGCAACGGAAAAAGTTGTAAAGTTCATGAAATTATACCTTGGAGCCTAACCTGGCTCTTGTTTTCCTCAAGGCCAATGCTATTAGTTTCAACTATTCCAATGCCCCAACATTGTTCTCATCTGCATTGAAAATATCAAACTATTAGCAGTAGTTAATTACCATTAAAAATACACAATGAGTAAGAGAAAGCATTCATGATTTCGTTGCAGGACGACCAAGAGTAATCCATAGGTATCATTGAATTCCATAGAAAACCACGCCCATTATCACATCATTCATTGTCTCTAAAAAAAAGGTGCAGAGTTGAGCCAACCGAAATCTATTTGCATACAGTTTCAGAAGCTAACAGTTTTTGAATATTGATAAATAGACATTCGTCCCACAGTTATCATTGAAGTCCGTAGAAAACCATACCCATTATCACATCATTCACTGTCTATAAAACAAAGGTGCAGAGTTGAACCAACAGAAATCTAGTTGCATAAATTTTTAGAAACTAACAGTTTTCGAATATTGATAAAAAAACATTTTGATGTGTTGAATATCTTCCATTGTAAAAGTTACAGAAGCCATGAATTTGCACATCCACTCCACTCTAGGACCTCCCCGAATTGGCAACTCACTATCGTCCATCCATTTCATTATTAATAAACTACTGATAAAATCGAGAAGTGTGTACCACATTATAAGCGCAACAGTGAATAGCCGCTGGCATTATGAATGGTGAACCAGTGGACTTGGGATTTATGAGATTTTGTCAAGATTTGTGTACATTCAGAAGTGGGACAGCTACAATTATCAGTCTTGGTAGAGGCACGGGAAAGCATTAAAGACATGAGAGAATCTCCATCTCCTAGCGTATGATGCAGGTTGATAATAATTTTTGTTGATGCTCTGTTGATCTTGTAGTTGAGAAAATGAAACTCCCAAAGAAGACGAGAAGGGGGAAGTGATCCAGATTTATGCAAGAACGCAACAAAATACACATGTAACCATAAATACAAATATGCAGCAGAAATAACACTTCATTTCATTAATATCAAATAACTGAAATTTGCTTATAGACAAAATAGATATAAACTAGCTAGGGCACTGGTAGCTTATCTCTGAGAAGAGATGTGGCGGCTACAGGTCTTTGAACTGAGTTACAATGAGGCTTGAGGGCCTATTTATTATTTTGAAACAATGGAAAACCCTAACCCTAGGAGATGAAGCACCAAAACTATGGGCCCCGTTTGGGTAAATTGGTGTTTCAACTTCGCGGGGACGTAAATTTGGCATATGATCCTTGTTTGACGTGCACCATATCTCCTTATAAAGATATATCTGAGGACTAAAAATTTTGATGCAAGAAAGAAAAGCTTGGTCACTCTCGGTTTTCCCAAAAAACATCGTTTAGGGCCTCAAAGTGGCTCCAGAAGTTCAGGACCCAAAAAATTGTCAAAAATAGTAAGTTGTGCCGAAACTGAAAAACTGAAAGAGATAATGGTGGGGCCCCAAGTGGAATAGGTGGGTGGCCACCAATATCCACCTAGATCATTCCTCCCCCCTTAGGAAGAAATGGTTCCCATTATGTTGAGTTCCTCCATGAGATGAGGAAAATTCTGCTGAACTTGGTCCCTGGTGAACCACTTGCCTTGGTGTAGGAGTTGGCCAGCTTTGAAAACCCGATACAGTTGGATCTTCTGTTGGCGAGTGTTCTTGATTTTCATGTCCATGATACAATCCGTGGTGGCCTATTCCATGCAGTCTGGGTTTAACTCTGTTGTTGTGATTTGTTTTGCAATGTCAGAGGTGTCCAGTAGAGGTGGGAAGTAGGGACGAATGCGGTCCACATTGAATACTGGGTGCAGACCAAGGAATGGTGGAATACTGAGCTCGAAGACATTGTTCCCTACCGCCTTGGTGATGGTGTACGACCCATATCGGAGCGGGAGAATCTTACGGTCGGGTCCAATGAGGCACTCCTTCTACAAATGTAGCCACACTTTTTCGCCCACCTGGAAGTTGTGTGGTACCCGATGTTGATCATGTCATTGCTTGTACTTAGCATTGGCTCTGTCCAATATGTCATGAACTTGTTGGCAGATGTGCTGAATGCATTCGATGAAGCTATTTACTTTGTCAGATTTAGACTGAACATGAGTTGAATCGGCCTGAGTAGGCGTAAATGGCATGGCTATGTCAATGGGACATAGTGGCTAGAATCCCAAGCCCAGCTGAAAGGGGTTGTGGTCGGTTGAGTTGTGGAGAGCCCAATTATAACTGTGTTGCACATAGGGGAGGCTCTCATCCCATGTGCATGGATTATTTTAATTTTACATGTGAAAAATGTGTACAATCATCCTGTTGACGACCTATGTATGGCCATATGTTTAGGGATGGAAAGTTGTGGACTTGGTGAGCTTAGTGTCCAACATTGACCAGAGGCTCGACCAAAATATGTTGAGGAACTTGCTGTCGTGATCTGATATGATAGACTATGGGATCCCAAAGTGCACCCACACTCATTAAAAGAAGAGTTTAGTAGTGGCTTCTACTGTGATATTCTTCTTGCAGGCCACCATAATGGCCATCTTCGAAAATTTTTCGACGACCATGAAAACATAGTCGTTTCCCTACTTAGTAGAAGGAAAGCCTCACATGTAATCCATGGAGATGGATTCCCAAGGTCGACTAGGGGTACGTAACAGAGTATAGAGGCCTTGCTTCTTGATGGTCGATTTGGAAATGGCGCAAGTAGTGCAGGATCTGATGTACTTCCCGACATCCTGTCGAAGGTTCGACCAATAGAAATACTTGTGCAGTACTGCCACTATTTTATCTACCCAAAAATACCTAGCGACCTGATTGTAGTGTGCTTCCAATATCATCTTCGCATGCTCACTTGAAGGAACACAAAGGTGTCCCAGGTGACATAACAGTGCATCTTGGAGGTGAAAATTTGGAACTTACATACCCCCCAAGAGTGCCTTGTATGTGTGGCCGAATTCTGGATCGCTCTTGTAGAGAAGTGACGAATCAGAAGTCTCGTTCCCACAAGAGTTGAGAACGGTGGTTAGTGCCACGATCGGTGGTCAGCTGAGGTAGTCTGCAACATTATTGGTGCTACCCTTCTTCAAATGAAACTACTGCAGATATGTGGACCACTTCTGATGGCGATCATTCTGTAAATTCCCTTTTGTTTGTATGAAATGAAGGGTTGGGTGGCCTGTGTGGATGATTGTTTCCTTCCCCAAAATGTAATGCTTCCATTGTCAACAAGCCCACATAATGGAATACATTTCTTTGTCATCAGTGGGATACTTGTGAACTGTGTCGGACAATGTCTCACTGTGATATGCCACTGGATGCCCCTGTTGAATAAGAACTACCTCAATAGCATAGTCAAAGGCATCAGTCTCGATCTCAAATGGTTTTTGCAAGTCTGGTAATGTGAGAACTGGGGCATAATAGAGGTGATGTTTCAATTCTATGAATGCCTTTTGTTGAGATTTCGACCAAAATAATTTTTCTCTCGCTCCTCCCTCAGTGACTTGACTCAAGGGCCAAGTGATATGAGAGAATCCCAACACGAACCTGTGGTAGAAATTAGCAGGACCTAGAAAGCCGCGAAGCTCTGTTACAGTGGTTGGGGCTGGGCAGTCTCGAATGACTTAGATCTTGGTTGGATCCACTTGCACCCCCCTTTCATAAATAATGTATCCCAGATATTGAACCTGGGTCATGCCAAAAGTTCACTTCTCCAAATTGGCACACAACTTGTATTGCCGTAGTGTTTAGAGGACTTTTCGGATGTGGTGGAGGTGCTCTTCCCAAGTCTGGCTGAAGATCAGAATGTCATCCAAGTACACTACTGCAAATGAGTTGGTGAATCGCCTCAAGATGTTTTTCATTAACCTCATTAAGGTTGTCAGAGAATTCGTCAACCCGAAAGGCATGACCAACCATTAGAAAAGGCCCTCCTTGGCTTTGAAGGAAGTCTTCCACACATCGGAGGGTTCGATGGGTACTTAGTGATACCCAGACTTCAAGTCGATCTTGCTGAAATATTTTTCCCGTTTGAGTTGTTCTATAAGGTCATCAATCTGTGGGATCGGGTACCTATTCCAGACAGTGATCTTATTCATTGCCCGATAGTTAATACAGGGTCTCCAAGTCCCATCCTTCTTCTGTACTAACACAATCAAGCTCCCACAAGGTGATGAACTTGGTCGAATGTGACCTTTCTGCAGATGCTCCTAAATCTGCCTCTTGATTTCATCGTTCTCCAGAACAAAGCGCTGATAGATCGGTCTGTTGGGTAGCGGCGCACCTGGGGTCTGATCAATGGGGTGCTTGACCTAACATTACAGAGGAACCCCTGTGGGTGAGGTGAAAATGTCCCCGTACTCTTCCACAACCTTGTCCATTTTTTGTTGTCGTGCAGAGAAGCCATGTCTGGAGGTCGTGGCCACAGTCTTCTTCTTGCCTTGGGGGCGGATCATCAGGAAACCAAATTTCTTGGTTTGGGAAATGAGCTTACTACATTATTTTGCAGTAACCATAGAGATAGTGGTAGGCAATGGTACCTCTCGTATCCTGTACAACATATTTCCCAAGGTAACAATAACAGCACAAGGCCATGACTCATACACATCATGTTGCTTCCACAAGTATGGTTAGCCTAATAATACATCAGAAACATCAATAGGAGCAGTGTCACATAATAACTCATCCATGAAGGGCTTGATGCTATAGGAAAGGCATCATTGTTGGGTGACACAGAGATCCCGTTCTTGGTGCAGCCACCCAATGGTGTATGGTTGTGGGTGTGTTGTGATCGACAAGCCCAACTGCTTCACGACATATACTTAAATGAGTTTCTTTTGGATCCCATTATTGAAAATGAATTATAGCGGGGAACCCTTTACCCACATCTGGGAGTGGAAGAGACGTTCTACCTCCTTTGGATCTTTCGGTTCCTCCTTCTGGATCTTCGCAGTGGTAATAGTGGCGTTGGGATCTACATCATTAATATTTTTCCCTTTGTCATTTCCCTTTTCAGGTTTTAATTCAGAGTCGTAGCATGCATATGATTTAGAGGCCCTCATTTCGGCCACGAGTGACTGCTTGGCCCGACACTCACTGGTGTTGTGAGTGGAGCTCTTATGGAACTCACACCACTTTCTCATGTCCTTCTTTGGCTTCGTGGTGTTGTTCTTTTCTTGTGGCTTTGGAAATTTGTCTTGGGCCACCATGCCTTGGCTTTGTCATTTTTTCTGCGGTTTGGGGGCACATTTCCCTTGCTTTTTATTTGCAGATCCAAAGTCTCACTTCTTTTGCTTGAATTTCTGCTCAATCTTGGCAACATATCGGTATTTCGTACCAGGCGAGGAGATGTCGAGGAACTCCATTTCCTCCTGAATGTATCTGTGTAGACAATTGCAATACTTTAGCACAAAATTTTTCTCCAAATATTTGATACCCAACTTTGTTGGAAGAGTATGGAACATATTCGTCAGCTCATGCACATCTTGATCCCTTTGTCGCTGTAGCGTGGTCCATTGTATGTACTTGTCCTCATAGCTCCCCACGAGATAGTATTGTTCCTTGATGGCATCTCAAAAATAATTCCAAGTGGGTATGACTGAGAATAGAGAGGGTTCTATCTCATCCTTTTTTCTCATAGTAGGTTTCCCACCAGTCCTTGACATGGGGGGTAGCTTTGAGGAGTGCAAAAATAATCTTCTCCCGATTGAAAAAATCATGAACCAAGAAATATCCTTCTAATGGATTCAACCATCTATCTATGACATCTACATCTATTTGACCCTCAAATATGGGAATGGAAAAGTTTACTTGTACCTTAAAGGGAGTCGCGCCTCCAGAGTGGCTATTGGATGCAGATGTGCTGCTGGTGGGAAGTCGTTGAAGGATTTGGGAAAAGTTATCCATCATCGCGTTCCTTTGTTTTTTCGAGGGCCTCCTCGAGCAATATTTTGATAGGATATCCTGTGCCCTCATCTTTCATTTTATCCCCCATAGGCGGCCGTCGAGGTTTGCGAGGCTGATCTTGCAAAGTTTCAACCAAATCGAGCCCCAAATCCTTATACGCAGACCTCGTTGGGGACATGCAAATAAGGATTGAGAAAAAGTAGACCGCTCTGATACCAATGATCTAGATTTATACGGGAACACAAAAAAATACACATGTAACCATAAATACAAATATGCGGCAGAAATAACACTTCATTTCATTATTATCAAAGAACTGAAATTTGCTTACAGACATAATAGAAATAAACTAGCTAGGGCACTGGTAGCTTATCTCTGAGAAGATATGTGGCGGATACATGCCTCTGAACTGAGTTACAATGAAGCTTGAGGGCCTATTTATTATTTATAAAAAATGTAAAACCCTAAACATCCAAAACCCTAACCCTAGGAGATGAAGCGCTAAAACTATGGGCCCCTTTTGGTTAAATTGGTGTTTCAACTTCCCGGGGATGTAACTTTGGCATACAATCTTCGTTTGATGTGCACCATATCTTATTAGAAATATCTACCCGAGGACTCCAAATTTTGATGCAGGACTGAAAGGCTTGGTCGCTCTTGGTTTTCCCAAAAAACATCGTTTAAGGCCTCAAAACGGCTCCGGAAGTTCAGGACTTGAAAAACTGTCAAAAATAGTAAGTTGTGTTTAAACTGAAAACTGAAAGAGACAATGGTGGGGCCCTAAGTGGAATAGGTGGGTGGCCACCAATATCCACCTGGACCAGGAAGGCGCCTGAGGTGCATATCAGAAATATAGTCATTTACATACTCATTTTACTCTTCAATTCCGCGACGAAAGTTGGGAAGAAAAACATGGTCATTGACATCCACTTCCACTTTCTTCCACTCTGCAACTCCCTTGTCATCCTTTTTCTGCAATCACAAGAAAATGCCCCTCACTATTTCATACTTAAAATCCAAAGAGTTGTTTCCTTTTCATTCACAAGTCTTCCATTAATATAAAAAAAAGTACAGAAGAGATGAATGTATGATACCACTACATAAAATCCAAAGAGCTATTGCCTTTTCATTCGCAAATCTTCCATTAATATAAAAAAAAAAGTACAGAAGAGTTGAATGTATGATACCATTATGCAGGAGAATCATGGATTCTGAGGCAACAATATATCCCATATTATTAGTAAAAACATTTAAATGAATGCATACTTGATAGCAAGCTCCACAGCCTTGTCCGCCTTTTAACAAGACTAAACTTCCTGCCGCTATCATTGAATTGAAAGGGGATTCTTTCACTGTGCCTTAGAATCCACATGCGCCTCCTGTCACAAAATTAGAAATTACATGTTAGCAACGAGGACACCGGCTATAAATCCTTGGCCAGGACGTTAGCAAATTAAGGAAGACGCGACAGAGGAGACGCAATTCCTTTGGTTGTGAAGCTCCAATCCAAGATGTAATGGTCTTCCACGAAGTTTCCAATGGCAACTGTAAATCCAAATAACATCTATTCAATTATTTCTATAACTTATTTAATGATTGTATTTAATCCAAAGGTAGAAATTCTTTCAATCGTCTAACATTAAAATCAATGGTGCACAATCTTACAAGTGGCATTTTGGGGAGTTGTTTTCAAATAGTGATGCTTTATAGTGTAAATATTAAGAAAAAATAATATATATAATTGTAAAAGAAAATTATTCATTCATATTAGTAAATATATATAGACTTATATAAAATTGTAAAAGAAAATTATTCATTAATATTAGTAAATATATATAGACTTAGTGTAAGTTGGTGTAAGCTAAATATGCCTTTCTTACATGTAAGTTGATGATATTCTCTTTCTACACTTTTAATTAGATATGAAAGGTGAAAACTCAATCATTTTTAGTTTTTTGATTTATTTTGTTGAGATACCTACACAATGAATCTTGAATTTAAGTAATAAGATGGGATCTAGAAAATTGCATAACCTTTGAACATATATAATTATTTATTTATTTATTTTTGTTTTCATATTTTTTAATTTTTAATTTGTAAAAAATAACCTTTTGTTAGTGTATATTAGTGTCCAAAGGTCACTCTTTAGTAATGGGATACATAATTTTTATTTAGTTAGTGTAAAAAAATATTTTTCACTGTGGTTAAGTTTAGTGGATGTCATTCTCATAGAAAATATGGCTTTCTTGCCAAAGTGCAGGATTCACCTAATTGTAGATGTAAGATTCACCACATTATAGATGTAGGATTTACCCTACACCTTAAATAGACTTTGGCTTATCCATTTCTAGGGATATTGTGATTGGGTCTTACGAAGCTAAATATATAGTGAAAGAAGTGGTTAATAGAAGTTTTTCACTACACTGTCAACCTTCCTTTACTTGACTCATCAATTCCATATTCTAGTTCAGAAATGTAGACTTCACTTAGTCCTTTTCATTGTTTAATGGTCATTACCAAGAGTCAATTGTAGTTGGTGTACATCATATGGTATAATAATGTGTCAAATCCTAGTGTCACTAGAGTTGACCCTAAATCAACCTCCATATCATCAACTAGTATTAGAGGTCACATCCCCACCCTGTTCACACCCTCTATTTTCTTTTAATATGAGATTAAATTGGATTCATTTTTTCCACATTTTCATGCATCTATCATAGGTATCTCTACCAAGATGACATTGGTCACTCCATTCACCTTTTGTGGAGCCTCTAGTACATGTATGAGTAACATATTGACATCAACCATCAGAAGTTCAAACCTCATATCCTCATCTTGTTTTGGGTGTCCCTCCCTTGGTCCTTATATACTATTAGGAAGGTTTATTACACATAATTTTGGGTTTCCTTTTTATTTTTACTTTACTAATAAGTCCATGTTGTTCCCTATCAACACTAGGGGCATAATGTTGCTCGAGATTTTACTAATCCTTGGGGGAATTACGTTATGGGAGGGTCATATTTTCCATGTGGATATCAAGTTCCTTTAAATGCATAATGGGTTAGGGGAAGTATGAATTTTACCCTTAGGGTGCCAATATCTATGGTAACCCTTTTAGTTTAGGAGGTTTCCCTTTTGGTGCATCCTCTGTTCATGAAAGAAACCAAACTTTTAGGAATGCCTTTTCCATTAGAGGCCACATCCTAGGGGAAATAACCCATTTGTTGCTACCATGATTCTTGGAGCTAAATCCTAAGGAAATCCAACTTCCTCAATATTCTCCTTAGCTTATAGAAACAAATATAGGTTGGATCATAGAATCCATTTGGGTCATAGGGGTTACTGCCTCCTCCATAGAACTTATTCAACTTACCCTTATTGTTGAAAATTACTTCGCTTTATTTGTTTAAGTTGATTAATGATCCCATCAAGAAAAAACCTACATGAATAATTGTACTAGTGAAGTTACATGTTTGCATTCCCAAATTTGATGGTAAAATTGGAGAAGATCCTGCCACACACATTACAACATATAAGATATGGTACTTTTTGTCACAAAAACTCCTAGGCGTTAGAGAGACAAACATTTTTATGGAATTTCATTGATGGGAAGATTCCTGTTAGGAGAAATATAACTTATAACATGCCTTATAGGGTTAATATGTAAAAATATATCACTAGGATGTCTTCTAGAAGGACACAATTTGGGTTCAGGGCTTCACAAGGAAACAATTCAATTTCTAAGAAGAGACCTATAGATAAGGGCATAAGACTTATGGTTTGATAAACTTGATGAGTTTTGTAGTAACTCAAGGTAAAGGCTAGAAGAAAAGGTTTCTTAAAATGTGTATAGCTATGCCAAGGCTCATGAAACCTTCAATGAATCCCTTAAGTTGAGGAAAGCAAAAATAGGGTTTCCCTCTTAGGAAAACACATAGGGCAAGCAAATTTATGGATGAAATTAAAGTGGATTCCCACAAAAATGATAGATTTAGTGTAAAATACCATCCTTTTGATGTTTAGGCTCTCCAATCACCAAAATTCCTCTTGCTTATGGATCCATACAAAGCCCTAGTTTCCTAACTTAGCCTTGAAGGGGCTGAATTAGCGAGACAAAATGGATAAAATTAATATGTGATCACGAATAAAATGGATCAATCCCTTGATCCTTGTAAGTATGGATTCCTTAATGTGTTAGATCAGCCAAAGAGATTCTAACGAGGAAAAAATTTTGATGCCCTAGCAAGAAAAATTATAATAATTACCTATGCAATGGAAGATGTATTTTTCAAGGGAGAGCTACCAAGAGTTCACCACTAAAGATATTCATTTACACATTATTTATGACTAATGCATGCAATATATCATATATACTAACAATCAATAAATATTCAACAAATTAGGACACAATTGTAATTACTAGATTTAACAAAATTCCATACATTAAATATGTAAGATAAATTTTCAACATCTAGATACACTTACAAGATAACAAGCAAAAAATCCATTCCATTCATCCAAATGATATCTCCAAGGATAGACAATTCAAATCCAAATGTCAAAGTTCATTAATATTACTACAAAGATTCCTCCACAAGAGAAAAGTGAAAACTGCTCAAGAGGGTTGAAATTCCAACTGATGAGATAATGAGAGATCACAAATGGATGATATCTAATATATATGTGACAAATAAAGTCCTATTAGTCTATAAGCCCCTCAAAAAATAAAATAATGGGAAAAATAAAACAAAGGTCACAAGTTGACCTTGTATCTCTTTTGAAATTAAATTAATCTCCATAAATGCAAGTCAAAATGATGATTTCATGCTAGCGTAGGATTTCTTAGGGCAAGTGTTGAGCTCCTTTGGTGCCATGAAAGGTATAAAGGGATACTAAAATCAAGGTCTAGGGGTTGACCCCTAGATCTTTCTAGAGATCACCTTGTGTTGAAATTGAAATTGTAGCAAGAAAATGTTTTATTTGACTAGTACTTTAGTCAAATGGAGAAAATTTGATTTTCCACATCAATAAGATGACTTGGATTGCAATTAGCTAGAGTGACATGGCCTTGTATACTAGTTAAGTCAGTAAATTTGAGTTTGTAGGCTAGAAAGAGAGTTGTGCATAAAATTATTGCTAATATCTATCAATCTAGTTGAGTTATTGTTAGTTGAGCTCAATTAACTGAGATCTAGTCATTATTTGAGTCAGTACAAGGTTAATTGAGTAGTTATGACTATTTTTTAACTCATTGGTCTCTCAATTAACTAGTCAATCAGCTAAAAGTAGACCCAGTCATGAATGGACTTCAACTTTCCTAGTTGAGTGGATGTAAAAGGATGTAACAACCTTCTCCCACACTTACCCACATTCAGTGGTCCACCATGGTAAATATGTGACGAAGAGCTACTATGATATGACCCAAACTCCTAGGTGAAATTAAGGAAGTGGAATTGATACACCAAAATCATATTGACTTCCCTCAGGTGATATAGGACCCCCAAGAGATAAATCACCCTTCCAAGTACCAAACCTTGAGTTAAAACTCTTTTTCAATGACCTAGACTCCCAAACGCTGACAGAACACTGCAAAATTTTGACTATAACCATCCAGTCACATGCATAAGATTGCAAGGTAGAAATTGTAGTACTTTTCTCCCAATTTTTTTCTTGTGACTGTGGTATCTGAGCTAATTTTCTATGGCTAGTATCGATACCAATTCCAAAAACTTGATGAAACTATCCATAACATTGAATCACAGCAGAACAAAGCCAATAATACAAAATTATATAATAAATTGACCTAGCAAGGCCTAACCATGACATACATTTTGTCAAATAAATTGATAGCATGTAATCAACATGTCATGAATGTATATTTAAATATAGGGGTATGATACTTATCTCAGAATTGCCAAGAAGGTCTAATGCCCTCTCATAATAGTTGCAATAACATGTTTTATTCCATGCATTTATCAACCATTCATATATTCACTAACATGGAAAGAGCCATAGACATTATACCTCATATAACCAACATATAACTAGAAAAAAACCAACATAGAAACAAACAAATAACCAACATATAAACCATGGAAACTCAACCATAATATCACCATCATAATAAATACATATTCTCATATATCACAATAGAAAATAACTCTTATTATCATATGAAAATTCCAACCAAATTCGGGGACTTCCACGTACCACCCGACCATAGATTGGGCTAAACCAAATATTTCTTGTAGCTAATTACCCCCATGCCATATTCCAACATGAATGTGGTATGTCATGGAATAAACCAAGAAAAACAAAACCAGGGATTTCAGAGGCCAAACCACCTCAACTCTTAACCAGTGATTCCACCTCACGGTCAAACATCATTAACATCAATAGATCAGTCTCTACCCAAGATATTTTTAGGATCCATTGCCCAACTTGGCTCCAGGAATGGTAACTCAACCCACAAATCCCATAGGGCTCCAGAGTGTTTTCCAAACCAAAGCTCCAAGACTAGAAACTGAACCCACCAAGGGCTTGAGATTCTTTTTTCAACCAAAGATTCTAGTACTAGTAACTCAACCCAATATGTTCCAGGGCTTTCAAATATTTTTTACAACCAAGGATCCAAGAATTATTAACTCAACCCATAGCCATAAGGAACATGAGCACCAATCAGAAAACAAATGGGAAAACCCATAACACCATGGCTATCTAGGAAATGGAAAGGCTAGGTAAAACCATTATTAATATAGGAAATCCTCCATGCCAATGACAGATCATAACCAACTAATCACATTCATATACCATGCATTCCAAAATTAGCAAGGAAATGATACATGCAACTCGATATGTGCAAATAAATCTAGTTGTAGCTACTGATCATGTTGTTCTCTTACACTTTCTCTCTTTCCTTTTCCTTCTTCTCCAAGTCCAAAGTATGCTACAATGCTCCTAGAAAATCTAAGTGTACAAGAGTAAGAGAGAATTAGAGAATAGAGAGAGAGCTCCACCATAGAACTATCAAAATCTTACACTGACAAAAGGCATCAACTGATAAAAACCTATGAATTGATCCTCAAAAGCCTTTTTATCATTAAGGCCTCTATTTTCTTCATTTTCCTTCAATTTCCTCCTCATTAAAATTTGTGACCTTTCATCTTCATTTTCTTCTATTTTCCTTTATCTCATAAATAAAAGATAATTAATGCCTCTTTTCCTTTGCCAATTTCCATAGCCATAAATAAACCGAAAGTGAAGCCCACTAGGATTTTTTCCCCACCATTTATCTTGGAATACATGTCCCATGACCTTGGTGTTATATTTGTTTTACATGGAAATTAAACCAAGGATTGTTACAAAACCCTCCCCTTGGGGGAACACTATCTTATGTGTTCTATGACACATATGACCAACAAATCTCTTAAAATAGAACATATTTCCCATGGAGCTTTATAACATAGCTTGTTGCAGTATTTACAATAACAAGTGTTGAAACCTGACAAAAATACCATTTATTTTAACTTTATAAGTTATAACACAACTCATTATGATATTTACAATAACAACCACATATACTCATGCACTTTTGGTTCAACCAACACATAATCATATTTTAGATGGAGCTTTATAACCAGAACTCGATACAATATTTACAATAATATACACATATAAATATGCACATTTTATCACATATCCACAATCAAAAGTAGTACTAGGATTCACCTCCTTCCAAGGAAGTCAAGAATCCACTGCCAAAGTCAAACCTACATCCAATCTCCAACACTATGATCCTGTGCCACTTATTCTCTCAGTGAAGAGTTACCAACTCATTGTTCCAGAGCACACTCCCAATGTGTTCCTAAGTTCATTGGCAACGATAATGACCAAAATAAATGTATTCGCTGACCTTCCCTTCTTTGCTACACAATCCCTTGGGAAATACAGTCAGCCCCTTCCACGCAATCACACACCTTCTCTGCTACAGATTCCCTTGGGACACCCCTTCCTTGGTAAGGTTTCCTCATATTGGAAGCTCCAAAAGCCAATGCATATCACTGCCTCAAAACCATCATAGTGATCATAACATGCTCATGGAAATTAATGGAAACTATTGGGTACCAATGTCCCATAATTTTATTTATATTGAAGTGCTTTACCAACATATTGTTTCCTCTTCCAATTCCTTTTGTTGATGCTACTAAAATTTTGGCAGCCAGTTCCAACAACCCAAATTGGGCATTTCCAACCACGCAACCAAGAATTTTCATGTTTTTCTATACTGAGCACGCAATTCCCATTAGATTCAAAATAAATTGAAATAAATTCACATCATACCTCATTGGTAGCTTGTCAATAAGGTACACCTACAATTATGTTCACTTCCTATCACAACAAGTCAAACTAGTTGTTTGATCAAATCATCATGAATAAACATATCACATCTGGTTAGCTCAAACACAATCAACATAAATTAGAATCATAAATCACATGTAACCATCATAAATAAGAGTCATACATCATATGTATAATAAAAATAAAATAAAATAGTGATACTTATTTTTCAATCGGCACTTTGCTTCTACCTTTGTCCTTGTTCTTTCCATACACACACTATATCAGTTTCCAAACCCGATAAGAACCCAGTACCTTCTCTTCTCTTCAACCACGTGTACACACACAATGTAAATTTCTTGCACAACATGTACACAACACCACATGTACATAGCACCACCTGCACAATGTGTACACAACACCACATGTACCACATGTACATAGCACCACATGCACACAACACCACATGTACAACATGCACACCACACCATATGTACACAACACCGCATATACAACATGTACACAACACTGCATATCCAACATGCACACAACATTGTATGTACACAATATCACATATCCAACATGTACACAACTGTAACAATCCTGGTTAAAAATTCATGTAAAAAAATATAAGACGAAGATCATGGGAGACGTATTCCAAGATGAATGGTGGAAAAAACATCCTAATGGGTGTTCATTTCAGTTTATTATGGAAAAAGGATATTGGCAAAGACAATGGATAAGACTTTGGAAAGAAAAGTGACATTTATTTATGAAAAAAATGGAAAATAGGAGAAAAGGAAGGTGAAAGGTCATAGGTTTCATGTGAGGAGGAAGCTGAAGGGAAATAATGGAAATTAAAGAAAATAGAGGCTTTATTGATAAAAAGCTTCTGAGAATCAATGGGAAAGCTTTTGCTCAAGAATTTTTTCAGTTCTATGGTGGAGCTCTCATTCTATTCTCTCTCTCATACTCTGGGACACTTAGAGATTTCTTGGAGCACTCTTGGAGGAGTGTGGCATATTTTGGATTGGAGAAAGAAGGAAAAGGAAAGGCAGGAAAGTGGAAGAGGACACCAGGATCAACGGTCACAACTAGATTTATTTGCAGGTATAAAGTTGCATGTATGGTTTCCTCACTAGTTTTGGAATGCATGGCATATGCATGTGGTATCTTTGTCAGGATATGTCATTGGCATGGAGGATTTCCTGGATTGACAGTGGATTTTCGTAGCCTCGCCATTTCCTGGATAGCTATGGTGTTCTGGGTTCATTTCATTGTTTTTTTTTTCTTTTTTTTTTCTCATGTGCTTTTGGTTGTGGGTTGATTTATTAGTTCCTTGAAGCCTTAGTTGTACAAATGCTTTGGAAGCCCTTTTACAGCTAGGGTTGAGTTACTATTCCTTGAATCCTTGGTTGGAATAATGATCCAAAAGCCCTTGGTGGGTTGAGTTTCTAGTCCTGGAAGCCTTGGTTGGACAAATGCTTTGGAAGCCCGGTGGCAATTGTGGGTTGAGTTACTAGTCCTGGAAGCCTTGGTTGGAACAAACACTCTTGAGCCCTGGAAAACTTGGGTGGAGAGAAAACTGGTGACGGTTAGTGATTTCAGACCATGAGGTGAAATCAGTGGTGTTATCACTGGAAAATCGTATAGGAAAAATACATTAGGAAATGTCAAGAAAAAGGATTTACAGGGAAGAAATGCATTATAGAATCTGGAAAATTTAACTTTTCATAAGGTCAAGTATGGAAATTTATTAGATATTTCACATAAAAAACTGACCCTAAGCGATCCGCATGGCCTTTTCTTCGATAGTAATGAAGATATTCACGGTTGTCCCTCAAATAGGCGCGTGATCTTGGGTGTGGTGGAAGGTCACCATCCGAGACCACTTGGCACACTTAAGGAAGAATATTCCCCACTTAAGGTAGCCAAGTACAACTGCCTTGGAGCCACCTTGAGGCCTCAAGTGTATCACAAAATCGAATCAACTTCCCATTCTTGTGTCAACATCCACAATTGTACCAAGAGAGGGAGGGAAATTTAAATTTTTCCTATAAAGACCACCTTGGGAATAAGAATATAGAACACATTGTTATGCTGGCCAAATTTCTTGAGAGAAAACCAGCATTGTGTTTTCCAAGAAAATAGGACTGGAAGGATTCAATTGTTGACCATCCAACACCTCAATCTAAGAGAAGGAGTTCATCAAGTTTCCATTATTCTACCACCCGTCGAGGAGAGAGAGAGGCTTGCAAGAAGCTTAAAGGGAAGAGCCCTCCTTGCCTTGAATATTAGAGCTCCATCGCTCTAAGGATTCATTGCAATTTTTTTAGCGTCCTACCTCTTATACCATCAGCAAATAATAAAAGGGGAATAGTTTTTCGTTGGTATTATTAGTGTGTTTGACTCGATTTAGCTTGTATTGTATTTGTATTTTTTGTTTCTTGTTTCTCCTTTATTGTAGCATGCTATATTTTGTACTTAGTTTTCTACATGTTATTATGTTTCACTAACCATATAAAAAGTCATTTGACCTATTACATGCTTGTAGGAAAGAAACCTCCCCTACCAAGTACAATACATTTCGTCCGCCCATGTGCCAAATGCACTACAAGAGGATTGGCGACTCCACTTCTTTCTTCTTCTTAAGCTAGTGGTTGTTGTTTGCAGGACCTCTCTCCTGCCTAGACTTGTTGCAGGACAATTCCTTCTTTTCCTCAGCATCTCTCATTCACCCTTAGTGAAGAGATTCAACTTAGAGAAGGTGGAATTTTCAAGCACTGCAAATTTGCGCAGGTTCAACCCAGACAGACGCACAAATCGCGTGTCTGTGCGAAAATAAGTCACGCGGAAACCAGTGAGCACTTTTTTCACTATTTTTCCTCGTTTTTAGCAATTGGAAAGTGATTAACAACCCATAATAAATGTTCCATCACTGTGTTCTAGTGTTTCTTAACTGATTAGGACATGTTTTTGGCTGAACTTTAGCTTAGCAATTACATTGTTTTAATTTTAGTTTATTATCATCACAAATCTAACATAGTTTAAGTAGGGGAAAGTAAGTGGATTTTAAATCCATACATGCTATCTGAAAGAACTAGTTGCTGATAATCGACACCAAACACATAGGATTATTTAGCGGAAATTAAGTGGCCCATACATCCACACATCTTTAGCTAGTTTTCGTTTTTTCAAATTTTTGCATTAGTTTAGTTTAAATTTTTGCATTAGGATTCGGGACAAGGAAATAAGTATCGAAAAGAAGGCAGGTAATATCTTCCACCCTTGTACCTCTTGGTGAGCCTGGGTACGCATATGAAAGCTTTCTTAAGATAGTTTTCCATATCCCTATAGTGAAAAACTTAGTCTAACTCAGAAAAAGTGTAAGCGGCCCATTATCCGCATATTGTTTATTTTCCGAAAGGAACAATCACACATAGTGTAATTAAAAAAGGAGTGTAAAGGATCATCGCATATCCATATCTTATAACATCGTGATTATACACTTCATTGCACACACGAAGCTTCGGTAAAATAGGACCTTGGTCCTCTTCTTACAGTTGCTTCACCAAGGCACACCTTAAGAAAATTAAGACTCTCTAAAACTAACCACTAATTGAACTCACTAAATTTTCCCCATGGGGGCCAAAAAAGAAATTATAGTTTAGGTTAGGACCATTGGGGGTAGGCATCCAATAAGTTGCCATGGTATACATTTTGAAACATAGATGTTGACTGTTTAAGGAGCTTAAAATTCGTCTATCCTCCCACATAACAGAATTCCCAAGAGCTACAAAGACCCGATTCAGAGGGGGTTAAGCTTAGGCCCAGTGGGTGAGGTACTATTTTGGGCTACCTGACCCATCTGGTGCTTGGTACTCGTAGTTGAATACCAAGAATCTCAAGACTCAAATTCTCACATGGGATGACGATACTTTAGTGGCCAAATCTAGGGCATCCTTCCCTATAGGTGACGGTGTAGGCAACACTAGATCCTCATACCATTACCTTGGTCGATTCTTTGTCTACTGGAAGGCATAGCCAGTTCTTTCCAGACATTAGCGCCTAGTACTCATCAGAATATATCTTTGCAAGGCCCAATTACATTTGAGAGTGTGAGGATGATTAGGTCTTTCTATGCTTTTTGAGTATCATATGCGAAACAACCAAAACCGTAATTTTTTCTTGCTTGATCACATAGAATTAATCTAAAGGAAAAACTTACCTTTTTATTTTTCGCTTTTTTTTATGTATGTGATCCAATTTTCTTTGGTAATAATATATCTCATCTCAAAAAACTAAAATATATTTTCAAAATTAAACCGAGTCAACACCATAAAGGACCCAATGGGACCTCGTCGATCTAGACGTTTTTTGGACCTCCCCCCATTAGACAAAGGAGTGCCAGTTATTTCCACATTTAGGTGTCAAAGTCGACACACATCCATCCTTATTGGTTCATCTTTTATCGAGGAATATTTATTTTGAAACCCCCAAGTGTCACCCAATGCCACACATGTGGAAACCCCCACAAGTTCACCACACACAACTCCTTCCACAACCCCCAGAGGGCAGAGAAGCGCTACCCCTCTGGGGAGTCAGCAGAACACACAACAGGGTACGTCATAGGGTAATATCCCCTAGACACCCCCCATACATAAACACCCCCAGGTTCCTTTGTTTCCACAATACACAATGGCACTCAATACTCAGTTACCTTTTATAGCATCATTAAACCTCCTAGATCTATCAAAAATAACTAATGATCCCATTGCACACAGCCCCAATTGGCCCCCCATGCCAACGAACCTCCCTTCGAATATTCCAAAATTTGAAGGGAAGAAATCAGAAGACACTAGAAATCATGTAATGACTTTCCACCTATGGTGTTCGTCCACTAGTATTATTGATGATACTATTCGACTAAGACTGTTTTAGCGCACCTTAACTGGACCTGCTGCGAAATGGTATGTGGAGTAGCCTTTTGCATCGCACGAAACCTTTAGTGCCCTCACTACTGCATTCCTCACATATTTTCAGTTACCTAGCCACCATGACTAAGGTATGGAGTTACTAACTCATTTTAGGCAAATTTCAGTTGTCCATATCTCAGACCATATCCATGAATGGAGGCGACTCGAAACTTGATGATAGAGTTTTATTGTACCTATTTTTGAAGACTCTCACAATGGACATTTCAAAATATGTGGAAACCCAAGGACCTACCTTCGAGGAGGACACCATTTGTAAATCTCAATAACTCAAACTTATATACTCCCAGTCATGATACATTTACAACGTCCTACTTAACGCCCCGTGCTTGGAAACTTACAAATAATTGCCAGACACGTCAAATATTGCAGACAGAATGATTGGGTCATTGACCCAAGGTCACCTAGGAAACAATATCCAGTACCTAGGTTACTTGTATGATTCTAACCAGAACATCATGAAACTTGGCTAGTGAAATTCGTGCAACCTTCTCAGGCTCAGCTGCACTACTCTTATGACCAAGAGAATCATAGTAATTATCCTAACACTACAAGGAAAAATTCTAAAAATAAACAAAATGAAGATTTTAGATAGGGGGGGAAGTAACCAGCAATGTCCTTCGCGATCTCAGGTTGGGGGAAACCCAAACCAAAATCAAAACCAGGAGCCAAAAAACTCCCAAGGGAAGAACAATAGGGCCAGTCTGCGGACAAACCATTCTTGTGATATTTGTGGTGAGTATGGTCATTACACTCATCATTGTCCCGAAATCCCTGAGATAAAGAAACTTTAGGGTAACCATGGACAAGGGGGACCTACACAACAAACCATTGTAATGCAGGAGCCCTTCCCCCACCAAGGAGTGGTTAGTACCCAGCAACAAAAACCACCCCCAAATGATTCCGGGAACAATAGCCATGAAATATATATGGCTGGCGAGGAAATTTTATTTCAGACAATGAATCTGTAATGTCCCTCACTTTACCAAAAAAAAAAAAAAATCTTTCTACTAGATTTTATTAACAGTTTTTCCTAAGTATTTGTCACAAGTTGACGAAATTCTATTTACACAATTAAATTATTGTCAACATTTGGAGAGACACTATATCAATTCCATGATTTCGTCTTTTCTTGTTGCATCACAATTCGAAGAGATTCTGTCATTACTATTGCAATTATAATCCTCCTTCCCTAAATTCTATAAATTCATTTTACAAAAATAATTAGAATTCTATTCACCCCTTAGGGCATTATTCCAATGTTAACCCACTTCACTCCTGAAATTTATGTAACCTTTTTTTTCTTGTAGTTAACTATGTTTAACCCATTAAGGTCATGGGTATCCATGATGATGACTAGTAAAGTTCCATATTCCAATTTACATTCCTATTCTAAGGAATTTATTTAATCATACTCATAAATTTCGTAAATCCTAAAAGCAAGGTATAAGCATAATACCATACGTTATCCTTTTATACCTTTATCCATTTAGATGTTATATACAATAACTCATGCCTTCAAAGGAACTATATAGTTTTTCCATATAACTTTCCATTTTATCCTATTACGTATAACTCAGTATTACCCTAGATGGACGAATGGATAACCTATCTTCCTAACTCTATTTTTCTTACCTTGCATTGATTTCCTAGTTTGACTTTTCTACATTTTATCCGAACTTAAATAAACTCTTACGTGTCACTTCGTAACACTCCATAGTAAGTTATCATGGCTTACCATAACTTCTACATTACGTTAATGCTATGATGTAACCTGAAGGTACTCACCCATTTGTCAGTTGATTTGGGAAGGTTTACGACAGTATTTATTTCCCAAGTACGTTAATTTATACTCATTTCTAATGTAAAGATTTCGTGTCAGCTAATATGAACTTTGAAGTGACAATTGGTACGATCTCTTACCTTCTTGTTGTTGGCTCCCATGTGACCTTGTACTATTTATTAAATGCATCGAATTGTGGAATTTAAATGGCGGGAATTTTTTTCAGGATTGACATACCTTGCCTTGGTTTTCGGAACCACCTCACTGATCTAGCCTGTACCCTTTGCATCTTCTTCCATATGGACGGTGGAGATGTTTTGCCTCTTAGGGTTTCTGAATGGTATATCATGTGGCTGTGTTGTATTCAAGTTTCATTTGTCGTTTCATTTTTGTGACTTGGAAGTATTATTCTATGCCTCCACCTACATTAACATGGGACAAATGCCTCGAATCCCCACGCCATTTCTGTGCACTACTACTTTTGTTTACCCTGGTAATTGAATGAGTCCATTTTCTCTATATCAATTTCCATTTTGGGTAGATTTACTTACCATTTCTATGTATTTCACTTCCTATGTTAGAAACAAGGAATCAAATCGAAGACTCTGAGATTCATGAATTGTTTTAGTCATCAACTTCTTCTTATCATATCTACTGCAATTCTTCCCTTGTTTTAGGAGACGCTCTTGTAGAGGTTATTCCTATATGGATGACACTATGTTTATTTTTAATACATAAAGTTTGTATCTAAATACTTTGGGTTTCTGGGATTTACATTCAGTAGTGCAGCAATTATTAATTTTATTGTTATTGTTAATGGGAGATATGTTTATCATTTGGCTGTCACTACTGTTGTGTTTCGACCTTTGACTTTTCCATGCGTTTCTCTCGTCTCGTTCTGGCTAGATTGAAGGAGACCCACGCCAAAATTGTTCAGTTTTCATGGACTGTAGGTGTAATTACCATGAAAATTGAACACTCCTAAACGTATCTCCCTTGTCTTCTACCCTCTTTCTCTTCTGTCTATCATACTTATCTTTTTCTTTTAATTACTATAAATAGGGTATTCTGGGTGTATGCAGGTATAGACTAGCATGAGCATCGAACCTTGTAAAGTTATAAATCCTACCTCCGTATTTTTAATTTTTTTTCGTGGTTACCATTCTTGCGTTGTTCCCAACAGTTTAATTGTTTGCTTGAATTCCGCAGGTGCATCCCACCCCTTGTTTACTAATTTCATGAGAATTTGGATTTATTCCCTCAGCCTCCTAACTTGTATACTACCTACAGGACTTATGCAGGTTGGTAACATCGTTCATTGGAATTATCTTTCCTAGTTATCATTCTTGGTTTTCCCATACTGTGGAATTATATTCACAGTAATTATACTTAGGTTATAGTAGTATAATAGGTTACCTTTTTGTTTTGGGCCAGCTGATTTTTGGACATTTTTGGCAAAAATCCTATTCGGGACCATATAACTTAAATTATAGCATTTCTCTTATTCACTGCTACTGTGATATGGTTCAGTACATAATACTTAATTTTCACCCTTGGGTTTTCTACATATGCAGGCTGGTTTAATTTTTAGTAGCCTAGATATGTGTTGTGTTTTTTTTTTTGAAATGTTCAGGTTATAATTTCTACTAGCTTTCACGCCTCATCTCGTCAAAGAGAGAATGACTATAGCTAACTACTTATTTAGCCAATGTCTATGTATCAGAATACTTTTACAGTAGGAAAACTATGATAGTCTATTCATAAAAGATTATAATTTCTTTCAAGGTTTTCCTGAATATGTTACAGCCACCGTGTAGAATTATTATGAAATTCTGTAGCTATAGTTATTTTTTTCATCTCCAATTCTTGTTGAGATTAATGTAAATGTTACTAAAATGAAAGTAATGAATGTAAAGACTATTTCTAATCAATTCGTTATTCAAGTTTGTATATGCTAAATTTACAATATCGATCTGGGTAAATTTTCAGATAGCTTATGACATTCACTTTCTTAATTTTTCTCTATACTCTTTACAAGATATATTATTAATGTTTCTTTGTACTCGTTGGTTAAGTATAGGGTTCTCCTATTCTGCAAATTATAATAAATCTGTATATGTTACTTAAATCTGAGATTAGGGATAAAATTTACACTGTCGACAGTGAAGTTTTATCTCAGGAACTTTCAGTTTAGTCATACTACACTTAATTGATTTTATTTCTACTATTTGCTTCAGCATTTCATTTTCTTTAGATAGTCTTAATTCAAATACAGGCATTTTGGTAGTTGTATTTCATAATCCTAATGTTTGATAGATCTGTAGCTTAAATTATATCTGATGATATTTCTTTTCTATGATAATAATCAGATCATTAAATTAATGAGACTAGCAGAATTTTCAGTTAGACTGCCTAACACCAGATTTAAATCTGTACCCAGATTTAGACATTCTGGTTGTTGGAGCTAACTCTAATTGTTACTCATACAACAATACAGAACTGCATGTTACCACTATGACAACATCTGTTAAATGTATGGTCTCCTATCACTTACTGCACAAATTGAAAATTTAACTAAATAGTTCCCATAATTTATAACTGTAATTTTATTTATGTATCCCATCCATACAGTTTTTTTTTTTTAAAGAAAATATCATGTACCACATGTACGAAATAAATATAAATCATAGCTATGTTATATAGATGTGCATACCAATTGCCCTGACTAGTTCCTCCCAACCGTAGAGTTCTCTCTCTGTAACTCACCCCCGAGCAGAGACCTTAGCTCCCAGTGATAGACAACCTCTTGTCTATCCTGGAGAAGCTTATTTAAGCTGTGCTTTCCCAAGCATGTTTCCAATTTCTGTGTCCATAAATTTTTATGATGATTTCTTCCTGTTTTGCCTAGGCTTTCCCTCATAGAGGGACTTTAATGTTGTCTTTTTTGCTTTTTAAGCTTTTTCTTCCTCTTTCCAATTACTTTCCTCTTCATTGGGGAAATTAGACATTTATATCCAAATCTAATTTTGGTAATATTCCTTCCAAGGATTTCTGGAAGGTGTGGGAAAGTCTCATCACCTTATCCACATCCTCATGGACTTAGGTTTCAGATCTCAATTCTCAATCTAGTCATTGCACACATAATTTTCCATTTTATTTTTATTAATTAAAATAAAATAAATCCACATACTAGTTCTCCATTGGGGCCCACTTCCCCTTTGGAATTATTCAATTGTCAATTAAAAATCACAGAAAATTTGGGTATTACATATTCCCCCTCTAAAAACAAACATCGTCCTCGGTGTTGACACAAAAAGAAATTTAACAGTTGACTGTGTAAACAGTGATGGATATATTTCCATAATTTTAGCTTCTTGTTCCCAAGTAGCCTCCTCGAGAGTAAAGTGCCTCCACTGCACATTTACCTTGGCTATTGTCCAGTTTTGAAGTTCAATTTCTTCCCTCTCCAAGATTTGAAGCATCTCTAGAAGGAATTCCCCTTCTGGTTCCACCTGAATCACATTCCAATCAATAACGTGAGCAGAATCATGTACATATTTTTTCAATAACGAAACATGAAACACATCATGAACCTTAATATGAATGGGTAAGGCCAATTTATAGGCCACTGGTCCCACTCTTTCCAGCACTTAAAACGGTCCATAGTATCGTGGAGCTAATTTTGCACAACTTCCAGTGTACAAAGTGCTCTTCTTAGGCTTAATCCTCAGATATACAAGATCACCCATGCTAAATTCTTAGTGAATTCTCTTTTTTTCTACATAACTTTTCTGTCTATCTTGAGCCGTCTTGATATTTTTCTGAATATGTTTAACTACTTTTTCCATTTCTTGCAAAGCTTCTAGTCCAAGTATCAGTTTATCTTCAGGTTGACTCCAACTAGGGGGGTATGGCACTTTCTACCATAAAGGGCTTCAAAAGGGCTCATCTTTATAGAAGCTTGGTAACTGTTGTTATAGGCAAATTCTACTAAGTGTAAATAGTCATCCCATTTGTTTTGTCTATCCATAATATACATTCTTAACATATCTTCTAGAATTTGGTTTGTCCTTTTGGTTTGACCATCCGTTTGGTGATGGTAAGCAGTACTAAAATCTAATTTAGTGCCCATGCCTCCAAACAAGCTCCTCTAAAAGGCTGCAGTAAATTTTGTATCTCTGTCTGAAATTATCATTTTAGGAACTCTGTGTAGTCTTACAATTTTCTTCATAAACACATTTTCTACTTGGGCCGTCCCAAAGGTAGACTGAACTGATATAAAATGAGCAGCTTTAGTTAAAGTATCCACTACAACCATCACAGAGTCATGTTGATATTTGGTTCTTGGTAGACCAGTTATAAATTCCATAGAAACAGTTTCCCATTTCCATTCTAAAATAGGTAAAGGGTTCAACATCCCAGCTGGATGCTGATGTTCAAATTTTACCTGTTGGCATTCAAAGCATCTAGCCAAATAAATTGCTACATCTTTTTTCATTCCATGCCAAAATAGGTTCTTTCTCAAAGATGTGAGTAATTTTTGGTATCCAGAATGTCCAGAATAGGGATTTTTATGATATTCATCCAAAATTTCCTTCTTTAACGAGTTTGCATTTGGAAGGTACAATCTATCTCTATAAAAAATTAGCCCATTCTAATTTTGTTTATACCTTTTCATTTCTTTTTTCAACATTTGAGTCTGAAGCTTTTCATAGTTTTGGTCTTGATCTACTACCCTTTGAACCAGTCCCTCCAAGTCAAAGTTGACACTAATTCCAATGTTATTCATACTTTGTCAAGCATTTATGCTTAAGGCATATACAATCTTGTTTTCTTTACCTTTGATGTGTTTTATTTCCATGTAAAATTCACTCAGGAAAGACAACCACCTAGATTGCCTGGCATTCAAGTCTATTTGAGTGAAGAAATAATTTAGGCTGATGTGATCTGTCATCAGCACAAATTTCTTTCCTAAAAGGTAATGTCTCCACATCTTGAGAGCATGTATTACAGAAGCTAACTCAAGATCATAAATACTATAATTATGCTCATGTTTATTAATTTTTCTGGATTCATAAGTTATAACAAAATTTTCTTATAATAGTACTCCCCCTAATCCTTCTGCACAAGAATCTGTACATACTACAGATTCCTGATATGGGTTAGCAATATTTAAGATAGGTGTTGTAATAAGTTTCAGTTTTAACTGCTCAAAGCTATTTTGACATTTTTCAGTCCATTCAAATTTTACTCCTTTCCTTTGCAAGGAAGTAATGGGGTAGGCTAAGGCTAAAAATTTCTCTACAAATCTCCGATAATATCTTGCAATTCCCATAAATAACCTTACAGTTGATACATCAGTAGGTACATGTCACTCTTTGATTGCTTTTATCTTTTCTAAATCCACAACCAAACCTTGTTCTGAAATTATATGTCCTAAGTATTGAATTTTATTTTTGAAAAAATCACATTTTCTAAACCTAGCATATAATTTGTTCTCCCTGAGAGTTTGCAAAACAACTCTAAGATGTTCTTTATGATCCACTTCACTTTTTGAATAGATTAAAATGTCATCAATAAATACTAGTACAAACTTGTCCAAGTATTTATTTAAGACACTATTCCTTAAACACATAAAAGTGGCGGGTGCATTAGTCAACCCAAACAGTAGGACCACAAATTCACAGTGTCCATACCTGGTTCGAAATATTTTTGTAATGATATCCTCATCTTTAAACCTCAACTGATGATAAATAATCCTTAAATCAATCTTGGAAAACACTGTTTCCCCTCTAACTTGGTTGAAGAGGTCATCTATCCTAGGCAACGAATATCTATTTTTGATTGTTAGTTTGTTTAATTGACAGTAATCAATACACATACGAAAAATACCGTCTTTATTTTTCACAAACAGCACCGGTGCTCCCCATGGAGATACACTTGGTCTAATGTAACCTCTGTCCAGCAACTCTTGTAGTTGCATTTTTAATTCCATTAATTCTGGAGTGCTCATTATGTATGGGGCTCCAGAAAATGGAGTTGCTCCCAACACTAAATCGATTGAAAAATCAATTTCCCTCTTAGGGGGAAGATGAGGGTTTCATCTGGAAAAACATCTTTAAATTCTCTTATCACTGGTAATGTTTCTAGCAGATTTTTTTATGTTTGTTTTTTAAACTCTTCTACATGAATAGAATACACTTGATACCTTTTTCTAACAATTCTCTTTAACTGGAGGGTTGTAATTTTCCTCACAGATATGGGTTTAGGCTTTCCTTTGATTATAACAGGATTTCCCTCCTTGTCAATACAATGTAAGGTTTTATCTAAACAATTTATCATAGACTTCTACTTTTCTAACCAGTCCATATCAGTACATCATAAGACCCTATTGGCATAGTATTTAAATTTAATTATGTTTGGTATCCATTTAGATTTATGGTTGTTTGAGGTAACTTATGAGTTACTTTTTGTTTTGTACCAGTAGCTAACTGGACTAACCAATAATGTTGAAACTTCTCTGACTTTAATTTACATTTTTCTACCATTTGAGGACTGATATAACTTAAATATGCACCTAGATCTATTAAAATCGTAACATATTGGTCAACAATTATACCTTCCATTTCGACCATAGTGGACTGGTCTTCTACTTGACGATCTTCTAAGGCAACGTTGATTTTGGGGATGTTCCTTGCTACATCATTAATTGTAGCTGCCTCTCTCAGTACTTGTATTGTCTGGATATTTCGATGTGGGTAGTCCCTCAATAAATGATGTTCTCCACAACCCCAACACTTCAAAGGTTCTTTCATTTTAAAAATGCCTTCTTTTTTATTATTTCCATTCATTGGTTTGGACCCAGTTTGGGATTGAGCAGTTTGATTTTCACCTATTTTACTGAACTTCGTTCTTTGGTGGTTTCTCCTAAAGTTTTTCAAATAGGTTGGTTTTGTTTCTTTCCGTTGAATTCACCTTTATGTGACCAATTATTTCCTTGTTCTGTCTTACCCTTGAATTGCTAGTAACACAATCTAGCCTTCCGCACTACTTCATCCATCATTTTTGGGTTATCAAAATCTATCTTTTCTTTATAAACAATGGGCAGACAGTTTATGAACCTCTGTACTTTTGCCTTCTCCTCTCTGATATAAGGCACATAGCATAACAAATTTGTGAACTTGGTTACAAACTCATCAATCGTGAGCTGTCCTAATCTGAGTTCATGAAACTCTTTTGCCTTGTCATCATAGTAGCATTCATTCAAGTACTGATTTTTAAACTTGACTTGAAAATCTTCCCAAGTCACCATTTTTTCATCAATGGCATGAACCATCTTTGTTTCTTCCCACCACAAGGTAGCATTACCTTGCAGCTGATAAATAGCCAGGCTGGCTCGTAAGTTACTTTCATAGTCATAAACCTAAAAGTACTTTATCATATTCAGAAGCCATGCTTCAACATCTTCTTCCTTCTCTCCATCATAGGAGGGAGGTTTAATTTTCCGGAATTCACCATGTAATTCCTTCTTTCTTCTATATTGCTATCTAGAGGTGTCATCTTCCTCATAATGTTTTGAGAAGTTGACCCTTCCCTTTCTCTTTCTTTTGAAATCTTCACCTTCTTTACTATTTCTAAAAGTCAATTATCTTATTAGTTGGTCCTGCTCCTCACTGGCTAAAGATAGCCATTCATTGTGGCTTTTAAGTTGTGCCATATCTCGTTGCATTCTATGCAACATAGCCATCAATGAAGCATTTGGATCTAGCATGTTTTCTCCACCACCCAGATCTACATACAGCTCGTCCCCTTCAGTCATGGTTTGTAACTGTATACTTCAATACTGTTCACTGTACAAGAAAACATCATTAGCGAAAAATAAATTTCCTAAACTTTTACAGCAACATATATTTTCTGTGTGGGCACATAATTTTTTCATTGTTTTAACTAATGCTCTGATACCACTTGTAATGTCCCTCACTTTAACAAAAAAAAAAATCTTTCTACTAGATTTTATTAACATTTTTTCCTAAGTATTTGTCACAAGTTGACGATATTCTATTTACACAATAAAATTATTGTCGCCATTTGGAGAGACACTATCTCAATTCCATGATTTAGTCTTTTCTTGTTGCATCTAAATTCGACGAGATCCCGTCATTACTACTACAATTATAATCCTTCTTCCCTAAATTCTATATTTCATTTTACGAAAATAATTAGAATTCTATTCACCCCTTAGGGCATTATTCTAATGTTAACCCACTTCACTCCTGACATTTATGTAACCTTTTTTTTCTTGTAGTTAACTATGTTTAACCCATTAAGGTCATGGTTATCCACGATGATGACTAGTAAAATTCCATATTCCAATTTACATTCATAGTCTAAGGAATTTATTTAATCATAATCATAAAAGGTATAGGAATAATACCATATGTTATCCTTTTATACCTTTATCCATTTAGATGTTATATACACTAACTCATGCCTTCAAAGGAACTATATAGTTTTTCCATATAATTTTCCATTATATCCTATACCATATAACTTGGTATTACCCTAGATGGATGAATGGATAACCCTTGTCTTCTACCCTCTTTCTCTTCTTTCTATCATACTTATCTTTTCTTTTAATTACTATAACTAGGGTATTCTAGGTGTATGCAGGTATAGACCAGCGTGAGCATCGAACCTTGTAAAGTTTTAAATCCCACCTCTGTATTTTTAATATTTTTTCATGGTTACCATTCTTGTTTTTTTCCCAGGAATTTAATTGTTTGCTTGAATTCTGCAGGTGCATCTCACCGCTCGTTTACTTATTTCACGAGAAATTGGATTTATTCGCTCAGCCTCCTAACTTGTATACTACCTACAGGGCTTATGCAGGTCAGTAACATCGTTCATGGGAAGTATCTTTCCCAGTTATCATTCTTGGTTTGCCCATACTGTGGAATTTTACTCACAGTAATTATACTTAGGTTACAGTAGTATAATAGGTTTCCTTTTTGTTTTGGGCCAACTTATTTTTGGACATTTCTGGAAAAATTCCTATTCGGGACTATATAACTCAAATTATAGCATTTCTCTTATTCACTAATATTGTGATATGGTTCAGTACAAATACTTAATTTTCACCCTTGGGGTTTCTTCATATGCAGGCTGGTTTAATTTTTAGTAGCCTAGATATGCAGGCTGGGTTTTTTTTTTTTTGAAATGTTCAGGTTATAATTTCTGCAGGATTTCACGCCTCATGTCGTCAAAGAGAGAATGACTATAGCTAACTACTTGATCCAAATGGAAAATGGCATCAACCCATGGTATTTATCTACCAATGTTATCCATCCACCCATGGAATTTACCCATGGTATTGTAAATGGCATCGACCCATGGTATTCATCCACCCATGATATTTTTTCGCTCATGGTATTGTAAGTGGTATCTACCCATGGTATTGGCCCATGGTATCCCCCTATGGTATTCTATCTCAAAAAAAGGCTATAAATAACAAGCCTCACTTTGTAAAAGGACATATTGTCCACCACAATGTAGTTTCTACAATTATTCTCTGTTTTAATAAAACAAATTTCTTTGTGGTTTTATTTGCTTTGTGTTCTCTCTTTTTTTGTGACATTCTAATTTTGGAGATCTTGTTAGATATATTTCAACTTTTTAGATCTTGGGGGGAGGCCCCCAAGATCTAAAAAGTTGAAATAGATCTGACAAGATCTGCAAAATTAGAATGCCAGAAATTAAAAAAGGAGAGGACACACAACAAATAAAACCACAAATAACCTTATTTTATCAAAACAGAGAATAACTGTAGAAGCTACATTGTGGTGGAAAATTTGTTCTTTTACAAACTGAGGCTTGTTATTTATAGCCTTTTTTTGAGTTACAATACCATGCGTAGATACCATAGGTGGATACCATGGATCAAAACCATGGGTAGATACATACCATGGGTGAATGAATATCATGGATAAATGTCACTTACAATACCATGGGCGAATAAATACAATGGGTGGATGAATACCATGGGTCGATGCCATTTACAATACCATGGGTAAATTCCAATGGTGGATGGATAACATGGGTAGATGAATATCATGGGTGGATGCCATTTTCCATTCAGATTATTCCTCCCTCCTTAAGGAGAAATGGTCCCCATTGCATGAAGTTCCCTCCTGAGAAGCCTTTGTTGAATATGAAGAGCCACTGAAGAGAAGGGTTTTGTGTAGTTAACCCATAACTGTGATGAACGAAGATCTGAGGATAGAGATACCCTATAATGCTTATGACCAACTGTGATATTGACAATGTGTGGCCTAGAAAATGGACTTTGATGAAGTGTGGGTTTGTGGATGAAACAAAACCATAACAAACGAAGATCTGAGGATAGAGATACCCTGTAATGCTTGTGACCAACTGTGTTACTAACAGTGTGCGGCCTAGCAAATGGACTTCGATGAGAAGGATTTTGTGCAGTTGACCCATAACAATGATGTTGATTGTTGATGAAGTAGCAGGTGCCTACATAGTTTGGGGTGGGAGGGCACGTCTCAAAATAACCCAAAACGAATGCCTATATGCTAAAACTGATGAATGTGAAGTAGGTGCCTACTAAAGCGGGGTGGCAGGGCACGTCTCCAAAGGGAACCCACTCCGAATGTTGCTCTAGATTTAAAATTAGCATAACTCGATCAATATAACTCAGAATATTTATTATAACCTATTTTTGGAAATGGAATGATCATTCTGCATCTCCTCATGTGTTTGAAATCAATATCTAGAGACTCTAGGCTCTCATATTCACGCTGGAACTGTCTCTTCGTCACAAAATTTCTGAATAATAATAATAATAATAATAGCTTATTTTAAATCAGCGATAAATCCCTCGTCTGGACTCCGATTCGACCAAATTTTTTTTTAAATTGGGTGATTTTTCAAGGGGAGTACAGATCTGTAACCATTTATCTGAAATTTTCCACTAAAAATTGCAAGAAATGATAGGAGATCTACCTTCCATGAATTGTCGTCAGAAAAATTGTTGCAACGTTGCTGATTTTGAATCAGTGATATATCCCTCATTCGAACTCCAATTCGGTCGATTTTTTTTTTGAATTTGAGTATTTTCTTGCAAGGAATCCAGAGCTAGTCTTTTTTTTTGGGTAAACATTTCACAAAAAATTTCAGATATGCAAACTCGCCGCCCAAAAAATTCATGGAGTTTGCTGAAGATTGTTGCAAAATATTGAAACTGAAATATGGTTCAAACCCTCATTCCCATGGATTCGTAACCTGAATCTGATACCACTAATCTAGATCTTGGGGGGAGGCCCCCAAGATCTAAAAAATTGAAATGGATTTGACAAGATCTGCAAAATTAGAATGCTAGAAAGGAGAGAGAGCTCAAAGCAAATAAAACCACAAAGAAATTTGTTTTATTAAAATAGAGAATAATTGTAGAAACTACATTGTGGTGGAAAATATGTCCTTTTACAAAGTGAGGCTTGTTATTTATAGCCTTTTTTTGAGATAGAATACCATAGGTGGATACCATGGGCCAATACCATGGGTAGATACCACTTACAATACCATGGGTAAATCCCATGTGTGGATCATTACCATGGGTGGATACATACCATGGGTCACTTATAATACCATGGGCGAATAAATATAATGGGTGGATGAATACGATGGGTCGATGCCATTTACAATACCATGTGTAAATTCCATGGGTGGATGGATAACATGGGTAGATAAATACCATGGGTTGATGCCATTTTCCATTCGGATCATTCCTCCCTCCTTAAGAAGCAATGGTCCCAATTGCGTGAAGTTCCCTCTTGAGAAGCCTTTGTTGAATATGAAGAGTCACTGAAGAGAAGGTGTAGTTAACCCATAACCATGATGAATGAGATCCGAGGATAGAGATACCCTGTAATGCTTGTGACCAACTATGATATTGATAGTGTGCGGCCTAGCAAATGGACTTCGTTGAAGTGTGGGTTTGTGGATGAACCAAAACCATGACAAACGAATATCCAAGGATAGAGATACCCTGTAATGCTTGTGACCAACTGTGTTACTAACAGTGTGCGGCCTAGCAAATGGACTTCGATGAAAATGATTTTGTGTGGTTGACCCATAACTGTGATGCTGATTTTTGATGAAATAGCAGGTGCCTACATAGTTTTGGGTGGGATGGCACGTCTCCAAATAACCCAAGCTGAACATTACTATGCTAAAACTAATGAATGTGAAGCAGGTGCCTACTAAAGCAGGGTGGGAGGGCACGTCTCCAAAGGGAACCTGCTCCGAATGCTGCTCCAGATTTAAAATGAGCATAACTCAGTCAATATAACTCAGAATATTTATTATAACCTATTTTTGGAAATGTAATGATCATTCTGAATCTTCTCATTTGTTTGAAACCACTATCTAGAGACCCTAGACTCTCAGATTCATGCTAGAACTGTCTCGCCATCACAAAATTTCTGAAAAAAAAATAGTTGATTTTAAATCAACAATAACTCCCACATCTGGACTCTGATTCGACCGATTTTTTTTTTTTTTAAATTGGGTGATTTTTCAAGGGGAGCTTAGATCTATAGCCATTTCTCTGAAATTTTACAATGAAAACTATGAAAAATGATAGGAGAGTCGTCGTCCACGAATTGTCATCAGAACATTTTATGCAACATTGTTGTTTTAGAATTAGCAATATCTCCCTCATCCGAACTCCAATTCAGCCACTTTTTTTTTTAATTTGGGTATTTTTTTGCAAGGAATCTAGATCTAGTCTTAAATTTTGTAAATATTTCACCAAAATTTTTAGATTTGATCTTCAAACTCACCGCCTAAGAAATTCATGGAGTTTGAAGAATGTTGCTGCCAAAAATTGAAACTGAAATATGCTCCAAACCCTCATTCCCATGGATTCGTAACCGGAATATGATACCACTGATCTAGATCTTGGGGGGAGGCCCCCAAGATCTAAAAATTTGAAATGGATCTGACAAGATCTGCAAAATTAGAATGCCAGAAAAGAGAGAGAGCTCAAAGAAAATAAAACCACAAAAAAATTTGTTTTATTAAAACAAAGAATAATTGTAGAAACTACATTGTGGTGGACAATATGTCCTTTTACAAAGTAAGGCTTGTTATTTATAACCTTTATTTGAGATAGAATACCATAGGTGGATACCATGGGCCAATATCATGGGTAGATACAACTTACAATACCATGGGTAAATCCCATGTGTGGATGAATACCATGGGTGGATACATACCATGGGTCACTTACAATATCATGGGAGAATAAATATCAAGGGTGGATGAATACGATGGGTCGATGCCATTTACAATACCATGGGTAAATTCCATTGGTGGATGGATAACATGGGCAGATAAATACCCTAGGTTGATGCCATTTTCCATTCGGATCACTACTTATTTAGCCAATGTCTACGGATGGGAATAATTTTACAGTAGGATAACTATGCTAGTCTATTCATAAAATATTATAATTTATTTCAAGGTTTTTCTGAATATGTTACAGCTACTGTGTAGAATTATTATAAAATTCTGTAGCTATAGTTATTTTTGTCATCTCCAATTCCTGTTGAGATTAATGTAAATGTTACTACAATTAAAGTACTGAATGTAAAGACTATTTCTAATCAATTCATTATTCAAGTTTGTATATGCTAAATTTACAATACCCATCTGGGTAAATTTTCAGATAGTTTATGACATAGTTTATGACATTCAGTTTCTTGAGTTTTCTCTATACTCTTTACAACATATATTCTTAATCTTTCTCTATACTCATTGGTTAAGTATAGGGTTTTCCTATTCTACAAATTATAAGAAATATGTATATGTTATTTAAATATGTGATTAGGGATAAAATTTACACTGTTGACAGTGAAGTTTTATCTCAAGAACTTTCAGTTTAGTCATACTACACTTAATTGATTTTATTTCTATTTTTTTTTTATCAGCATGCCATTTTCTAGAGATAGTATTAATTCAGATACAAAAATTTTGGTAGTTGTATTGCACAATCCTAATGTTTCACATATCTGTAACTTAAATTATATCTGATGATATTTATTCTCTATGATAATAATCAGATCATTAAATTAATAAGACTAGCAAAATTTTTGGTTAGACTGCCTAACACCAGATTTAAATCTGTACCCAGATTTAGACATTCTGGTTGTTGGAGCTAACTCAAATTGTTACTCATACAACAATACAAAACTGCATGTTACCACTGTGACAACATCTGTTAAATGTATGGTCTCCTACCGCTTATGCACAAATTAAAAATTTAACTAAATAGTTCCCACAATTTCTAACTCTAATTTTATTCATGTATCCCATCCATACAATTTTTTTTAAAGCAGATATCATGTACTGCATATACGAAATAAATATAAATCAGAACTATCTTATATAGATGTGCATACCAATTGCCCTGACTAGTTCCTCCCAACCGTAGAGTTCTCTCTCTGTAACTCACCCCCGAGCAGAGACCTTAGCTCCCAGTGATAGACAACCTCTTGTCTGTCCTGGAGCAACTTATTTAAGCTGTGCTTTCCCAAGAATGTTTCCAATTTCTGTGTCCAAAAATTTCAGGATGCTTTCTTCCTGTTTTTCCTAGGATTTCCCTCATAGAGGGACTTTAAAGCCGTCTTTTCTGCTTTTCCAGTTTTTTCTTCCTCTTCCCAATTACTTTACTCTTCATTGGGGAAATTATATGTTTATCTCCAAATCTAATTTTGGTAATATTCCTTCCAAGGATTTCTGGAAAGTGTGGTAAAGTCTCATCACCTTATGCACATCCTCATGGACTTAGGTTTTAGATCTCAATTTTCAATCTAGTCATTGCACACATAATTTTCCATTTTATTTTTATTAATTAAAATAAAATAAATCCACATACTAGTTCTTCATTGGGGTCCACTTCCCCTTTGGACTTATTCAATTGTTAATTAAAAAGCATAGAAACTTGGGGTATGTGACAGAATCAAAACTATGATGCCCACCAAACACCAACTCGTCAAGGGCGAGCACAAGTGCACCTACCACACCGTTGACTATATCCAAAATGCCTATTGAACCCCTGCCAAAGATGGCTAAGGGTCCAACAAGGCGAGAAGGACAACACTCAAAAGCAGCCCATAAATACAACATTGTGGATGATTTAGCACAATATCCCACTGCCATGTCAGCTTTAGAGGTCCTAAAATATTTCGCAAAGCAATATAAAGCCTTACTTTTTGCATTAGGTGCCATCAACCTTGCCGATTGGCACCTAATGGCTTTTGACTTAGACAAATCCACCCCCAAGCTTCCTTCATTGGTTGCCTTTTACATACCCGTGTGAGTCCAAAACCTCAATATACATTGATGTATCATCGACGAGGGTACATCTACATGCATCATGTCCAAAACCGTTTGGCAGAAGTTGGGATCTCCCGAACTGAAGCCATCCAACATCACGCTCAAAGCATATGATAGGCGCCCTTCTGCTCCCATCGGTCTCTATCAGAATGTTCCTGTTAACTTGGCTGACAAAATGGTAGTCATAGATATTGAGGTCTTGGATGCTCAGCTTAACTACAATATACTCCTTGGGTGAAGTTATATGTATGTGAAGTCTTCCATAACATCCTCCATTTTCCGGGTGATGATTTTCCCCCACGAGGATCGAATCATCACCGTTGACCAATTGACATACCATGAAAAATGACCCATGATGGTCACTGATGTCATTATACCCTATGTAGATACATCTACAGAGTCGCTCATGTGGTACCAAGAATATGGCCCCAACTCAATCCTCAGATCATTCCTAGTTAATCCCCCTATCATACCAGAAGCAATCTTTGATGTCACAGGGGCCTTAGTGTGCATGATGTTATCATCAAACACCAAAACTAGCCAGGATAAAAATACTAGTAGTAACGAAACTGAGGCCACTTTCTTTTCTACCCTACGCCATCTCCCAAACTCCATTATTATACCCTCCACCTGGTTTTGTGTCACAACAAGTCTTGGCAATAGTAACATTGCCAAACATGTCTTTCATGATACCTGTCTGGTATTTGGTCCCACCAACCATGATGGGAGGCCCTGACATCAAATCTACAGGAATAACCATTATCACTCCTCAATATGCAACACCGATTAAAGAGATTCCTGTAGAAACGATTTTAATTGACCAAGAAAACCCACAAAAACAAGAAAAATATAGAAAACACCAGCATACCAAGGGCACTACAACGCCGTGCATTATGTGATATCGTAGGCCATCTTACCAATATTTTCCCAGAATTAGATGAATTAAAACCTCTTCTAAGCTCTGAAAGAAATGTCGTGGTGCCAAGTTCCCATAAAAAGGAACTAGCCACAAAAAATCAAGGAAAAGAATTACGCGCCAACCACGTCACTCACTATCTGCAACCATTATGGACATTACACTCATCATTGCCCATAAATTTCGTGATATATGGATGCCTTACATTCCCTAGAACAATCATACCAAGAGGATCCTTCACATCCCCCCATGCAGACGGATGAGGAAGAAAATAGAGTCATATTATACCTACAAGAGGCGAGGCAGTAACCTGAGAAACCACCTCCACCTCTTGTCCAACTTTGTTCACTCTATGATGAACGTGATCATTCCATCCCTAACTGCACTACCCTAGAGATGTTTTAGAGATGGTATCCTGTTAACCATTTATACTATGTCGGCCTATGGGCAGCCCGGTATTCATGTCAATCACCTAGTACGCCATTGTCATTATATCCCCCGATTTCATTTTCCATTAACCAATTTACGCATGGACATATTACGTCTCACCCTAGGAGATGGTTGAGATATGGGATCCATGGAAATCTCAACAATGCAAGAGGATGTGACAAGCAGATCCATTCTCTTCATGTCAGTGGAAAAGTTGCTAGTCAGGGGGCACATTGTCACCCCCAATCGCCCTCCACGGATAAGGCCAACCTGTGTTTTATGAAACACATGTAATCATTTGGTCACCAAATGCCTAGACCTAGAATCGCTCCATGGCTGGTATCCAATCACTTCGCCACCCCAGAGGGAAGGGAATACCCAATAAAGAAATTCATGTCGGGTCTGTCAAGGCAACCATCAGACTCGACACTGTATTTACATCCCCCAAGTACGCCCGCTAATAGACTTCATACACTCATTGGAAATGCACTGCCGATATATAGTTAGTCTAGAGCCAAGATAACCTAATGCAAGGTAGAATGCCCCTAGGAAGCCTACCTCCTATCAATACCAAAGAATTAGGTGAGACAAATCAATACACCGTCCTAATAGGGCCCATGTACAGCCAAGGGCGGCATGTGGGCTATGTGATAAAATTAACCACCAAATCAATTAATGTAAGGAACTGAAGAACCTTACAAACAAATTTCACATGGCCACCCCCATCCTGCATATCAATCTCTCTAATTAATAGAAAATTACACACTTCTATTGCAGGATTTTCTCACAATTACACCATACAATGAGTTGTGAATACCTCCCAAGGCTACCAGCAGCAAGAGCGGCGTTAAGTCTAAACCCGACCTTCCAAAACCAAAAACTCAGAGGTGGAAAAAATGGAATCATACCCCTATGCTTGATCCTTTCCAAGTGTCCACATCAGGGAAAAATATTAGCGTTGGTTCTCATACCATCTACTCAGTAAGCATCGTGATACCATGCACCATTTGCACTGGTCGTAACCACGAAACAGATTCATGCCCCTTAATGGAAAAAATTAGGAGCCTCTTCACTAAGCACAATTTCCAAATCCAGGGAAGTGCAAGTACTCTTAGTGCGCCTCGTGAGGAACTTATAATTGTTCTCATGCAAGCCACCACAATGGAAATTCCTCCCCCACCTAATGTTGATGACACATAACATCACATATGATTCATCTCGTTGTGTATAGGAACCATGACTCGTGATGTCTTCTCATCCATCATTGGTGTTGAGACTGCTACAACTACGAAAGTAGCTATACCAAAAAAAGTGCAAACTCAATCCGTCTACACCCTCTCGACTGCGTCTAGTTCCACCACATCGACTATGGAATCCTATTCATGTCTAACGACCAGTTAAGTTAGGATCGAACCACCTCCTCACGGCCTTACGCAAACTCACTCCCCCTTAGATTCCTTGTTCCATTCAGACAAGGATATTCTAGAGGTCGTGACGAAACTAGATTATCCATGGGATGCAATGCATCACCGCTCATTTTTTTCTTCCCGAAAAGACGTTCGACCCTAACAACCCGAGAAACCAAGAGATATATGTGATTGAATCAAAACATTTCCTTCCATCTAGGAAAGTCGATTGGTTCAAAAATCCCATTAAGATTCCTGACGCATTCGAAAAAGGGAACATGTCCAACATTCCACCAACCATGAAGGTAAATATCTCTAGAAATCATGAGAAAATTGAAGAAATATCACTAGAGGCAGCATGTTCCCAGATGAAGTAACCTCTTACACAAACTTGTTGCAATACTATAGGGACATATTTGCATGGGACTATTCGGAAATACCAGGGATCATTCCCACTATCGTAGAGAACCATATCGATGCCTGGCTGGATATACCACCGGTACGCCAGAAACAACATCAATTGCACCCATCTAAGGCAGAAGCAATTAAACTAGAAATCGAAAAGCTTCAAAAAGTCAGGTTTATCTACCCCATAAATTAGACATCATGGGTTTCCAACCCTATTCCTATCATGAAAAAATAGGGCATCATTCGTGTATGTACTGATTTTTTAGATTTGAACAAAGCTTATAAAAAAGACAACTACCCTACCCCGTTCATCAACCAAGTCATCGATGCTTGTGTTGGACAGGAGGCCCTCTTCTTCATGGACGGTTTCTCAGGGTATAACCAAATTCAAATTCGGCATACCGATCGATATAAGAGTGCTTTCACCACCCCGTGGGGAACTTTCTCGTACCAAGTTATGCCATTAGGTCTTAAAAATGTTGGAGCCACTTTCTGTTGGGCCATGAACTATATCTTCCATGACCTAGCCCACCTTATCCTTGCCTACTTGGATGACCTCACCGTTTGATCCAAGAATCAAAGCAATCATATCGAAGATCTACGGTTGGTATTCCAAAGATGCCGACAATAAAACCTACACTTGAATCCTCTCAAGTGTGTCTTTTGCGTCAATGTAGGTCAACTTCTAAGTTTTATAGTTACCCAACAAGGGATTAGAGTGGACCCCCTCAAATTCCAAGACATCAAAGAGGTTCCACCACCTCGAACCCTCAATCAACTCCAAAGATTGCAGGAGAAAGCCAATTTCCTTAGACACTTTTCCCCAGATTATGCCACTTGTGCTTAGGGATTCCTACACCTTCTCCATCAGGATATCCCATTCAAATGGGATGATCAAATGCAAAAATCATTCGAGGCTCTGAAATATGCATTATATTTAGCCATATTGATCAGCCCACCAAAATACGACAAAGATTACACCCTATATCTATCAACATCTGAAACCGCTTTGGCCGAGGTGTTAATCCAGGATGGCCCTGATGGTAAAGAACACGTAATTTATTACGTCAATAAAAAATTATCAGGCCCCGCATTAAGGTATGAGCCTGAAGAGAAAATTGCGCTAGCCTTAATACATGCAGTCCAAAATCTTCAGCACTACATTATCCTACATACTACAAAAATCGTCACAGCTATCAACCCCATGAGATACCTACTAACCCATCATTTGATGAACCACAAATACGCACACTGGATATTTATACTATAGGTTTTAACCCTGTACAGAAATTATCTGCAAAATAATCTTAAAAACCGAAAATAAACAATAGCAAGAGCATAAAGCATAAAACAGATATACACAGAGATTTTCCCCTGGATCCCAAATCGGGACGACCAGCTTGATTTTTCATTATATTCCTTTTAGTGTTACAACACATATATATACATGCTGAAGCATACATAAAACCCAATCCATTAACCCTAGATTAGAACATAACCGTATTTCCCTTGACCAGATCTACAAAATACTAGGGGCCGAAAACTATCATGCCCCAAAACCATGTGCAAACCCATGCACAAAACCATGGGTAGGTCTACCCACCGGAAAATAAGGACCAAAAAAAATTTCCAGGGCACTACCCTGGGCCCTGACAGGGGGGGCTACCACCCCCCCTGTTACCCTCCCGCGCATGACTAGTCGTGGAAAGAATATAACACAAACCCAACATATAATGCAAGAGTTTGAATTAGAATTAAGCTCTCCTAAGAGAAATAAATATTTGATCTTAGCTGAGTTCATCACTGACCTCCCAAGTCATACCAAGTGATCACCAGTAAACAACTCACTACCAGACGAACATCTCTTTCTAGTGACGAATGACGCTCTTTGTTACGGAGATATCCTTTTATTCCTATGAACCCAAAAATTCAATCCAAATATCACACCCAACGACCACAGGCGCATATGCCACTAGGCCCCCCGATACACCTCATGGGATATGTCCTTTATCGTCAAGGAATCAACACAATCATATGTTGATGCCTCACTCATGACCAACCTGAGCAAGCCCTTAATGAATGTCATAGTGGAGCTTTTGGTGGCACCTCTTTGAAATCGCTACTTCCCAAAAGGTCCTACGGGCAGGATATTTTTGGCCCACCTTATTCTGCTACTTCATCACAACAGTCAAAAGATGCGAACAATGTAAACATTTCACCCACAAGGCAAGAGCACCTCTCGCTCCCCTACACCTGGTCATTGTAGTTGGTCCCTTCTACAAATGGGGGATCGACTTCATCACTTCCAACCCCGCTTCGCCTGGCAACCACAAATACATTATTTTCGTCATTGACTATTTCACCAAATGGGTATAAGCCATGCCCACATACGACAACATGGTAGAAATCGCTACACGATTTATGTTCAACCATGTCATCGCCCTATTGGGTGTGCCGAACAAGTTAGTCTCTGATCATGGAAAATATTTCAAAAACAAAATTTCTAGGATTTGTCTCACCACCTAGGATTCATGTACAAATTCGCTTCAACATACAATACTCAATCCAAAGAAAAGGTGGAAGTTGTAAACAAAGTACTCAAATTTTTTTTACAACATATGGTGAATAACCATAAGAAAAATTGGCACCACATTGTATTTTCCGCCCTATGGGCATACCGCACGACACTTAAAAACTCAAAAGGATTCATACCCTTCCAAATTGTGTATGGGGTCAAAGCCGTGATTCCCATCGAACACGAAATCCCCAACTTACACACCACCATCGAACTCCTTGATGATACCGAACCTTTAGAACAACAATTTGTGCAACTAGAGCTCGTCGACGAAAATTGATGACAGTCACTCCAACATAACTAGGCTCATAAAAACTGAGTAAAAGCATCATTTGATCGCAACAACGCCCCTCACTCATTTACCGAGGGAGAATTAGTCCTCTGCTACGATGTCTCGAAAGAGGTCCTAGGGCCCGGGAATTTCAAAAAAATGTGGAAAGGTCCCTACGTCATAAAATATTGCCTCCTCAAGGGGGCATACATCATGTCAGAGCCCGACGGTACATGTCTAGCCAACCCCGTCAATGGGATCTACCTCAAGAAATTATACCCATAATGGTCAGGAGGCATCAACCCTAGAGATAAGATGCATGTAACAAGATTTTTTTTTATCACAATCATTACAAGACTTGTGCTAAAAAATTCTCTGGTTTCAACAAATGGATCGCTCCCCCCTCCATTATTTTGGATTTCCTGATGGAGCTTCACGATGGTCTCAAAATATAGTAGCAATCACCTAGGCCAACTACTATCCTGACCGATCGTCATTCTTCAACAACGGATTATGAATCAGATCAACCACCAATAATCAGACAAAATATGATGTCGCCATCAGGCTCATGAGCGATGCCTTCAACGAAGGCATCTGCCACCTACATATCTACCTTGATTCCTAGCTAGTGGTTTCACAGTTAAACCAAGAATTTTAAGTACAATATTCTCATCTGTTTAGAAAATATTTGCATGCACGAAGATTAAGCCATCAATTTGATCATATTACATTCACACATATACCAAGAAATAAAAACCAGATAGATGATCGCATAGTCAATCACATTCTAGACTGGAATGCATCCCGTATAAACCATCATCCATATAAAAACAAAAAACATAACAAATATATCTCCCTCTAAGATACACGATATCCATCAAACAAAATCACCATAGACACATCATTTAGAGCCGCAAAAATACATGTCTAACATATATATCAAAAATATGTGTGAGTTAAAATAGAAAAGTCATGTCTTTGACCCACAGGTTAGCTAAAAAATATATATAAATGTCATCAAAAATAAGGGACACATCCTAATAATGGGCACTTTCCCTGAATACAAAACATCTCTAGGGATGAGCCTTGCCAGGTGGATCCTCTAGACCCACCACTGCACCTGGTGCCAGTACAGGTGCAGTAGCCAAAACTGAAAATGCCACTTGGCGTAGTGTTAGATGACACGTCCTATCTTGCGCGATCAACACCTCACGCCATGCATCATATAGGTCATCAACAAAAACCCGGGTCGGCATACCCTGGATCAATATCTCCACCTGACCCCAAGCATCCTCTAAGTCGGTGGATTGAGCCTCAGAAACAGCTAGTTGTCCCTCAATCTCCGCTACCCATGCCTCTACAGCCTCAACATGAGCAAGGATAGTGGCATACTAAGCAACAACCATACTTCTACCCTACCCTCAGGGCCCAACGCCATCATCTCGCCCCCCAACTTGGGGTTGAGCAGCTCCACTTGGGACCTGACTTGGTGGCTAATGCCCCACAAAGCGGGCGATCAGACGCCCAACCGCTCCCACATCTGCATGAGAAACAAATATAGTGTCAATTTCACCACAATAGACATATAAATATACACATCATAAAAACTCAAAGATGCAAAAAAACAGTAAAAAAAAAAAAAAACATCATACCTGTAGGCCCCCAAACGTAACTAGCAGGAAGACCCATATTTGGATCACCTCGAAAGTCCATCACAGTGTATGGGTAGTCCATGAACATCTGTGGGTTCTCTTAGAACCACGCTATTTTCGTCGCATCCCAATAGCTACCCACCTGCCCTCCTCCTCCACGAGGCATAACTGGCACCCACTGCCACATTTTAGGATCCCGGCATGGGCCAATAGGGACATGCATGATGGCATAAAGCATCAACACCCTCTCAAACATAATACTATAGAGGATGTTGGCATAGGTGAATACTTTTGATCTACCTCGGGCCTTCTCCAGCTGCATCACCATGCCATCATACACATGGCGTGCCTAATCATAGAAATGACTGGCCCGAAGTTGGCGCAATACACCAATACATGGTCCTGACACCCTCTTGGGCAACAAAGACCCTGTCAAATGAAAGATCATATCCAAATCACATCGCTTGACTAAGTCGGTCACTAATGCAATAAGGACACACCCCTGAGAAAGAGGTGCATCACCGCAATGTTTCTTTGCCCACCGACGGATACTCACCCTCCCGGGCGGGAGTGGGTGTGGAAGAGCTTCACCCTGTGGCAATAAGTCGGTCACAAAATAAACATCTATCTCCGGACGCATGGTAACATCCCGACCCCATAACACCATCACTTTTCGCCTCTTGTTCCAACAGTGAAGCAGGCTATCCTGAGATCTTAGGATGTCATTCTCCAAGAACTTTAGAGTGCCCCATTGTGCTAGAATCCCTCTTGCATTGGCATCCTATGCCACAGCTATGCACAGGTCAGGCTAATCGTGCTCACGCCACAACATCCTGTCACCAAATAAAACCACATTAGTGACCTAAAAGACAAAAAAATCAAAATTTGAACCAAAAACTCTTTCTTGGCTCATCATCGTGCATGTCTTCTACACAAGCGTGATTTTCGCGTGACTATATCAAGAACAAAAATGAGAGTCTTCGCACAAAGGCTATTCCATACGGGGAAATTTCGCGAGAAAATTTATTTTCCCATGGGACTTACACACCTGTACCTTGATCACCCATGCGATCAAGGTTGGAAAGAGGTAAGTATCCATACAAACCTAATTTGTACGACCCCCCCCCCAGATAAAACTAAAATAAAATAAAATGTTGGACGTTCAAGGCCCTACCTGGCACTGACGGTGTGAATCCCAGGTACACAGGCTAACTGCAACGGCAATAAAGGCTCAGCACCAAGGGCTCAATTCTAACCTCACAACTCTCAAACAACAAAAATAAACTAAAACAAGCCATATTGGCCCATATATCGCCCTTTTCGAATTATTTGACAGACCATAATGGGAGCTCAAAACACCCAATTGGAAAACTTAAAGCAACACTGTGATCAACACCTCATCATGTATAAAGGATGCTTCACACATTCACGCCTAAAAAAGTCATTTTTCATATGCGACAGGTACGTCGTCACTTATAATTTTTTCATTTAGCACATTTGTCAATATATTTGAATGGAAAATATGCTTTCACTTGGGGTATTGGTTGCAGGTGTTACAAAGAATGACAAACCACCTGTTTCCCCAGCCTCTGAAGGTTCAAGAGCAGGTATCATTCTGCCCCCATCATGATAGGCTCCCTAAAGAAGCTTTGCATATTCTGACATCATTTCTCCACAAGAATCAACCATAGGGTCCAATCACTTGACCAAGTTTATCATCTCCCCACCTTGCACATGATAAACATTCTCGTTGGTCGGTAGAGCCTCACTGTCCATGGCATCCATCACTCAAGTAGACCATGTGTTAGGGTCCCGTGATTTGGCTGATTGGCAAGCCAAATGACAGTGTAACATCAAACTAGTCTTTGGAGCCCAAGGACCTAGCCTTCCTGGACTCAGAGAGGGCTCTCTCTATTTGTGTAAGGGATATCTATGTGTTTGGTGATTGTGTTCTTGATTTTAGGCTAGTTATGAAGTAGGTTTTTGGTTTTGGTTTTTAGGTTGTGAGGCATGAACTGATCAAAGACTAAGATAGGTAAAAATATGTCGGATAAACTGGGCTATGGGGTCGAAAAGGTCAAGAAAGCTTTCAGATGGTGATACAAGGTTGTTGAAGGGCCGATTTGATTTGAGGTAAAATTGATCTTTGGGTAAAATGGAGTGGGATGGACATTAAATTTATGAATAACAAAGGATTTCAAACATAAATAGCTTATTAGTTGACATAAACATGGTAGGGCTAACCATTAATCATGAGAAATGTAACTATAAACTGATCAATGCATAGAAATAAACATTCTAGCCATGCATAGAGATATATGACTCTCTAACTTTAGGAAATGGCTATCAAAATTTGGGGAAATACATTTAAGACAAACAAAAAACTCAAATCACTATGAGGAAACACCTAAGCATAGTATTTCAAGCTATTGCACACTTTGAAGCAAGATTGCATAGTTTTAGACAAAGGGCAAGATCAGTACTGTTGGAACACCTAATCCTACATGGGTAGGTGTGGAATGCGAAAAGTCACAATGGAGTCCAAGTGACCTTGGAATGTGAAACCAAGAGTCACACCATTGTACTATAAATGTACATCATGTATAATGGAAAAAATAAGAAAGTCTCATGCTTATCCTTCATTGTGTGTTGAGTCTCTTGTGTGTGTGTGTTCATCTTTCTCATACACCATGTGTGTGTTCAACATGGTGTTTAACATGGTATCAGAGCGGGCGATTGCTGGCCCTGCTCCAAATTGAGTGAGCCATTTGTGTTTATGGCCTGTGCATATCTGCATTTTTGCAGCATTTAGAGAGTTTCTGCAACAGAGTTTTTGCCGCCATTCAGAGGTGTTTTGAAGAAGAGCAGCGTTGGTTTTGAGAAGTAGTAGCATTCAAAATCCTTGGCAGCATTTAGAAATTGGTTTGGAGACGCAGCCTTGTGCATCTGAAGGTTTTCTCACTGCTCATTTTTTCTGCAATATCTGCATTTTAAATTTTGCACCATTTTGGAGCTGCTAAATACTATTTAAATTGAGTTTCTGAAGAAGAAGAAGTTTTTGGTTCTTACTGCAAAATAAATCTGAGTTTTTTCTGCTAGAAAATTCTACATTTTTAAAATCTCTGCTGCTGGAAAAATTATTTTTTTCTGCTGTGTTAAAGATGATTTCCTACTCTACTCTGCTGTTTTAAATTAAAAAAAAAAAAACAAAAACAAAAAACAAAAAACCATTGGCCTTTTGGCCCTCTCCTCCACAATTCGACCTCACTCACATACCTCTACAAGCCTTGCATACTGTAAAAAATCCTCACCTCCTATCTGCTACCCACCTATGCTACGGCCCCCCTTTATCACTCTACCTAACAATAGCACCTCACCTCCCTGCAAGTCGACCCCAACTCCCTCATCCGCCTACAGGCCCTCCCCCTCACATGCGTCCTCTCCCTCCCCCTCAGACGCTGCCCCTTATCCCCTTTTAATTTATTTAATGCCCTCCCCTTCTGCATACACTATCCACGCACCTGCACCCTCATCGATCCGCCAATACACTCTTCCTACTCACCTATTCACTCACGCCTGCGCTATTTCCCACGGCCTTTGACCGGCCTCTTCCTCACACGCTCCACAACCTACCTCACTCCACGCACCCACGCATCCATCCTCTCCAACGCTATCTGCAATCTTCCCCTCTCCAACGCTCTCCCCTGTCCCCACCAAATGCTACGTCTACCCTCGAGCTACCCACCATACCCACAGTCTATCTCTCCACGCACCCTGTCAACCCTGCATCTCACTTCAACCGGCCTATCGGCCCTCCTTCCTCTACCGTCGGCCCCTCCCTAACCGACCTCTTCACCTCACACAATGGACTCCATCTAACCCGCCCCCTCACATACTGCACTCCGCCTTACGGCCTTCCTTATCACTCAACACGCATACTCACATTCGACTCCACTCCCACTCATATTCGTCGTCCCCTCCAACTCTGTCCGCCCTCCAACCTCACAACGCCTCTACGCCCTACGAACTCCCTCCCTCATGGCCATTCGATATAAAAATTTATTTTTTTATATTTTAAAAAATTCCCATTCCTCTCCATTTATAAACTAATCCCCATTTTAAATTCATTTTTAAAATTCCCCCCGCCCCCTCCCTCTCAAATTATTAATTCCCTTCCCTCTTTTTATTTAAATTTATTTAATATAATACCCTCCACTAACCTCTCAATAAATTTCCCTTTCCTTTTAAATTTCCCTCATTTTTTAATTATTTCCCTTTTTTTAATTAAAAAAATAAAAATAGCAAAGAGAGAGGAAAGAGAGATATGAACAGCAAAAAAGAGAAAATCGACATATGAAGAAGATGGACTGAATATATGTAGAGAAATTTGCAGATTTCACATTGTGTGAATTGTGGTATTGACATAAGGGTGATTTTTTGAAGAAATTGACATTTGAAGACAAGATTGCCATCATTGAAAACGACTATTTGAAGAAAAAATTCAGCTGCATAGTGTTTTCAGCTGCACATTTACAAATATTTTTGCAGAGATTTTGTTTTGAACTCACATTGTGAGTGAATATTACTTCTTCATTCATAGTTGCAATCAATATTTGAAGTGTAAATTTGAGTTGTTGGATTGTTGATTGCCCTCCATCATTTGAGGAGCAGATTTTATACTTTGAGATTTCCATAGTTGGAAATTCTTTGGAGTCATTTGTATTTGTTGTTGAATCACATTGTAAACGGGTGCATTTTCGGTTGAAGCCGACACCCTTTTCATTTTTGAGCCTAAGTTGTTTAAAATGGCTAAAATCAATGAGGCATTAGAGTTTTTGAGTAACCTCATTCATTCAAATGTTGATGATGTGATAAAAATGAGCAAGAATGCTCTTTGTAATATTCAGATTTGTTTACAAGATGCACACGAAAAGATAGAGTTTTTGCAGTTGGAATCTCAGCTTCAACAAGACGAACTTCAACAAAAGAGTCACCATTCTGAACCTGTTTCTGTTCAGAAGATTAAGAAGGACTCTCATCAGAAGAAAGTCAATAAAGTTGCAGATGATTCACATTCAGTGCCTTGTACTAGAGCAGATGTACATGCAGATGTAGCAGCCCAACCTGCACTTCTCAAGCCCATCATCAGACCTTGGGAAGAGCTTGTCTACAACAAGCATAGAACTGGTCTTGGATATGACAAGGATGTGTCCTTTCATATTCCAGACTACACCAAGCCAATCATATTTCAGAGTGCTGGATTCCTGTATGACAGTTCACCTGCAGTTGTTCCAGATCCTATTCCACTTCCACAACAGATTGAGAAATGCCAACAATGTGATCGAGTTGGCCACATGAAAGATCACTGTTTTGATCTTCATCCATGCAAGAACTGTGGTCGGCACACCCATTCTTCAGACAGATGCTTCAGAAAAAAGCCTCCTGCAAGAACAAAGATTCATCTTGGATGGATCGCTTCTTGGCAATGGGCATCAGCAGCCAAGAAGATGTTTATGACACATGTTAGAACTTGTTCAAGAATATTGAGCAAACTTGTAGTTGAGTTTTCGCCATCATCTCACCTTGTCCCTGACAGGGGGGAAAATGGTGGTCATGTACAAGCTTCGACGACAGATCAAGCGAGCCTGAGCCACAATCTCTCATTCCATGTTCAGAGTTGTAGCCAGCAGTTCAAGCGAGCCTGAGCCACAATTCGTCATTCTAGATTCAGAGATGTAGCCAGAGACACGAATGCCCATGAGCATGCCTTCGGTTGGTGGACAACCTTAAACCATCATCTTTGGTTGGTGGATAACCTAAAACCATCACAGGTAGTAGACCTCCCTTCTTTTAGGTCGAAGGTCTCCCTTTCATATATGAGGAACACTTCCTCTAGCAGAAGCCTTCAGCTTCTTGCCAGCTTTGGTTGAGTTCCAGGAAATGCTTCAAGCATTACAGAGTTGTTGGTAATCCTAAAACCATCACAGGTAGTAGACCTCCCTTCTTCTAGGTTGAAGGTCTCCCTTTTTTATGAGGGAAAATTCCTCTAGCAGAAGCCTTCAGCTTCTTGCCAGTTTTGGAAGAGTTCCGGGAACTACAACAAGTTTTGCGTTCCAGTGTTGGTGGTCATCCTTAAACCACCTCTTTTTTCCAACATTTCAGAGAGTTGATTCAGCCCAAGTGTTGCCATGTATACTTTGCATATTTGTATTACAACTCTCTTCTTGGACTCACACATACCCCTTCGGATTAAGGGGGGATGTTGGAACACCTAATCCTACATGGGTAGGTGTGGAATGCGAAAAGTCACAATGGGGTCCAAGTGACCTTGGAATGTGAAACCAAGAGTCACACCATTGTACTATAAATGTACATCTTTGTATAATGGAAAATAAGAAAGTCTCACGCTTATCCTTCATTTTGTGTTGAGTCTCTTGTGTGTGTGTGTTCATCTTTCTCATACACCATGTGTGTGTTCAACATGGTGTTTAACAAGTACAAGACCTCCTTGGTTCAACAAATGACAATCTAATCAATCAAAGAAAGGTTTCAGAGGTGGAGCTATGACTAGCCATGAGTAAGCAGGGCATACCGTGAATCATACTTAGCATGCATAAAACCATAAATGAAACAAGCAAACAGTATTCTTCAGTTATCAAAGAGCAATCAAGGATTCTTTGATATGACTAAGAAGGAAGAAAACATAGAAGCTATAAAGAAACAGAAAATTTGAGGTGCCTCCAAGGTCATGTCTCAAATATATTCTCTACTATCTTATAGCAAGCAAGAACATGGAATTATGAATGAAAACTAAGAAACAAAATAGAGAGAGAGACACTATACCATTCTACCAAGTCATGGAATCCAACAACAGTCCTCTTTCATCATCCAAAAACACTCAAGAAACTATCCAATGCATGAGACAAGTGTTTCTTCCAAGCTTGTATAACCATATATTTCTTTTATTCATCAATTTCAGCCTTATTTACAATGAAATCCTTTGGAATATATAGGCCGAAGTGAGGAAAACCTCCTAGTTCAACTTGCAATCTCATTGGCCTATCCAAAATCTCTGATTTTGTCCTTGAGGCTTTCCAAAGCCCAAGGCACAAAATATCTAATAAAATATCTCAAAAATGTTAAAAAATGAAAATATGTTGAATTTTCATAACTAATCATGCACAAAATAGCTAAACGTGCATGAGGAAAAGTCACTTTAGAATGGTTCATTTTTTACAAAAATACTTAAGAAATATATCAGCAGAAAGTCCTTTGACTTTCCGGCAACTTTTGGAGGCCTTCCCGATGTCGAAACATGGCCCATGATAGCTCGTTCGAAAGCTTTGAATGTCTATTTTCTTAAAATACTTAGTTTTCTCCAAAATGACCACTAGAATTCCATAAAAAATTGACCTGTGTGTAAAAACCCAAAAAATAGACCTTGCTGATAAACGGGGCAAAGTGTGGAAAAAGTGAGTGTTTTCTGCCATTTTGGGGGAGAAAATCATCTTTAATTGATCTAAAAATCACTAAGTATATGCCCCTGAAATTATGGCATCCAATGATACTATTTTTATCCTTTTAGTATGCCCCAAACTGAAATGGTGATGCCCATGAATTTTAGCCAAAAACCCAAAAATGACAAAAAACCAAAACTTGCTGAATTTCGCCCAATTTTGGTGTTGTGTAACCAGCTCCAATAATAGAGGAAAAGAGATATCCACGCCTTAGAAATAAGCCACTTCGAGGGGGAAACCTCCAATACATTACATAAATGAACAATTCTTGGATGATACAATTTACAAAACCTCCTTTCTATATATAGGAGTCCATGTGGGGTACACAATCCTAGGGCCACAATGTAATCCTAGCCGACCTAACAATAATACTTAAGGGCACCATAATAAAAATATGGGGGTTACAGGGTACAATAAGAGAACAATAATAAGGGGGGCTACACTAACATAATAAGGGCTACACTATTAATATAGGGACTTAACATGCCCCTCTCCTTCAAACAAGTGTTGTCCTCAACGCTGATTATTTCTTGATGCTTCAGATAAAATTCTCATCCTCCCATGTGAAATATTCTACAGGAAAGTTCTTCCACTTACTGAGATACTCTGAAATTGATTGTACTTGTCGAGTTCTTGTTTCTATGACTGCTTCATAACTTCTTTTGATGTGATGTTGATCTTCCTGTTGTTTCATTAGATTCTGCACCAAAGTTGGGTTATCCTTTGAGAGTTGGAGAACTTGTTGTTGATGCTCGTTATGATATTCCACTAATTTATCATCCATATTAGCTATTATTTGATCCTTCAAACCATCCAAATTAGCCTCCATTTCTGCTTTTAAACCATCTATTTCATCTTCGATTGCTCTTCGTAAGATCGAAACTTGTTGCACTTGGTACCTTAATTTTGATATCTCATATTGCAATTCTTCCTCCTCATGCGTCATAGTATAGCTTTCTGAGGGCTTAATGGGTATGGAACTATTTTTTGGAGGCATAATAGAACCCATTACTAACAAAAATTCTTCAATATGCCCTTGGAATCAATTCAACTTGATTCTTCAAACAAGACTTATGCAATCAATACAAACCTTTTTCTTGCTTCTAAGGAGCTTTATATTGAAATTAAATTATCTCTGTAATTGAAAATCTTCAATATCTAAAATTAAGCCCTGTAGTAGCCCTCTAAATCTTCTTTCAAATGCCACAGGTCTGATCTAATTTGGATTCCTCAAGACAAAGTTGTGTCCAATCTCCCACAATGACCTAATTATGGACTGGTTCAGTAGAGCGAATTTGTACGACTTGCCACGTGTCACTGTTTCGTCCTTTGTATCTGAAATTGATAGCCAAGAAACTTTAGTCTGTGTACTTGCGACCAATTTTGACGGCACTCCAATCCAATCTCCAGAGAGAGAGTTATTGAACTTTTCCCACGATCACCTCTTTGAGATGAAATTCTGGAGCCTGAACAAGCACTACCTTCCACAGATCATATCTCCGAAAATATTGCGAACCAAGCTCTGAAATTTTTTGACGAATTTCCTCAGGATTTCAGCTTCGCACCATACAAATTTCAGATTCTGAACCTTCGTAGAAAAATTGTTATAGCGAAAATGCCACGATGACCTGTTTAGGAGCTTGAAAAAAGACCTAACTTCCACAGATGATATCTCCGCAAATATTGCAAACCAAGATCTGCAATTTTTAGACAATATTCCTCAGGATGTCAGCTTCGCACCCTAAAAATTTCAGCATCTGAAACTTCGTAGAAAAAAAGTTATAGCGCAAATGCCACGATGACCTGTTTGGAGCAGCGAAACCCTAGAATCCCAAGCCTCTGATACCAAATGTTGTGTAACCAGCTCCAATAATAGAGGAAAAGAGATATCCACGCCTTAGAAATAAGCCACTTCGAGGGGGCAACCTCCAATACATTACATAAATGAACAATTCTTGGATGATACAATTTACAAAACCTCCTTTCTATATATAGGAGTCCATGTGGGCATAATGTAATCCTAGTGGGCCACAATGTAATCCTAGCCGACCTAACAATAATAATTTAAGGGCACCATAATAACAATATGGGGGTTACAGGGTACAATAATAACAATAAGGGGGGCTACACTAACATAATAAGGGGCTACACTATTAATATAGGGACTTAACATTTGGCGAGCATGACCCTCAAGGGTTTTCAGAAACATGCTGTGAAGATGAGGCCAAAATTTTGAGCTTTGAGATGTCTTTCTTCAATTTTGGTGACGAGCGCCTCCTTTGAAGGTCAAAATCTCTATTGGACTTCTCCAACTTCTTTTCCAAGTGATCATTCACCCTCTCGAGCCATGCTTCTTGATTGTTCTCTATCTCTTGGGTGAACAAAGTAGTGAGAGGAGTAGATTGGAAAATGGCAGCTTCTTCTTCCTTTTGTTTCTCAAGGGCTCTTTTGAGTCCCATGGTCCTTGGCCTCTTTCTCTTGGGCTGATCTTCATCTTCGCTCTCATTGAACTCACCCATGAGTTCTTCCAATCTGACTTGTGCCTTGGAGGCCTCCTTTTTGTATTTGATGGCCCGTTTCTCATATACCGCCATGTGGACACTCATTTGTTTATTTTGAATTTGCAAAAAGTGATTGAAGTTTCTAGCCCTCTCTAGATCTGCCCTCAAAGCATCAATTTGGCTTTCTCTATTGATCAAGAGAGTTTATAGGATTCGAGCCTCATTGTCACTATCATAACTTTGGATTTGAATTATGTCGAAGTCCCTTTCCTTTTCATGGCTGCTTTCTTCTTTCTCCTTTCCCTTGCTTTGGGTGGCTCTTTTGGTCTTCCTCCTCTTGGGAAATTCGACAATGGGCTTCTTGGGGAAATATTCCCTTGCTTCGGATGGACCTAGTAACATTTGGAGTTACAGCCATAGGCACCATTTTTCTTGATGTCCAGGGCTTGCCCACTTTTGGAGAAGAAAGCATGGCCCCTTGCCTAGGAGAGGCAGCTAGCACATGCTCTATTGGATCTTTGCCCTTGTTACTTTCCTCATCATTCTTGCCACTGTTTTGAGTTTGTTCATGGTGCTGCTCTTCATCACTGTGTCGTATATCATCACTGTGTTTTTCTTCATGAGGCTGTGTTTCCTCACTGTGCTATATATCATCACTGTGTTTTTCTTCATGAGGCTGCCTTTTCTCACTGTGCTACACCTGTTCATCATGTTGCCCTTCCTTATCTTGTTGTTGTTCATCATCATGTTGCTGCTCATCTTCATGCTGCTGCTCATTATCATGCTCTTCTTCACCATGCTCTTCTTCATTCTACTGCTCATCATCATGTTGCTACTCATCATGATATTCTTCCCCTTGCTGCTTTGCCTCACTGTTCTCTTCTTCCCCTTGCTGCCCTATTTCATCATACTGTTGTTCATCTTGCTCTTCCTCCTCTTTCTCATGCTCTTCTTCCTCGTCATGATTTTCTTCTTGTTCAATGGGAAATTTGAGTTTATTGGGAATGGGCTTGCTTGAAGAAGGCGAAGGATGGTGAGTGGAAGGTGAAGGAGATGTATGAAATGAAGGAACAGTGGCGAAATCTGGATGTGTAATGAAAGTATCCCAAGAGATTTCCTTCTTCTCAAGCTAATGAAGAATGATAACCTTGATGAGGGAATGATGGAAGAGGCAGGCTGTCTATTGAAAAGGAGGTTTTTTCTGAACAGTGGAGGCCATTTTTTCAATACTTCTATGGAGGAATAAAGGGAGATTTAAACATTTGGCTCTTGTGAAATGCATGAGCAACCGGACATGGTAAGCATAGACCCGGGAGAACCTTCCCTCGCAAGTGAAGTATTTCATGCTTATCTTCATTAGGGGGCATAAATATTGTACATATATGAGAAGGGAAAGATGGATGGACATGTATCTCTATGCTCAGGCTTCAAAAAAGGTTTGGACTATTCTGAGTCTAGGTGGATTTGTTTAAACCACTTCTCTCTGACATAAGGGATTTTGGTGGCCTTGGAAATGGACCTAGGAGAAAACTTGAAATCCAATCCTACCAGCTGAAAGTGTTTCCCTTGAAATATCAAAGCACAAAGATGTGTCAAAGGGGAATAAATTTTCACCTCCTGCACCCTTTCAAAAAACTCTAGACATCCAACCTCATGAAAGTTAAATAGGACTGATGGATGAGCAATTACCTCTTCAGTTGAAACAGGCTCAAACCTCCTGTGAAGGCCACTTCTACTGTCTTGCCTGGGAGGAATTTTGTTTTGAATACTCTTTGCTGACTGAAAAAAAATAATTTGTCTCAAATGGTCCTTGAAATGGCTTCTCAAGCGCACACCCTGTCCTCCTTATCAGACACTGTTTGTCCTCTTTTATGCCAAACAACAAGTATTTGTCAAATGAAACAAACCCAATCTTATCACTGTGTTTGGGGAAAGTCTTTTGAAAAGAGATGTTTGTGGTTTGTTATTTGAACAAGGATCCTTTGTGTTTTGACAGAAACAAAACAGCCTTCCCTCAAACAATACTCTTCTGCCGCTCACTGGTTTCTATACAAAGGTAGACAAAACACCCTTGAGTTATCTAGAGAAAACCTTTCAATCACAGACTTTGATTTTTGGATTATGGAGGCTACATAAAGTTTGCTTTTTTACCATACAGAGAGGTCCCTTTTTAAACTGACAAAAATTTCACATCATGATCACTGTTTTCACCTTATAAACATTGTTTTCACCTTACAAAGACTGCTTTCACCTTAGATTTTGCAGACAGGGGTCATTTTTGTTTTACCACTGTTAGGACACCTTACAGCAAATTGAAACCTCTACCACTGTGTTTTCTATCTTATCATTAGTATATGGTTTATCACTTTGCTTGAAAGGCAGTTTTATGCCCCTTGAAACTTATACAAACACACCCTAGCCTACTATTGTAACAATCTTTGGCAACACAGTAACAAACAACCTTGATTTTCTACCAAGAACTCCACTCTTCAATCACTGTTTTAGTCTTTGAAAAACATGGTATCAATACCCCTTTAGAATTTCAAATGCACTAAGGGGCACTGAAAAATATCTTGAAGATGGCTTATTTCCCTTGTTTGATGAATTAAGCAGGTCCAAAGACCTTTTGAAGGCGCTTTGGATGTTTAAACAGGCGCGGCACGTTCATAGGCAAAAACGTCGCGCAGTGGAGGGGTGTCGGGTCGGCCTTCGGGCAGCTAGTGACCGATGCTACAGGCACACCGCGCGCCGCGCGGTCATTACATTCCTTCTTAATTTCTCTTCCAAACGTGCCGCGCACTTTTCCAGGCGCGCCGCGTAGGCTTGAAAGCCTAAAAAAACTCAAAATTTGCTCAAAGTCTCGTTTCTCCAGGGATGCCAGTGGATTGTTGTTTGGTTTCTTTGAATTTCGCAAGTGAGGCTTTGCAACGGTCAATTACTCCCTTTAAAGTAAAAAAAGCCAACCACCCTTTGAAATTGCTTTGTGAGGGTTTTGGAGGCCTTTTGAAAAGGATTTTCAGTCATAACCATACATAAAGGCCTTTGTTGGTGACAGTATCATGTTTCATTTCTTTGAATGTTGTCCCTAAAATTAAAACACTTGACATATCCTTTCTTACACATACTGTCTCTATGTGTCTATTTGCAAAGTCTCCTTCAAAAGCAAGGCTTAGGCTACCTTCTTGTCAATTTTGATGAGTTTTTGAAAAATATCTTCATGGACAGGAAAAGCAAGGCTTCTTTGAACATCAACATCACTCCTTGGCCTATGTTTAACCCAGCTCTCAACTCATAAGCCTTGAATTGATTTCTACTAATTTCAACTCTGTCTTTTTTAAAGGAAAAAAATGGCTAGATTGCATGCATGTTGATCAAGGAGAAAAGACTTTGGAAACTCTTAATGAAATTACATACCACAACAGGGTTTGTTCATATGTCCATAAGAGGTCTTTTTCTGTAATAGAGGTATGGCTTGATTCTTTGAGAGTTGTTTTGAATTTGAAACATGGTGTCATATCCCTTTCTTCACATTGATGAACTTGTCCAAGCTTTGTTCACTTTAGCTTCAGATTGCCTTTGAAGGCTATCTATCTGTTCCTGGCCCTCTTCTTATTAAATGAAGGAGGCCTTTATCACATTGCCAAACCCTCTGCTTTTTAAATGAAGGAGGTTTTGCAATAAGTGACCCAACCCTCTGCTCATGTTTGGAGGAGGTTTTCTCAGTCATGCCATTTCATCTACTTTCAAACAGTGTCATCTTTCCTTTCACTGCCTATTCATAGTTAAGCAAATAAAAGTGACAAATTGACAATATGCGATGAGGGGCATTTCTCTGAGACATGTAATCCTACTGTTAAAATACCCTTATGCATATTTAGACATCAGAAGCAACCTAACCAGTATCTGCAGAGCATTACTTATTATTCATAAGTTACTAACCTTTTGATTGTGTTTGTAGTAGCTTATTGAAATAACTCTCTGTCCAGTACTTGCATCCCAGGCTCAAAACCACATGAGAAGCAGCTGTCTTCTCATGTTAAGTTTAATAATGTCTTCTAGAACACTGGTACACTTCTGCTCTTGAAAAAGACATTGAAACACTGTAAATTTACCTAATATTAGTTTGACCTGTGGCATATGCACTGCTGAGACATCAAGGTTTGTTAGTGGCGTGACTTAAGAGTGTATCAAGCTTTATTTGCATAATAGGAAGGTTATCTATGACTGGTTGATATTAGATAGAGATTATTTTAGCTTTAGGATAGTTTTCCAAGGGAGGATCGCCTAAAGCGCCACTACCTAACTTAGGGGAGACTTTTTGGACAAATTTGGAGTATTCTCTTTGGAGCTGATGGACAAGTTTGTATGAATGAGACTAGATAGGGCTTGACAATTAGGTTTTATCTCATCATGGGCTGATTTTAAAAGGTAGGAGGGCAAAAATTTTTATGGGTGTTTTCCAGCTGGAAAATTTGACAAATTGGAGATCAGCTGCTAGAAAAATTGGCTTTAAAAACTATTTATCATCAACAGGTGAAAAATACTGATGACTAACAGTGGCTCCATTTGGGGAGGGCAGCTCCTTTTCAGGAGGTGTACAGAATTTCAGATCTCGGTTCTTTGAAGACTAGTTCCTTTATCCATTGGCGTAAATTCCTTTCTTCATTGATGTTATTTCTGAAAAATTGACAACATGATTAGCATCAACGATATTTCTACCTACCCCACTATATTTCCTAACCTTTTTTCTTCTTTTGGGTGCATTTGGACTAGAAATCCTTTGACATAATATTTTTTAAAAATGATACTATCTAATTCTACACTTATATCTGCCGGGAGTTCAGATTAAGTTGATGAACTCCTTTGTTTCTCTACCTATGCTAGATCGACTGTCAAGGTTAAGTTGTTTGACAGGATGTTATTCTCTAATCTAAAACATGAAATTGAAAAATTACCAAATCAGGATTAGACAGTCTGATTTGTCATGTACTTGTGGCATGAATGACAAGCTGCACATAAATATTATTTTGCATAAAATGAAATCGAGAAAAGCAAGGCTAGGATACACAATTTTTTTTTCATCCCTGCTTTCCTCTTTGGTTCTATTTTGAGCATGTGGAACCAGTATCTTTTCCTAATCTACTCTCATTGATAAGTCAAGCTTACACAATGTTGACTATCTTTTCCTCTCACTAACTTATCAGTAAATAAATTTAAAACATGCTCAGTTATGATTAGGTTAGATAACTAAAAAAGACATTTGAGCACTAGTAGCGGCATTTAGACTTGTGCGCTTTCAGCATGACTATTTTTGGGTATGGGGTTGTACCATTGCTTTTAGAAACTTCCCTCTTTTTCTACTTTTTACTGTTTTTGTATTTTCTTCTTTTTCACTTTTTCTTCAAACAATCTAGAATTGAAAAGATGCTCACAAGGCTAAGATTATTTTCCACTACTATCTATCTATCCTATTCTAATCTATATATAATAGACATTTATTTGGTGAACTCTCTTTTCCAATGTAACCAGTCAAGTAGATGATTACATGGGTGACTCTGGTTTAGTTCTTTCATGATGCTGAAGTAATGAAAAAGCCACTTCCATTTGGCTTGTTTTCGGACAGTAGTGCTTAGGTTTTTTCTCATTCTTGGTAGCAACTTGTTCATGATAGAACCCACTACTCCTTCAGATTTCTCAAGGAAAACAACAAATGGATCTTGGAATAATACTTGATCTAGAGGATTTGATATATAGGCTTCATTCAGGACTACTCTTTCTTCCACTTGGCTATATTTGGGACTCTCATGGTAAAGCAACTCTTCCCCTTGCTCATGATCACTTGAACTATCAGACTCATCATATATTGCAGTGTATTTTTCTTTCCAAGCTGATGTGTTATGATTAAGTGGACTGAAAATTGTGTGGAGGTCATCATGTTGATGAGCAGGGATACACTTTGACAGTAAATCATCTTGAAAGGATAGTGTGACAACTCTCATGTGTTTATCAACCTCTATTTCTTCATCTGCAATTTGTAACTCAATGGAACTTGGTGGCTGCAAATCTAGAGTTAAGGAAGATTCCATGTCCAAAATGATTTCCGCAACCATTTCAGGAAAAGGCTTCTCATTTACAACATGCTTGATAATTTCATCATCCTCTTCAACCTCATCATCAAAGCTGAAATACTGCTGATTTCCAATTATGTGAATGTTATTTCTGATGGACTGAAGTGAAGTAGAGCAAAGAGTCAAAGACTCTTCACTTACTTCTAAACTCTCAAGACTCTCCTCATCAGTGTCATAGGTGACCTGTATTGGCTGATTACTTTTTTCAACCTGATGATAATGAACTTCGTCCCACAAATCAATTGTTGATAGCTCTGCAAGGTTAATTTCTGTTTGGATATCATAATCATCAACATATTGATCAAACCTTGGAGAATCATTAATATAAGTAATGTCACCAGCCATGCATATTGGACTATCAGATTTATTTTCTTCAAATTAATTTACAAATCTATTTTTTGACTCATGGTATGCAATATTAACAGGAGAAAGATCAGAAAAGTTTTGGTTATATGAAGTTTCAGAGGTTGTCTGCATGTTTATAATTTGATCTATTTCCTCTTCAGTTAAAAAGGGAGGCATTTTCATTTCTCTTTGGATATAACTACAATAATCCTCTTTCTCTTAGGAAAGCTGATTTGGAGGATGAATGTCTTTTTGGGCTTCACCTATGAGAGATGATGAATCATCACTTGTGCCTTTAGAGAGATCCTGTGGGTTCTCTTTCATTTCTTGCTTGTTTTCATCTTCAACTAATTATTTGTGATGTTGAGGATAGTTAGCATGTAATTCATGAGTTTTCTCTGATAGATTTTCAGGAGGCCAATTTGCTTGTATGAACTCAAATGACTCCTAGCATAAAGGTAGAGATCCTACAGGTTTTGATTTATCTTCTATTTCGGATTTGAATTCATCGTCACTCAACTCTTCTTGATGTTTGGGATAATAAACATGGGATTCATGAGTTTCCTCTGATGGATTTTTAGGAGGGCAATTTGCTTTTATGAACTCAAAAGACTCCCAACATAAAGGTAGAGATCCTACAGGTTTTGATTTATCTTCTATCTCAGATTTGAATTCCTCTTCAATCAACTTTCCTTGATTTAAGTAAGAGTTAACTTGAGAAGGGGTTTCCTGAATAACTACTAAGAGATCTTTAAGATGCAAATTTTCTTTCAAAGTCTGGAATGATTTAAAGCATAAGGGTAGAGAACCTAAAGGTTTTGATTCTTCTTCCATTTCAGAATTTGTGATTTCAAAATGGCTGATAGTTTCTTTAGAGCATTCCTCTATGTTTTTATTTGCAACTTTCTCATTAGGCACATTTTGTTTATAACTCTTGTCTTGTAATAGTTGACTGTGTTCATCCTGAGGAAGAAGTGTAGGTTGGTTTGAATAAGCAGTGTTAACCTTAACTTTGTGTCTTTCTCTTTTCTTTTCAAGTAGATGCTCTAGTTTTCTGAAATCATATACCAATTTTTTCAACTTTTCCTCTGAAGATATTAGTCTCTCTTGATTTGCTTTGTCTTTCTCTATTATTCTTAGTTGTGCCTCCCTATTTAATATGTTGAATTCTACATTAACTGCTATCATTTGCATTTCTTCTAGGGTCAAAGGATCTTTATCTCTTATTTGGAAAACCATCTCTGGGTCAAAAGAATCTGGGTAGTGCAAGAGAGCACATCCGAGGGGTGGCTTTATGTTAGAAGGCATTGCATGGTATACTTTATTGAACATGGCTGAAAATTTGTATTGTCTCCCCTGGTTGTCTTTTTAACTGATTGTATTCCTTTATGAAGAGAACTTTATTACCCATGACCACCCACCTATCTAGGAAGATTTGAGTGAACTGATGAAAATTGGTAATGCTTGCAGCTGGAAGGTCTTTAAACCAACTCTTAATTTTTATTTGTAATGATAAGGCAAACATTCTAATACGCACATAATCTTATTCTATTTCATAAAGGTCAAGTAAATTCTCAATCTTTTTTACATGCTCTTCAGCGGTGACTTTGGAGATTTCTCCATCAAATATGGGTAATTTATTTTGAAGATTTGCAGGGAGGGCTCGGAAGATGGGAGGTAAAACCAGAGGCTTGTATCTTTCTGGGACCTTTGTGGATATAGGTAGTATAAAAAGAGATTTATGAATGTTTGAGGTTTCAGCTAGAGTGGGAAAGGTAGCATGAGGCTCATGTTTTGCTAGGTTTTCCATAGGTGAATCTGGGGCAAGAACAGGTGTATAAGCCTGCTCATGGTCTGAAATTTGAGGCTTAGTTTTTCAAGGTTTGAGATCTTTCCAATGATCAATGTAGATCTCATCAGTGTATTCTTGATCAGGCTCAAAGTAGGATAGAACATAGTTATAGATAAAGACAATAATTTCTTGAATCCAACTAAGGCCTGAGTGATTTTTCTTTCTAGGATGATTGGTCATGTTTTAGGTTCTTCCTCCAGTGGAGTCTTTAGGTCTATTGAGAGTTGTGGAGTTGTTAGGTGGATGTTTTTGTTGTTTTTAGAGATATGTGTATGGTCCACCACCAATACTGATAAAAACCCAATCTAGTGATGTTTTGGGGTTTTCTGAGTTTTTATGAAGCCCTAAAGTTTGTAAGAGTTTTCTAAAGTTGGGTAATCATTTTGCTAAGATGGTGAAAGAGCTAGCTTCTACTCTTCAAACAACACTTAATTTTTCTAAATTTGAATGAGAATTCGAGAGTTACTAAGGAGTACTTAGATTTTCACTAACTCGGAAGGTCCTACCGTGATCGCCACTATGTTAGTGAGCGGTGGGATAAGTTAATTAGATAGTATTCTTAAGGCAGATGGAATGTTTACGGAATCTAAGTTTGTTTGTTACTCAGGGTCCCACCGTGATCGCCATTATGTTAGGGTCCCATGATTTGGCTGATTAGCAAGCCAAATGACAGTGTAACATCAAACCAGTCTTTGGAGCCCAAGGACCTAGCCTTCTTGGACTCAAAGAGGGCTCTCTCTATTTGTGTAAGGGATATCTGTGTGTTTTCTTATTGTGTTCTTGATTTTAGGCTAGTTATGAAGTAGGTTTTTGGTTTTGGTTTTTAGGTTGTGAGGGATGAACTGATCAAAGACTAAGATAGGTAAAAATATGTTCGATCAACAGGGCTATGGGGTCGAAAAGGTCAAGAAAGCTTTCAGATGGTGATACAAGGTTGTTGAAGGGCCGATTTGATTCGAGGTAAAATGGATCTTTGGGTAAAATGGAGTGGGATGGACATTAAATTTGTGAAGAACAAAGGATTTAAAACATAAATAGTTTATTAGCTAACATAAACATGGTAGGGCTAACCATTAATCATGAGAAATGTAAATATAAATTGATCGATGCATAGAAATAAACATTCAAGCCATGCATAGAGATATATGACTCTCTAAATTTAGGAAATGGCTATCAGACTTTGGGGAAATACATTTAAGACAAACAAACAACTCAAATCACTATGAGGAAATGCCTAAGCATATTATTTCAAGCTATTGGGCACTTTTAAGCAAGATTGCATAGTTTTAGACAAAGGGCAAGATCAGTACAAGACCTCCTTGGTTCAAAAAATGACAATCTAATCAATCAAAGAGAGGTTTCAGAGGTGGAGCTATGACTAGCCATGAGTAAGAAGGGCATACCGGGAATCATACTTAGCATGCATAAAATCATAAATGAAACAAGCAAACAATATTCTTCAGTTATCAAAGAGAAATCAAGGATTCTTTGATATGACTAAGAAGGAAGAAAACATAGAAGCTAAAAAGAAACAAGAAATTTGAGGTGCCTCCAAGGGCATGTCTCAAATCTATTCTCTACTATCTTATAGCAAGAAAGAACATGGAATTATGAATGAAAACTAAGAAATAAAACAGAGAGAGAGACACTATACCATTCTACCAAGTCATGGAATCCAACAACAGTCCTCTTTCATCATCCAAAAGCACTCAAGAAACTATCCAATGCATGAGACAAGTGTTTCTTCCAAGCTTGTATAACCATATATTGCTTCTATTAATCAATTTTAGCCTTATTTACAATGAAAGCCTTTGGAATATATAGGCCAAAGTGAGGAAAACCTCCTAGTTCAACTTGCAATCTCATTGGCCTATCCAAAATATCTGATTTTGTCCTTGAGGCTTTGCAAAGCCCAAGGCACAAAATATCTAATAAAATATCTCAAAAATTATAAAAAAGGAAAATATATTGACTTTTCATAACTAATCATGCACAAAAATAGCTAAACGCACATGAGGAAAAGTCACTTTAGAAAGGTTCATTTTTTACAAGAATACTTAAGAAATATATCAGCAGAAAGTCCTCGGACTTGCCGACAACTTTTAGAGGCCTTCCTGATGTCGAAATGAGGCCCGTGATGGCTCGTTGGAAAGCTCTGAATGATCGAAACTGACCATTAGAAGTCCATCAAAAATAGACCCGTGTGTAAAAACCCAAAAAAATAGACCTTGTTGATAAACGGGGCAGAGTGTGGAAAAAGTGTGTTTTCTGCCATTTTGGGGGAGAAAATCATCTTCAATTGATCTGAAAATCACTGAGTATATGCCCCTAAAATTATGGCATCCAATGATACCACTTTTATCCTTTGAGGATGCCCCAAACTAAAACGGCGATGCCCATGAGTTTTAGCCAAAAACCCAAAAATGACAAAAAACCAAAACTTGTTGAATTTCACCCAATTTTGGCGAGCATGACCCTCAAGGGTTTTCAGAAACATGCTATGAAGCTGAGGCCAAAATTTGGAGCTTTGAGGTGTCTTTCTTCAATTTTTGTGCCCACCGCCTCCTTTGAGCCTCCTTGAGTTTTTCCTGTGTGGCGTTCAATTTCCGCCGGGCAAACTGAATGAGCTTCTTATAGTGCCTGGTCATCCTCCTTTGAAGGTCCAAATATTTATTGGCCTTCTCCAACTTCTTTTCCAAGTGATCATTCACCCTCTCGAGCCATGCTTCTCGATTGTTCTCTATCTCTTGGGTGAACAAAGTAGTGAGAGGAGTAGATTGGAGAAGGGCAGCTCCTTCTTCCTTTTGTTTCTCAAGGGCTCTTTTGAGTCCCATGGTCCTTGGCCTCTTTCTCCTGGGCTGATCTTCATCTTCGCTCTCATTGAACTCACCCATGAGTTATTCCAATCTGACTTGTGCCTTGGAGGCCTCCTTTTTGTATTTGATGGCCCGTGTCTCATATACCACCATGTGGACACTCATTTGTTTATTTTGAATTCGCAAAAAGTGATTGAAGTTTCTAGCCCTCTCTAGATCTACCCTCAAAGCATCAATTTGGCTTTCTCTATTGATCAAGAGAGTTTCTAGGATTCGAGCCTCATTGTCGCTATCATCACTTTGGATTTGAATTATGTCGAAGTCCCTTTCCTTTTCATGGCTGCTTTCTTCTTTCTCCTTTCCCTTGCTTTGGGTGGCTCTTTTGGTCTTCCTCCTCTTGGGAAATTCGACAATGGGATTCTTGGGCAATTTCCCCTTGCTTCAGAGGGCCCTAGTAACATTTGGAGTTACAGCCTTAGGCACCCTTTTTCTTGATGTCTGGGGCTTGGCCACTTTTGGAGAAGAAAGCATGGCCCCTTGCCTAGGAGAGGCAGCTAGCACATGCTTTATTGGCTCTTTGCCCTTGTTACTTTCCTCATCATTCTTGCCACTGTTTTGAGTTTGTTCATGGCACTTCTCTTCATCACTGTGTTTTTCTTCATGAGGCTGCCTTTCCTCACTATGTTGCACCTGTTCATCATGCTGCCCTTCCTTATCTTGTTGTTTTTAATCATCATGTTGCTACTCATCTTCATGCTACTGCTCATTATCATGCTCTTCTTCACCATGCTCTTCTTCATGCTGCTGCTCATCATCATGTTGCTGCTCATCATGCTCTTCTTCCCCTTGTTGCCCTGCGTCACTGTGCTCTTCTTCCCATTGCTACCTTGTTTCATCATACTGCTTTTCATCTTGCTCTTCCTCCTCTTGCTTATGCTCTTCTTCCTCATCATGCTCTTCTTCTTGTTCAATGGGAACTTTGAGTTCCTTGGGAATGGGCTTTCTTGAAGAAGGCGAAGGATGGTGAGTGGAAGGTGAAGGAAATGTATGAAATGAAAGTACAGTGGTGAAATCTGGATGTTTAATGAAAGTATCCCAAGATATTTTCTTCTTCTCAAGCTGATGAAGAATGATAACCTTGATGAGGGAATGATGGAAGAGGCAGGCTGTTTGTTGAGAAGGAGGTTTTTTCTAAACAGTGGAGGCCATTTTTTCAATACTTCTATAGAGGAGGAAAGGGAGATTTAACAATTTGGCTCTTGTGAAATGCATGAGCAATCGAACATGGTAAGCATAGACCCGAGAGAACCTTCCCTCGCAAGTGAAGTATTTCATGATTATCTTCATGAGTGGGCATAACTATTCAAAAAATATGAGAAGGGAAATATCGATGGACATGTATCTCTATGCTCAGGCTTCAAAAAAGGTTTGTACTGTTCTGAGTCTAGGTGGATTTTTTTAAACCACTTCTCTCTGACATAAGGGATTTTGGTGGCCTTGGAAATGGACCTAGGAGAAAACTTGAAATCCAAGCTTGCCAGCTGAAATTGTTTCCCTTGAAATCTCAAAGCACAAACATGTGTCAAAGGGGAATAGCTTTTCACCTCCTACACCCTTTGAAAAAACTCTAGACATCCAACCTCATGAAAGTTAAATAGGACTGATGGATCAACATTTACCTCTTCAGTTGAAACAGGCTCAAACCTCCTGTGAAGGCCACTTCTACTGTCTTGCCTGGGAGGCATTTTGTTTTGAATACTCTTTGCTAACTGACAGAAACAATTTGTCTCAAATGGTCCTTGAAATGGCTTCTCAAGCGCACACCCTGTCCTCCTTATCAGTCATTGTTTGTCCTCTTTTATGCCAAACAACAAGTATTTGTCAAATGAAACAAACCCAATATTATCACTGTGTTTGGGCAAAGTATTTTGAAAAGAGATGTTTGTGGTTTGTTATTTGAACAAGGATCCTTTATGTTTTGACAGAAACAAAACAGCCTTCCCTCAAACAATAGTCTTTTGTTGCTCATTGGTTTCTATACAAAAGTAGACAAAACACCCTTGAGTTATCTAGAGAAAACCTTTCAATCACAGACTTTGATTTTTGGATTATGGACGCTACACAAAGTTTGCTTTTTTACCATATAGAGAGGTCCCTTTTTAAACTGACAAAACTTTCACATCATGATCATTGTTTTCACCTTATAACACTGTTTTCACCTTACAAACACTGCTTTTACCTTAGATTTTGTAGACAAGGGTCATTTTTGTTTTACCACTATTAGGACACCTTACAGCAACTTGAAACCTCTACCACTGTGTTTTCTGTCTTGTCATTAGTATATGGTTTATCACTTTTCTTGAAAGGCAGTTTTAGGCCCCTCGAAACTGATACAAACACACCCTAGCCTACTATTGTAACAATATTTGGCAACACAGTAACAAAAAACCTTGATTTTCTACCAAGAACTCCACTCTTCAATCACTGTTTTAGTCTTGGAAAAACATGGTATCAATACCCCTTTAGAATTTCAAATGCACCAAGGGGCAGTGAAAAATACCTTGAAGATGGCTTATGGCACTTGTTTGATGAATTGTGCAGGTCCCAAGACCTTTTGAAGGTGATTTTGATGTTTAAACAGGCGCGGCACATTCATAGGAAAAAACGCCACGCAGTGGAGGGGTGTCGAGTCGGCCTTCAAGCAGTTGGTGACAATCGCTACAGGCGTGCCGCGCGGTCGTTACAACCCTTTGTAATTTCTCTTCCAAATGTGCCACGCGCTTTTCCAGGCGTGCCGCGCAGGATTGAAAACCTGAAAAAACTCGAAATTTGTTCGAAATCTCGTTTCTCCAGTGGGCAGCCAGGGGATTGTTGTTTGGTTGCTTTGAATTTTGCAAGTGAGGCTTTGCAACGGTCAATTACTCCCTTTAAAGTCGAAAAAGCCAACCACCCTTTGAAATTTCATTGTGAGGGTTTTGGAGGCCTTTTGAAAAGGCTTTTTGGTCATAACAATACATAAAGAAAATGTCTTTTTAAAACATAATAGGGACTCATATTTGCTCAAGTTAATGAAAAAGTGGTGTGAACAACTTCTCTCATAGTCATGAATTCCTTTTCTGAGGTAAAGAAACTTTTTAAAAGCCAAAATCTTTTCCATTGTTTCTCATTAAGGGAGGAAACTTGTTTCCTTTGTTCATATCTGTTTTTTAGAGGAAACCCCGCTCAAAGCCATATAAATGATTGTAGATGCACCCTTTGAATGATATTTCCCTTTGACTGTGGGTGAAACCTTAGTCGCATTCTCCTAGGTTTGACAACCATCTGTTTACCAAAAAGAAGATCCTTTAAAGACCTTTCCTGCAATCATATGCAACAGCCAGGTATCTTCATATGTTTCATAAAAAGGCCTTTGTTGGTGACAATATCATGTTTCATTTCTTTGAATGTTGTCCCTGAAATTAAAACACTTGACATATCCTTTCTTACACATACTGTCTCATATGTGTCTATTTGCAAAGTCTCCTTCAAAAGTAAGGCTTAGGCGACCTTCTTGTCTATTTTGATGAGTTTTTGAAAAAGATCTTCATGGACAGGAAGAGCAAGGCTTCTTTGAACATCATCATTACTCCTTGGCCTATGTTTAACCCAGATCTCAACTCATAAGCCTTGAATTGATTTCTACTAATTTCAACTCTGTCTTTTTTAAAGGAAAACAATTGCTATATTTCATGCCTATTGATCAAGGAGAAAAGACTTTGGAAACTCTTAATGAAACTACATACCACAACAGGGTTTGTTCATATGTCCATAAGAGGTCTTTGTCTGTAATAGAGGTATGGCTTGATTCTTTGAAATTTGTTTTGAATTTGAAACATGGTGTCATATCCCTTTCTTCACATTGATGAACTTGTACAAGCTTTGTTCACTTTAGCTTCAGATTTCCTTTGAAGGAGATCTCCCTATTCCTGGCCCTCTGCTTATTAAATGAAGGAGGCCTTTATCACATTGCCAAATCATCTGCTTGTTAAATGACGAAGGTTTTACAATAAGTGACCCAACCCTCTGCTCATGTTTGGAGGAGGTTTTCTCAGTCATTCAACCTTCTTCTCATGTTTGGAGGAGGTTTTCTCAGTCATGCCATTTCATCTGCTTTCAGACATTGTCATCTTTCCTTTCACTGCCTATTCATAGTTAAGCAAATAAAAGTGACAAATTGACAATATGCCATGAGGGGAATTTCTCTGAGACATGTAATCCTGCTGTTAAAATACCTTTATGCATCTTTAGACATCAGAAGCAACCTGACCAGTATTTGCAGAGTATTACTTGTTATTCATAAGTTCCTAACCTTTTGAATGTGTTTGGAGGAGCTTATTGAAATAACTCTCTGTCCAGTACTTGCATCCCAGGCTCAAAACCACATGAGAAGTAGTTGTCTTGTCATGTTAAGTTTAATAATGTCTTCTAGAACACTGGTACATTTTTGCTCTTGAAACAGACATTGAAACACTATAAACCTACCTAATATCAGTTTGACCTGTGGCATATGCACTGCTGAGACATCAAGGTTTGTTAGTGGCACGAGTTAAGAGTGTATCAAGATTTATTTACAAAATAGGAAGGTTATCTATGACTGGTTGATATTAGACAGAGGTTCTTTTGGCTTTAGGATAGTTTTCCCAGGGAGGATCGCCTAAAGCGCCACTACCTAACTTAGGGGAGACTTTTTCGACAGATTTGGAGTATTCTCTTTGGAGCTGATGGACAAGTTTGTATGACTGAGACTAGATAGGGCTTGACAATTAGGTTTTATCTCATCATGGGATGATTTTAAAAGGTAGGAGGGCAAAAATGTTTATGGGTGTTTTACAGCTAGAAAATTTGACAAATTGGAGATCAGCTGCTAGAAAACTTGGCTTTAAAAACTAGTCATCATCGACAGGTGAAAAATACTGATGACTAGCACCATGCATAAAGAATATGATGTCGTGGCCATAACATCCAAATCTGGGAAGCACTTCCTGTGCATCCATCCATCATGCACCAATTCAAGTTTTACCATGTCGCAATAATACCCCTTTCCTAGACTACCATTATCGTAAGAAAATCGAACATGCACTACCGTGTCTCGCATTTGGCCTACCATACTTCCATCAGCATAGCCCATCTATGACATCCACTTCACCACCCCCACACCGAGACTAACCAATGGGCCCCCCACCCTCAACACAAACACCTTCCTCACATAATTAGTGAGTGATCATTTTCATGCTTTTGGGGCACCTGTCTCTGTGTTTGTACATCTTAACCCATTTTATATTCTTTTGGCAAGTGTACAAAGATTTTTTAGGAGAACCACCCCACCCATCCATCCACTTTTCTCCCTTGACAGCAGTCCCTAATCACCCTTGGTCGGAGCTTCACATTATTTACCCAAACCCACCATGAAATTCATAACAAATAGATACCCATCCTGGACGTCCTAGTGACTCCAAGGATCTCCTCACGAGAAATTGTTATGACTCTCACCACTTGCATTTACAAGCTCTGACCTTGGGATGCTAAACTGCCATAATTAGTTTCAGCCATTTCTCGCCATCATGCCTATGTTAACCTATCATACCCCACCTACTATATCAGAGACCCTGGTCCATTTTATCGGTACTTCTCTCGGTCAGTTGAGGCTTCCTTCTTGTCGAATTCAACAACCATTTTCCAATAATGAAGCAGTAACTTGAATGGCTCCTCACCTCAATAGGGGCATTCTCAGATGGAACTATGGGAGTCATCATTGCCCATTGATGTCATCGATCCTCCTAACATTCAACTACAACACAAGCTTTCATGTCAAGATGGTATCGTACTTCACAACCATTGTACTTTATCAGAATTCGTTGAATACCTGTGCCATCATAAGCATCTCTTTCGGCAATGCTTACACGTGTCCCAATCATAAACCCATGCTGATCCAGGTGGATATCGGTGGCCTCCAACCTATTCCATTTGGACCCGCAGCATCAATTCTTTCAGTTTTTCAGCTTCAGCACAGCAGGGATAATTTTAAGGATGGAAAATTATCTTGAAGTTTAAAACGTTGGCGAATTTCACTAGTCCGTGATATTTGAACTATAAAATTTTATTGATATATTTGTAAAATTATACAAATTTATAATGATTTTATATATAGTATCTATATAATTTTGGCTATTTTTAAGGTAAAATAATTTTATTTTGTAAAATGTGGGCGAATAATTTTTACAAAAAAATGGAAATTGGCGAATCTTTTTTTGGGAAAAATCATGGAAAATTAGCCCACTTGCGAATTTTAGCCCCTAAAATTTTCCATGCAGCACAGCTTAATAATCCAGGTGGATATTGGTGGCCACCCATCGAGTCCATTTGAACCCCCATCATCAGTTATTTCAGTTTTTCAGTTTCGGCATAACTTACTATTTTTAGCAGTTTTTCGGGTCCTGAACTTTCGGAGCCGTTTTGAGGCCCTAAACGACGTTTTTTGGGCATCATTTTACCAACGAATTTGATCATCAAATTCGTCCCGAAAGTTGTACTCCTCGGATAGATCTTTCTAATGAGCTATTGAGCGCGTCAAACGGAGATCGGATGCCAAAGTTACGTCCCCAGGAAGTTGAACCACCAATTTACCCAAACGGGGCCTACAGTTTTGGCGCTTCATCTCCTATGGTTAGGGTTTTGGACTTTTCGAATTCTACATTGTTTCTCAACAATAAATAGGCCCTCGAGTCTCATTGTAAGACAGTTCAGGGGGCTGGGAGACGATACATCTCTTCTCAGAGATAAGCACTACCAGTGCCCTAGCTCGCCACATCTCCATCATGTCTGCATTGTAACACAGTTCAAGGGATGGTAGCCGCCACATCTCTTCTCAGGGATACGCTGCCAGTACTCTAGCTCATCTATTTCCATTATGTCTGTAATAGGCCTGCGAGCCTCAATGTAACACAGTTCAGAGGCCTGCATACGCTACATCTCTCCTCAGAGATACGCTACCAGCGCCCTAACTTGTTTCCATTATGTTTGTAAGATTATTTCAGTCATTCGTTTATTAATAAATTGAAGCATTATTTCCGCTGCATCTCTGTATCTATGGTTATATATGTATTATGTTGTGTTCCTGCATAAAATCTGGATCACATGCATACAATGTGAATTTATTCTAAAAACATGTCATACCAAGATTACTCATGTGGGCACTACATTCAACCTATTTTCAAATAAAAAATGCCCCAGAGGGTGTTAGTAATCGTCATCATCAACCAAAATAGCAAGCCACTACCACACAAGTGACACAGACAAAACCTCTATCTGTCAGATATGCTTTAACTATCCAAAGAATCACGAGCATGGGACGTGTCCGCCTCGTAGAAATATTTTATTTATTTTATCGCTTGCAAGTTTCCAACAGAACATGGTCCTTCTTTTACTCATGGCAAGGGGTCTCCAATTTCAGGTTTTACGCAAGTTACTCTCTCTCTCTCTCTCTCAAAACGGATTATACAAAAAAGAAACTATAATGTATTTTGGCTATACATTTCTTCCTAGAACTCATACATTAGGGGCAAACTGTTATCATTGGAAAATGGTACAGGGAAAATACATTAGGAAATGTAAAGAAGAAGGATTTATAGGGAAGACAGACATTACAAAATCTGGAAATTTTAACTTTTCCTAAGGTCAAGTAGAAAAAGTTATCAAATAGTGCACATAAAACACACCCTAAGTGATCCGTGCGGCATTTTCTTTGATAGTAGCGAAGATCTGCGTGACTATCCCTCAAATAGGCATGTGATCCTGGGTATTGCAGATGGTCACCATCCGGGACCACTTGGCACACTTAAAGAAGAATATTCCCCACTCAAGGCAGCCAAGTACAGCCGCCTTGGAGCCACCTTGAGGCCTCAAGTGTAGCACTCAATGGAAGCAACCTCCCACTCTTGTGTCAACATCCTGTTGTACGGTACAACAACCCTCCCCATTTCAAAATTTTAGAAAAAAAATTATTTTAGAAATAGGTCCCCTTTCTTTTAGATAGAAATAAAAGATTTTGAGGAAATCCGATTATTTACAAAAAAAAAACAATAAAAAGATTCATTGTTTAAAATTAATGCATCACATATCGCATATTTCAAATGAAAATGAACAAAAGTAACATTGAATTTATTTCGATCTGATCAATCATAAGTCTTATATCGTATCGGCACAAAGTGTAAAAGTATTCATGTTAAAAAGTCCGATGCGATAAAATAAATCGCAATCGCAAATTGGTAGAATCTTAAGGTTTCACATTTGTTTTGAAAAACTCCGATGCCATGTAACTTATCGCAATTGCATTTCAAAAAAGTTATCTTTCATTCGGTCTATTTTATAAACTCTGATGCGATACAACACATCGCAATCACATGTTGTAAAAGCAAAGATTACTTGTTTTATAAAAGTTTCGATGAGATGGGTCCCACCGTCATCGCAATCGCATTTCGATGAAAATCATGAACAATTCAATCCCTTTGGAAATATCCGATGCGATATACCTCTATCGTTAATCGCAAATCGGCAGAAAATATGAGAGTTCTTTCATCTCCCTTTCAAAAATTCTGATGCGATGGATTGTCAGTCTTTATTAATCGCTATTTTGCGTCGCGCATATATTTATCGGTCAATCGCAATTGGAAAATTCAAAAGGAAAAGCTTTACATTAACATTTCAATATCGTCGATCTTCAATTGTACGAGCATCATTAATTGGAAAATCAAACGAATTATGGTAATTGATTCTTATGAATGTGTAAAGGTGACCCTCATGGAGGACATTAAAGTTTAATACGAAGTTAATCAATTGGGATCATTAATAAAAATCTTTTCGCATAGTTGTTCTCCTAACTTCATTTCTTCCCACGACTGAAAGGTTTGTCTCATTTTAAGAACTATAGAACATCCAGCTCTTTTGTTCGTCGAACTAGTGAAATGATACCAGACGAAGAAGATGTCTAAGAAGCTTAAGAAATCAAGAAATGCTGTCACCGCAAAGACTATTGCCATTACCACAATGCCAAAAGAAAAACCAGCCAAGATAAGGCTAGTTTCAAATACCACATGCCAGGGTCTCGGGAAGCTTTCCTGGGAAGACGTCTATAATTTGCGTGAAAAATAATACCCTACAGTCACAAAGGTAAAGGCAACAGTGCTAGATGAAGAATCAGATTCAAACGATAATCCCCTTAAAGAACTCACAAATTATTTTCTTCATATAATTGCATCTCGGGCAAGTGTATTCCCATATTATGATATAATACGATGGGTGATAGACAACACCACCATCACCAACATAACATTCATGATAGGTGGGGGAAATATGTTTGGGTCTTTTAGAGCAGAAGACATCAGAGCAATGTACCATCTCCCAGATCCTCAAAAGACCTACAACAAAGCCCTCATAGCAAATTTTACCTCAAGCAATGAAATTGAATTAGGCCCAATTAGAGAATGGAGACAAGCTCCAGACAAACATAAGAACGATGCCTCAGGTATGTATTCTATAGAGTCTCTCTCACCTCCATATTGTTACGCTGCTGCAATGATGTGCAGACTTTTTGGGAGTAATAATTCGACAAGGTTTTATATTCAAATGGTATCCTTGATTGAGGCTATTGTAGGATCTGTTATTATGGATTGGTTAGTTATTTTGTCTGAAAAAATAACAAACAAGATTCTTGACTATAGAAAGAATAAAAATAGTGGAAATACTCCCCCATTTCATTTATGTGCCTATATCTTAGATGCTCTATGTTTTAATTCTGAATTCCCTATTCTGGGTTGGAAATGGAATTCACAGGAACCTATCCTGATTAACATTTACCATAAAATTTTGTGGAAGGCTCATTTCAAGAACCATGTATATAGAATTTTTCATGGCTTCATGTTACCAATTTACCAAACCATTTTAAACCAATTTCCTCCCCGACTCTCTGAAAAGGCAAAGCTTGATATATCGCTAATCGGAAATTGGTTTGGAGAAGAAAATTTTACCTATATTAGGGTTTTTTGGAAGCATTTTTTAACCTCATGTCCTACCTCTATATGTCCCTGACAAAATTTTAGATCAAGAAATTTCTTACCAGTTAACAGAAAGAGGGATGTCCAGGTGTTTAAAGAATTCCAAAAAATTGATGTGGCCTACTTTTCCTTTCCATTGTGGAACCTATACCGTTAATGATTTTAAGCATGTTGAAAAAGAAGTTCTTAAGATACGAGATCTTAAGCTTGCAACCGTTCCAGGCAGACAATATGATCCAAATAAAGTGGCTCTTGATTTCACAACTTTGGCCCAAATTGCTAAGTTTGAGCATGAGCTTGATGTCTTTGATGATTTATTTGTCTCAATTGAGAAATATTCCCGAGTATATGATCTAGCTAAATCCAAGTTTCAAGCAGAAGATATGAACAAATTTATGCAGTTCAGAAGCCAGAGATTACTTAAAATTCCCCTTGACCAGCTGAGGATTCCTTTGTGAGAAAATGAAAGTATGGAAATAGAACAAAAGAAAAAGGAAGATACAGCCAGCAAAGCAGAAAAAGAAGTGTCTACCAAAAAAAATGATATGTAGATTGAGAAGGAAAGAACAGGTAACATGCCTGATGTGCAAACAGAAAACGAGAATACTGGCAGCAAGGCTAATGTGCAGTCTAAAACAGAAGATACAGGTAATAAGCCTGATGATCAACCTAAAAGAGAAAAGATCACGCAGAAAGAGGGAAATTCTACTGAAGTGATTATTACTTCCCATTTTCTACAACAGTATGAACAATTCGCCCAGCAAATAGAGGAACAAAATAATCCTCAAGTTGATAATATGAACAATTAGGATATGAAGATTATTCCTGAACATCCATCAGAAGAAATTGTATTGAGATTTGAAGAAATACCTCCTCTGGATATCTTTTATAGTCCTAAGCATAGGGCTGTTGTCAGAAAACAAAGGAAAAGAAGGAAGATAGATCAATGATCACTTGCAAATTCAGAAGTTGAATTAATGAACATTGTATGGAAGAAAACTGAGGTAAATCCTTCAGATGTTCTTACCAAACTATCACAATATGCAGGTGCCTAAAGTGCAGCCACTATAGATAAAGCTGTTGAAGTCAATCAAATGATAAAGAAAAAATGCTTACAGATAGCATTGCTAGAGGAGAAAACAACAGGTGATCAACAAAAGATATTGCAGTTGGAGCAGTAGTTGGAAGAAGAAAGACTCAAAGCCAAACAATTGGAAGAACAACTGAGTATTGGAAAGAAGAAGCTTGATCAGCAAGATTTGAATAAAAAACGATAGTTATCTCAAGAAGTATCCAAATTACAGACCTTGCTGCAAAATGAGAAAACTGCCAAAGCAGAGCAAGAAAAAATATTTCAAGAAAGATTGGATAAATTTAAGGATTATCCTAAAATTGACCAATTTAAAATAGAAGCTCTAGAAACAAGTAAGCTATTGTCTTAGCAGTTGGATGATCTGTGTCAAATAATCGCACAAGCTGAACCTTTATGTGAAATAACATCATCTCTTATCAATGAATCAGTCAACACCAAAATTGAATTTGAAAATGCATATGATAAGATTTCAGAATTTATTTCATGGCAGGACTCAGAACAAGGAAAGAGTGCAAATCTTCCCAGGATCGAAGAAAGGCATAAAGAAATTTTGTTTGCTGAATGGGATACACAGTTGATTAAAGAAGAATGTTCTACATCAAGGGCCAGAGCCATAATGAACAATATGACACAATTATTTAATGATAGTTTATATGCTACAAATTTAATTTCAGATTTTACTCCAGGAAAATTGCCAAAGGTGAAAGAAAATGATACCAGATGGAAGCAGGAATTAATCAACAAGAATCAAAAGATCAGAAAAATATAGGAAATTACATGGGATTTCCTATGGACATATTTGATCAAACCACAAAGTCAGTAGATGGCAATCAAATTCCTTTCTAATGCCATAAATTACATCATTCCAGAGCTATCCGATGCCACATACACTAGTCAGTTGCATTCGAGGATGAGTCATCCAACCGAAGTTAACGATATGCTTAAAATCTACCACCTCAACATATTGAATACAGAAGAAATTCAGTGAATCTGTTTTATTTGATATTGCAAGTCTTTTTCCCGTATCTCCAATGATAGTTTCTAGCATAAGTTATAGTTAATTTGTTTTGTTAATTTCCTATTTAAACCCCTTTCAAGCATTTAGAAAGGGCTCCTGCATTTGTAATATTTCGGCTTTGGATAATACATTTCTGTACTCCATTGACTATCTTATTTTTATAAAGGATCACTTTCTATGATTTCATGGTGAATTATTTTTGAGAGTTGCATTTATGTACCTTGAAGACTTTTCTAAGTTAAAGCGTAGGATCTGGATATTGAATTGCATCAAGAAAATATCTTAATGAATCTGGTATTTCTATCGATTTACTGTTATTTTCTTTATGTAAGACGTATTCTCTTTGAAATTTTCTATCATTTATATATGCTTGTTTCTCAAATATTTATTTATCATATCATTTCTGAAGATATAGAAGTATTCATCTATCATTGTATGTGAAAATGATATATAAGAATTATGAATGCGATGTGCTATTCTAACTTTGTTTAATTTCTTAAACATAGTTATCATTATATGATACTGCATCTTTCTATTGAACAATAATACATTTTCATGGTTATTTGTTTAAAAGAAACAATATTTGAGTTGTATTCATATTTAATACCCGGGTTAGTTTTAGAATTATTTTTAAGTTATAGATTAAATTAGATAGATTAGCTCAGTTAATTAGTTCCATTTATCCACTTACAAAAACACTCCATCACCAATCCATTTATTATTAAGAAACTGGTCCTATAAATCCAGTCGGAGCCACCACACCAAACGGAAAAGGAGCTGTCCTAAGGTCCAGACTGGGTGGTTTTCCCCCAATGTTTGAAGCAACAATTTTCGAGGCTTCAACACATCCATAATTGTACCAAGAGAGGGAGGTAAATTTAAAATTTTCCTATAAAATACCAATATGGGAAGAAAAATATAGAACAAAATTTTATGCTTGCCAAATTTCTTGAGAGAAAACCGGAATTGTGTTGTCCAAGCAGAAAGGAGTAGAACAATTCAATTGTTACCCATACAACACCTCAATTCAAGAGAAGAATTTCATCAAGTGTTTGTTATTATACCACCCGTCGAGGAGAGAGAGAGGCTTGCAAGAATCTTAAAGGGAAGAGACCTCCTTTTTATAGATCCATATATCTAAGGATTCATTGCAAGTTTTTTAGCATCCTACCTCTTATACCATCAACAAATAATAAAATGGGAAGAGTTATTTGTTGGTATTATTAGTGTGTTTGACTCGATTGAGCTTGTATTGTATTTGTAAAGTTTTGTTTCTTGTTTCTCCTGTATTGTAGCATGTTATGTTTTGTACTTAGTTTTCTACATGTTATGAGTTTCACTAACCATCTAACAAATAATTTGACCTGTTACATGCTTGTAGGAAAGCAACCTCCCCTACCAAGCACAGTGCATTTCGTCTGCCCATGTGCCAAATGCACTACAACAATTGGTTGAGGTATTTTGGCCTCTCGAAGCCCTAGTTTCATTTGGATTTATGTGTTTTATGTGATCCCATATTCATGATTGGAATATGGCATGGGGGTGACTCACTGAAGAGAGATTTTTCTTAGCCATGTCTATGGTCGGGTGGAACGTGGAAGTCCCAAACTTGGTTTTATTTTTCTTATGGAAATAAGTGATATTTTCCTCTTGCATTGATGGGTAAATATGATTTTTATTATGTGGCTTATATGGTTGTTATGTGATTATAATTTTTGTTTTTTTTTTTATATTGGTTATGAATGTGTTTTATGATGATGATGATATATGGCTCTTATCATGTTCTGATTTGTAAATGAATGAACAACATATCTATGCACAATTATATGGTAATGTCATTAATGTGATGAATAAAGAATGCTTCTTGGAAATTATCAGATAAGTATGAGACCCCTATGCTCAGATATGTTATTTAAACTTGTATATTAAATATTTGTGACATGTTTGATGAAATTACTAACATGGATAGTAGGGGTCCAGTCAAGTCCTTTTCCAAGTGTTTTTTTTTGCATCATTATCGCATTTTTATGTTTCATTTTTAAAGTTTCATGGTGTTTTGGGCAGTGAACTGGGCTTTAGGCCTGAAAAAGTGGCTCAAATATTGGGGACACTGGTAGAGGTCTAAGGAAACAATTCCTTAGATGCATGCTTGCTCATGCTGTGGGAGCATCCAGAGCTTCCCAGACACACCCTTGTCTATATAAAGATAGTGTATGAGGGTTTAATGGTTTAAAAGCTTAATGGAACCCAAAGGTTGATACGTGAGTGGTTGGGATGAATCTTGGGAGTTTTATTGCTGATGTAGAAGGTTCATGTGATGTGTTTCCGTCGATTCGACTTCCTTAAGGTCACCTAGGAGGTTGAATCATATCATAGTAGCCTCTCATCACATGTTTACCCCAGTTGTTCGGTTACTTGGGTAGATATGGGAGGAGGGTGTTACAGGGTGGTATTAGAGCATGGTTCACCCCTTAGACCAGATGGGCGGTGTGTGTTGGTCATGCATTCATGTCAATTGAATATGTGTTCCTTATGCCTGTGGTCTATGTTTTTTTGAATTTTCATGGCGTTGGTCATAGTTGCAGTGGTGTCGCCATGGAAAAGTTGATTTTGTTGTTGTTGGATGTGACTGTTATGAGTGCATGTCAGTTATGGAATTTTTATAAATGTAAGTGTATATATGTTGTTATTCATGCATTTTCATGGTTAAGGTTGTTGTCCATGAGGTCATTGTAGGATTTTTATTTCATCATGATGTTTTTGACATGTAATGATGTCGATGTGTTGGTTGAGATGGAGCAGGAGATGCAGACCATCAAAATGAAGTTTCGGCACTAGATTTTGGGGTAAGAGCAGATCGTCATACATGTACTTTATGTTTGGCATGCAGGTATGTTAGTTAATGGATTTTTTTATGCATGTTTGTCATTTTATTCTTGTTGTGGTTACATGCATGGTAGATGCTAGTGAATCAGTGTGGTCATATGCACGTGTGTTGAATAATCATGAATGCTAGTAATATGTTTTTATATGCATTTTTGTTGTTCTTTTATGTTATTTAACCTGATGATTATGTTATGTGTTGTTGATAAGTATGTTATAAGTTAAATTTTTATTGTTATATGTTATTTAACTTGACTATTAAGGTTATTTTATTAATATGTTGATGTTATATGTATCGTGTTAATCTAGATTGAACTATGAAAATGGTTATGGCTACGATATTCAGGTATGAGTCGACATATTTTTGATATTGTGTCATACTAATTTGCACAGACTATGTAGATGTGATTGTTATACATGAATGGAAATTATTTATGAACTTATGAGGTGAACATGTTAGCTAGTCACCGTTATAGATATCATGACCTCATTTATGATTGAGTTTATATGATGTGAATTTATATCATGCTAATTATATTGATTGTGCAAACAAGATAGACTCCCCTGAGATACATTAAGGTATGATTTTGATTATTTCGTTTATTTGGTGTTTGAATGTTTGATTATGTCATTTATTTGGTGTTTGAGTGTTTGGTGTATATTATGTCATCTATACGTTGTTTGAATGTTTGATTAACTTCATAATATGAGCATGCATCTATAAGAGTGCATGAAGTAATGATCTTGTTTTAAGATGGTTGTACTAGCACACTAGTGTTGAGATAGTTGATGTGTACTTGAGTATAAGTAGGTGATAGTTTGATTATGATGATCTGACTATTAGTTGATTATGACATGGTTGTTAGTTTTGGTAGAGGTTGATTTTAGTTATTAGATATGTTGTCTTGATATTTGAAACATGTGGCTAACATATGTGTTCAGTTACAAGGCAACGTGTTTGGCACATCAAGGTATGATAATTGGTATGTTTTTATATTTATTTATGAACTAATAGTTATGGGGTTATGGCAGTATGATGTAGGGAATTGTATGGCAAAAGAGACCGCTATAAAATATTGCAGAAGGCTCAGGTTGAGCTTTCCCCTAGAAGCATTGAGAACCCATGGGGATTGAGTCATGGTGTTTGTTGTTAGTCTTTTCATTTTGGTCTTTTATGATTTTTTGCACTTTATTTCCGACTTTTTCTATGTATGGTGCAAGGCTTGATACTTTGTTTCTAGTGTCATATTTCTATTAGTTTTCATGGATTTCGTCTTGTTTTCTTTTTTTCTTGCCTTTTATGTTTTGAGATTCTTGGAAATTGTTTGGGAAAGAGGAAAGTTGATGGAACTCAGGGAGAGTTGTGTGGTACCCAATAGGTAATCTAAGGCCTAAATGAAGCTCGGTACATCAGTGATGGAAGTTTAAGGAAAGAGTATGAAAACCAGTTAGATTGGTTGGGTATATTGTGGTAAATGGACGATGGAAATACAATATGAGAAAGGCCACAAAAAAAGGTAATGTAAATGGATATGAGGTGTCAGATGCCTTGGTTATGTTGGGAACAATTGTTCTCAATGTTGTACATGGTGTGCACATATAGAGGAAGTTCTCTTAACCTTTGCCTTATGCTATTTGGTAATTATGTTGTGATCATGACTATGATGATGTTTATATATGTATACATGTATATATGTATGTATGTATGTATGTATGTATGTATGTCGTGTTTGATAGGGTCGTCATAGATCATGATTGTTTAGTGCTAATGTCTATGTATATATGTCATTGTCTGACAGGATCATGATTGTTTTATTCTAATAATTTTATGTGTGTGTGTGTGTGTGTCTATTTCATTGTATGATAAGGATTTCAAGGATCATTCTTGTGGAGGAATGATTTCTTATGCAGGTGAATGACATGAAGAGGTACTTGGTCTTATGAGGAATCAAGTGGGAAAAGTAACTATGATAGATATATGAGGTCAGTATCATGTGGACACGAATTAATATTATATGCTTGTATTATGCCTATGTTTATGTTATGGACAATTAATGCTGAGGGGTACATCAATGAAGTGAAAGTAGTGTGATTTGTGACATGATAGGATAAACATGGATAGTGGAAATACACTAGAATCAAGGTTGATTGTGGGTTCAATGTGTGTTCTGTAGATTTTCATTACTACTATTGTGTATATGTTGCGCGTGTTGTATATTCAATGATTGTACCTATGGTGATGTGTGCATGTAACATATGCAGTATTGTGTACATATGATGTTGTATTCCTATTGTATATATGGTATTATGTGTATATTGCATAAGCAATGTTGGGTATAGATGGTGTTATGTACATATTGGATATGCGGTAATGTGTACATATCGTATCATGCACATGTAGTATATGCAGCGTTTTGTGCATATGGTGTTGTGCGCATGTTGGATATGTGGTGCTGTGTACATATGATACTATGTACATGTTTTATATGCAGTGCTATGTACATCTGTTTTTGTGTGCATGTTGTACATGTGGTGCTATGTACATATGGTGTTGTGTGCATGATTTTACATGTGGTGCTGTGTGCATGTGGTGTTGTTTACATGTTTTACATGTGGTGTTGCGTGTAAGGGGTGTTATGTACATGTTGTGCATGTGATGTTGTGTACATGTGGTGTTGTGTACATGTGGTTTTGCATACATGTTGTACAGGTGCTGCAGTGTACATGTGGCGTTGTGTACACATTGTGTAGGTGGTGTTGTGTACATGTGATGTTGTGCACTCATTGTACTGGAGGTGCTATGTACAAGTGGTTCTGTGTACATATTGTACATATGCTATTGGTGTACATGTGGTAGTGTGTGTAGGTCGCACATGCTATGTTGTGAGTGTGCGGTACTATGTATGTGCATTTTGCAGTCGTGGCATCGTGACACATGTATTCATTGTGTTGTATTATGTGTACATATATGTCTTATGTTGTACATTGGATACATGTATATGTATTTTGTTGTGTTATACACCAGATGTAGGTGTATGTGTTGTGTTGTATTGTACAATGGGTGTAGGTGTATGTGTTTTATGCCGGTGAAGGTGTATGTATTATTTTGTATTATACATTGAGTGTATGTGTATGTGTTGTATGTTGGTGTAGTCATATGTATTATGTTGTATTCTACACCAGGTGTAGGTGTATGTATCGTATGCCAATGTGGGTGTGTGTATTTTATGGTGTTGTATGTCGTATGTGGGTGTTTTTGTTGTGATGTACACTGTGTGTATGTGTACATGATTGAACAGAAGAAAAAGAACTGGGCGCTTTCCAGGTGTAGCAACTGATCCGATGTGTGTACAAAAAGAACAAAGGCAGAAGTAGGGACAACTGAAGGATAAGTATCGATATTTTGTTTCAATTTTATTATGCATGTGATATGTGATTCTAACTCATGATGATTATGTGTGACATGTGATTATGGTTTATAATGATTACTTGTAATATATGATTTTGATTTATGCTGGTTTCATTTTGAGACATTCATATGTGATATGTTTGTACATGATGATTGATAAAGAAACTAGCTTGATTTTTTGTGGCAATAAGTGAACAATATTGCAAGTGTACCTTGTTGATGAGCTACCCATGAGGTATAATTTGAGTTTATTTCAATTTATTTTGAATCCAATGGAGATTATGTTCTTGGTATGGAAAAACATGTAATTCTCGGTTTGGGATGGTCGAAACTAACTGCAAGAACTAGCAGCGTCAGCAAAAGGAATTGGAACATGCAATAGTATGTTGGTAGAACACTTGAGGAGTAGCACCATTGTGGGAAAATGGTACCCAATAGTGTCCATTTATTTCCATGAGCATGCTATTATTGGTATTATGGCATTGAGGCAGGTATATGCCTTAGTTATTTGACCTTCCAATGCGAGGAAGCCTTGCCAGGGGATGGATCGTCGAGGATAGGGGATGTCAAGGAACTTGGAAGGTGAGTGACTGCACGGAAGGGGATGACAAGATTTCCTGAGGGAATTTGTATCAGATAAGGGAAGGACATGGATGGATTTTATTTGGTCATTAGCATTTCCAGATGGAATCAGATGCACATTGGGAGTGTGCCCTAGAACAATGAGTCGGAAACTGTTTACTGAGAGGAAAAGTGGCACAAGATTGTAGTGCTAGACATTGGATGCAGATTTGAATTTGGTTGTGTATTTTTGACTTCCTGGGAAGGAGGTTAATCCTGGTACTACTTTGAGGGTGGACGTGTGAGCCTCTGGATTCCCTTGATGCAGATGCAAAATTGTATCCTTTATTTCATGGTTGAGAAAATATGTATATGTGTATAATATTGTAAATATTGTATCGAGTTGGATTTATAAATATCCATAGAAAATATGGTTGTGTATGTGGTTGTTATTTTAAATACCATAATGAGCTATGTTATAAAGCTCTAGTAAACAACATGTTTGTCATGTTTCAACAGTGGTGATTGTAAACAGTACAACGAGCTATATTATAAAGCTCCATAGTAATTATGTTTTTTTTTTATGGTTATACATGTCATTGAACACCGAGGATGGTGTTCCCCCAAGGGGGAGGGTTCTATAACAACCCTAGTTTAAAATTCATGTAAAAAAAATATAAGACCAAATTCGTGGGACACGTATTCCAAGCTGAACGGAGGGGAAAAAATCTTAGTGGGCGTTCATTTCAGTTTATTATGGCTAAAGGAAATGGATAAGGCTTTGGAAAGACACATGGTATTTATTGACATTTATTTATGAAAATAATGGAAAATAGGAGAAAAGGGAGGTCAAAGGTCACACGTTGCATGTGCAGAGGAAAATGAAGGAAAATACTGGAAATTGAAGAAGATAGAGGCCTCATTGATAAAAATGCATCTGAAGATTAGTGGGAAAAAAATTTCTCAAGCTTTTTGTCAGTTCTATGATAAAACTCTCATTCTATTCTCTCTCTCATACTCTTGGTCACTTAGAGTTTTCTTGGAGTACTCTTGAATGAGTGTGGCATACTTTGGATTTGGAGGAAAAAGGAAAAGGAAAGGAAGGAAAGTGCAAGAGGACATCAGGATCAACAAATACAACTGGATTTATTTGCAGGTATTGGGTTGCATGTATGGTTTCCTTACTAGTTTTGGCATGCATGGCATATGCATGTGGTGTCTTTGTCAGGATCTATCATTAGCATGGAGGATTTTCTGGATTGACACTAGATTTTCCTATCCTTTCCATTTCCTTGATAGCCATGGTGTGGTGGGTTGATTTCATTGCTTATTTTTATGGTCGGTTCTCATGTGCTTTTTCCTATGGGTTGATTTATTAGTTCCTAGAAGCCTTTGTTGGAAAAATGCTCTGGAAGACCTATAACAATTTGGGTTGGAGAAATGCACTGGAAGCCCTTGGTGGGTTGAGTTACTAGTCCTCGAAGCCTTGGTTGGAAAATTTCTCTAGAAGCCCGACGACAGTTGTGGGTTGAGTTACTATTCCTAGAAGCCATGGTTGGAAAAAACACTATGGATCCCTAAAAATCTTGGGTGGATAAAAATATGGTGATGGTTTGTGATGTCTAATTGTGAGGTGGAATCAATCATTGATGGTTGAGGTAGTTTGGCCTATGGAAGCCCTCGTTTGGTTTTGATTGATGTGTTTTATAATATCACACATTCATGATTGGAATATGGCACAGGGGTGAATGGTTGAAGATAGATTTGGCTCAACCATGTCTATGGTTGGGTGGAACGTGGAAGTACCAAAATTGGTTGCATTTTTCTTATGGAAATAAGAGCTATTTTCATCTTGTATTCATGGGTAAATATTCTTGTTATTATATGGCTTATATGGATGTTGTGTGCTTATCATTTTTGTTGTTTATATGTTGGTTACGAATGTGTTTTATGATGATGATGATGATGATGTATGGCTCTCATCATGGTTTGATTTGTAAATGAATGAAAAATGTATATATGTTGAATTAGATGGTAATGCAATTAATGTGAAGATGCAACAATGCTTCTTAGCAATTCTCAAATAAGTATGAGACCCCTATGATCAGATATGTTATTTAAACTTGTAGATTACATATTTGTGACATGTTTGAAGAAATGGTTGTCATGACTAGTAGGGTTCTAGTTAAGTCCTTGTTCAAGTGTTTGATTTTGCATGATTATTATGTTGTTATGTTTCATTTCTTAAAGTGTCAGGATTTTCTCGGCAGTGGCTTGGATCTAGGCCTGAAAAAGTGGCCCAAACCTCGGGGATGCTAGCACAGGTCTGAGGAAAAAATTCCATGGACGCATGCATGCCCATGTTTTGGGAGCATTCAAAGCCTTCTAGACACACCCTTGTCCATATCAAGGGAGAATTTGGGGGTTGAATGGTGTAAAATCTTAGTGGAACCCAGATTTTGGATACCTGGGTTGTTGGGATATCTCCCGATATTTTTTTTGTTGATGTGGAAGGTCTATGTGATGTGCTTTTGTCGATTCCACTTCCTTAAGGTCACCTAGGAGGTTTAATCAGTTCATAGTAGCCTATGGTAACATGTTTACGCTCTTTGGTTGGTTACTTGGGTAGATATGGGAGGAGGGTGTTACAAAAACTCTATATGCACACAATAGTGCATATGCAACATGCACACAACACTATATGTACATAATACCACATATGAAACATGCACACAACATTAGAGGTATGACATGTGCAACAGATACATAACAGTAGTACTGCACATCCAAAGACCACACACTGACTCTACCAAGAAACTTTGCTTCTTATGTCTTTCTACTATCCATGATTTTCCAAACATGTCGCAGATCACATTGCTTTCATTTCCCTGATGCATCCTTCAACATTACCTATCATAGCATAAATATAGGCATAGTATAAACACATAATATCAATTCGTGTCAGGGCTATTCTTCCCTCTTGATATCAAGAACCTCTTCATGCAATTCACCTGCATAAATAATCATTCCTCCACAAGAATGATCCCTAATGAAACTGTTAGAAAACGACATACATAAAGGGTAAAAATGTGAAGTTGGGTTACACTTTTATTCCTTTTTTGAGAAAAAATATAATTTTTAGAAGTTATTCAACTTTCTGCAAGCCAAAACAATTTTTTTGTTTAGAATTTCATTTTACGATAAAAATAAAACTTGTCAGAAATTTTATCAGCTTTCTATTACTTATTTTTTGGAATTTTTTTATTCACATTTGATATGTCAACTTAACATTTATTTGAGTGTGTGTTCTTTAAAAATAAAAGGATTCATAAAAAGTCATATTGAAACGTGTTGGAAAAATCTTTGAAAACTTTGTGTTATTGAGAAAAAAATGTGTTTCAACAATCTAGACAGAGTCTACTTCGGTATCGTTATATTTATGTAACCAAATGATGCATATCATAATTACTATAATTTTTTGAACTGAACCAATATGAAAAAACTTCATATTTTGAATATGTTTCGGCTCCTATGAAGTTTCTCAACATATTAGTTATAAACTAAAAATCTAAAAACTACCCATTACAGACGACGAACCAATGTCATGCACCATAATTTTTTCAAATTTTTTACAGTGTATTTTGGAAGATACAGAATTTTGATTTCACTGAATCATAATGACCTTCAGAAATATTTTACACCCATTTTATTACAAAATTAATGAAAATTAGTAAATATCTATGAAATTCCATAAAAGTTATATGTTCTGAAAGTAGATTGAATTCTGCAAATGCTTGTCTTGGTTCTGAAAGTTAATTCATAATTTTTGATGGAGTTTAACCATTCCAAAGTTGAAGAAATGTGTTCAGAGACGAGATGCAACGTAGTTGCAGACGTTTTAGTTCGACCGAACTTTTGTAATAGTTCGGCCGAATTGTTTTTTGTCACTCCATCCCGTTAGTTTTAATGACAAAAAAGTTTGGTCGAACTTTTTATAAAATTTCATCTGAAATTCTGCTCGCAAATTACGTCAGCCGGAAAATTCAAATGAGCCCCACCCAAAAAAAAATTCGCAACTATATAAATAGCCGAAAATAGAATCATTATTTTCGAACGTTTCTTCTTTTGGGCTGAATTTGCAAAGGAATTTTTTTGGGCTTAATTTTCCAAGGACATTTTTTGGAGGTATTTTTTAAAGTGACATTTTTTTAGAGGTTTTTGGGCTTAATTTTCGAAGGACATTTTTTGGAGTTATTTTTTAAAGTGACATTTTTTAGAAGTTTTTTGGGCTTAATTTTCAAAGGACATTTTTTGGAGGTATTTTTAAAAGTGAATTTTTTTTAGAGTAAGTGTTTTGGGTTGAAGTAAATCTTTTATAATGATTTTTTAAAGTAAGTTTTTGTTTAATTTTTTAAGTGAAATTTTTTTGCAGGACTTGGAAGAAATTATTCTGAGCTTCATTTCATTTTTAAAATACACTTTTTTTGCGGAATTTTTAAAGTAAGTGTTTTGGGTTGAAGTATGTCTTTTGAGGAAAAAATTTAAAATGAGTTTTTTTTTTAAATTAAATCTTTTGTGATGCTTTTTTGAATTAAGTTTTTGTCTAAATTTTGACAATGAGTTTTTTTTACAGGATTTTGAAGGAAATTTTTTGAGCTTCATACTAAATTATCATGGGAAATCAAAGGAATTTCAAGAGAAAATATGATCGAACAAGAGACCTTGAGGCTCGTAGAGAACACGGGAGAGAATATCACAAAAAAAAGAGAGAAGAGTGCTCAAATATTAAAAGGAAAAATCAACCTCAACTAGAAGTTGAAGTACATATGTAAATGTAAATATTATAAATTTGATATTTAAAATTTAACTAACAATGTATTATGAAAATTTATTTTTATTTGATGAACTAATTTGAAAAATATTTTGCAATGCAAACAGAGAGATATATTCATCAAAACATTGATGATGAGATAGAAAATTTTGAAGGAGAAAGTGAAAGAGATACTGAACCAATGATTGAAGATGTTGAAAATGTTGAAAGAAATTCAAGTGAAGAAATTGAATCACCAAGTAAGTATATATATGTTGAATGTGTATTATTGAAATTATACATATTTATTAATTTAATTATTTATTGAATATGTAAACTCATTTTGTACGTTTAGTTCTAATATGCACATATGAAATTAATATCGATGATGAGATGTTATAAAATATTGACACTGACACATATGGAGATAAAAAAGTTGACCATGTTATATGATATCGTGTTAAGCGCATTATTGATATGTTCTTCAAAGATGAGAATGTGGCAGTTCAAGACCAAAATTTGAAAAGTATCTTAACATCAAAGAAATTAAAAGAAGCTACGACTTTATTGGGTATTCAAAAATCAACAAAAGATAAAAAAAAATGAAGGAAAATGTCATACAAAATAAAAATAGCGCTCTAAATTCAATTGGAATATCTAGAAACAAAAGTGATTTAGATGCGCGTAGAGCAATACAAATCATAGTGGTTTCATCAAGTACTAAATAGAATAGCTTGCTAAAATATATGGCACAAGCATTAGGAACCTCATGAAACTTTATACAAACATCGTAAATTTCGATTGCAAATAGATGTAAATGATGAACTCGCTTGTTGGAGTTATTTGTAGGCAAACATACAAATATAAACTTGGATAAGATGTTAAAAAAATATTATATGAATATTGGATGAAAAACTCATGTGTTTCACCAAAATCAAGGGATGTGATGCTAGGAAGAATAGCACGAAATCAGTATGAAGAACATGCAAAACATATCTTGGACACCACTCAGATAGAACAAACTAGCTTGGTTTTGAACAAGTCACAGGTTCAAAACACATCCACTAATTTCCTGCCTCTATTGTGCAATCAAGGCTGGTCTAATGAGAGATCCAAGGTTCGAATCTCCTTGGCTTGACAGCACAATCATCATTGGAAATTCCTCCAAATGTGGTGCAAATCTCATGCACAACTGATGTCACAACTTATAGCTAACTCAACCTTTTCATCTACCTCTTTCACTGGTCTCCACTGAACTGTCCATGCACTGTAGTGAACTGATGTGTTCTTGAGTTGAATAATGAGTTACTAATTAGTGAATTAAATAATATTTAATTCACTCCACTTATTACTAGTTGATTAGCTAGTTAAACTAATCTCAACTAGTTCAACTAAGTTAAACCGAACACAACTCCACCAACTGTCTCATCAACTCCACCAAACTTCTGCCACTGAAGTCCTAACTGAAGTCAACCATGCATGAGCTCACCAAACCCTTAGGAATAGCGTAATTCCTCTGTCAGATGCATGAGCCACTTCCAAGGCTCGAATTGAAGTGCTCCAAGAGAGTAAACTGAAGTTTATAGTCCAAATATTATTAAGGGTAAATAATATTTGACTTCCCTATTTTAAGGAGAGGCAGTCTAAAAATAGACTTCGACCTATAGGTCCAAAAAATAGAGTCCCATCTATTTTTACCAACATGACCAATACTCCAAGAATAACATACCGCAATCCCTGGACCATGCTCCATATGTCTAAAAATAGACATAGTCTAAAAATAGATTTTGCGCCAGAATTTGCCTGCGGGCCCACTTAGTGAAGGCGACTTCATTTCACTAAGATCCATCATCTTGCTGCATTTTCAACACTCCCTCTCAGCAAGATATGGATTATCTGCAACCCCTATCCTGCCTCTGTGGAATTCGAACTTGCTCCCGGTGAGCGCCTTCGTCAGGATGTCGGCATCCTGATCCTCCGTGGGAACATATGAAAGCATCATGATCCTCCGCTGAACACAATCTCTGATGTGATGGTACCTGATGTCGATATGTTTGGACCTATCATGAAATACTGGATTAGCCGAGAGCTTGATGCAGCTCTGGTTATCACAGTAGATCACCGTAGGCTCCAAATGCAACCTGAACAAACCTGCGAGGATCTTCCTCATCCAAATAGCCTCACATGCAGCAAAGCTAGCTGCCATGTACTCGGCCTCTGCTGAACTGAGTGCCACGGATCTCTGCTTCCTGCTGTACCAGGAAACTGCTGTCGACCCAATGCTGAAAACTCCTCCAAAAGTGCTCTTCCGGTCTGTTGGGCTCCCTGCCCAATCCGCATCAGTGAAGCCAGAAAGCTTCACTCCATCCTCCTGTCTGTACCATAGACCATATCCCGATGTGCCTCTGATATAGCGCAATACATGCTTGCCCGCCTTCCAAAAGAGATTGGTAGGCTTAACCATAGCTTGCGAAAGCTGGTTAACTGCATAGCATATATCGGGTCGTGTATTGACCAGATACATAAGCGACCCCACCAACTGTCGATAGACGGTGGCATCCACTACCTCCGCTGAAGTAGCATCCTCCTTCCTCCAACCACCAGGAAGAGGAGTGTCAACAGGCTTGCAGCCTTGCATGTTGAACCTCTCCAGAATCTCCCGGGCATACTTGCCCTGAGAAACAAACAGTCCTCCACTGCGCCGCCAAATCTCCAATCCCAGGAAATAATGAAGGATGCCCAGGTCCTTCATCTCAAACTCTCGTGCAAGATCCTCCTTGCATGAAAGTATCAACTGCTCGTCGCCAGTCAAAATCAGATCATCTACATACAGTACGATGATCAACAGCTTCCCATCCACCACAATCTGGTACAGGTTTGGATCCGCCTCACTCTTGGAGAATCCAAGCCCGGTGAAGTAGCTGTCTATCCGAGTGTACCAAGCACGAGGTGCTTGCTTTAGCCCGTACAATGCTCTCTTGAGTCGGCACACATGCGACTCACTGCTGAAGATCTCGAAACCTTCAGGCTGCTCTATGTACACCTCCTCCTCAATAACTCCGTTGAGGAACGCAGTCTTCACATCCATCTGATGAATGTGCCACCCCATCTGCGCTGAGAGAGCAAGGATCGTCCGTATGGAAGAGTACCTTGCGACAGGTGCAAAAGTCTCCTCATAGTCAATCCCCTCGATCTGTGAGAAGCCACGGGCGACAAATCTCGCCTCGTACTTCTCCACACTCCCGTCAGCCGCCTGCTTCACCTTGTAGATCCATCGCGAACCTACAACTGATTTCCCAACCGGTCTTGGGACAATCTCCCATGCACTGTTCCTGATGATCGAATCATATTCTTCGATCATGGCATCAACCCATGCGGGTTCCTCCACAGCTTTCTCAAAAGAGGATGGCTCTGTCACAACACATTGACTCATAAGAGCCATGTATCCAGTGTACCGATCAGGTGACTGTCTCTGTCTGCGCTGTGCTGTAGGTGGTCCTACAACCTTCTCTGCATCCCGAGCCAGTCGCTCAGCTTCTGTAGTGCGCATGCGCCCTCTGATGGTTGGCGCTGCATGGGTGGTTTATTCCACCTCCTGAACCTCCTCTTGTGGCTGATCCACATCCGGAAGCTCCTCCTTAGGAACTAACAGCTCCTCATCTGCATGCAAGTGTAGCTCCCTCTCAAGCGAACACCGCATGGCTTTCTCCTCCTGAAATTTTATATCCCGTCGCACAACAGTCTTTCGACTGTCTAACAAATACACCCGATAGTTGTGAGGTGTATCAGTGTACCCCACAAATATTCCAACCTCAGCAGTTAGATCCAGCTTCCTTCTCGCATCCTTCGTCACATGCATGTAGACAAGAGAACCAAAGATCCGCAAATGGGAAATATCAGGCCTCTTGCCAGAATAAGCCTCCTCCGGTGTACTCATGCCAAGAACCTTGTGAGGACAACGGTTCTACACATACACTACTGTATTGCATGCCTCAGCCCACAAGTGAAGGGGTAGGCCCTGATCATGCAACATTGCCCGTGCAGCACCCACGATCGTTCTGTTCTTCCGCTCAGCCACCCCGTTCTGCTATGGGTTATGGGGTGCGATGAGCTCTCTCCGAATCCCTTCTGCGCTGCAGAACTCTTTGAATTCAGCCGAGATGAATTCACCACCATTGTCACTCCTAAGAGCAATCACCTTCTTCCCCGACTCCTTCTCGACCAGTGCTTTAAATTCACAGAACTTAGCGAATGTATCGCTCTTCTTCTGCATGAAGAAGATCCAACACTTTCGAGAGAAATCATCGAAAAAGATCATGTAGTACTTGTGCTTTTCTGTCGAAGCAACTGAGAAAGGACCACACACGTCTGTGTGAACTCTCTCAAGGATCATCGTGGTGCGACTATCCTTCTCGTGAAAGGTGGCTTTCACATACTTCCCCAAGGTACACCCCTTGCACTGATCTGACTGCGCAAGAGTTCCCTTAGGAAGCCCAGTAGAAATTTGCTGCAGAATCTTCAAAGCTCCATGGTGAAGGTGGCCCAATCTCCTATGCCACAGTTCGCCCTCATCATCCCGGCTCACCACTTCTCTCGCCTTGCATGCCATAGCTGCGCAGCCATCTACCTGCAACTGATAAAGGTTCTTGGTTCGAACCCCTATCTTCCGGGTCTCTCCAGTAGTCTTACTGCGCAGGAAGGCTTTTCCTTCGCCGAAGACCACATCATACCCCTTATCCTCCAACATCGCCACAGAGATCAAGTTCTTCTTCAATCCAGGTACATGCATGACATCCTTCAATACAAAGGGTTTACCAGACTCCCTCTGAAAGGATATGGTACCGATACCAGTCGCACTGTATCTACCATCATCGCCCATCTCGATGTGCACGCCCAGATCTTTGTCCTCCAGATCTGAGAACAAATCCCGATCTCCCGTCATATGAAATGACGCATCGCTGTCCAAGAACCACACCGATCCCATCACACTTGAAACCAAGCATGCGATCCGTGAAAATTCAAGCTCGAACTGTGAAGCCAAAGCTTCTCCATCTACAGATCTTCCCGCTTGCTTGTTTTTCTTCTTCTTCGGACAATTGGTAGCATAATGTCCGTGATCATGGCCGTGAAAACACTTCACTTTCGCCATATCCTGATTCTTGCCCTTTGCACCAGAATGAGAAGTTTTCTTACCCTTCCCCTTCTTTGCTTTGGCAGCCAAAGCACAATTTTCTTCATCAGCTCCCTTTGATGAAGATCCGTCCCTGGGAGTCCTCCTTATCTCCTCCTGCATGAGATCTGCCCAAAGGCGCTCCCATCCCGGCAACTTCTCCCGACCATTGACACTATCTTGATATGAATGCAAAGCCTTCGGAAGACCAAGGAGAGCCATGTCGACCATTTCCTCATCTTCGACAGTCACCCCCACACTTCCCAGCTCATCTCTGCATTGAGTGAACTTCGTGAGGTATTTGGCGATACTGTCGCCTTTCTCCATCTTGATGTTTCTGAGCTTATCTTTGAGCGCCAGCTTCCTTTGGTCGCTATTACTCTGGAATAGATCTGTCAAAGCTTTCCACATTAAATATTGAGAAGCCTTTCCATGCAGGCTAGATACAATATGATCCTTGACGCCCTCCAACAGGATCCTTCGACATTTCGCCATCTTATTTTTCCAGGCTTCGACTTCAGCAGGATCAGTGGGCTTTTGGACATCCGTATCTACGAACTCCTTCAGTCCATTATCTTCTAATACTGCCTCCATGCGATCCTTCCATGCAACATAATTCGAACTACCTTCAAGAGCATATTCGAGTCGCAAACCGTTGAAAGACATTTTCAACTCCGGCACCAAGAAAACAAACTACTGCAAAATTCAAATTCCAACTCAAAGCTCAACCGATCTTGATCTGTGAGAACAAATTATTTCTAGCACAGAGATCGACTGCAGGGGCGTTTACTAGATATATCACCTTTCAAAGGAAAGGATGGATCCAGAGGCTACCTGGCCCGCATGCAGACTCTGTCTACCGAAATAAGTTTGTAATCATTGTGATGATCAATCTCTACCTCAATAGCTCCGATACCATGTAGAAATTTTCTGAATAATGATTAATTATCCACCGAGATTATCCTGATCACATATCAATTTGAATTCATATGCAACACATAATCTCTTCCACTCAGATCATCACACATGCGAAAATAAAACAAGCAATAGCACAACAATTCATCATACACATTAACACAGTATGTATGGGGAAAGCTTATAGCTGAAAACCCCGCAGCTATTGTTTATATTATAATGGAGAAAATATGTAACAAACTCAGTACAATACTCCTCACAAGTACTCAGTACTATCTCATGAAGTTACACACAAACTAGCTTGGTTTTGAACAAGTCACAGGTTCAAAACACATCCACTAATTGCCTGCCTCTATTGCGCAATCAAGGTTGGTCTAATGAGAGATCCAAGGTTCGAATCTCCTTGGCTTGACAGCGCAATCATCATGGGCAATTCCTCCAAGTGTGGTGCAAATCTCATGCACAACTGATGTCGCCACTGATAGCTAACTCCACCCTTTCATCTACCTCTTTCAATGGTCTCCACTGAACTGTCCATGCACTGTAGTGAACTGATGTGTTCTTGAGTTGAATAATGAGTTACTAATTAATGAATTAAATAATATTTAATTCACTCCACTCATAACTAATTGATTAGCTAGTTAAACTAATCTCAACCAGCTCAACTAAAATAAACAGAACACAACTCCACTAGCTGTCTCATTAACTCCACCAAACTTCTGCCACTGAAGTCCTAACTGAAGTCAACCATGCATGATGCCATCAAACCCTTGGGAATAGCGTAATTCCTCTCTCAGATGCATGAGCCACTTCCAAGGCTCGAACTGAAGTGCTCCAAGAGAGTAAACTGAAGTTTATAGTCTAAATATTATTAAGGGTAAATAATATTTGACTTCCCTATTTTAAGGAGAGGCAGTCTAAAAATAGACTTCGACCTATAGGTCCAAAAAATAGAGTCCCATATATTTTTACCAACATTACCAATACTCCAAGAATAACATACTGCAATCCCTGGACCATGCTCCATATGTCTAAAAATAGACATAGTCTAAAAATAGACTTTGCGCCAGAATTTGCCTGCGGGCCCACTTAGTGAAGGCGACTTCATTTCACTAAGCTCCATCATCTTGCTGCATTTTCAACAAAATGGAAGAAATATGAATATATTCATATATGGATTAGTTCAAGTAGTACTACAAGTGCTAAAAGAATTGATTTACAAGAAGAATAAATTTTTGTGATAGAATTTTTAAGAAAGTTCGAGGCAGAAATTTATAAATACACCAATCATTCCCATAGAGATCAATGGCAGGACTTGCAATTGAAAAAATCCCATGAAGTTTTTCCACCAGGGGCCATTTTGTCAATAGTTGATTTTGTAGAGAACTACACATTTGTTCCACAAAAAGAAATACAGATTGAATATTATCATTCTAACGAACTCTCCATGCTTTTCCATATTCTATATAGACACACTTAACAAAATGTTGATCATATAGAAAGCACCAGTGAAAATCAACATTTTATTAAGGAATATCACTTTTATATTAGTGATGATCATACACATGATACATATTTTGTACAACATTGTTTTGAAAATATTTATGACTCCTTGAAAATTCGTGAAATAAAATCAATGAAAATTGGATATGGTCAGATGGATGCACAGGTCAATTCAAATCTTCACGACCATTCTTGTGGTTGTGTTATCTTCATATGAAAACCTGCATTAAACATTGTTGGAATTTATTTCAGACTAGTCATAGAAAAGGAGAACATGATGGTGCAGGGGCATGTATAAACGAGAATTTCAAAGATATCAAATGGACCACTCTGAAAAATGACTTGTCTTAGCTGAAAAAGTTGTTCAGTAGTGCATCGCTGCACTAAGCCATGAGAGTAACCGGTCAAGGGAAGTACGAAGGTACATGTACATAGTTATATACAAATTAGCTTGAATATATATATGTGTGTGTGTGTGTGTGGAACTTTAATATGTACATGATCTAATTTTTATTAGATTTATAATTTTAAACATGATTTATCACAATGATTATCTTTAATGGTATTTTGAATAACATATTTATATTCTTGTTTGAATTTTCCATATATATATTTTTTGGCATATTGGGGTCCAAGATGTAGATAGATTGTTTGGAAATGACGTTGAAACAATAAAAGGGACTCGAAAATTACGTTCAATTAAAACAAAGCAGTACCAAAATGTGTTTGCATTGGATAAAATAAAATATTCTTGTTGTTTTCATGTTTACATAGACAACACAAAATCCAATGATGTTTGTGAAAAAACAATGTATGTAAAAGATTGGCAACATATAGAAATAAATACAAAGGGGAAAATGTCTGTTGCAAACTTTGAAGAAATGAAATCAAAGGAGACTATAGCATCATATGAAGCTGATCAAGTTTCTGATCTTGTTAGAGAAGGTAACATTTCAATTGCTTTCAAATGATAGAGATCTAGAAATAGATAATAAAATCAACTAGACATGTTAATTTTAAAGTTAATTTTTCATGTTAATTATGATCTAAATTTATGTAAGTTTGTTTTACTGTGCAGGAGATGTTTTTGTTGTAGTTGCACCTACTACCAATGCAGAAAATGTGAAGTATTATTTGATGCGTTGCACTGAACGAAAGTTGAAATTTTTGGAAAAATATCATGATAATAGGTTTATATATGACAGGGGGTCTATTATACTGAAAGGTTATTTTTTCCAACAAGCTCATCAAAGTCGGGATTTTGTTTACTTTCAAGAATATGAACCTGATGCCATAAGTTGTCAATATAGTCAATTGGTGTGTGCAACACGCATAAAGTTGTTAGAAGTTCAATCAAAGAAAAAATTAAAAATTATTCAATGGAAAATGTCAAAAGCCAATCATGAACGGATCATTGAAGATGGCATTCCATTAGAATTTTTTTTGTTGAACTTCCCAACAATTTATTCTCCTTTGATTCATCTTTTAGAACTTAAAGAGCTCAACAAGAAATTGTTAGCCTTTTTTTGTGCATTCTTAAGTTCAATTACATTATTATAATATGTATATTTTATGTTATGTACAAGTGTTTGTACATGTACATTGTTTTGGTACATGCACACGGGTAATTTATACACATGTACACATACATGTAGATTATTTGGCCATAAACGATTTCATACATTCTCTGGTACAATTTATGTCGTTATGTCATTATTGCAAAATGTACATGTGTATCTAGCATAGTTGATATAATGCAAATTTTAAGTTATGATTTTGTTTTAGACATATATTAAGAAAAATATAATATTCATTCTTGAATGCAAAATGTGTGGTACGTGTTTTGTAATTTCCAGTTTACTATCAACTGACATCCATAGTGGCTTTTATATGTACATTAATGAAAAATGTTGTATAATGGATATGTTTTAATGCAATTTTAAAATTTTATGATTGTTTGACACATCTATGAACACCTAGAATTTTATGATTGTTTTTAGATATATACGTTGATATGTATTGTATATTAAAAAACATTATAAAAATGATTTCAAATGCAAAATGTATGAATTAAATTATGCAAATTTCTTTCATTGCTACATATTCATGATTTTTTTAAATGACACATGATCATGTGCAAAATATACACCTAAATATCACCTTTAATAGATGTATGTCCTAATTATATAACATTCATACATGTTCAAATGCATAATTTAACATGTACCACGTGTTTTGTAATTTGCAATTTCAATCTAGATTAATTTTAAATAACAAATGACAAAACAACTTGAGATTTGAAAACAAAAAATTTAATCTAAGATTGAATCTAAGTTAAAATTATAACAATATGTCATCATGTACATGTGCAAAATGTAACAACTAAATACAAAACTACTTCATTCATTGTCACATATATTCATGAACTTAAATATGTAAAACCATAGATACATGATTGTTTTAAATGACACACGATCATGCAAAATGTACCTAAATATCACCTTTAATAGACATCTAAACCTAAGTACATATCATTCAAACATGTTCAAATATATAACATGTACCACATTTTAAATAATAAATGACAAAACAACTTGAGTTTTAAAAACAAAACATATATAATCTAAGATTATCTAAGTTAAAGTTCATTATAACAACATGTGATAATGTATGGAGAATGTAACAACTAAATTTAAAATGCATTTATGTACTTCAATCATTGTTACATATTCATGAACTTCAATATGTATTTAACCATCTATAATTGATTTAAATGACACATGATCATGTGAAAAATGTACTTAAATATCACCTTTAATAGACATCCTAATTATATAACATTCCCACATGTTCAAATGTGTAACTTGTACCACATGTGTTTTGTAATTTTCAATTTCAATCTAGATTCATTTTACATAACAAGTGACAAAACAACAAGTTTTAAAAACAAAACATTTAATCTAAGATCATATTTAAGTTAACATTATATAACAACATGTGATCACATGCAAAATGTAACAACTATCCAAAATGTAAAATCATTCAATAAAATTAAATGTAGTTCAACTATCCAAAATGTAAAATATGTCCAAAATTTATATCATGAACAATAAAAGGTAATATAACAAAGTATAGTGTTACAAGTGTCAAGTTACACAGAAAAGTAAATATGATTGGATAAATAAGACTATCTATATGGAAAATTAAATTTAAGACTATCTATCAAATAAAATGTTGCATGTGCATCATCAATCAGATAGAGATGGATGCAGTGTATTTTCCAGCAGCGTCCTGAGCCTCCTTGTGATGTCATCTGAATTATGGGGAACCTACACAACGTGTAAAAATTAAAATTTAATGTTTTAAAATTTAATGAGAATGTAAAAATTTATTAAAAAAAAAATGAAAATAAAAATAAAAATCATGCAATACCTCATGTTGTTCCCTCTCCGTTGTCCCATGTTGGTCATCCATTAATGCATCCTCCACAATAAATTGTACAATATACATGTACAAGTATATATATATATATATATATATATATATATATATATATATATATATATATATATATATATATATATCTATATCTATATCTATATCTATATCTATATCTATATCTATATCTATATCTATATCTATATATATATATATATATATTCAAATGAAAATGCATAAACTAATGCAGTAATATTAATAAAAAAAGTTAGACAATTTCATGCTCAAATTGTTTGGATGTTCCTATCGCAATCATACACTCCATCGCTAAAGTCCTTGGAGAACGGAAACCATCTCCACAAACCTAAAATTCAAAAAATTTAAAATTGTAAAATAAATCAAGATCTAGATCTCATTTTTTAATGAAACTTTCACTTCAATTTATAATTTAAAAATAAGTGAAAAATTGAATAATTATGATGGTGGATTTGGCA